>OU342635.1:35552928-36208831 GCA_910589415.1 Malachius bipustulatus
GTAATTAATAAAAGTCTGTGGCTAATGGAGCTACGTCTCCGAGGTCGAGTGAAACCCCTACACACACACACATAATTAAAGTAATTCAAAAATCAACTTTGTTATTTTGTCACGATGGCCAATAACATCTATATCTTGCCAACAACACTCTCACATACCTACCGAATTTTCCATCGTACACGGTCACTGAAAGGAGTTGGGATCGAAAAAGAAAAAGATTTTGTTGGAAGGTATGCAAATTTATTACAGTTTTTAGGTGATTTCAAGAGAGAATAATTAATAATTAGTGCCATTATAGTTGACTGTTATTCGCAAGTATAGGCGGTGCTCTGCTTTTTTCAGTATAGCACCGTCATTATTTGTGAATAACGGCCAGTCTAATCTACAATGAAGTCAAGAGACAACAATTCAAGAAGGAACGAAGATCATAATTTCTTTGGTGCTAAGTACTAGTCCCAACCACATAAATAAAATTAATAAGTAATCAACTTTGTTATCTTGTCATGGCTGCCAATGCCAACAACATCTGCAGCTTGCCAATAACACTTACATATTCTTACCAAGTTTTCCCACATTGGCATGTTGTTCAATAATATGCTATTTCTGTTAATATCTATAGGTATAAATTTATTGAAGGATGTTCTGTTCACAATGTGTCGAGTACCCTCAAAGTCCCGTTCTTGAAGGCTATTGCGTTGACAGAAAATATTATAGAATCGGTCGTTTTTTTCACGTAGGATATGATAGAAAATTTTAAGGAGGATTCAAGAGAGAAGAATCGAAGTTGAATAAGAGCTCATAATGTTCACCGATACTTGATTGGATTGATACTTCATGGATTGGCTGTTGTTAGGAAATCTTATCTATGACTTGCTTTTAGTAGTCAAGTCACAGGTTTGATTTCCCTCATAACGGTAAGTCCGATCATCGTGGGAGTCAAGAGAGAAGAAATTAAAATGCTTAAGATTTCTGCGGGTGTTTGCTTCAAATTAAAATGCATCGCTGTTATCCAGCAATATTGCTTGCTTGGTCTGCTGTTATAATAATTAATTGACTGTTGACTGTTGTTAGGAAGTCTTGGTAGTGATTTGCTTTTACTAGTCATAACATCATCAATATTTGTTGATAACGGTCAATCCGATCAACATTGAACGAAAGAAGAATTGAACCTGGCAAGAAAATTAAAATTGCTATGGGCTCAGTTCTAGTCCCATTCTACATAAAAAAATTACCAACAACACTTCTTGTGTATACTGAGGCATATATATCTCAAGTTAAAGATAAGACGCATTGTTTCTAAATAACGATCAGTATGATCAACATGGCAGACAAGGGACAAGAATTTTATTTATTCATTTATTTATTTATTATATTAACGTGTCTCGACTACACGATAAGTGTTTATGCTTTTAATTTCTTTTGAAAATAAATTTTCAAAAGAAATTAAAAATATTTTATTACAAAAATATTATTAAGCTAAAGTGACTATCTAAACAATTTTTTGGATTTTTAATTTCAAATTATAACTTTATAACTAATTTTACAATTTTATTGTTATTCATTTTCCACAAACAATAATATATAATAATATATATTTACAATAAGGAAATAAATGTTATTTATTATTATTATTATTATCATTGATTGGCTGTTGTTAGGAAACCTTGCTTGTAATTTGCTTTTGATAGTCAAGTCATGGGTTTGGTTTCCTCATAACGGTTAATCCGATCATCGTGAGAGTCGAGAAACAAGAAATGAAAATGCAGAAGAAGACAGATTTCTGCTAGTGCTCGCTTCAAATAGAAATGGGTGCCTCCTGTTGTCCGGAAATATTGCTTTTATCTGGCTCGTCAAATAACGGGCTTTATCTCCGAATAACGGTCGGTCCTATCAACTTTGGAGCCATGAGACGCGAGGTGAAGATCAACTCGCAAAGAAATTTTTTGCGATGCTCGGTTCTGGTCCCCTTGATTGGCTCTTGTTAGGAAGTATTGTCGGTGATTTGATTTTTTTATTCATATTACTGGCGATACTTCTTCACAAGGACCAGTCCTATCATCATAGGAGTTCTCTGGAAGAATTGAATATGGATAAGAACTCACAATGTTCACGGACTAATAACTGAGTCTCATTGATTGGCTGTTGTTCGGAAATCCCAATGATTTTGACTTGTGATTAGCGTCGAAAAGTTTGAATGAATATAATGAAACCACCTTTAATTTTATTTTAAGTATTGTTTTTTATGTATCTATACTTCAGTGACTGAAATCAATTATTATTTATGCAACACCATTTTGATTGGCTGTTGTTATTGGACCCTGTCTGTGATTTGTTTTTTTCCCCGGCAAATTACAGTCAGAGTTCATGAACAATGGTTAGTCCGATTAGCGTTGGAGTCGAGAGACAAGAAGAATTGACAACTTATAATGATTATTAGTAATTGGATTATACACTCATTGATTGACTGCCGGTTGTTTTTTGGTATTCGGGCATTCAAATATTAATAATTTTGTACATGTTTTTTTTTTTTATCTGGACACTTCACATCATCTTGATTGACTATTTTTGAGGAACGTGGTGATTTGTTTTTTATTTGTAGTCAAATCACTGGTAGGGTTCCTGAAACACAGTCTCTCCGACCAACATGGGAATTAAGACAAGAGAATGGAAGACCAATAAGAAGTTATAATATAGACCATTGCTTGACTCTTTTTAGAAATTATTGCTCTCGGACTGCTCCTGAAGGTCAGACTGTTTAATCGTCGGAATTATTGATTGGCTGTTGTTAGGAATACTTTCCTGTGGTATGCTTTTTCTAGTCAAATCAAAGGTTTGGCTTCTTTATAACGGCAAGTCCCATCATCGTGGGAGTTAAGAGAGAAGAAATGAAGATGATTGGTAAGAACACATACGGATGCTCGCTTCAAATAACATCGATTGGCTGTTGTTCGGAAATATTTCTTGTTATCTGCTTTTTCTCGTCAAATAACAGGCAATATTTTTGGATAATGGTTAGTTCCATCACCGTGGTCGCTCAAGAAAGAAGATTGATGTAGATTAGATTAAATTTATCGCGAATGGGGTCATTGTGACACCTCCACTGCCACCAAAGGTCTATTATTGTGGCTACGCGGTGCACTTCCAGTCCGTGTGCGTAAAAAAGACAGATTTCTGCGTTTACTCGCTACAAATATAAATGTGTGGCTATTGTCCGGAAACATCGCTTGTTATCTGCTTTCATCTCGTTCGTCAAATATCACTATTTATTTTCGAATAACGGTCGTTCTTATCAACTGGGAGACAAAAGACGAGATATGAATATAAACAGGAATAATTTTTTACAGATGTTGCGGGTTCTAATCCCTTGGATTGGTTGTTGTTAGGAAATATCGTCGGTGATCTGATTTTTCTAGTCATATCACTGTAGATATTTCTTGATAAGGGCCAGTTCGATCATCATGGGAGTTCCCTGGAAGAATTGAAAATGGATGAGAGCTCACAATGTTCATGGATTCATAGTTGATTGTCATTGATTGGCTGTTGTTAGGAAATCTTTCCTGTGATATGCTTTTTATTGTCAAATCACAAGTTTGGTTTCTTTATAACGGATAGTCCCATCATCGAGGGAGTAAAGAGAAAAGGATTGCAGATCGGTAAGAACATAATAAATTATTAGGAATTGTTTGTGTGGGCGCATATGGAGGTTTGCGAGGGTGGGATTAACTAGTAGTTTATAGAGACATGACGGTGTTTTAATTTTTATAGTCATAAAACTGGCAGCATTTTTTCATAAGGGCCAGTTCGATCATCATAGGAGTTAAGAAATAAAATAATATTTGAATATACATATGAACTCACAATGTTTAGGGATATTTCCATTCTAGTATCATCGATTGGCTGTTGTTAGGGAACCTTGCTTGTGATTTGCTTTTTATAGTCATGTCATGGGTTTGGTTCCTTCATAACGGTAAATCCGATCATCGTGAGAGTCAAGAAACAAGAAATGACAATTCGGAAAAAGACAGATTTCTGCTGGTGCTCGATTAAAATAGAAATGGGTCCTGTTGTACGGAAATATTGCTCGTTATTTGATTTTATCTAGCTCGTCAAATAACAGGCTTTATTTTTGAATAACGGTCGCTCCTATCAACTTAGGAACCATGAGACGCGAGTTGAAGATGAATTGGCAAATACATTTTTTTGGGATGCTCGGTTCTGATCCCCTTGATTGGCTCTTGTTAGGAAGTATTGTCGGTGATTGGATTTTTTTAGTCATATTACTGGCGATACTTCTTCACAAGGACCAGTCCTATCATCATAGGAGTTCTATGGAAGAATTGAATATGGATAAGAACTAACAATGTTTACGGACTCATAACCGAGTTTCATTGATTGGCTGTTGTTAGGAAATCTTTCCTGTGATATGCTTTTTCTAGTCAAATCACAGGTTTGGTTTCTTTATAACGGTTAGTCCCATCATCGAGGGAGTAAAGAGATAAGAATTGAAGATGATGGGTAAGAAAACAGATTTTCACATATCAATGATTAAGTGATGTTCGGAGATCCCATTGAATTTGTTTTGTATCTAGCGTCGAAAAGTTTGAAAAAATATGCTAAAACCACCTTTAATTTGAAGTATTGTTATTGTGTATCTATAGTTCAGTGACTGAAAGCAATTTTATGCAACATCATTTTGATTGGCTGTTGTTATTGGACACTGTCTGGGAATTGTTTTTTTTTGCGCAAATTACAGTCAGAGTTCATGAACAACGGTCAGTCCGATTAGCGTTGTGATATTCAAATATGAATACTTTATTACATGTTTTTTTTTTTAATTTGGACACTTTACAGCATTTTGATTGACTGTTTTTAAGGAACGGTATTGGTGATTTGTTTCTTATTTGTAGTCAAATCACTGGTAGGGTTCCTGAAACACTGTCTATCCGACCAACATGGGAATTAAGCCAGGAGAATGGAAAACGAATAAGAAGTTATAATATAGACCATTGCTTGACTCTTTTTAGAAATTATTGCTCTCGGACTGCTCCTGAAGGTCAGACTATTTCATCGTGGGAATTATTGATTGGCTGTTGTTAGGAAATCTTTCCTATGATATGCTTTTTCTAGCCAAATCAAAAGTTTGGCTTCCTTATACTTAACGGCAACTCCCATCATCGTGGGAGCTAAGAGAGAAGAAATGAAGATAGGTAAGAAGACACGGATGCTCGCTTCAAATAACATCGATTGGCCGTTGTTCGGGAGTATTTCTTGTTATCTGCTATTTCTCGTCAAATAACAGGCAATATTTTTGAATAATGGTTAGTTCCATCACCGGGGTCGCTCAAGAGAGAAGATTGATGCAAAGTAGTTTAGACTTTTTGTGAGTGGCTCATTGTGATTCCTCCACTTTCCCCAAAAGTCTATTGTGGCTATGCGGTGCAGTTCCAGTTCGTGTGCATAAAAGAAGACAGATTTCTGCGTGTACTCGCTACAAATAGAAATGTGTGGCTGTTATCTGGAAATATCGCTTGTTATCTGCTTTCATCTGTTTCGTCAAATAACACGATTTATTTCCAAATAACGGTCGGTCATATCAACTGGGAGCCAAGAGATGCGAATTGAAGATAAACATTAATAATTTTTTACAGATGTTGGGTTTCAATCCCTTTGATTGGTTGTTGTTAGGAAATATTGTCGGTGATCTGATTTTTCTAGTCATATCACCGTAGATATTTCTTGATAATGGCCAGTTTGATCATCATAGAAGTTCCCTGGATGAATTGGAAATGTATGAGAACCGCAATGTTTATGGACCCATAGTTGATTGTCATTGATTGGCTGTTGTTAGGAAATCTTTCCTGTGATATGCTTTTAATAGTCAAATCATAGGTTTGGTTTCTTTATAACGGTTAGTCCAATCATCGAGGGAGTAAAGAGAAAAGCATTGCATATCGGTAAGAACATAATTATATTTCTACTCGCTTCATATATCATTGATTGACTGTTGTTAGGAAATATTGCTTGTTATTTGCTTTTTCTCGTCAAGAGAAAAACTGAAGTATGGCTCAGAAAACTGCAATTTCTGTGGGGTGCAGTTCCTGTCCCACTCCACATAAAAATTGATTCTTAATCAAAGCTGGTTCTACCTTCTACGGTTGATCGATTCTAAATAGTGAAATTTTGTTAGATTTTTTTTCTCTAGGCATGAGCACTAGGGTAGAATACTTTTTAGCAAATTATAAATTTTTTTTGACACTTAAGAGCATTTTGATTGACCGTTTTTAAGGAACTTTTCCAGGGATTTGTTTTTTATAGTCAAATCACTGGTAGGGTTCCTGAAACATGGTCTATCCGATCAACATGGGAATCAAACCAGAAGATTGGAAGATGAATAAGAAGTTTATTGTTAGGCCATTGTATGACTGTTTTAAGAAATGATTGCTCGTGAACTGATCGTGAAGGTCAGTCTGTTCGTCGTGGGAATCATTGACTTGCTGTTGTTAGGAAATCATTCCTGTGATATGATTTTTATAGTCAAATCATAGGTTTGGCTTTAATGGTTAACGGTTAACGTTACCCTATAATGGTTAGTCTCATCATCGTGGGAGTGAAGAGAGAAGAAATGAAGATAGGTAAGAAGCCATATTTCTACGGATGCTCGCTTCAAATAACATCGATTAGCTGTTGTTCGGAAATATTGCTTGTTATCTGCTTTTTCTCGTCAAATAACAGGCTTTATTTTCGAATAACGGTCGGTACTATCAAATTAGGAGCCACGAGACGCAAGTTGAAGATGAATTGGCAAAGAAATTTTTTGGGATGCTCGGGTCTGGTCCTCTTGATTGGCTCTTGTTAGGAAGTATTGTCGGTGATTTGATTTTTTTAATCATATTACTGGCGATACCTCTTCACAAGGATCAGTCCTATCATCATAGGAGTTCTCTGAAAGAATTGAAAATGGATAATAAACACTCACAATGTTCATGGATTCATAGTTGGATGTCATTGATTGGCTGTTGTTAGGAAATCATTCCTGTGATATGCTTGTTATAGTCAAATCACAGGTTTGGTTTCTTTATAACGGTTAGTCCCATCATCGCGGGAGTAAAGAGAAAAGGATTGCAGATTGGTAAAAACATAATTATATTTCTATACTCGCTTCATATATCATTGATTGGCTCTTGTTAGGAAATATTGCGTGTTATTTGCTTTTTCTAGTCGTTAGTTCCATCATCGTGGTCGCTCAAGAGAGAAAATTGCTGTAAATTAGTTTAGACTTTTCGTGAGTGGATCATTGTGACACCTCCACTGCCCCCAAAGTTCTATTGTGGCTACGCGGTGAAGTTCCAGTCCGTGTGCATAAAAGAAGACAGATGTATGAGAAAATGTATGAGAACTCGCAATGTTTATGGACTTATAGTTGATTGTCATTGATTGGCTGTTTTTAGGAAATCTTTCCTGTGATATACTTTTTATAGTCAAATCACAGGTTTGACTTCCTTATAACGGTAAGTCCCATATGATCGTGGGAGTGAAGAGAGAAGAAATGAAGATGATGGGAAAGAACACTATACTTATTCCTAATGGTGCTGGCTTCTAATATCAGTGATTGGGTGTTTTTCACGTAGGATATGATAGAAAGTTTTAAGGAGGATTCAAGAGAGACGAATCGAAGTTGAATAAGAGCTTATAATATTCACCGACACTTAATTGGATTGATACTTCATGGATTGGCTGTAGTTAGGAAATCTTATCTGTGATTTGCTTTTGGTAGTCAAGTCACAGGTTTGATTTTCCTCACAGCGGTAAGTCCGATCATCGTGGGAGTCAAGAGAGAAGAAATTACAATACTTAAGATATCTGCAGGTGCTTGCCTCAAATAGAAATGTAAGTATGGCTGTTATCCAGCAATATTGCTTGCTTAGCCTGTTATATAAATTAATACTAATTATTATTAAGACCGTTGTTAGCAAGTATTGGTGGTGATTTGCTTTTACTAGTCATAACACCATCAATATTTTTGTTGATAACGGTCAATCCGATCAACATTGCAGCCAAGAGACAAGAATTTTATTTATTTATTTATTTATTTATTTATTTATTTATTTAATTATTATATTTACGTGTATCGACTACACTTTATTTTATACTTTAGCGACACTTTATACACTACACTTTATCGATATTTATTTTTATTTATTGTGCATTCTAACAGAATGTGTTCTATCGTGAGAGCGGCTTGGTTGCAATGTTAGCAGGTAGGGGTGGTAATACTGGATGCCATTAGATGACCGTGGGTTAGGCGGTTCTGACCAATTCTTAATCTTCGTTTTGTAATTTCTCTTCTTCTGCTCATCTGTTCTAGTTTCGGTGAGTTTATCGTTGGTTGGATTGCTTTCAGCTTGGTGTTAGACCTACCCCATTTGATTGGTTAATTAGATGTGGTTTTACTGGTTTCCTACCTGAATTTCTCCTGGAAGATCATTGTGGAGCTGAATGTTGCTAACTGGTAGGTCTATTGATGTTGCCTTTTTGGCGGCTTGGTCAGCTAATTCGTTACCCAGTATTCCAGTATGCTACGGAAACCAGATTATGACAACGAAGATTCGTTTGACGGAAAGCAAGTGAGACTTCTCGTGTATTTTTTGAACTATGGGTCAGTTATGATATATAATCTATTGACTGAACTGCGCTTAGTGAATCTATGCATACTGCCAATCTTTGGTTATTTTGGGTAGGAATTTTTAGGGCTTCTAGGACTGCATAAAGTTTGCCTGTAAGTACGCTGCTTTCTGGTGAGAGCTTAAACGTCCTCAGGTTTTATTGTGAGGTGGTGACGGAGCAGCCAATTGAATCTGGGGTTTTTGAGGCGTCTGTATATAGTAAACGGTGTCGAGCTGACTGGTGTTTGTCAAATTGAGGAAGTGTTGTTCATATGTTTTGTGAGTTTCTGATTTATTGAATTTGTTGAGCGATATATCGATGCTTGGCAAAGTTCTTGTCCAGGGTGGGGTTTCAGGGATTGAGACTATTATAGCTGTCTCGGTCAGGTTGGAATTCCTTTGCAATGCGGATAAATTATGGGGAATTGTTTGTGGGGGCGCATGGAGGTTTGGATGGGTGGGATTAACTAGTAGTTTATAGAGACACGATGATGTTTTGATTTTTCTAGTCATGCATCTGGCAGCATTTCTTCATAAGGACCACTTCGATCATCTTAGGAGTTAAGAAATATAATAATATTTTAATATACATTTGAACTCACAATGTTTATTATGGATATTTGTTGACCGGAAATATTGCTCGTTATTTGATTTTATCTGGCTCGTCAAATAACGGGCTTTATTTTCGGATAACGGTCGCTCCTATCAACTTAGGAACCACGAGACGCGAGTTGAAGATGAATTGGCAAATAAATTTTTTGGGATGCTCGGTTCTGATCACCTTGATTGGTGATTTGTTTTTTTAGTCATATTACTGGCGATACCTCTTCACAAGGACCAGTCCTATCATCATAGGAGTTCTCTGGAAGAATTGAAAATGGATAATAACTCACAATGTTTATTGGCTCATAACCGAGTTTCATTGATTGGCTGTTGTTAGAAAATCTTTCCTGTGATATTCTTTTTATAATCGAATCACAGGTTTGGTTTCTTTATAACGGTTAGTCCCATCATCGAGGGAGTAAAGAGAGAAGAATTGAAGATGATGGTTAAGGAAACACATTTTTACATATCAATGATTAAGTGATGTTCGAAAATCCCATTGAATTTCTCTTGTGTCTAATGTCGAAAAGTTTGAAAAAATATGATAAAACCACCTTTAATTTGAAGTATTGTTATTGTGTATCTATAGTTCAGTGACTGAAAGCAATTTTATGCAACATCATTTTGATTGGCTGTTGTTATTCGACACTGTCTGGGATTTGTTTTTTTTTGCGCAAATTACAGTCAGAGTTCATGAACAACGGTCAGTCCGATTAGCGTTGTGATATTCAGATATGAATACCTACTTTATTACATGTTTTTTTTTTTAATTTGGACACTTTACAGCATTTTGTTTGACTGTTTTAAGGGAACGTTATTGGTGATTTGTTTTTTATTTGTAGTCAAATCACTGGTAGGGTTCCTGAAACACTGTCTATCCGACCAACATAGGAATTAAGACAGGAGAATGGAAAACGAATAAGAAGTTATAATATAGACCATTGCTTGACTCTTTTTGGAAATTATTGCTTTCGGACTGCTCCTGAAGGTCAGACTGTTTCATCGTGGGAATTATTGATTGGCTGTTGTTAGGGAATCTTTCCTATGATATTATGCTTTTTCAAGCCAAATCAAAGGTTTGGCTTCCTTATACTTAACGGCAAGTCCCATCATCGTGGGAGCTAAGAGAGAAGAAATGAAGATAGGTAAGAAGACACGGATGCTCGCTTCAAATAACATCGATTGGCCGTTGTTCGGAAGTATTTCTTGTTATCTGCTTTTTCTCGTCAAATAACAGGCAATATTTTTGAATAATGGTTAGTTCCATCACCGGGGTCGCTCAAGAGAGAAGATTGATGCAAAGTAGTTTATACTTTTTGTGAGTGGCTCATTGTGATACCTCCACTGTCCCCAAAAGTCTATTGTGGCTATGCGGTGCAGTTCCAATCCATGTGCATAAAAGAAGACAGATTTCCGCGTGTACTCGCTACAAATAGAAATGTGTGGCTGTTATCTGGAAATATCGCTTGTTATCTGCTTTCATCTGTTTCGTCAAATAACACGATTTATTACCAAATAACGGTCGGTCATATCAACTGGGAACCAACAGATGCGAATTGCAGGTAAACATTAATAATTTTTTACAGATGTTGGGTTTTAATCCCTTTGATTGGTTGTTGTTAGGAAATATTTTCGGTGATCTGATTTTTCTAGTCATATCACCGTAGATATTTCTTGATAAGGGCCAGTTTGATCATCATAGAAGTTCCCTGGAAGAATTGAAAATGTATGAGAACTCGCAATGTTTATGGACTTATAGTTGATTGTCATTGATTGGCTGTTGTTAGGAAATCATTCCTACTGTGATATGCTTTTTATAGTCAAATCATAGGTTTGGTTTCTTTATAACGGTTAGTCCAATCATCGAGGGAGTAAAGAGAAAAGGATTGCAGATCGGTAAGAACATAATTATATTTCTACGCGCTTCATATAATCATTGATTGGCTCTTGTTAGGAAATATTGTTGCTTGTTATTTGCTTTTTCTCGTCAAGAGAAGAATTGAATTATGGCACAGAAAATTGCGATTTCTATGGGGTGCAGTTCCTGTTCCACTCCACATACAAACTGATTCTTAATCAAAGCTGTTATTCTATCTTCTACGGTTGATCGATTCTAAATAGTGCAATTTTGTTAGATTTGTTGTCTCTAGGCACGAGCATTAGGGTAGAATACTTTTCAGCAAATTATATAAAAAAAATTTTGACACTTTAGAGCATTTTGATTGACCTTTTTTGAGGAACTTTTCCAGTGATTTGTTTTTTTATCGTCAAATCACTGGTAGGGTTCCTGAAACACGGTCCATCCGACCAACATGGGAATCAAGACAGAAGAATGGAAGATGCATAAAAAGTTATTTGTTAGACCATTGTTTGACAGTTTTTAGAAATGATTGCTCGTGAACTGCTCGTGGAGGTCAGTCTGTTCGTCGTAGGAACCATTGATTTGCTGTTGTTAGGAAATCTTTCCTGTGATATGCTTTTTATAGTCAAATCACAGGTTTGACTTCCTTATAACGGTAAGTCCCATGGTCGTGGGAGTAAAGAGAGAAGAAATGAAGATGATGGGAAAGAACACTATACTTATTCCTAATGGTGCTGGCTTCAAATATCAATAATTGGGTGTTTTTCACGTAGGACATGATAGAAAGTTTTAAGGAGGATTCAAGATAGACGAATTGAAGTTGAACAAGAGCTCATAATATTCACCGATACTTAATTGGATTGATACTTCATGGATTGGCTGTTGTTAGGAAATCTGATCTGTAATTTGCTTCTGGTAGTCAAGTCACAGGTTTGATTTTCCTCATAACGGTAAGTCCGATCATCGTGGGAGTCAAGAGAGAAGAAATTATAATGCTTAAGATATCTACGGGTGCTTGCTTCAAATAGAAATGTATGGCTGTTATCCAGCAATATTGCTTACTTAGCCTGTTATAATAATTAATACTAATTATTAAGACCGTTGGCAGCCAAGAGACAAGAATTTTATTTATTTATTCATTTATTTATTTATTTATTTATTTATTTATCTATTTATTTATTTATTTATTTAGTTATTTATTTATTTATTTATTTATTTATTTATTTATTTATTTATTTATTTATTTATTTATCTATTTATTTATTTATTATTTTACGTGTCTCGACTACACATTATTTTATACTTTATCGACACTTTATACACTACACTTTACCGACTACACGATATTTTGTGGATTCTAATATTATGTTCTATCGTGAGCGGCTTGGTGGCAATGTTGGCAGTGGGGGTGGTAATACTGGATGCCATTAGATGACCGTGGGTTAGGCGGTTATGACCGATTCTTAATCTTCGTATTATATAGTTTTGCTTCTTCTGCTCATCTGTTCTAGTTTCGGTGAGTTTATCGTTGGTTGGATTGCTTTCAGCTTGGTGTTGCACCTATACACCATTTCATTTGCCATTTAGATGTACTTTCCTTCTTGAATTTCGCCTGGAGATGAAAAAAATATTTATTTTAAAAACTTTACCACCCTGTACCTCAAAAGTTAAGACTTTTAGGACATACGTTCATATGAATTTTTCTTCTTAAAATGGACCCAAAAATCACCCCCTTAAATATTGACATTCAATTACATAACAATCCTGTATATAATCTATTGACTGAACTGCGCTTAGTGAATTTATGCATACTGCAAATTTTTGGGTATCTTGCGTAGGGATTTTTTAGGCTTCTAGGAATGCATAAAGTTTGCCTGTAAGTACGCTGCTTTTTAGTGAGAGCTTAAACTTCTTCAGGTTTTCTTGCGAGGTGGTGACGAAGCAGTCAATTGAATCTGGGGGTTTTTAGGCATCTGTGTAGTAAACGGTGTCGAACTGATTGGTGTCTATCAAATTGAGGAAGTGTTGTTTATAATGTATATTAGCTTGTGTGTTTCTGAATTATTGAATTTGTTGAGCGATATATCGATGCTTGGCAGAGTTCTTGTCCAGGGTGGGGTTTCAGGGATCGAGACTATAGCTGTCTCGGTCAGGCTGGAATTTCCTTGCAAGGAGGATAAATTATGGGGAATTATTTGTGGGGGCGCACCGAGGTTTGGGTGGGTGGAATTAACTAGTAATTTATAGAGACATGGCGATGTTTTGATTTTTCTAGTCATACAACTGGCAGCATTTCTTCATAAGGACCAGTTCAATCATCATAGGTGTTTAGAAATAAAATAATAATTGAATATACATATGAACTCACAATGTTTAGGGATATTTCCATTCTAGTAACATCGATTAACTGTTGTTAGGAAACTTTGCCTGTGATTTGCTTTTTATAGTCAAGTCATGGGTTTGGTTCCTTCATAACGGTAAATCCGATCATCGTGGGAGTTAAGAAACGAGAAATGAAAATACGCAAGAAGACAGATTTCTGCTGGTGCTCGCTTCAAATAGAAATGGGTGCCTCTGTTGTCCGAAAATATCGCTTGTTATCTGCTTTTATCTGGTTCGTCAAATAACACGATTTATTTTCGAATGACGGTCGGTCCTATCAACTTAGGAGCCACGAGACGCGAGTTGAAGATGAATTGGCAAAGAAATTTTTTGGGAAGCTCGGGTCTGGTCCTCTTGATTGGCTCTTGTTAGGAAGTATTGTCGGTGATTTGTTTTTTTAGTCATATTACTGGCGATACCTCTTCACAAGGACCAGTCCTATCATCATAGGAGTTCTCTGGAAGAATTGAAAATGGATAATAACTCACAATGTTTATTGGCTCATAACTGAGTCTCATTGATTGGCTGTTGTTAGGAAATCTTTCCTGTGATATGCTTTTTCTAGTCAAATGACAGGTTTGGTTTTCTTATATCGGTATAAGTCCCATCATCGTGGGAGTTAAGAGAGAAGAATTGAAGATGATAGGTAAGAAAACATATTTTTACGGATGCTAGCTTCAAATATTTTTGATTGGCTCTTGTCGGAAATCCCATTGAATTTGACTTATGACTAGCGTCAAAAAGCTTGAATAAATGTGATGAAACCACCTTTAATTTTAAGTATTGTTTTTGTGTCTCTATACTTCAATGACTGAAATAAATTATTATTTATGCAACACCATTTTGATTGGCTGTTGTTATTGGACACTGTCTGTGATTTGTTTTTTTTTTCCCGGCAAATTACAATCAGAGTTCATGAACAGCGGTGAGTCAGATTCGCGTTGGAGTCGAGAAACAAGAAGAATCCACAACTTATAAAGTTTATGAGTAATAATTGGATTACAGTCTCATTGATTGGCTGTTGGTTGCTGTGTGGTATTCGGACATTCAAATATGAATACGTTTTACATGTTTTTTTGTTTAATTTGGATACTTTACAGCATTTTGATTGATTATTTCTAATGAATGTTACTTGTGATTTGGTTTTTTTTTTTTAGTCAAATCACAGGTTAGGCTTCCTTATAACGGAAAGTTTTATCATTGTTGGAGCTAAGATAGAAGAAATGAAGATGATAGATAAGAACACATACTCCTTATGATGCTGGCAATGGTTGGGTGTTTTCCGCAAATATTGTTTCCTATCTGCTGTTTCTCGTCAAATAACGGGTAATATTTTTGGATTATGGTTAGTTTCATCATCGTGGTCGCTCAAGAGAGAAGATTGATGTAGATTAGAAACTTTTCTGTGAGTGGGTCATTGTGACACCTCCACTATCACCAAAGGTCTATTGTGGCTACGCGGTGCACTTCCAGTCAAGAAGATTTTCTGCGTGTGCTCGCTACAAATAGAAATGTGTGGCTGTTGTCTGGATCTGGAAATATCGCTTGTTATCTGCTTTCATCTGGTTCGTCAAATAACACGATTTATTTTCAAATACCGGTCGATCAAATCAACTGGGAGACAAGAAATGCGAATTTGAAGATAAACACTAATAATTTTTTACAGATGTTTGTTTGTAATCCCTTTGATTGGTTGTTGTTAGGAAATATTGTCGGTGATCTGATTTTTCTAGTCATATCACTGTAGATATTTCTTGATAAGGGCCAGTTCGATCATCATGGGAGTCCCCTGGAAGAATTGAAAATGGATGAGAACTCACAATGTTCATGGATTCATAGTTGAGTGTCATTGATTGGCTGTTGTTAGGAAATCATTCCTGTGATATGCTTTTTATTGTCAAATCACAAGTTTGGTTTCTTTATAACGGTTAGTCCCATCATCGAGGGAGTAAAGAGAAAAGGATTGCAGATTGGTAAGAACATAATTATATTTCTACTCACTTCATATATCATTGATTGGCTCTTGTTTGGAAATACTATTGCTTGTTATTTGCTTTTTCTCGTCAAGAGAAGAATTGAATTATGGCACAGAAAACTGCAATTTCTAAGGGGTGCAGTTCCTGTCCCACTCCACATAAAAATTCTTAATCAAAGCTGTTTTTTTTTTGTGTTGTTAGGAAATCATTCCTGTGATATGCTTTTTATAGTCAAATCACAGGTTTGGCTTCCCTATAACGGTAAGTCTCATCATCGTGGGAGTAAAGAGAGAAGAAATGAAGATAGGTAAGAAGCCATATTTCTACGGATGCTCGCTTCAAATAACATCGATTGGCTGTTGTTCGGAAATATTGCTTGTTATCTGCTTTTTCTCGTCAAATAACAGGAAATATTTTTGGATAATGGTTAGTTCCATCACCGTGGTCGCCCAAGAGAGAATATTGATGTAGATTAGATTAGATTTTCCGCAAGTGGATCATTGTGACACCTCCACTGCCGCCAAGGGTCTATTGTGTCTACTCCAGTCTGTGCACCTCCAGTCCGTGTGCATAAAAGAAGAGAGATTTCTGCGGATACTCACTACAAATAGAAATGTGTGGCTGTTGTCCGGAAATATCGATTTTTATCTGCTTTCATCTCGTTCGTAAAATAACACGATTTAATTTCAAATAACGGTCGTTAATATCAACTGGGAGACAAAAGACGCGAATTGAAGATAAACCGGAATAAGTATTTATAGATGTTGGGTTCTAATCCCTTAGATTGGTTGTTGTTAGGAAATATTGTCGGTGATCTGATTTTTCTAGTCATATAACCGTAGATATTTCTTGATAAGGGCCAGTTCGATCATCATGGGGGTTCCCTGGAAGAAGTGAAAATGGATGAGACTCTCAATGTTCATGGATTCATAGTTGAGTGTCATTGATTGGCTGTTGTTCGGAAATCATTCCTGTGATATGCTTGTTATAGTCAAATCATAGGTTTGGTTTCTTTATAACGGTTAGTCCCATCATCGAGGGAGTAAAGAGAAAAAGATTGCAGATTGGTAAGAACATAATTATATTTCTACTCGCTTCATATATCATTGATTGGCTCTTGTTAGGAAATATTGCGTCTTATTTGCTTTTTCTCGTCAAGAAAAGAATTGAATTATGGCACAGAAAACTGCAATTTTTATGGGGTGCAGTTCCTGTCCCACTCCACATAAAAATTCTTAATCAAAGCTGTTATTCTATGTTCCACGGTTGATCGATTCTAAATAGTGAAATTTTGTTACATTTTTTGTCTCTAGGCACGAGCACTAGAGTAGAACACTTTTCAGCAAATTATTAAAAAAAAAAATCTTGACACTTTAGAGCATTTTGATTGACCGTTTATGAGGAACTTTTCCAGTGATTTGTTTTTTATAGTCAAATTACTGGTAGGGTTCCTGAAACACAGGACAGAAGAATGGAAGACGAGTAAGAAGTTATAATTTAGATAATTTGTTTGACTGTTTTTAGAGATTATGGCTCGTGGACTGCTCGTGAAGGTCAGTCTGTTCGTCGCGGGAATCGTGGGTTGGCTGTTGTTAGGAAATCATTCCCGTGACATGCTTTTTCTAGTCAAATCACAGGTTTGGTTTCCTTATAACAGTAAGTCCCATTATCGTGGGAGTTAAGAGAGAAGAATTGAAGATGATAGGTAAGAAAAATTATTTTTATGGATGCTTGCTTCAAATATCATTGATGGGCTGTTGTTCGCAAATCCCATTGAATTAGACTTGTGATTAGCGTCGAAAAATTTGAATCAATATGATGAAACCACCTTTAAGTTTAGGTATTGTTTTTGTGTATCTATACTTGAATAACTGAAATCAATTATATTTTATGCAACGCCATTTTGATTGGCTGTTGTTATTGGACACTGTCTGTGATTTGTTTTTTTCCGCCAAATTACAGTCAGAGTTCATGAACAGCGGTCAGTTCGATTAGCGTTGGAGTCGAGAGACAAGAAGAATTGACAACTTATAATGTTTATGAGTAACTGGACTACAGTCTCATTGATTGCCTGTTGGTTGTTGTTTGGTATTCGTGCATTCAAATATGAATACTTTTTTACATGATTTTATTTTTTTAATTTTGACACTTTACAGCATTTTGATTGACTGTTTTTAATGAACGTTTCTTGTGATTTTTTTTTCTAGTGTATTTACAGGTAGGGTTCCTGAAACAAGGTCTATCTGACCAACATGGGAATCAAGACAGAAGAATTAAGGTGAATAAGAAGTTATAATTTAGACCATTGCTTGACTGTTTTTAGAAATTAATGCTCGTTGACTGCTCGCCAAGGTCAATCTGTTCGTCGTGGGAATCATTGATTGGCTGTTGTTAGGAAATCATTCCAGTGATATGCTTTTTATAGTCAAATCACAGGTTTGGTTTCTTTATAACGGTTAGTCCCATCATCGAGGAAGTAAAGTGAAAAGGATTGCAGATGGGTAAGAAGATAATTATATTTCTACTAATTTCATATATCATTGATTGGCTCTTGTTAGTAAATTTTGTTTGTTATTTGCTTTTTATCGTCAAGACAAGAATTGAAGTATAACACGGAATACTCCATTTCTATGAGATGCAATTCCAGTTCTACTTCACATAAAAATGAATTCTTTACCAAAGCTGTTATGTTATCTAGCCTGCCAACATTATCTACAACTTACCAACAACACTCACTTAACAATACTTGCTTTCCCAGTTGGTAATGAAAAGGGAAGAATTGAAGTTGGATAAATAGTCATATTTTCTACGGTTGATCGATTCTAAATAATGCAATTTTGTTAGATTTTGTCCCTAGGCACGAGCATTAGGGTAGAATACTTTTCAGCAAATTATAAAAAAATTCTGGACATTTTAGAGCATTTTGATTAACCGTTTTTAAGGAACTTTTCCAGGGATTTGTTTTTTATAGTCAAATCACTGGTAGGGTTCCTGAAACATGGTCTATCCGACCAACATGGGAATCAAGACAGAAGAATGTGAGATGAATAAAAAGTTATTTGTTAGATCATTGTTTCACTGTTTTTAGAAATGGTTGCTCGTGAACTGATCGTGATGGTCAGTATGTTCGTCGTGGGAATCATTGATTGGCTGTTGTAAGGAAATCTTTCCTGTGCTGTGCTTTGTATAGTCATAACACAGGTTGGTTTTTCTCATAACGGTAAGTCCCATCATCGTGGGAGTTAAGAGAGAAGAAATGAAGATAGGTAAGAAGACACGGATGCTCGCTTAAAATAACATCGATTGGCTGTTGTTCGGAAATATTGCTTGTTATCTGCTTTTTCTCGTCAAATAACAGGAAATATTTTTGGATAATGGTTAGTTCCATCATCGTAATCGCTCAAGAGAGAAGATTGATATAAATTAGATTAGACTTTTCGTGAGTAAATATTTGTGACACCTCCACTGCTATCAAAGTTCTATTGTTGCTATGCGGTGCAGTTCCAGTCCGTGTGTATAAAAGAAGACAGATTTCTGCGGGTGCTCGCTTCAAATATCAATGATTGGCTGCTTTCCGGAAATATCGCTTGTTAGCTGCTTTTACCTTGTTCGTCAAATAATAGTATTTATCAATAAAAATAAATAAAAGGAGCCACAATATACCTTCGGTCGCAGTGGAGCTGTCACAATGGCCCACTCATCTGCTTTTTCTCGTCAAGAGAAGAATTGAAGTATAGCACTGAAAAAAAATTGAATTTTTTATGGGGTTGCAGTTCCTGTCCCACTTCACATAAAAATTCATTTTCAATCAAAGCCAACAACACTCACCTAAGAATACTTGCTTTCCCAGTTGTCATGAGAAGAGAATAATTGAAGTTTGGTAACGAGTCATATTTTCTATGGTTGATCAGTTCTAAATAGAGCATTTGGGTAAGATTTTTTGACTTTAGTCACGATCATTAACGTTAAATGTTTTTCTGCAAAATATTAAAAAAAAAACCTGGACACTTTACAGCATTTTGATGGACTGTTTTTTAGGAAATTTCCAGGCGATTTGTTTTTTTTTCTATTCAAATCACAGGGAGACTTCCTGGAACACAGTCTATCGAATCAACATTGAAGAAGTCAATATAGAAGAATCGAAGATGAATAAGAAGTTATTTGCTAGACCGTTGATTGATTGTTTTTAGAAATTATTGTTCGTGACCTGACTTTTCTAACTATACCATGTGCAGTAGTTTTTAATAACGGTCAGTCTAACCGTCGTGGGAGTCATGTACTAGTCAAAAGAGAATAATTGAAGTTTGGTATAAAAATTCATAAATAAAAAAAAAATTAAAATAAAAAAAAAGCTACGGGAAATTGGACTGCTAGTGCGATCGACCATCGTGGAAGTCAAGAGAAAAGAATTAAATACGATTTGATTTTGATTGATTGGTGTTAGGAAGCACAGCAGCTCATGTATTGCATTTCCCAGTATATCATGCGCATTACTTCTCAACAACCGATCGTCCAATCTTCGTGAGGATCAAGAGAGTATAACAATAATTATAGATAGATAAGAAGTCTCTTTTTCTAAGGATGTTCTAGTTTTCGTTTCATTTTTTAAAGGTCGATCCGATCATCGTGTGAGCAGGGTTTTGTTGTTGTAATAGTTTTACATATTTTACGTAAAAAGATTGTAAAAAACATAAAATATGTCAAAAAATGTAAAACGTGTGAAAATAAGTTAAAACTGAGGTTCTGTCTCGAGGGCAGAATTATGCAGAGCTGGAATTTGAATACACCCAACAAGGAAAAACTATTTTTTTTTCCTTATAAAATTATTTTTTTTTTCTGCGACGGGCTATAAGTTTGACCTTTTTTCCCCGTTGACAGGTAGAAAAATGCCTCATTATTATGAGCTGCATCTTATCGGGGAAATAAATGAATTAGCAGGAAAATAAATGAGTACTTATTTCCCCGAAATGGCGGCTTAGGTATAGCTACTATTAACACTCAGATATCATTAAATTTATATCAAATATACGTAAAGGAAAGTTACCTTATTATCCAAATGGCAATTATTAAGGGAATTTTCATAATAATCACTATCAATATTATTAAATTCACTCATCGAAAACTAACAGGAATCTTTGCAAAACTGTCTCCAATTTTAATTACATTAATATGACGTTTATGTAATAATTAAATCGTTTCGTTACCCAGGCAACGTCAATTACGATAAAAGACAGTTTGAAAATCCAAGTTTAACATAAATCATTTTTCCGACATAATTTTCAGTTATCTAACTACGTTTTTCGACATTCTAACACTGATATTTCTTCTCGCAGAAAAAAATTGTATATTACACACGAGAAAAAAGTGCGATTTTAGCTCTCGATGTGTTTGTCCCCTCCGCTAAACGCGTTTGACACCACTCTTGCTTATATAAATTACTTGAATTTTTTACCTGTTAAAAACTTCTAAAATACTCCATGTAAATTGCATACTCTGCTTGTTTTTTGAGTGAAAAAAGAAAAACTGACAATGCGGGTAAGAAGTCGTACCATAAGTATTTTGACTGTGTTCGTCTTAATAAATACCAATTATTTCCAAAATACCAAAAAATGTCTTCTACTTTTTTCGAAAAAAATAACATTTCTTCAACCGAATGTCATAAATAACCATAAGTCAAGCAATGTCACGTCATATTGCGACGTCACATAATATGAGGTCGTTAGGTGATAAAATTTTCTTTTTGTTTTCAGAAAAAGAAGACAATGTTGAAGATTTTTTTTGATGTTATAGATTTTTGTTTTCCTTAACTTTATTAATACAGAATGACAACATGAAAATCTAATATGGCGGCCATAAGAAAAACCAAAGATAGCGCTAATAACTTGGAAACAATTGACTTGATTGGAGGTTTGTGTTTGGATTAAAAAACTGCCTTAAAAAGTGTATGCATAATGTAAAAGTTTAAAAGCGGTCGCATTAGGTGTTTTCGACTTATAGTAATAAAAATTGAAATCAGCAAATTTTGTTTTTTTCAAAATATCTCAAAATTGAAAACGATTAGAATTAATTTGAAGTGAGATTTGTTGCGAGCAATCTGGATAACATTCCTCGTTTAACCGTGAGCATCGAAATGTGGACACATTGTATGTTCATCATATAATAATACAATAATAAACACGGTATTCCCAAATCGCATTCTGGAAACATGAATAATTATCCCCTAATGTTCTCCCATACAAAGGATTTTAACAGGACCGTGTGTGGTAAATAAAGGAGGGAATCAATAATAATGATTTCTGGAATTCCTGATAACTGCATCAATTATCCACTGAAAGGATTCACTGGGGATTATTATAGGTGTATGAATTTTTGAATTAAAAATTTTGTAAAATTAAGCTTAACTTTCACAAGTCTTTTTTGACATAATTTTATATAAAAAAAGTTTTTTTCTAATTACGGTAAGTAGCTATATACTTTATTTTATAACAGTTTCAAGTTATTTAAATTAAATATACGTGTTTATTTTTTCAAACACGTGGTACAATTCGTTGAAATTCTCTTTCACACCTTATTCTTATATTTAATAAAATTCATTTTAGCTTGTTATATGATGGATCGTCGAAACCTCTGGAACGAAAATATTCCTAAAAATACTGAAAAGACCAGTTTCAAGAAGAATTTGGTGGAGATAAATATTACTTCAATAGTATTGACTTCAGCATTACAACAGGTAAAGATTCAAATATTCTTTACTGGCAGTAAATCATCACAGTAGGGAGGTATATTATGAAGGGATTAACTCATCACAAAAAGGTAAAAGCTGTAAATATGACATGTATTTCAGCAGCAAGTATTTATATAAAAGACTTGACAGGCTCATAAAATAAGTTACTTACGTCATTACAAGAATTTAAAGAAAAGCATTTTGTATACCTACCTTTCACTAAAGAGTTCCTGGAAAGAAATTTTTGTGAGAATACCTGCCAGTTTTGGTCTTCTAATCGTAATTATTATACTTAGTTTTTCCATGACAACAATTTAAAGTGTTTATAATCACTTCCTAATGTCGGCAAATTAGAAAACTTTATTCTAAAAAAATTAAATTGAACGACAAAAAAATACAAAAAAAACTCATCAAAAGCTTCTTCTTTGGGCACATCAAATAGCCGAATATTAGTAATGAATAGCTGCTCGATTAAAAAAGAAATCAATAAACAAAATGGTGTGACAACTTTAAAACTAATGGTCTCTATATGTTATCACTTATCATCAAAGTAGAAAAATCGCAGTATGTAAAAATATGCTGATTGATCCCAATGCAATTTTCCAGATGAAAAAGTTGGTTATTAAACATACAACCCAAAAAATTAATGTTGATTCAAAAATTTGCAATATACCCGATCAGAAAAATCATGAAAAGGACGCACTTTTGACAAGAAGTGATTAAGAACAACACAAGAAGTAATTAAGATCACATGGCACTCTATTTCGCTATTAGTTAAGCCATTTCATATAATTAAATAATCTTAAGGGGACAGAATTGTAATTATAACATAAATGCCATGAGAACAAATAAAATATCATAAATAACAATAAATAAAATAGGTTCTATAATAATAATTCTCGAAATTTTCTAATTAATTCCTCTCGTGTCTTCGTCCATTAAATTTTGAGCCAATAAATCCATTGTCACAATTATTATTTCACAAAATTGCTTTAGGTTTCAATTAAATCAATAATAATATGATACAATCATGATTGATTTTTTTTTTCAAATCTGTCAAATTTTTTCTTATATCCATATACCTACTTAACTTAATTTAGAGCAATTTAAAATTATTTTTATGTAAAAGTGAATATGATAAATAAATATGTTTCTAAGCAAATATTTTTAGAATTAGTACCACCACTACGACATTCCTTGGAATTTGCAAAGTAATACGGTAGATGACAGGTACTAAGGTATTACAATACATCTGAAGGGTGATTACCAGAAGGAGAGTATATAAAGAGCGCTTTAGGAGACAAATTTTCAGTTTCGGTCGGTAAATCTTAGTGTAAGTGTAATGTCGTGTCTTGTGTGAGTGCCTATGGACTTCAATTTGGAATTTTGTAAGTATTTTTTTTCTCTTCTACAATGATTTTACTTTACTTTACAATTTACATACAAAACAGATTTTTCATAATTTGCGCCATATGTTTTTGTAATATGTTATGGTATACCGTCTTCCCCCTTTCTCTAAATTTATTATTATTACTTTTATTAAAAAAAATTAATACCATAAACAACAAAAATTTTAATTATTCTATGAGGGCACTCACTTTCGGGAGATGGGACCGATGAGATAATTATCCAAAGGGGTACAATAAGCGCAAGCTTCAGTACAAGGGCTTTGAACCTACCCTAGAAGTAATAATAATGAGGGCACTCTCTTCCCAGGTGGGTTCAGATCAGAAATTTAGATTTTAATTTAATTAATAGTATAAAATAATTGTAAATGCACTAAGGGCTTGATGTATTTGATAGAACTTAAAAAAAATAATACATCAAGTATTAATATTATTTATTTATTTTTTTCAATTTTATTTAATGTAGAAAATCGGAATTTCTGTAAAATCTGCCAACGTAGCCATACAAGAGCATGCAAATAATTTAACGGTATTTAAAAATCCCTTCGCCCAATTGAACTGTAGGAGTATAGCCCCCCCCCCCGTCGTGTCGAAGGGTCGCTCAGGTAATTTTGCCCAATTGAGAAACGCCGGTTATACAAATAATGTCGTATTTCCAATAGACTAATTTATAATTTTTAATTTCTTCGAAATCGTCAACTCTGCTTATTATGTTCTACCAATATTTCAACATTGATCGCTTGCGCTGTTTTAACAATTCGATTAAGTACTCGCCATCAGTGTCGAAATGCTGGAACCCTCTTCAAAAGAAATGACTATATTCCTTATTGGTATCTTTTCAACAGAATGTATCCGAACATAACAGAAAGTATCTTGGTTTCAGGAATTTCCAGCTCATCCTACGATACGATTACTTAATATTAAGGAATGAATAAAATCTCCAGCTATAATCAAGAAAGTGATCCACCTACTAATTAGGATAGAATATCTTAAAGCATTTTTAAAACTTTGAGAATTTTAACATCAAAGGCTAAAAGTGCTTTACGACTTTTTATCTTTCAATCTTCACAAAGTCAATAATCTGGAGTTGTTTCCTCGCAGCATCTGCAACCGCATCCTCCTGGGACCAGATTTATTTAGGTATCTCCTTCACTTTTTTTTTCTTTTTCTCTCCTGATTTTTCAAACAATCCAAAATAATTTCTTTTTGACATTTTTCAATTACCTACCCATTACTAACAATTTTTATATGTTACAAGCCATAAATTTTTAATTGTCACAATCTTCAAATTAGATCCAACTTAAAACCACTACCTTCCTACAGCTGAACCCAATTTTTCATAACAAATACCTACCTAGGCAAATGTGGATCCAATATTTTTTGATTTTGTGTTTGGTAATTTAAATTTATTCCATCCAATTCAAAATATGTTGTAATCGACGAATTGATAAACTATTTTATGATTTTTATTTTTTCATAACGAAAATTAGTAGATACCTATATGAACATGTGATAAAAAAGTCTTCTAATTCCAGATGGTAATTTGAATGATTTTCTTGTAATTAATAAAAACAAAGAAAGTAGAATATTACATTTTAATGCACCGCTCCCAGAGCGTCATACGGATTCCCTTGCTGCTTATGTGCATTTACAATAAAAAAGTTTTACATTTCTCAAACTTCAAAAGAAGACATAGAAATAGTGCAAGTGGTATGACTTTATGACGGCATTCGAAGTAAAATATATTATGTTTTTTTAAATTTCCATTATTTTCGGTTTCCTTGTTTTTTTTTACAGAATACATACAATGTAAAAACAATGAAAAGTTGAACACAAGGAAAAGAAAAGTTGACCATTTTTTTAATTAAAAAAGATTGCTAAAAAAGGAATCACGATATTTAAGTTTTTCCAGCATAAGTATTTTAGAGACGACTAAAAACATCCTAAAATTTGCTTCGGATTCTTTGTAAGTATAGATTTTAAGAGCTTTCATGCATTTTTTTGTAACTTAATCGATTCTGTATCTCTTAAAGTTTCCATGATTCCCATGTGCTTGGACCCTGTTTGATTTTTTGGCACTTAATATTTACAATATTGAGCTTAAAAGTATTTAAAGTTTTCAGCTAATCTCATGTTTTAAAGCAGGTAACAATGTTTCGACACGGATTGTTTGTAATATTTTGATTTTAATAAATAATACAGACCTTCTGTGTTGAATAGTGGAAACTTCGATTTTCTTGGCAGTGCCAGACTAGTTTTTTTTATGATGTCTATTTATTAAATTAGAATAGGTAGATATACAAATAATGTCGTATTTCCAATAGACTAATTTATTATTTTTAAATTCTTCGAAATCGTCAACTCTGCTTATGTTCTACCAATATTTCAACATTGATCGCTTGTGCTGTTTTAACAATTCGATTAAGTACTCGCCATCAGTGTCGAAATGCTGGAACCCTCTTCAAAAGAAATGACTATATTCCTTATTGGTATCTTTTCAACAGAATGTATCCGAACGTAACAGAAAGTATCTTGGTTTCAGGAATCTCCAGCTCATCCTACGATACGATTACTTAATATTAAGGAATGAAAAAATCTCCGGCTATAATCAAGAAAGCCATCCACCTACTAATTAGGATAGAATATCTTAAAGCATTTTTAAAACTTTGAGAATTTTAACATCAAAGTCTAAAAGTGCTTTAAGACTTTTTATCTTTCAATCTTCACAAAATCAATAATCTGGAGTTGTTTCCTCGCAGCAGCTGCAACAGCATCCTCCTGGGACCAGATTTATTTAGGTATATTTTACATTTATTTTCTTTTCAGCATAACTAACACTTGCCTTAATAAAAAATTTGACTGTTGTAATCTTAACAAATAGTACAGTCGAAAAGTTTATATCTTTCGGCTCACTGTTCCCCAGTTTGAATGCAGTACGAATGCATTTCAAGCTCTTTTTAAGTTTCTACATGGATCGTTTGTGCTGTTCAGATCAGAAATTTAGGTTTTAATTTAATTTGAATCTAAATTTGAAATCTTATAAAACAAATCCTTTAATTTATGACTTTTGTAAGTTTACAAAAATTTTACATAAAAAAATACTACAAAAACCTACCTCGAGCTCTCAATTGGCTATTCTCTACTTAATAATTTAAATCAACAATTACAAATAATTTGAACCAAATCACATACAATTCCGTGTCCTTCCTTGCACCTCAAACTTCCTTGCACCTTTCTCCAATATTTTTACTCGTCAAGATTCTTTCACCTGCTCTCCTCTAATGTTAATCTTTCCTTTTCCCTGCTTATATTACTCCTTGGTTTAAAACATCTCTTCTCTCCTCTACTCTCCTGTCTCCTTTTGTTCTTGCAAAATAATTTCTCTCGTCCTTTTACTTTTTTTCTGACATATACTCTTCCAAATTTCTTATCTCTTCATTATTATTTCTTTCTTTCTTTTACTTTTATCTTGACAGATACACTTCCAAATTATTCAATTCTAATTTATTATTATTTTCGACAGTTCCTTTTTAAATTTTTCTTATCCATTCAAATTATTCTCGTTGCTATCCTCATTCTCTCCTTCACTTTTTTCTTCTTTTTCTCTCCTGATTTTTCAAACAATCCAAAATAATTTCTTTTTGACATTTTTCAATTACCTACCCATTACTAACAATTTTTATTTGTTACAAGCCATAAATTTTTAATTGTCACAATCTTCAAATTAGATCCAACTTAAAACCACTACCTTCCTACAGCTGAACCTAATTTTTCATAACAATACCTACCTAGGCAAATGTGGATCCAATATTTTTTGATTATTGTCCGTATTCATCAAACTTCAAAATATAATCCTGGGGTTAAATTTTGAATTTTCTGACAGCTGATTGGTCTAATGCTCAATCCCTACGAACGCTACGAATTTTGAACCAATGACATATTCCAAAATATAACCCCAGGGGTTATATTTATTGATGAATACGGGCCTTATTAGTGTTTTAAATTTATTCCATCCAATTCAAAATATGTTGTAATCGACGAATTGATAAACTATTTTATGATTTTTATTTTTTCATAACGAAAATTAGTAGATACCTATATGAACACGTGATAAAAAAGTCTTCTAATTCCAGATGGTAATTTGAATGATTTTCTTGTAATTAATGAAAACAAAGAAAGAGCACACCGGTGGCCGAGTGGTTCAGTGGGCGATCTGCTGAATCGCTGGACCCGGCGGACTGAGTTCGATTCTCGATGAAGGTTCTGGGTGTCTGTGTTCTCCTTTCCACTATTTAATGGTACACTTGAGGCTGGGTAATGTTGGCAAATAGCTCAAACCCATAATTACCGGAGTGGAGCGACTTTGTCTTACCTACATAGGGAAGACCGAAGCTCCCTCCTTTTTTTAAAAAAAAAAAAAACAAAGAAAGTAGAATATTACATTTTAATGCACCGCCCCAGAGCGTCATACGGATTCCCTTGCTGCTTATGTGCATTTTCAATAAAAATGTTTTACATTTCTCAAACTTCAAAAGAAGACATAGAAATAGTGCAAGCGGTATGACTTTATGACGGCATTCGAAGTAAAATATATTATGTTTTTTTAAATTTCTATTATTTTCGGTTTCCTTGTTTTTTTACAGAATACAATGTAAAAACAATGAAAAGTTGAACACAAGGAAAACAAAAGTTGACCATTTTTTTAATTAAAAAAGATTGCTAAACAGGAATCACGATATTTCAGTTTTTCCAGCATAAGTATTTTAGCGACGACTAAAAATATCTTAAAATTTGCTTCGAATTCTTTGTTTAAAGTTTCCAAGATTCCCATGTGCTTGGACCCTGTTGGATTTTTTGGCACTTAATATTTACAATATTGGGTTTAAAAGTATTTAAAGTTTTCAGCTAATCTCATGTTTTAAAGCAGGTAACAATGTTTCGACACGGATTGTTTGTACTATTTTGATTTTAATAAATAATACAGACCTTCTGTGTTGAATAGTGGAAACTTCGATTTTCTTGGCAGTGCCAGACTAGTTTTTTTTATGATGTCTATTTATTAAATTAGAATAGGTAGATATACAAATAATGTCGTATTTCCAATAGACTAATTTATTATTTTTAAATTCTTCGAAATCGTCAACTCTGCTTATGTTCTACCAATATTTCAACATTGATCGCTTGTGCTGTTCTAACAATTCGATTAAGTACTCGCCATCAGTGTCGAAATGCTGGAACCCTCTTCAAAAGAAATGACTATATTCCTTATTGGTATCTTTTCAACAGAATGTATCCGAACGTAACAGAAAGTATCTTGGTTTCAGGAATTTCCAGCTCATCCTACGATACGATTACTTAATATTAAGAAATGAATAAAATCTCCAGCTATAATCAAGAAAGTCATCCACCTACTAATTAGGATAGAATATCTTAAAGCATTTTTAAAACTTTGAGAATTTTAACATCAAAGGCTAAAAGTGCTTTACGACTTTTTATCTTTCAATCTTCAAGAAGTCAATAATCTGGAGTTGTTTCCTCGCAGCAGCTGCAACAGCATCCTCCTGGGACCAGATTTATTTAGGTATATTTTACATTTATTTTCTTTTCAGCATAACTAACACATGCCTTACTAAAAAAATTGACTGTTGTAATCTTAACAAATAGTACAGTCGAAAAGTTATATCTTTCGGCTCTCTGTTCCCCAGTTTGAATGCATGTCTACGAATGCATTTCAAGCTCTTTTTAAGTTTCTACATGGATCGTTTGTGCTGTTTTGATTTGACTAAAGAGTACACGCAATTCGTGTCGAAAAGCTGGACCCTCTTAAAAAAAAATGACGATTTTCCTTCGTAGCCGAGGATTATTTTTTATGATATCTGTTTAAGAATTTTGAGCATACTATCCAACTTTTTCAACAAAATGTTTTCAAAATTTTGGTTTCTGAAATATTCAGCTCATCCATTCTACCAACATTTCTCGCTGATTGTTTGTGCTGTTTTGAAAAGTCGATTTTATTAGCGACTATTTTTTTTGATCTATACACTTCATATTTTAGAATAGGTAGGTAGATAT
The DNA here is from genome assembly GCA_910589415.1 of Malachius bipustulatus. NCBI lineage: Eukaryota > Metazoa > Arthropoda > Insecta > Coleoptera > Melyridae > Malachius > Malachius bipustulatus. Next base: position 35,582,616 of record OU342635.1, read on the forward strand.
AGAAACGTCAAACGTAGCTTTTCCAATAGACTATATTCAATATTTGGACTAATTTATGATTTTTTATTTCTTCCAAATAGTCCATTCAATTTATGTTCTACCAATATTTCAACACCGATCGTTTATGCTGTTTTTATTCGAATCAAGAATACTCGCCATCAGTGTCAAAATGCTGGAATCCTCTTCAAAAGACATGACGATTTTTCTTCGTAACTTTTCAACAGAATGCATCAGAACGTAACGGAATATATTTTGGTTTCAGAAATTTTCAACTCATTTTGGTTCTTCCAATCTTTCTACGCGGTTGGTTTGTGCTCATTTGAATAAAATAAATTAGTACGGGCCACTCGCGTCGAAAGGTTGGAACCTTCTTCAAGAAAAGATGTACTTTCTCTGGTAATCCAAGAAGACTTATGATCTTTACTTAATATTGGATAAGGTAGGTATACAAATGTCGTGTGTAGCTTTTACAACGAACTGCATCCAATATTTTGACTTATTTATAATTTTAATATCTCAGAGATTTTCAGCTCATTTTCGTCCTTCCAATATTTCAACGCGGTTGGTTTGTGCTATTTTGAATCAAATAAATAGTACGGGCCACCCGCGTCGAAAGGTTGGCACCTTCTTCAAGAAAAGCTTCACTTTCTATGGCAATGCTAGAGGACTATTTAATTTTTTTTTTACTTCATATTTGGGCAAGGTAGGTAAACAATGTCGTGTGTTGCTTTTACAACGAACTGCATCCAATATTTTGACTTACCTATTTAAGTTTAATTTCTCAGAAATTTTCAGCTCATTTTTGTTTTCACAATATTTCAACGCGGTTTGTTTGTGCTATTTTGAATCAAATTAATAGTACGGGCCATCCGCGTCGAAAGGTTGGAACCTGCTTCAAGAAAAGCTTAACTTTCAATGGCAGTCCAAGAAGACTATTTAATTTTTTTTACTTAATATTTGGGCAAGGTAGATAAATGTCGTGTGTAGCTTTTCCAACGGACCTCATCCAATATTTTGGATCATTTATAATTTCAATTTCTCAGAAAAGTTCAGCTCATTTTGGTTCTTCCAATTTTTCGACGCGGTTGGTTTGTGCTATTTTGAATCAACTAAACTAGTTCGAGCCACTCGCTTCGAAAGGTTGGAACCTTCTTCAAGAAAAGCTTTACTTTCCATTGCAGCCCAAGAAGACTACTTTATGATCTTTGCTTAATATTTGGGAGAGGTAGATCTATACAGGGTGTTCTACAAGCTCTATGACAAACTTTGACAGATGGTAGGTTGCTTGATTTTAAACATATTTTTTTTAATAAACATGGGTCCGATTCGTTTTTGTTTAGAAGTTACAAGCATTTAAAAATCGTAATTTTTCAAGTTCAAGGAAATGATGTAGATGAAATGTTTATACAGGGTGATAAAAAATTTGCAAAAATCTGATTTTCTCCACATTTAAAAAAATCAAAGAAAGTACAAATGTTTCTATACCATAGGATAGTCCATAAAAAGTTAAAATAGGGACATGTAAGCCGTTTTTCTCTATCTTGAACCGTTTTCCTTTTACAGGGTCTTGAACTTGAAAAATGACAATTTTTTAAATGCTTGTAACTTCTAAACAAAAACGAATCGGACACATGTTATAAAGGTTATACTATAATTTATAAATGTTATAATGTTATACATATGTTATAAAGGCCGTGTGTAGCTTTTCCAACGAACTGCATCCACTATTTTGACTTATTTATAAGTTTAATTTCTCAGAAATTTTCAGCTCATTTTTGTATTTACAATATTTCAGCGCGGTTGGTTTGTGCTATTTTGAATCAAATTAATAGTACGGGCCATCCACGTCGAAAGAAGCTCTACTTGCTATCGCAATCCAAGAAGACTATTTATGATTTTTACTTAATATTTGAATAAGGTAGATAAATGTCGTGTGTAGCTTTTCCAACGGACTACATCTAAAATTTCGACTTATTTTATAATTTTAATTTTTCAGAAATTTTCAGCTCATTTTGGTTCTTCCAATTTTTCTACGCGGTTGGTTTGTGCTCTTTTGAATCAAATAAATGGGTACGGATCATTCGCGTCGAAAGATTGGAACCTTCTGCAAGAACCTTACTATCAATGGCAATCCAAGAAGACTATTTTATTTTATTTACTTAATATTTGGGCAAGGTAGGTATACAATGTCGTGTGTTGCTTTTACAACGAAATGCATCCAATATTTTGACTTATTTAAGTTTAATTTCTCAGAAATTTTCAGCTCATTTTTGTTCTTCCAATTTTTCAACGCGGTTGGTTTGTGCTATTTTGAATCAAATAAACTAGTACGGGCCATCCGCGTCGAAAGGTTGGAACCTTCTTCAAGAAAAGATTTACTTTTCATTGCAGTGCAAGAAGACTATTTTATGATTTTTACTTAATATTTGAATAAGGTAGATAAATGTCGTGTGTAGCTTTTCCAACGAACTGTATCCAATATTTTGACTTATTTATAAGTTTAATTTCTCAGAAATTTTCAGCTCATTTTGTTTTTCCAATATTCCATTGCGATTGGTTTGTGTTCTTTTGAATCAAATAAAGAGTACAGACCACTCGCGTCGAAAAATTGGAACCTTCTTCAAGAAAGTCTTTACTTTCCGTGGCAGTCAAAGAAGACTATTGTATGATTATCACCTAATGTTTGGAAGAGGTAGATATATAAAATGTCGTGTAGCTTTTTCAACAGACTATTCAGGTTAAGGCAATCAGAATTTTGACTTTAATATTTTATTTCTCAGAAATTTTCAATTCATTTATGCCAATACTTAACTTGGGTTTTTTGAGCTGTTTTGATTTAAATAATTAGTATAGGTCACCCGTATCGAAAATTTGGATTTTTTTTTCTGTATTGTAAAATTGTAATTTATAGAAAATATCAAAGTTCGTGGTAATAGCAGGACTATCAAATCATTGAAAATCTCTGACTGAATATTTGTAAAGCTGTTTAAGCTTTTGAGAGCCTTAACGTCAAATGCAAAAAGAGCTTTCAAGTTTTCTTCCTTAAATTTTCACAAAGTCAGCAGCAAAGTGTTGATTGCTAGTTTTATTGACCTTGCCATTGTACTCGTAGCTTGCAGTGGTTTTGTTTTAATTTTTTTTTAATTACTAATTGTGGTTACTGTATTAGTGTAATATTTTTAATATAAAAGATCATCGTTTTATGGTGTGATGACCTTTTATATTACAAAGGGGATGTTTAACCCCTGCTAGAGTTTCATGTAAGTAATTTATTGGTTCCTTTTTCTTTGATTTAAGACTGATTGTTTTCTTATCTGGCATTGTAGTGCCTGATGAAGAAAAGTAATAAAACTTTCGAAAGCTCGCAAATAGAAACCATATTTTGATTATTATTGCAACCCTGATGACTGCGTTCCCAATACAACCAATACTGTGATAAAAGGTACCATCTAATTTTTATTCAGCTTCATCTTATTTTAATTACTTACTTACATTTAGAACCTGATTTTGAAATAAGACCTTATAAAAGAATAAAATTTTTATATAGCAATTTATTAATTTTATGTACATCATCTTAAATTTAAACATTATCATAGGTAGGTATCAACATGTTACATAATTTTATATTTGAGGTAAGCTTTTTAAGTAAATGATTTTTATATAACAATAGGTATAGGTAATGTATGAAAAGGAAATCTCGTGCTGAGAATATATGTACAAGTGCATATTTTACTAATGGTTAGAAAGTTTCTGGATCACGAAATAACTAATTCCAAATTGTATACAAAAAAATAAGTTTTAATTTATCACTTTTTGAAAAATAAAAGGACAATAAATTATTAAATAACAAACAATTAACAATAAAAATATACATGATCAAAACGCTGGCACAACACACTAAAATACTGTCTGTGTAAAAAAATCTTCACGAACTAGTTGGCAACTCTTTGAGGCATCTGTGTTGAGATATCCAGGCTTACACATCAAATCCATTCAAATTTACAGAAAAAAAAAACATTTTTTTTAAATACTAAGAAAAAGTGAATTTTTAAATTCCAAACAAAATCAATTTTAAGAAACAGGACTTCATGCCCTGTAAATTTGAATGTACATCAAAAATTTCAGTAATTACTGAAATGATGCGAAGGAAACGTCGCCAGTGGATGTGTAATTGGAGGTAGATGAGATCCACATTTTGGAAATGAAGGGGGTACCGGTGGTAAGTCCGATTGTGTTCCCACGTGGACTATCAAGTTCATACCAATTACTATGTGGAACAAGAAATGGCAATGGAATAACCAGAAACCTGCAAAATAATTTTTTTTAATTAATAACGAAATTAAATTATATAATTAATAAATAAAATGTAGGGGCTGATGTTGGTGTACTGTTCAAAAACCTGTGTCCCTAAAACCGTAACAAAAAGTAGATATTTCCATGACAAAAATATGAACATTAAACATAGCTGGTTCAATTTACAGAATTAAGAACGAAAAAAACATTTGAATAAGGAATGTAGAAATATTTTACACCTTATCAAATTAAATTTGTAGTTAATTTTTTTGCCACTGAAGCAAAAAATTCGTTCACCCCCGCGAAATATAACTAATAATAATTTTGTTGGTATTAACCAAAATTTTTCCTTCTTTTCACAAAGTACTTTAAGCATTGGACATTGCCCATTATCCAATCAAGTCGTAAAAATTGATATTGTATCTCGGGGATACAGGGGGCAATTTACGCTAAAACAAAAAAACCGCCAAGTTATGAATCTTATTCCAGAACTTATCCTCACACACCTACTCATAGACATTTAAATATGGTTATGTCTTGAATAAACGTGTCTTACCTGGATTATCCGCCCTGAACCGGAAAATAACATATCCATTATTTGGCACAGCAATAGTATCCTTAGAGGGTGGGAGATTGAACTGTCGGTGTAAAAGTCCCCTCCTGTCAAGATCCAACGCGTGTTTCAAGTTGATTTTTTTCACATTTTGATCGGGAGACCTCCCAATACCAATTACATTAAAAGCGTATCCGTGTAAATGGAACGGGTGACTCAGATTTGGCGATTGGACTGAAAATATAAATAGAATTTTAGCGAGTCATCAAAGAGTCTGCAAAATATAACCGACCTTCGTCTACTAAAACGACTTCTACTATGGCATTTAATGGAATATCAACCATATGGGTGCATTGGCAATTTTGGCCACAATCAACCGGTCTATTATCGCCATTACAAAACATTTCAGGAGGAATTTCATCCAACTGCGATAATGGTGGCGAGGGAGGAAAACTGAATGAAATCTCGTCGATTAAACTTATCACATGGTCTCCTCCAACAGCGGCTGAAACATGGATTTATATTTTCAGTTACAGCAGGTGGGAGTATAAAATGTCTATAAACTTACCTAAAAATTTATTGTAAGTATGTGGTTTGAATAATTCCTGTGGTTTGTAGAAGTAAAATCTGAAAGGTAAGAATATTTTCACGTCAGGTCGTTCTCTCAAAAGTCCTTCGTCAACTTTTTTAGCGTTTTGAAGTTGACTAACGCAGATCGCTTCCCGTCTTGGTTTGTTGCAAATGGCATCCAGAGGATTCAAAACCTGTTAGAAAAGTTTGTTAGATTTTGCTGGAGATTTCTACAATACCTACCTACCTACTTACAATTCTTGATCCGATTTGTTTCCTATGTACAATTTATACATAATATATGTACAAAAATATTTTATGTTGGAAGTCTTTTTTATGTACATATAATATATAAACAATAACCTATAATACTGTCCAAGCCATCCATACCTTTTATGTACCCTTGTGTACAAATTTATGTACAACTATTGGAGTTAATAATCAATACCAATAAAGCTTTTATTTATACAAACCCACCACTAAAAATGCACCTTAGTTTTTCATTATTTAATATTCTAAAATACATAATATATAACAGCAACATGGGATTTTCTTAGTTATTAAAGACTGTTTCGACTAGCACAATCTTAAATAACTAAAGCTATATAGTGTATATTTGTTGTTATCTACAAATTAAATACAATGTGTACTGTACAAAAATGTTCAGACTGTACATTAATTACTAATATTTCAGAGTCACTGAAATACAAGACAGTAAAAGATGGTAAAATCTTAAAATTACAAGGGGAATAAAATTCGTAAGGAAAATATAAGGTAACACAATATAAGGCAACACTAATGGTAACTAAGCAGCGTTTTAAAATTATATGAACAAAAAAATATATACAAAAAATTTAATGGATAATTCAAGGAAAGACTTTCTAATACATTTTCTCAAATTAACTTCTCAAATTAAATTTTTATTCTTTAGGTCATAGTAACTGCAGCAAATTATGAAGCATATAATAATCGTAACAAGTAATATTTTAAGACCATTAAATACTCCATGCCAGTTACTTATTAATATTATTATTGACTCTATTATTAAATTATAAAAATTTACTCAAAACTAGCATGGGAAGTTATAATAAAATGAGTATTCAACACCATCAAAGTATTGGTGAAAACACATGCATAAAAAATTAATACATACCTTAGATTAGCTATGGCGAAAATAACCATAAAGATAAATAATACCATAAATTAAAACATACAAAACAAGTAATACTAATTGAGTCCAGTTCAATTTCTACCATGGCAAGATCGAAACCATTCAAATAAAATAATAACAAGAATTAGGTAAAAATAAAAATATCTTCGTAAATGATGAGGCAAATTAATTTGTATTAAATTACGTAATAAAAAAATAATTCTCAACGATTTGCGAAAATGATAACATCGAGTGTCTTCTTTCAAAAAGCATTTGAAATTGACGCTGCATTCACAATTTTTTTTTCTTTGACCAGAAAATTCGATATCTGAAACTTTCTGGAGTTGTTATTAACGCGGGTGTAGTAAATCGAATGTGGAGTTCTTCATAAAGAAGAAACCTTCAACAATTCAAAGTGCTTAATATATTTCTCATTTGGAGTTTATTTATATTTACAAAATCTTCCACATTTTAAAACAAATTTTGAAATTTTTCTTCAATTATTATTTATAAAGTTTTGCCTCATCACTTACCAATTTTACTAATATTTTCAAAAGTCTACACTCTAGCCATCTATATACATGATGCAACTTCAACTCAAGACCTTGTTACAAGATTCTCATCCAAAAATGACTTCAAATTTGTACACGCTCTCTCTACTCTACTCCCTTTGTATATTTTCTTTCTTAATGAGAGAATATTTGTACCTAAACATTAAATAGTCAAAAAATTTGTAAAGTCAAACTTGAGGGGTCAAGTCTTAATAATAACGTCAATCGTATTTTTATTCTACCAATACAAATTTTGGCTACTATTCTTCCATCATCATAGTTAATCGAGAAAAATAATTAGCACTCAAATCCACACCAATTGGTATCCAGAATTGACCCCTATAGTAATGCTTTAATAAGAATCAAATGATTAAATAACTTTAGAAATATATTATCAACTCATCTTGTAACAACCCTTGCTTCTCCAATTTACTCCTCTCATGGGATCTGATTAACATCCGGTGATATCTTGGGTACGTGATCTCCGCAAGTGGGGAACCCAGGAGGAACAGGTGGAAGGTCGGCCGCGGTACCTACTTGGATGACCAAGTCCATACCGATTACGATGTGGAAGAGGAAGTGACAATGGAAGAACCAGAAGCCTGGATTATCGGCTCTGAATCGAAGGATCACGTAACCGTTGTTGGGCACTGCAATGGTGTCTTTGCCGGGGGGCAGGTTGAACTGTCGATTCAGGAGACCCTGTCGGTCCAACTCCAGGGCGTGCTTCAGGTTGATTTTCTTGACGTTCTGGTCGGGCGATCGGCCTTGCCCGATCACGTTGAAAGCGTAGCCGTGGAGATGGAACGGATGAGATAAGTTCGGTTGTTGTACTGCAAAATATTCCAAAATTATTCTCGGTTTGATTATTGTTTGCTTTAGGGAGGGAGGGAAAATCTTGGAAACATGATAAGTAATATCTACCCAGTGATTTGCGGTCGCTGGTTTTGAAAAAAAATTAATTTAATTATTGCAGAGGACAAATTTTCATAAAAATAATCCAAGTAAGCGGAGACAGCTACAATTTTGGTATATTTATGAAATCAGTTTATTTTTGGAATACATTCCTAAAGTAAAAAATGTGTTAGTTTTTCAAGAAATATAACGTGACCTGACTTGAAATTTTATAAGTATAAAAAAAGAGAACTAGCTCAAGGAAGCTGAAGGGAGGATGCGAAAAAAAGTCAAAAATTTTGAGCTTTCTGTGAAAAACTGAATCTTGGCAAGAAAAAGCGAAATCTGTTTGGATGCGGTAGAAATGATCAAAATTACTTCAACAGGCAGCACAAAGAAATCCTCAAACCAATCACACAACATAAGAAGTATCTAAGATGTTACGCAGGAGGTCGAAAGATTAAGGTCGAAACTTTTCTGATCAAATTTAGATTTAAATATTTATTTGCTATATATTTATCAAAATCAGCGGTTTTAATATAAATAGTAACAATACAGCGCTTACCTTCATCAACGAGTACAACTTCAACAATGGCGTTAAGAGGCACATCAACTTTGTGAGTGCACATGCAGTTTCTTTCACAATTAGCAGGTTTGTTATCTCCGTTGCAGAATTGCTCAGGATCGATATCATCATACTGAGATATCAAAGGTGCTGGCGGTGCCATGTACGAAATGTCATCAATCACACTCACCAGATGATCTCCATTTGGTGCAACTAAAAGAGTTTTACATCATCAGTAATAAGGGTAGAAAATTAAGGTGAATGGTAGACTTACCTAGATATCTATTGTAAGTGTTTGGAGCGAACACATCTTCAGGAGTGTAAAGTTGGAAACGGAATGGTAAGAAAATCTTCACGTCAGGTCTTTCTGCTAGAATTCCTTTGTCTATTGGTAATGCGTTTTTCAATTGATTAACACAAATAGCGTCGGATCTTGGTGTATTACATCTTGCATCAAGAGGATTAAGTACCTAATTGTAATGGGATAATATATACATATGTACAAAATATAATACATAATTACATAGCTACACTCTATACTTAAACATTTTTATATGCCAAAATATATAGCCCAACCTTCACCCTGTCTTTGGTTTATTCTTTCAACCACGTAAACTATTAATTTACATCTTGTATTTACATTTTGTAATGAACAAATCCCACCTTACCCTTGATGATGTTTTTAGATTATATTTACATGAACAATTTACAATTATTTACAATCTCGGTTTGAAAATATTTTTTGAATCAATTTTTTTGTACAAAATTTTGAATGGAATTTTATGAGAAAGGAAAGTATGTTTCATTTGAACTTGCGAAAGTGTAAAAAAATCAAGAGACAAACAAAGGATGGAACATTCACAGATATCTTCACCTTGTTTTCTGTTTTCCTTCAGACTTTGTAAGCAGAAGAAGATTGGATAGGCTAAACTGTATCTATGATTGATTAAACATATTTTAGGTTTTTTATTTAGATCAGCAGAAAGAGACGAGCTCAATGTACTGAACTGTTTATTAAGGACATCCCTGAATATAAGCAATACAGAGGGCAAAAAATATAAGGAAAGCTGAGGACGTACCCGGTAAAGCTGAGCAACTTGTCGAATGTTGTTTATTTTGTTCTTTTTAAGGAACACTCTCGAACTGAATGCCTACCAATGATCATATTTAATTTTATGGGGAAGGAACTTACTCATTGCTAGACCCAATTGGCTTTCGTAGGAATAGATACTTTACTGAGTCTGCGATTATTTTCACCAGTTGTATTGCTTAGAAATTTTATCTTCAATTGGGTCTGTTTCGTTATCTGGTTATTGCAATAATTAACGTCATAAACTTTCTTCTCTCATAAAACCTTCCTAACTAAGAACTATTTTAACGTCGCCAGATTAAGAGACTAACGCCCGTATTCACAAACGATAATTTCCTAAATAATTACGTAATCAAATATCCCCATCTCATTCTATTGCGAAAAAACTGCATATCTCCATCTCACTCATTTAAATAATTACGTAATTATTTAGGAAATTATCGTTTGTGAATACGGGCATAAGTATACTTAAAATATCCCCATCAATTTTATAGCTACTTGCATTTTATGTACAAAAATATTACATTTTTTCCAGGGTAGTATGTACTTCATTCAAACATCTCTTTTTCCAGTTGAGTCATGAAAAATCAAAGATACTCACCACTCCCTGAGGTAGTCCATAATCGTAGCTCGGAGGAGGGGAAGATGGTTGATAAGGACCTCTGGCATACCTTAAAATACCCAATTGTTGCACTCTATTAACCCCGCATTCTCCTAAACCTCTCAGTTGTATCCAGTAGGCTCCTATATCTTCCTCGGCGTTGATGACAAAATCGTATCTTTCACCTAATAAAAGAAAACGCCAATAGAATTAAAGAAAAAAGATCCCGAACAACACTTAGAGCGCATTTGTGAATAATTATAGAAAAATAAGCTTGTTATTTCAAACGTATAAGTATGCCTGTTATCTATAACTCACGATAATTTCTAATTTCTTCACTAGCCACATAGAGAAGTTTATTTCTTTGCTTTTTTCATATTGTGTTATATCTTTTAGATAGAGTAGTATAAGTATAATTCATTTCAAGGCAATAATAATGAGATGAAAAGTAGCCCTCAAACTGCTATTAAATGGGCGAAAGATTGCTTATAACAACAAGAAATTACTAAGAGTAATAATTGAGAATTAATCAAGACGAAGAATTTTGTAATTTAAGTAATTTTACTTGTTTTATTGTTCAATTTTGCACGAAACCATAAAGAAGTAAATGCATTCTTCATGCTGGTTATGCTCATGCAATATTGGTCTAATTTATATCTAAAGAAAAATTACAACTATTATCACATTCTGCTTAATGAATAATGTATACCAAGGTGGTGCAATATCACAGAAAATGAAAAATAGAAAGATTTATTACTGCAAATTTTGATGATTACAATTCACTCGAACTAATTAGTGACGGTAGCTTGCCTTTAATTAAAAAGGTAATTAAGCTATTGCGTTTGCATGTGATTAATTTTTAAAGTGCCTATAATATACCTACAGGTTATTAATAATATGAATTTTTGTAATAGAAATTAACATTTGAAATCTAATTTTTTTGATATTATCTATTGTACCTAGTTATATCGAAATTCATACTTCTTATTTATATAACTATGATTAATAAAAATCATGAACCAGAAATCTAATTTGTGCAGTTTTTCTTCATTTTACGATTGATTAACTTTCCGTGAAACTTTTTCTACCAATTACAAGCAATTATTTGCTGTTCAAGCTATAGAAGCATTGTGAGAATCTGTCCGGTTCAGGCAGAAATAAGAAACAATAGCCGTTTTAATATAGCTATGAAAGTGTGTACCTACAAACTGTAACAGAAAAATTAGTAGACAATTCTGCGACAAAACTCCTTTTCAAGCTAAATGAACGCAACACAGTTTACAGATAATTAAGTAGCCAATTGGGCAAGTGTGATTCTCTTAAGAACCTCTTAACTTACACAGTCTTTCATTATGTCTTATGTTCATAAAAATCAACATAACAATTTCATAGCTCTTACTACTCCGTAAACAAAACGCATTGATTTTCTTTAATTAAACTCACCAGAGAACGAGATAATCGTGTTGATTGGAACAGGATGTACAGGTTCACCATCAGTGGCTATCAAAGTCAACGTATGTCCTTGAATGGTTAACTGAGCAGGACAAACCGACGCGAAGGAATTAATCATCCTGAACCTATACCTTCTTCCTGGCGTTATCGTGAACACTTCAAGAGGCGTGTTGGTCATAAAGCCTGTATTTGGGTCTCTAAATTGACCTGAAAGGAAATATTACATTAGGATTCTTGAAATATTTTTCTTTGCTATGAAGAGTGATGGCCTTCTCAATATTAAGTAAAATGTATTAGAGAAACACCAAACAAATTGAAGAAGAGGTTTGTCAAAACGTGTTTGAAGGTGTTGATAAATTTAATTATAATGTTATCCTTGTCAAGGTAAAGCTGACGGTAAGTGAAAAAAAGAGAGAAGGAGAAGGAAGGAAGAAGCAGCTACGTTAAATGATGTGTTGAAGGAAGAAAATAATAACAGAAATTTGAAATTAATTGAAGTAGAGGCTTACCAAAATGTGTAATCAAAACTAAAATGAGGTTGAAAAGTGCATCCTTGATGAAAGTTAAAATGAAGAGGAAGAATAAAAAAAAAGATGGAGCAATTTAATTAAATACTGGAAAAATCTAGTGGAATTGATTAGAAATAAGTGCAGATAAGATCAATAGTGAAACTGTAAATCCCAGAGTTACTACAGACGCAGGGAGTACTCACCCTTTCCGTTGATTAGAAGACTTTCGGGATCCTGTCCAACATTAACAGCTAACCTTCCCGGGAATCTTTCCGCGGCATCTTCATGCATCCAATCACTCAAAAGCGCAACATGCGTGGTGAGATCGAAATCGTAGAGGTTGCTGTTTGGATCTAAAGCTGGAGGCTGTCTTATGACGATGCTGCCGTAGAGACCGTCCATCTTCTGCAGACCAGTGTGAGCGTGCCAGAAATGTGTGCCTGGATTTTCTGCTTTCCATTGATACCTACAAAATTTGAAGTTCTAGTTTTATATTCAAATAATTTTGTCAACTTATTTCCATTTTCTTTTAAGTATCAGGAAAGAAACTTATGTCGAGATCCTCCCAGTGGAGAGGACTTAGATTAACAATAGAGGAGGAAAAATTCTGGGATTGTCATCAGAAGAGAGATGAACTACCTCCAAACAGTTGCCAAAAGACTAGATTTTTTACTTGAATTGTCACATTTTATATTAGCCATTGCTTCTGATGCAGCTATACAGGGTGAGTCACGTAAGATGGAAAGCTTGATTACACTACTTACCTACACCCATAAAGCTATCGAAAAAGCGCTACCAACGGGAGGCCAAAGTGCAGTTTGTAAAATTATTTTCAGGTACACATGGTGGCCCGATATCGCTGTACGCCTTGCAACTTTGTTATTTTATAAAGGACAGCCTGTATATTATTACATTTTCAGATTTTAGAAGAAAGTTGAGAAAGAACAGTTGTCAAAGTTGACTTCCTTAACACGAACTTTATAAGCTATAAACAAATTAAAATCACTATTTTCCATTTTCAATGAAAATGGCTTACATGTCCCTATCTTAACTTTTCGTCAGGTACCCCATTGTGAGGATGAAATTTTTATACAGAGGGATGAAATATGTGCTAATTTTCATCACCCTTTATAAAATATCAGCTACTTGATAGGATACCAAATGAAAAGTTAAGATATGAACATGAAAGCCATTTTCCTCTATCTTCAGCCGTTTCCAATATTTAGCTGCTGTGAAAATTTTCAAAACCATTCTTCTTAGCTTTTCTCAAATAATATGAAAATGTAATAATATACGGGGTGTTCTATTCCAGTTAACAAAGTTTAATGGCGTACAGCGATGTTGCAACATCCTATATACCTGAAAATAATTTTACAAACTGGACTTTGACCTCCCGTTTGCAGTACATTTTGCTTCATTTCGCTATCTTTAATAACGGTGTAGGTGTAAACAAGCTTTCCATCTAGGGTGCTCATCCTGAATGATGTAATTAATGAGCATGCTAGTAGAAACTTATACAGTAAGGTGGAAAAGAAAAGCAACAATTCAATACAACTGTAAATATTGAGTTTTGAAAAAATCCAAAAGCATCCCTTCTAAAAATACAGAAACTGAACTACTTTTTTTCAAAATTCAAAATTTATAGATACATTTTACGTCCAAGTGTTGCATTTTTTGTCTCTCATTTCAGTTAGAACATTCTATCATATGAATTAAAGTCCAAAATTTTGCATTAGTCTCTCACAATCACGATTTTTCATAATAATTAGGTAGATGTTTTGTCATTACATATTACAGAAAACAGTTCGTCAAATATATGTCAAATAAAAATATTTGAAAAAACAATGAACACTGATTAAGATAATAAATTCAACATTCGCTCTGCTGACGCGTTATTTAGATGGAATTTGGCAGTGATTTTTAATAATTTTTAATTTTTTTAATAATAATTGCTAAATAACTAATGGTGACATACCTACAAATAAGTCATGCTCAGTCATAACGGTTAGAAGGGCTCCATCGCCTATACTAGATTGAAGGCTGATTGATTATAAAATCAATTTTAAATCAAGAATATGTAAAGTGGGTGTTTATTGAGATTACGAACGTTCTAAATTAGCATGTAACATAATTCAGAAGCAAAAAATCGGTGATTTCTAAATATAAAGACACTTGTTTTCTATTACGCAATTCTTTGCTAGATTTGAATTCAGCTAATAGATATGTAAATTCTTCGGATAACAGATTACTGTTAAATATTTGTCGCTTAATTTTGTCGTTCGGTGCATAATGATTACATGCATTAATCTTAATAAACAGATTTACATGTTCAATGCCCTACTTTGTAGGTTGGTATAATCTAATCTAATCCTTAAAAATTATTAGAAAGTGAAATTGTGTTAAAACATTGTATTGCCCAGAATATCCATGCATTGTAGGTATTATATGTACCTAATTAATTCATTACCTATAAATATAAATTAGGAGAACGTAAAATTAATTTAATAATTATTATTGTATGGTCATACTTTATTATTTTGATACTAAAGATAACAATAATGCACTCTCGTAACAACGATTTCCACAGACTATTAGTCGGTGTTGGTACACGCGAAAATTTTTTTAAGAGATATTTGCTCATATAACCATGACATCAACTCTGTTTTTGGATAAACAGTTCTTCAAATTTAATTAGACAAGTTATGATTATGAAAGCGTGTTAGTAATATTAGGTACCTACCTAGTATAATGGGGCTTTAAATTTCAATTATTAGTAAAATGGATCACTGAATTAATACCAATATTAGGTAATCATTGAAACTACACAAGTTCGTAATTCGTAATATCTTCGGGAAATACCATATACATAATATGCTTGTTAAGAAAGATTTATGAATGGTTTTATACTCTACATTAGTACATGTGTTTTTCTATTATGTATAATAATTTACAATCATAATTCGATTACAATGAAATAATTAATCTGCTATATTCTTCAAGGAAGGCGTTATGAATGATTTTATTATTAAGAAAAAAAAACATTTCGGTAAAGTTACTTCACACACTTATTTCAAACGATCTTTCTTAACGTAATTTCTTAACGTTTCAAACGTTAAGAGATACATCAAAAGTGTAGTAGGTTGAAAAAAAGTGAGACCTAACATCAAAAACAGGAACACTTGTATGTCATTGTTTGTAAAACTATGCAATTTTATTGCTCTTAACAATAGTAGTAGGCGGTGCAATTTTGAAGTTTTTATCAATCAGAATTTTTGACTTAAGTATTCTGCAAAACGTGTTTTTGGATGACCGCATTTTAAGGGCTGATGTATCTTGAAAAGGGCGCCTTTTTGGACACAGATAATTTCGGTTAAATCGTCATATTTCGTATACTCGGAAATCTGTAGTACAGCGTTGGTGGTACTATTTAGCGACACCATGTACTTACAATAACCAAAATATACACTTTTTTTTCATTAGAAAAATTAAAATTAAAAAAAAAATGAAAACAAGATTCGTTAAGAATGAGCAATCTCGAAACTGGAGATATCCATAAAGGAATAAAATTTCTCCAATTTACGAAGTGGAAAAGGTACATGGTGTATAATTACGTCAAAAATGCGTTATCATGTCAAAAAACTTACAGTAATTTCAATTTTTCAAGTTGACACTAAGAAAACTCTGAAAATTATTGACATATTTTAGAATAACATTCTAACTTGAAACACCCTGTATCTGTTCAGCAACTTTGGCTGGTATTTGTTGTAGGCAGGTACTTTTTGTACCATTATTAATTTGTACATTTTTACCCAATTATTTGCTCCAGAATAAATTATTGACTGTCAATTTTGAATTGAAGTGATAAAATATAGATTTTTCCAGAACCTTTTATAAAGCAGATCATAGCTTGCTACTTTGTAAGCTCTCCAGTTTTGGTTTATTTTCGTTCATTATTTTTTCGGTGGCTCATGCACCAGTTTGTTTCCTATCATCGTTCAAACTCTTCTGAATATCCATCAACTCGGGTGGTTTTCAAGACTCCAATCTGATCAATTGATCTTCAACTTATTTATTATCGATATTGTCGATGGTCTAGATGGCAATCATCTTCTTCAAGCAGACGACCTGAAGATCTACTGTGAGGTGAAATCACTAGATAATTGTCACAAACTCCAACGTTGTCTCGACCGTTTAAACGTCTGCTTAAGTAACAATCTACTTTCATTAAACATTTAGAAAAACTACGCCATGTCCTTAATCCTTGGTGTAGTAATCCGCATAATATTTAACTTGCGGCTCTGTAAAATAGACCCATTGAATATGCTTCCCTTCTGCTATTATGGCAATAGGTTATTTTCTTCAAAAAGTCTTCCAAACGCCTTGGATAATAAAATTGTTATTAGGTCCATGACTCTTTTCCATTCTTCCGTTTAACCCAAACTTATAATAAGTCTTTGCATCCGCTTTCCTGGCTGCAGGTATCATGTGAGTGATCTTGCATTCCCACATTCTGACTTCCTTGAAGAATTTCACGTTATTATTCTAGAGGTTATAGACGCGTGTATACGTTTCCTTTAGGGTCTACTCGACTCTCATGACATCCTCTCCCAGATTTTTTTACGCTTCACAGATTACACTGAGTCTATAACATTTTTTGATAATTAGTCCTGCAAGGACCAACACCCTTATTTTTCTCCATTTCGATGCCAGCTAAGCGATCTAAATTCTTCCAGTCTAAGTTACTTTTTCTTTGGGTATAGGGTATAGAGTATTTATGACCCAATAATTGGATTTTTGTAATCTGCTATGGTTTCAATTAAATAAAAAATATTCCCTAAGATCATTTACATCTATCTTCATGACTTACCTGAATGTGTTCCCTTGCTGTATGGGGCACTGCGTGACGAAGGGTACACCATCATAGTACTGAGATCCACGTTGCCAGATTCCATGCCAATGGATGGTAACCTCCATGCCCTCCATGTGGTTTTCCACATCCACCACTACTTTATCTCCTTGGCAAACCTGGATACTCGGCCCTGGCACCATTCGGTTTGCTGTCAGGATACCGCGCTCGACGCCATCGGCCAGCACACATTGACAGTTCGACCATACTGTGTTGGTCGCATTGGGGGTGCACACTTGACACGCCCTAGAAAATTTAAATAATAAAATTACAAGTCAAATTTTACGAGTCAAGTATTTATGATAAATTCATTGCACTAAATTTAATTAATTTTATTTGAATCATTGTAAAATCTGTCTACTGAGTTATTGTAGCTCATGAAGGTGATAGGGCTGCTTAAAAATTGATCAAAAATTATTAGTTCTTGTTTAATAATTGACTGAACCATTATTGTCCATCAAAAGAACCATCGGAGATCCTCCAGATTTGAGGAAATTCTATCAGAAATAATTGAAGAGTGTAAGTAGGTCCAAAGGGCATAAGTGGCAAATTTTCTCAAATTGATTGATTTTTTTAAAATCACATTTCAATTTCTCTCAAATTATAAATGAACACAGACTGAGATTCGAACCCATAAAGTGGTACTGGCAAGGAATTATTGACCAACGCCTAAATCGCCGGGCCACTAACGGGGTCTGGATAAGGGTGGACTCAAGATTCCCAAGGAAAAAGTTAGCTGGTGTAGATCCTCTTATAGTATTTAATTTATGTTATTCTGACATTATTAATTGAATTAAGCATCAACAGTTGTTGTCATTCGGAGAAACTGCAATCCTTAATTATTGTGGGAGGTTTATAGTATACTAGAAGTAAAGGTTGCTTAAGAAATTACCGCGACCTATTATCATAATTCTATAATACCTGACAATACCATTTCAAAATCATATTCAATGAGCATCTATCTCAGCAGAATAAAAGGTCTCAAGATCTTACATGATTTGATTTACATTAAACGTTACCTTCAATAGGAGGTGTACCTACCTGGCTGCTACAATACGTGATGCATAATGCATGAGTTAATGCGGGAAATAATAACGGCAACTAATAGGAACGATTTATATTGTGTGACAAAACGCTCTTCTGTAATATTATTATTATTAAGGTAATGCTACATTTTTTATTTGTTAGATGCGATGTTTTGACTATTTTAAAAAACTACTATGATAGGTCCTACTCTTCTTGCCGAAATGAAGAAAATATTACTCAGAAGTACCTATTTACTATTTATTTATTTGGTCTATTTATAGGTACCTCTGCTTATTCAACGATCTCGAGTAGGATTCAAAATTTCAGTAAAACAATAGTATGTTACCTGCAGACAAGATAAGATAATGTAGTCGAAACAAAGATCCAATAAAGGGCACAAAAAGAGCAAAGAACATAGTTAGCGCAAGGAATTATTAATAATACTCAACTGGATTCCTGAAATTATCAAAAAAGATATTACTTACACCGCAGAAAAAATTCGAATAAGCCATCAAAAGATACTAATTTTCGTCTCCATTATGGACGGTTGTAATAGAATTAGAACTTTAATTCACCAAATTTCTTTGGATGACTTTACAGCTCGCCAGGATACAACTTTAGACTAAAAGTCATTCACATGTGGAAAAAATTATCTATGGTTTAACATTGAACCATGCCTTACCCTCCAGAAGGAGAAAATGGAAACCTCCAATGTAAAAATTCTTAAATTGACAAAATAATGATTTAAACCAATTATCTAATTTTACATTAGGACGTCTTGATGTTTAAGTAGGTATTTACACCTGCAATATTTTTAATTAATTGTAGATACTCTTGCTGTTGAGTTATAGATTATTTCTAATCTCTATTTTTAGTGTATTTTATACTAAAAAATACATAATTTTTATTGAACAAGCAAAGAACTGCCATAATTTATGTCGTGTGCATTTACCTTTAGTTTGTTTAGGCGCCGCTGTACTATAAATATGTATATCACCTGCTAACAAATTTATTGGTACTTAATGTCAACATACTCGTGAAATTGTTAATCTAATAGATCACTAATCGCTTTAAAAAACGTGTTCTATTCATTCACAAATTTTTTTAATCCATCATTACAACAAATTAGATCATTGACTTAATGTCGGGAGTAAATATACAGGGTGCGGCTTGATAAATTAATAGCTTTGTTCAATTATGTTTTAATTTTACAAATTGTTTTCTTGTTTAATATAAGAGTGTCTATAAAACATATCCAATTACTTATGTCAATTAATTTCTGACTACTTTATCCAGGTGGAAATAAGAGCGATGCGATTTGTAAATAATAAATCAAAAATTAAAATTTATAAATAAATTTATAAAGAAGACAAGGGGAGAGAATGATCAATTTTGACTGCTATTAAAAAATAATTTTTTGGGGTAGTTTGATATTTTTTTTTTTTTAAACAAAAGAAGATCGACTCTGAAATTAATTTTTATTTCAAAGGCAGAAAAGACAATGTAATTGATGACTTATTGACGTTTTTTTAACAAATGATGTTCCAATTTATAAACAAAAGAAAACTACTACTATACCACTATTAAGAAGAAAACAATTATTACAAAAATAAAAAATAAATTTACTCACGCCCCCAGAACGGTGTAATATTCCAGGGTGAAATGATAGTAGCATATCTTGGGTGCTTCCCCGTCTCTGCAAGCACGGGCGCACTCTGACGGCGAAGAGAGAGCTGGATTGTTCCTGAGCTCGTTGGTGGCGGAATGGCGGAAGTCCAGGTGCTTGAGACCGGAGCTTCCGGGACCTCGCATCCCCGACCTGTAGTTCAGCGTGGGGTGCGTTTGGAGGAGACCATGGCTGGCGGAGAAGATGGACGAATCGGGGGCGACGGCTGCTTCCGTGTCCCACCAAGAGGCTGCCGCCGATTGGTCAGCCACTGAAAGGAAAAATATTTAAGTGTTTATTTTTTTTGTCGACGAAAATTTGACAGTAATTTCGATATAAGTAACTTGGTTCTATTTTCCAAAATGTATTTTAATATAGGGCGTTTCAGGAGGAAAGGGAAATATTTAAGGGGATAATAGTATGGCTCGTTATAAGTAGAAAAATGTATATAAACATGTGTCTTAAAATGTCTGGTTTTCAAGAGACGGAGTCTTCTTTGTTGGATGCGGGCTTTAAATCTTTTTTGGTTAAACTTCCCAAGCATTATTTTGGCCTGTCTTAGTCCCGGAAGGTTCTTCCAGTGGTTTTCCCTTTGGGTTTCTTCTTCCTTTCTTATCTTGTCTTTGAAGATATTTTCTCTCAGTCCGCAGAAAGTTCTGGACCTGAAAGCGACATTGAAGCTCCCCGCTTTGTAAGGCTGTCTGCTTCTTCATTGCCTCCCACACTTGTGTGTCCAGGCACCCAGAGGAGAGTTGTTTTGTTTTGTTTGCCTAATCTATTTAACTTTATTAGGCATTCCCATACCATTCTTGAGCTGATGACAAATGAGCTCAGAGCTTTTATGATTGCGTGGCTGTCTGTTAAGATGACAATTTCTTGCTTCTTGTAATTCTTATCAATATTAAATTGAGCGCATCTTTCTATAGCGTGAATTTCCACCTGAAATATGCTGGCCCTATTTTTCCATTGACTCAAAATAATTTGTACCTGGTCCAAAGATTCCTGCTCCCGTTCCTTCGATGGTTTTCGATCTGTCTATACAGGGTGTCCCAAGATTTCTTTATCAAAGGATATCCGCGTTATTTAAAAAAATAAACAAATGAAATTCGGGAAATTTCAACCATACCCCTAAGGCTTTGCAGCTGCACCCTCAATGCTGCTCTACGACTTTCCACCCCTAAGTAATCATCCCCTACTTTTCTTTTTCAAATGACACCCCCATATTTTTTTTGCTCGACAGGATTGTTGACTTCTTTCTGAATACAATGTCACAAGATTTTTTTTAATCTAGACATATCTAGCACGCCGAAAACAATATAATATCATAACAAACGAGGGTTGTCAAGGAGTTGTAATTTCTTGTTTTTTGTGTTAATGTTTCCTCCAACCACCTTAACTAGTAATACCGGAGTAACTGGTATAGGCGTTAATAATAATAATTGCTTCTGTGGTTTTAATGTCAATTAAATGTTAATTATTACTCCTTGACGACCCTCGTTTGTTATGATATTATATTGTTTTCGGTGTGCTAGATATGTCTCGATTTAAAAAAATCGTGTGACATTGTATTCAGAAAGAAGTCAACAATCCTGTCGAGCAAAAAAAATATGGGGGTGTCATTTGAAAAAAAAAAGTAGGGGATGATTACTTAGGGGTGGAAAGGCGTAAAGCGGCATTGAGGGTGCAGCTGCAAAGCCTTAGGGGTATGGTTCAAATTTCCCGAATTTCATTTGTTTATTTTTTTAAATAACGCGGATATCCCTTGATAAAGAAATCTTGGGACACCCTGTATACCATTTTATTGTATGCTCTTTGAATTTGTACTTGTCGGACTCATTTGTCCACTCCTGGTTGCTGAACATTGTTGTGAAATTCTTCTCAAAGCTATATTTCCTGGTGATTGAGTCCCTAGGGGTGCTGGTAATGTGCCTCTCATCAGGTAGGTATTGTTTTTCCTTCCTTCTGATAGGTAGATCGTAGATCTATTCTCTCTCTTACCATTCTGTAATAGGCCATTTTGGCGGCGGTTTGCATCACCAAATGTAGTGATTTGAGGTCTAAAATAACCGCCATTGCCGCTGTGGGACCTGTTATCATGACTCCTGTGATGCATACGCAAGCGAGTCTCTGTATTTTTTCAAGGGTATTTCTTGTTGTCTTATTCTTTGCTTGGTCCGCTCAGGCCACCGCCCCATAAGTGATTATAGATCTCGCTATACTGGCGTATATCCACCGCAGGGTACTTGGGTTAGGTTTTTCCTGATGTGTTTTTCCACACCATTAGGGCTCGAATGGCTTTGCTGACCTTTTCCTCTATGTGTTTACTCCACAGAACTTTACTGTCCAGTATGACTCCTAGATATTTTACTTATGTCTTCCATTCTATGTAATTGGCATCCAAGCTGATTGTGTTCGTTTAAGATTTCTTCTTCTTGTAAAGGCTATAATTGTGGTTTTTGCTGGATTTATATATTCAGCCCTACCAACTCACACAAATTTATAGTGTTCAACCCTCTTTGTATTATGTCGCAGAGTCCCATCGAACTTTCCTGTGGCTATAATGATTACGTCATCAGCATAGCCTTGGCACTCGATGTCTAGATTCGATAACTTATATAGAAGTTCGTCTACTACTAGACTCCACATCAACGGTGATAGAACTTCTCCTTTTTGTTGTATTGATCTGAATAATCTTTTGTCCCACATTTGTCTCAGCTGTTCTTGTTCCTAACATTTCACATATCCATTTAGATACTGTGTGTTGTTTGCTCCTCGTTTAATTATGCAACAAAAGCTCATTAGAGAGCTTTTGACTATTTCACGAGGAATGTTATCAAAAGCTCCTTCTATGTCTTTAAAAGGCACAAGTAGTTACTTCTTTTGTCTCCAGAGCAGTCTGGATCTTTCTTGTTAACTGATGCAAGCCGATTTCCGTAGATTTTCCCGCTTGATATGCATGTTGATTTGGGTGGAGTGGCACTTTCTTCAGTACTTCTGTTCTTAGGTAATTGTCTACAACCTTTTCTATCGTTTTTAATGCACACGATGTTGGGCTTATTGGTCTGTAGGATTTTGGTTGTGTCATGTACTTCTTCTCTACTTTTGGAATAAAGGTAACTTTGGCCCTTCTCCAATTCTTCGGTATGTACGAGTATAGCCATGCGCTAAGCAGCTACATTAACGAAAAAATTCAAATACTCCGTTTGTCTTTTTTTTTAGGTGCACTATTTAAATTATATTGTGATAAGTAGATGTATTTATGTGTAATTTATTGAGGAGTTTGTAATTTACAGACTTCTGCCGCTGTATTCTTTAATAACAAGCGAATAATAAACTGAATTTTCAACTATTATCATAGCTGAATGGAACAGTCGTTAAATTTTACCATGGTATGTAGTTAATACGAGTGTAGTTTCTCCTAAAATTTATCTGTAAAATGATTTTTCCATTTCTTGCCGATGCTATTGTTATTAGATAAATTTCACATAAAATTACATAAATAAATTTCATAAAAAAATATTCATTATTACATGCCGACTTGGCTTATATAATTCACTTATTACAAGCTAATCTAAATTAAACGTGCAACCATGCCTGAATTTATAATTTAGCGAAAATAATACACGTTATAAAAATCGGAATATGCGTAACTATGTAATTCATGTATTTTTACTCACAACTATCCCACAGTAGTAGGCACATAGTTGCTGATTCAAATTATATGTAGAGGTGTCTATACTGTAATCAACGGAATTGCTAGGCCGTAAATTACAAGTAATTAAAATTCAGTATTACTTTTTTATTATCATCATTAAATCGCACAAGAAAGGCATAACTATACTTAATTTATTAATCGAGTTAGGTATACCTGGGAGTTCAAGCCATTTTATATTGATGAACTTGATCTACTCACTTGAAAAAAAAAATAGAATAACCGGGATAAATTTTTTTGTTTATTTTTTATATTATTTTATTATACTTTCTTACCTAGTTCTTGAATTCAGAATTGAAATAGCGTTTTTTTGCGTCCAGTGCCTTGTTTATATTTACAAAATTAAGTTTAAATTTTGCTACGTTATTTTTTTGACAAAAAATTCATCCCAAAAAAAATAGGAAAACTAGAACATGTTTAAGGATCGATTTTTTTTTATAGCCACTGATTTGATCGTATCAGTTTGAAAAAGAACTGTAAATTTCCTCCATAATTGTTAATGTCTTAATTTTTGTGGTAGAAGTAATTGGCGAAAATATAATCGACACAAAAAAGGGAAACTAAACGAGACATTCTTTCATGCATGGAAACTACCGAATTCTACAGGATTTTTTTTTTGCGGTTTTGACAGCGTTGTGACATTGGTCATTGGAAATTTTCACCCCCTCATAAGCAAAGTTATTCGAAACAGTAACAATTTTTTTGCAAGAAAACAAGAAAACAAGAAAACCTAGAGAAAAAGACTTAAGTAAAACTTACTTTTTAGTTAAATATAATACAATTCCGTAAAATATAATTTTTCCATAGTAATTATATTCCTATATGTACACATCAACATCAGATAAATTATAAATATTAAAACATCACTTACTCGTACTACCAAGTTCAAGATCATCATCAGATGATATCTTTACAGAATTACACGTCTTATTATATTACCATATAAAGCCTCTAAGCATATGAGATTGCTTTACCTTACAGGTACTTTCTCTTCGACCTTGAAGGAATGTAATAATTCAATGTCATTTTCTTTTTCAACTACGAGAACAGTTCTTCCATCATTACTGAAGAAAAGCTCTGGAGAAAAAGTGAAAACCATTCATTAGGAATCTAATCATTTTACTGCTGACTCGTGTCGTGTGATGTGAACGTGTGCTTACTAATTGATTAATAGTCAGATTTGCACTGCTCCACTCATAAAATCAACACCAATTACATTGTAGCTGTTTAACATACCATTTCCCTTTTCTTGCAAGACTGTAATTAGAACTGATTTTTAAATTTGTAAGGTTATATCCTAGCGGATTTACTGGTGCCTGCTTATGCTCCCAGATGAAACTTGGATTCATCAGAACGGGTCTCAAATTCATCGCTGGATCTTAAAATTTAATCAGATCAAAATTAAAAGTGAGGAGGTGGTTGGGGACGCCTTTTTTCTGGATTATAAAAAACGGGTCAAAGACAAGCTTACTGCATTGGCACATCTTGGTAGGAAATGCAACATTTTCCTCCAAGAAGTGCGAAACGCAGAAGTGGCTGGCCACACAGCTACACAAGCTGACAACACCAGAGACTTTTCAAAAAAATTCAAAAAGAAATGTGAATTAATTAATCCTTCACGGAATGACCAAGTCAAGACCATTGTGATGGATGACCTTTTAACAATACAGGGACACGTTTTCTTCGTTTACTACCATACCTTTGTCAAAAATCTCAGTGAGTGGGACGAAAAATATTTTAAATCCGATCTTCCTTTCTTAAAAATTTAGATTTTCACCCGTATAAAAAACCAAACTCCAGCGGCTAACGAAAGAGGTAGTCGCAAATACTAAGAATTGGAAGACCATTCAGAAAATCTCCTTAATAAGCTCTGGCGGGACAATTTAACAAGGTGTCATGGTGAGTAATCAAATAAATAATGCACTACAGTGTTAATAAATAAAATGTTACATTCAAACTTAAGAGGGAAAAATACGATAATTTACAAATCAGTATTTCCTAAATGATTACTTATTTTTCAATGAAACCTAGGCCAATGTCATGATTGTAGACTATATTGTTTTTTATTTTGTTATGTTTATTTAACCATTTATTTAGTTACATTTATTTACAAATAAAGTAGTGGCAGCCTTCATAAATTACTATCGAGGGTTATTCCTGTTATTTCTGCTGAAGAGAAATAAATCCTTCACAAAATTGCTATTGCAATACTTCCTTCTTATATGACAAGTAAAAAGGTGGTTGTAAAATACGATATGTAAATAAGAGTTAGGTTGCAATGGATATATAAGAATTTCAATGATTTTACAATCACGATTTCCTTACCTACTCATATTCACTTTCAATTTGTCTTCAATTGAAAATGATAAACAATGCCAATTGTTACGGATAAATTATTATACACAGACATTGAATAATGAACCTTATAAACAATACAGATGGAATCATTTGAATACAGAAAGTAACCGACCAAATAAATACGATCATGTTAGAGATGTGAACACGGTTAGAAAAAAAAACTGTTAAAGTTCAAGTCTCAATTTTTATTAATAATCACATAGCATGTCATAGAGAAGTTCGATATCACTTTCATTGCTCCAAGGAATTGTGTATTATAGATTGTAATTCGCTTTCAACATATTAACTCATAAATCATTTTATAGACAATACATTAAAAAGACGTCAATTTTTTTCAACTAGACAATTAAAAAGTAATCATTCAATCATCGGAAAGACATTTTAGGTAGGTACAGATTCTAAGTTAAGTCCAGTTGTTATTTCAATTCTAAAAAGAACAATACAGGTTTTTTCTGTTAGTTTTCCTTTCCTCCTTTGTCAATTGCTTTTCTTAGTATGTCAAAATATTTTCTCATTTTTATACCTATCAATGATTATAGTAATTATTGATTTATCAATAGATTTCCCTTTATGTTAAATTGGTTTCACTTTATATCAATTGCTTTCCCTATTTACGCGCAGTGACAGTATTAAAAACATTGGAAAACTATTTGGTATAAAGGGAAAATCATTTGACAAATTTGGAAACACAATAATTGACAAAAGACGAAAACCAAAAGAGAAAGACTGTAATATAATAATGAAATTATATAAGTAAAGAAAAACAACTATAGAATAAAATTATATTTCTACAAGCAACTTGCATTTTATTATTTTGCCTCTTTGTATATTGATATTTTTTTACAGGTTGGATTCGTTAAATAGTAATTAGGTACACAAGAGAAGGAAGGCTTCATACTAGACTCGGGTGAAACATATAAGAGTGGGATACGACTGTAGGGGAATAATACCGTTCATAAATACAAAAATCAAATAATTTGAATTCGTTTTAATATTGTTGAGGCAATTCAGGACTAATCCTCACGTTACCGCTCACAAAAGTAGGGGTGGAAGGAGAATTATCCATATCTGTCATAATTATAACATCGATTCGCTTCATCTATGTTTTACTTGTGGTTATCGGCTATTCGCCAAGTCATTAGTGAATAGAAAACGGATTAGACTTGAATTAGTCTGGAAATACATTCGACTTAAATTTCCACGAACTGAACTAAAATATTTATAACGACATACCACTCCCGATTATAGAGGAAGTATCCATCAACTTTCTTCTTTTTAATGGGACACTCCTTATATTATTACACTTTACAGGAGATCCTTAAAAAACATTCCACAATACATTGCAATTTAGAAGAAAATTCGATGAATTTCCAAAAATTAAAAAATTTAAGGCATAATTAACCCTTGTCAACATTATTTCAACAGAATTCATGACATTAAACTTATTGAGCACTGAACAGCTCAGTTAATATTTCCCTTTCACGATATAGTATATTGCCTCCATTAAGGATGGAGGTGAAAGATGAAACATGAAGCTCTCATGCCTTATGAAACATTTGACAATTCAGTCATCCGTATCACTAACTTGGGACTATTCTCGAGTTCGTGGGAATGGTATAGGTATAATCACCAGAGATCGTTCCCATTCAAAGTGCAAACTTGACACGGAGATGTTTGAACAGTCGTATGTCATATTTTTGGCACATTTGGTCCCAAGCGTAAGTAGCAAGTGAAAAAAGCATAGTTTGAAAAAAGAAATAAAATATTAATACAACTAGAGAACGAGGAATCCTATTTTTTCACAGATTTCGGATGGTATGAAAATGAGGGACGTTTGCACTTTTCGTGGTTCTCCGGTAACCAACTACCGGAGAATTGAGCGATGTTATTTTGGACGAAGAATCAAAAGGTATAGTTAACATGACTTTTACTGCAGCATTTATATAAAGAAATGAGTGATCTTGACTAATGATTTTTATTTTTTAGAAGATGACATTGAAGATCCTGATCGTGATCTGGAAAGTGATTTCGATGATGACGATGATGATTATGCGTCCGACAGTGACTAAAAACACACACACATCTCGCATATATCTTGTATCTTCAAATAAACAGTATTTTTTTTAACTTTATCCCAATTTCCTTTTGTGCAATTTATTGAAGTCCTTCAACTTCCGTTCGACGGCTTCGGGTAAGCTCTTTATTAATCATCATAATTAATAATTTGAGGGTCGCAACTTGTTCATTAGCTTGTGCTTGTAACATAAACTTCAATCGCCTCAATACGATTTTTGAATGATTTCGGAGTATCGAAAAGTTGTCTGATTAGTAAGGTGCTACATTGAATTTGTCTGATATAAATTTTTTCTACATATAGACAACTTATTTTATCACGTCTAACAATTTTCAGACGAATTGCTATGTTACCGATCGGTAAATGGGTGA
Source organism: Malachius bipustulatus (assembly GCA_910589415.1). Taxonomy (NCBI): domain Eukaryota; kingdom Metazoa; phylum Arthropoda; class Insecta; order Coleoptera; family Melyridae; genus Malachius; species Malachius bipustulatus. Next base: position 35,610,957 of record OU342635.1, read on the forward strand.
CCAAAATTATAGTGGTAAATAAAAAAGTTCCGTGACCGATCGTGCTCCGGGAGGTACGTTAAAAAGGGGGTCCCGGCTGCTTCACAGCAGTCGTTAAGTTACGTCAGAGGCCCTTGAGGCTACTTGAAAACTTCTGACACTTGGGCTTTACCACAGCCATAAGATATTTATTTATTTTTTTACCGATCGGTAAAATTTCTTAACGTTTTCAAAACGGTCTCAAAATTTAACGTGCTCACGTTTTTTTCTGAAAAATGATTCTTTCACATACACTGACCCAAATTCACTGGTGAAAATCATTTTCAGACGTTTTGCTATGATACTTTTTTTGTCTCACTTCTAATTTTTTTAAGTGGTCTCCCGGGTACACGCTACGCTAGTGGCGTCTGAAAAACGTATTTTCTATATCTTAGAGCTATCATTTAACTATATTCTGAAAATCAGACGGATTGCTATGATACAGTTTGGTAAAATTTTTTGACATTTTTGAAAATTTGGTCAGGTCAGACGATACACGGAAAATTTCTTATATTGCGATTTTCGGGTTCAGGATAATCGAATCTATTAATTTGATGCGGTTTTTGTCGTATTGCTATGAGACAAAAATTTTGGTCGTGGGCTCTCGTACTATAAGCAGTTATAGTAGGGGAGCCCAATAGGGGATTTCGGGATTTACTCGAGCGCGTCAGATTAATATAAGGAGGGATACCTTGCACCTAATAGCCGGTAGGTGGCGAAATGAAGTAAGTGAGCCGAACGACTCTCCCTGAGAAATATTAAAAATTACACATAAGAAGTGAAAATTAAAAACCGAAAAAGTGTACAACATTACTGTAATATAGTCAAGAATAGATTTCAACAAGAAAAATGGTTTTTACACAAGCACAGAGGGCAGAATTTAAAACAATAATTCAGGAAACGATTAAAGAATTGTTCGCTGATGGAACGTTTATAGCCAGTATCGCGATGAAGGTAGAAAAAGCGCTGAATATACCGAAGGATATTGATAACAAACTCAGTGAAAGTAAACAAGAAACCGAAAATCTGTTAAAGTATGTACAGGAGATGAATAATAAGGTAAACAAAATGGAACAAATTATGCGTAGAAATAATGTAAGAATATATGGGATACCTGAACTTCAGAACGAACAAAATGAAGATATAATAAGAATCATAAAGGAAAAAACCAAACTAAATGTTTCAAGTGAAAAAATAGAAATAGTATATAGAACAGGCAGAACAACTGATAAAGGAAACAGAGCCATATTTCTGAAATTTAGGGAATATAAGTACAAGGAAGAAGTTATGAGGCAGAGAAAAACATTGAGGGGAACTGAGATTATTATAGCTGATGATTTAACAAAGGATAACCACAAGCTATTGAAGGAGGCAATCACAAGATTGGGTAAACGTAATGTATGGACCATGGGAGGCAGAATTTTCTATAGAAAGGGCGAAATTAGGATACCGATCGAGAACATGGAGAAGATTACAAAGTATGAAACATAAAATGGGTGTATAGGTACAGACAATCGAAGCGAGCGAGAAGTGTCGTATTTATAATATGTATTTATAATATGAAATTGATTGACTATTATTATAATCAACTGAATTATCTCAGTGGTAGATCAGGGGAGTGAACCGAGGAATCCGAGACAAGTGTTTTCTTTTTGTTGATATAGAACGATAAGGGTTAATTTTGGGTTTATATATTTTTTAGGTTTACAAAGAACAGAAAGGAAAAACAAAATTGCGGAGAATTTGTTGAGATGTGATGATGAAGAGGAGGAGAGTCAGATTCATGATACCGTAGTAATTGATGATATAGGAGCCAAAGATACAAAAAAAATATTAGGTGATCTAAATTTTCTACACATGAACATAAGAAGTATAAACAAAAACTTTAATGAATTACTGATATACCTTGAACTTTTTGACACGCAAAACATCCAAATTATAATTTTAACAGAATGCTGGAATATAAAAGGGGTAAGTAATTATTACATTCCGAATTTTACGTTATACAATAATGAATCATACTATAATCAGAATGACGGCTGTATTGTGTATGTGAGAAACGATATCCAGGCCACAATCGACATAATTAAACTTACAGAAATAAATCTTTTAAGAGCAAAATTTGTATATAAAGGGGAGAAGATGGGACTGACGGCCTTGTATCGACCACACCCTGTAAATACTGAAGTGCTAATCACAGATATTCATGAATATTACCTTAAATTGGAAAAACAAAGCATAGAAGTTTTTATGGGGGATATTAATATAGACCTTCTTAAACCTAATGAAACGCAGGTGAACAATTATATATGTATGATGGCGGGTCACGGACTCTTTTCTTATATGAATAAACCCACTAGAGTCACAAAGGACACCAAAAGTTTAATAGATCATATTTTTGTTGGGAAAATTAACACTAAAAAGCAAATTAAAATAAACAGCTTTATATTTAAAACATCATTAACTGACCATGATACAATAGTATTATCCTTTGTATTTGAAAATAATAAATGTAGGAACACTGAATATAATCAAAAAACTTGTAAAATTGTAAATTACGAAAAAATACGTGAGGCGCTATCAGAAGAAGACTGGTCTAGCTTGCTAGAAACAGACAAATCTGAGGAGGCTTATGATATGTTCCTGCGAATAATTCAAACAAACGTAGAGAACAACACATACCTAAAAAATATAAATAGTAAAAATAAAAAAATTAAACAATGGATGACAAACGGAATATTAACATCAATAAGAAATAGGGACAAGTTAAAAAGACAGCTAAATTATAATTGTGCACCTGAGGCCATTTATAATTACAAAAAATACAGAAACAGATTAAACTCGATCATAAAAAACACAAGAGACAAGTACTACGAACAAATAATTGGACAGGCAAAAAATAACTACAGAAAAATTTGGAAAACAATAAAAGAGAGTACAAATACACCAATAACACAAAATAGTAAACACAACACCAACATAATTAGAAAAGACGGTACCATAATAACAAACACTGAAGACAAAGCCAATGAATTTAACCAATTTTTTGTAAGCATTGGAGAAAAAATGGCAAACGAAATTAAAAATAATCAAACGAACTTGAAAGACGACATCATAAATACGGTGAACGAGACATCGTTCTTTATTAACCCAGTCACAGAAAATGAATTGATTATGTATATAAATCAGTTAAAAAACGATTCTGCACCGGGAGCTGATGGCATTACAGTCAAATTAACAAAACATATTCATAAACAAATAATAGTACCGTTGAGACACATAATAAACTTAACTATCACCTCAGGGAAAATTCCCACAAAATGGAAAGAGTCTGTGGTATGCCCCATATACAAAGCGGCGGGAGAAAAAAGCAAAGTGACAAACTATAGACCAATTTCGCTAATAAATGTTTTTGCTAAAATATTTGAGAAGTGTCTGAAAGATAGGTTAATGAATTTCTTGGAAGCTAATAAGGTCATATCTTCCAGGCAATTTGGCTTTAGGAAGAATTTAAATACCGAACACGCAATCACTCATTTAATAGAAAACATCATAGACAGCATGAATAATAATAAAAAATGCCTAGTGATCTTTTTGGACCTCGCCAAGGCTTTTGACACGGTTAATCATAAGAAATTGCTTGGGGTGTTATCGAGTTTGGGGATCAGAGGGATAGCGTTGGATATATTCACAGATTATTTGAGGGACAGGAAACAGTGTGTCAGACTGAATGGAATAGAGAGTGAACAGAGGCATATAAAAACGGGCATACCGCAGGGAACAATATTGGGTCCGTTGTTGTTCATACTATACATAAACAGGTTCACAGATTCAAAAAATATAAATGGACAGATCGTTTCGTATGCTGATGACACAGCAATAATATTCCAGGGTGACACCTGGAATCTCCTGTATGATAAGGTACAGAATGAAATGATAAAAGTTAAAAATTGGCTGAGTAATAATTTGTTAAGCTTAAATATAAGCAAAACGAAATTTATTACGTTTTCTCTAACAAAACAAGATCAACCAGAAAAAGATCATATTCCTGTCCACCATGATGCCTGCTCTCGAGTGGCTGGATGTGGCTGTATTACTATACAAAGAACGAACACAGTCAAGTATTTAGGAGTATATGTAGATCAAAACTTGAAGTGGAAAGAACACATCGACTTCATCGTAAAGAAACTTAGGAAACTAATATATATATTTTATCAGCTGAGAGACATACTATCAGTGAAAAATCGACGCATGGTGTACATGGCTTTGGCGGGGTCTATAATGAGGTACGGTATTCTAATCTGGGGGGGACTGTACGAGGAAAATATTAAAACATTGAAGGTCATACAAAACACATTATTAAAAATACTATTCAATAAAAATCACCTACACTCCACCCAACAATTATATGAAGAAACGAATATATTAAGTGTTAGACAGTTATACAGTTATAGATGCTTGATTTGGATGTATGAAAGAGAAAACATTGAATCGCAAACTAATACGCACAACATAGATACAAGATTTGCCGACTACCCGAGAGCTCCATTCCTCCGTAGGTCTGGATATCAAAGATTTATGATATATTACGGACCGAAATTGTTCAACTCACTGCAGCCTGAAATTAAAATCATAAAAAATAAAATAAAGTACAAAAAAAGTATACTTGGATATATATTCGCCAATTACACTCGATTAAATAACACATTTCAACAGTTATAGACATGTGTGATGAACTGTCAGTGGCTCGACTCTCTTCCTCACATCAAAATAAAGTCAGAAATTGTCACTACAAAATAATATAGAATAAATTAAGACATTTCCCAAACACAAACTTTGTTTAGCTGGGAAATAAATAGTACTTGTTAAAATTATATTGTTGTGAATGAATGAATTGCAATAAACAATAAACAATAAACAATAAACCTTGTTGAGTACCCCCACCTTATATAAGACCTCTATGTAATAGTAAAAAAAAATTGATCATTAGAAATATTCGAGCGTGTCAGATTAAGGTATGGTGGGTTAATTACATACTGAAATGTGTACATTTCAATAATTTGACGATTTAAGCGTGACGTTAAGGAGTGGGAGGGTTACAAACTTGCAAAAAAAAAACGTCACTTGGACATGCTCGAGCGCGGTTGATTTTTTTTTTAATTTGAAGGAAATAATTCTAGGGTATCGGGAAAAATATAATCTGCCGTTTTCCACAAGCCGAAGAAACGAAAATCGTTAATAACGTTGAGTGCGTGCAGACGGTGCAGACGCGCGGTAAAGTATGTATCCCCCACTCCACGCCTGTCTTTCCCTTTCGCTCTTTCCCTATCTCTCTCTCTCTCTCTCGCACCGTCCAGACGCTACTTTCGCGACGCCATCACAGACGCCAGATGAAGAAGATGATTCGACGATGAAGATGAAGATTAAAAAAAAAATCATCAAAAAATTTGCGTATTATGTAAAGATTCGAATCTCAATATATATTCTAATTGAAAAAATAGATTTATTTTTATTTGCATGCTATTTTTCGTATGTTTTAGGTAACAAAATGCAGAAATTACAAAAAAAAATCATTCATACAGGGTGTTAGTTAAGTACGGGGCCAAACTCCAAGGGGTGTTTCCTTGAGTGATTTTAAGAAGAAAAGTTCAAATAAACATGGGTCCGAAAATGCATATTTTTCAAGATACAGGCAGTCAAACTTAAAAAAAAAATTCGAATGTTCGTGAATATCTCTAAACTCTTTCAATCAATTTTGTTGAAATTTGGCAGTTCTGTTTGTAATAACAAGAGGGTAATTTAGCCCCAATTAGATTAAAATTATTAATTCCAGTGGCGTCCCGGAAGACAGTCTAACTAATATTTTTGGTTAAAAAATTGGGCGCCACTGACTTTTTTTTTATTTTGTATTTTTTTCGAATTAAGCAACTAGAAATACAACTATTTTATCTCTTGAGTTTTTTTCATATCTTGCTTTGTTTTCGAGAAAAAAAAATAAAAGTTTGACACCCTGTATCTTGAAAAATATGCATTTTCGGACCCATGTTTATTTGAACTTTTCTTCTTAAAATCACTCAAGGAAGCACCCCTTGAAGTTTGGCCCCGTACTTAACTAACAGCCTGTATATTTTTTTTTTCAAGTCGTCAGATTAAGAAAACCCCTCTAGATAATCGTCAGATTATTGGTCATCAGATCTGGGACATCAAGATGAACCGTCCATATCTTAATCTGACGCGCTCGAGAAAATCAAAATGGCGATTTTTTTTTGCAATTTTGAAAAGCTCCCGTAAGCTTGCGTCACCTCCAAATCGTCAGTCTTTTGAATGTGAGCATCTTTCGGGGTCACTTAACATCCCCTCTAAAAATCTGACGCGCTCGAGTGAATTTTTTTTTTCTCATTTTGTACCCCCCTGTACGGCCACCCTCACTATGCGAACCGGCAGATTATCATACCTCCATTATCAGAGAGACGTGGGGCATACGCCCTATCATTATCTGACGCGCTCGGAGATGTCTATGTGACTGTTTTTTTTTACATCTTTGACCCCCCGTAGACGCTCCCCCCACCGGTGAACGGGTAAACATCATATGACTTTTTTTTCTTTTTATCACGTAATCTCTCAAATCTAATAGGTCTCCACGACGCTCGAGTAAATCCCCATTTAGCATCGTGGGCTCCCCTACTATTAGTGAGAAAAATGGTCTTGACAGACAACTGATTAATCTAAATATGAACTTCCCAGCTGATCCTTTTGAAAATAAGGTTCATTATAAATGTAATAAATGTACCTACCTGTCAATGTTTCGTGTATAGAACTTCTGTTCGCCGTATTTTCTCCAACCATAATTTTATCCAGAATAGACCAGTAATAGATAAATATTGACAGAGAACTACAATAAGTTTCAATGACTTAATAATAAATTGTGCGAATTTTCAGACGGTTGTAAGCTCGTGAAAAATCTGACGTTTTTCGAAGTTATAATTTGACAGCCGGCAATGCAGGTACGGTAGGTTGAACGGTTTTCAGGTGAACTCTCACGTGGAATCGGCTCCCAATAACTCGAGAATACCGTCAAATAAATGGATGACTATCTACCAATATTTTTTCTAGGAGATATAGTTTGAGAGTTTCTTAAAAAATCTATTTTATCCAGCAACACCTTGAACATTTTTGCTTTTGCTATAAAGCAATATTTTAGACCAACTGATGAAGAAGGAACAATGTATCACCTAATGATGTCGAATACATTGGTTGTAGGTCTTGGATTTTTATTTATGTCAAGCCCTCATCACTTGTTCTCTCAAAAATTTTCTTTTGAGTTTTTCCAAACCCCCCAATTGATTTTTCCTGTTGCTGAGCTTTTTTATTGAGCGATGTGGTCTCTTAGCAATAATTAACAAAACTCTCAGGAGTGATACAAACAATGCATTTCCTCACATGAAAAAAATGTATTGTCTGTCAAGAGTTCAAACATTGAAATCAGTATTAGTTGATTAAAGGAACGAAATCTAAGGAAGATGACACATCTGCCAAACTTTGGGACCTATTATACTTCTTAAACAAAAATGCTGATGCTGCTGAGTTTACCTGCACAGGGGAATTAGAGGCCTTATCAGCATTACCCAAACGTTTCGTGAGTGCTAGGTATACACATTTCTTGCTTCTTTTTACATTATTTCCAAGTCTAATCTTCAAGAATACTGGCCTGATGAAAGCTTGATGAATGCTCCCTTCTAAAAATGGAACCGGTGGCGGATTCTGCGTGGTTTCAAAACCATTCACCGACTATCTTCAGAAGCTATTCTGGCAGCGGTTTTAACAATGCGAAGTAGTTTTTCTTTTCCAATTTTTTTTACCGATACCAGGCATTTTAATTATTATTTTATATTCGAAGTCTGCACCAAATGTTTGGTCTCTTTGCTTAGGTAAATGTCTTGCCATTTTGTTCAAACTTAGATAAACTTCTGACTGATGTGATTTTACTATTATTTTATTTAAATTTTACTTTTGATCCGAAGACTCAGCTACCTTGTTACTTCTCAAAAAAATAATGAGATAGCTAGAAAACATTATAAGGAGATTTACAGTGGGTATTATAAAAGCTCATTAAGTTAACGGGCAGATTTCTGTGGCCGTTTCTGAAGAAGGTATCGAGTGTATGTGAAAATTTGTAAAAATGTGGAAATGTGGAAATAAAAAATGTGTATGTAAAAGATTATGGTAATCTTGAATAACCTTTAAATTTGACTTTTAATTTTTATTCCGATAATATTTAATGTGAGCATGGTATTTTGTTGAGCAAGTTAATGTGACCTTGACAGTATATTTTGATAAAAATTCAGGTGTATGCACTCATCTGAATAATTCAGATCCTGACACCATTATTTATATTGTGGTGGTATTTAAATATAATTTTTGGTAACATTAATATTTATTTTATTTAACAAAGGAATATTTATATTCGAACGTTATGTTGTAATACTTATTGATTATATTAATTTTCTCAAGCGATGAAGCCGTAAATTTAGTTATAATCAAAGCTCTATCTCGCAAGCAATATAGCAAATAATGGATTATTATTTTTGCAATCCCTTACATATCGAGTATATTTACTTTAAGAAAATTGTTCAGGGACACTGTGTAATTATTGATATTGTAATACTTTAAATTATGACCTAGTTAGAGGTTCAACAATTTTATAAATGCTACTAATAATATTAATATCAAACCATTAAGATTGATTATGTAAATTAAAATATAAAGAAGATGAGTAGATAGACAGAGAGTCCGGAATATATTAGCAATTTCGACACGTCTTTAATATTGTGCTCAGGCAGCGATTGAATTTATTTTAGCGATCTCTGGACATTTAATAAATTGTTTCAATTTAGTCTTGTTTTGTGGCCGACTAGGCGCGAGTCTCGGAGGGGGGAGGGGGGAGAAAACCAAATGTAAAAATGGCGGGAAACGATATTTTACCACTATGAGTTACCAGTAAAAAAATAAGTCGGGTAAAAAACTTAGATCTGGCGAGAACGAACAATCGCGCAATCGCGAATCCGTCCATTACCCACTCAACAAGATATCGCCGTATTGGCGGTTCTTAGTCTTTTTGTGCCAAAATGAGTTTCCAGGAGCGAAAAAATTCATTCCTGTGAATTTATGTTTCCAAAGATTTTCGGCCAATTTTTGCGCGGATTGGTGTATTAGGGGCGAAGGAGGGGAGGAGAAGCCTAAAATTCAAGGAATCGGACATAGCTTCCACAGTTTTTGCCCCATATCACGCAGCAAAAAACTGATTTTCGTATCAATTGAATAATTTTTTTTCCAAAATAGAAAAATTACGGCTAAACAAAAAAAAAAAAATTGTTAGATTTTTATCATGAAGGGAGGGAGTGGGAAGATTTTTTTTAACCAACAAAAAACTTTTTTCAATCTTTTGAAAATTAGGATAGGCTTTGTCCGTGGGTTGGGTGGGGCGGTAAAGGGTTGTAAAAAACTGGACTTCTTCTATCAATAACACGGGGAGGAAAAGGGTTAGGGAGGCCTAGCCGGGTCCCTTTTCAAGGGAATTAAAGAACCTTTCAATTATTTCGATCTGGAAAATAATGTTTCGAACGTACCGGGACTTAACGTACGCGAGATAAGGCAGAGACATTGAAGGTATAAAAAACCATTTATACAGTGGGCGAGAAAAGTAAGGAATAAATTCGATAAAACGGAGAGTACCTACCGATTTTTTGCAAAAATAAAAAATCAGGTCGTTTTTTAATTCAATTTATGTTGTATTGACGTAACATTTTTTTTATATCGGGTGTTTCTTGACTCAGTATTGACGACATTGTCTATATTTTTAAATATGAGATATGAGATAATAAATATATCAGAAAATCCAGCAAGAATGGGTTTTATAACAGTTTCAGTTTTAATCGAGGAGGTTATGGGTTATAAACAATTGAAAATCGCAATTTTTCATTTTGAAAGCAGTGCACATCGGAAACGGTGCCCAATACATATCGGAAAACGGCTTATGCGTCCCTTTTTTAACTTTTTATGTACTATCCTATGATGCAGATTAATTTTTTTACAAGGTGATGACAATAAATCTGATAATTTTTATCACCTGTATAAAAATTTCAAGTACCTACACTGTAAGATGACAATTGGAAAATTAATATTTGGATCTTATACCTTTCTATGTCCCTTCTAAAACAACAACAACAACAACAACAACAACAACAACAACAACAAAAAACAAACCAGCGAGAGTCGTTCTTTGTTCCGAATTTTTTTGTTCCGAATTTTTTTTTTTTTTTTTTTTTCCACACTAGATCTATCCCATTATAAATTTTAACAAATTATTTATAACACATTATAAAGCCCGACAATTTGTAATTGTAAATAGTTATTCTTTTTCTTTTTTTCTTGCAGGTTTTCCACTGTTATTACAGAGGTCGCATTTTTTTTGTTGTTAATTTAATTAATTTATTTAAGTTGAATCGGGAATATAATTGCCTGATAACGCCACTCGCCGGATCGGAGCGAGCGCGGGATCGAGCGCCCACTTGGCAATAATTATTATCGTTATTAGAAGAGTCAGATTCGCTGACCTTGCAATTCGGTGCGCCGTGAAGCAAAATTATTGTTTTTTTTTTCATTGGTGCCTTATCGGTTTCACACTGTTTCGTTCGAGGGTGTTCATCGCAGCCAGGCACAACACCTAGGTCTAGGACAGGAAGCCCACTCTTCAGGTAGAGAAGGTAGGTGGGAAGTTTTCAGGCAATTCCTACACAGTCCTTTATTTTCGATAAATAGGTACAGTGTTTAGGGCTGTATTTAACAATATTAACACCTCTTTTTTCTAATTAATTCGTATAGATGCAATAATTGATTAAGAAGATATGTATAAGTACCTATACCTACATGAAAAAAAAAAAAACGATAATATTTTCTGTAACGTGAATTATAATATTATACACCTTTTTAGTTACCTAACCTATAATATTGTATACTCTACGTACCTACCTGAACATATTAATAGAGCAAGTATAGTTGAATAAATTTTAATACCAGAAACAGTTCCTGTAGTAGCAGAGTCAAAAAAATTCATGCTATCTTATGTAAGTTTTCCATTAAACTTCACTTATTTTATATATTATATTGTAAATTATATATTTATTATAAGCTGCAAGAATTCACACTTCATTCTGGTACAAGACATTACACACCAATGTTACCATAATGCTTATATTGGCGCTTATATCGTCTAATGGTCTAATATATATTCTTATCTGACTTCAAATGCATAATTACAAAAAAAAATGATAAACTCGATGTTATCGTAGAGCATTGTCCTTCCTTGTTACGAACTCAAATTATTACATGAAATACTCACCTATACATTTATCTATACCTGGTTCAGTGAATAATAATATAATGTTTACATGTAAACTTTTACTATAAGACATTTTATACCTATACAACTGACATTATTGCATATAAAATGGTTTTAATATAGTATTTTTTTACGAATAGGTAAAATATTATTTCACATTAAAAAAGAGAAAACTTATAGAAACTAATACCTATATGAAGTTATTAATTTATATTATGAGGTAAATAAATATGATTTCTTTGCGCTGAGAATCACTGTTCTGGAAAAATATCGCTTAAGGATGATTTACATAAATGATAATATTATGTAAGGAACACAATGAGATTATGTATCAGCAATAATTTAAATATAAAAGTATCTAAATTATCTTTAATATAAATATATAAATATTATAATAAATCATTCTGGTGTAACAATAGCTTTCCACGAATATATTTGTAATATCAAATAAAAAGGTAATTCCAGTATGATGTGTAATAATAATAATGGTCATTGCCATTTTAAGTAAATTTTACAATATTTTTTGGAAAAAAAATAATAATAATGCAGGCTCAAAAATAGAACCCAAATAATGAGCGGAATTATTGATAGGTTCCGATTTTTTTTTTAATTCTGTGGCTCGTATTCATAACAGAAAATGGGAATATTCTAAAAATTTATTAGATAAAAATTAAGAAAAAATAATTTTGAGCATTCAAGTAGGTAGGTACAACTTTGTAGAAAAATTAATGTCTCTTTCTTTGGTTCATTAAAATGAAGTTAAATTTATTTATTATCTGACTGCGAAAAGGAATAAAATTGAACATTCTAACAACTACTTATTAGGTATTACAGTATTTGTAAAATTTTGTGGCGGTTTTTAGATTATGTGTCTTGTTTCATCGACACTTTGCGATCTCAAAAAAAAATTTTCCTCGTAAGCTTAAAATCCTGGAGCTGAGCCTAAAAAATCAACAAAATGCACCATCTTAAAAACATTTCTAGCTCCCTAGAGCTGGAAAAGTATTCACGGTTTAAGATAGTTTAAATTAAGTTAAACTGATATAGTGAATTTTCAATATATTCTTTATCTTTATTGGAGTTTAAGTTCTTGGTTGAAAATTGATAGACTTCTTCAAATGAAACGTTTCGGGGAAGATTGATCCTTTGTTCACTCATTTGTATAAAATTGATATAAACATCACATAGGTATCCAATATGGAATAAATATTAGATATATTCACAGGTGAGTTTCGACTGTAAGAAAATTTCGCGAAGAAATAATGACACACTCTCTATTTAGTTAGTTCTCATTAAACAATTTCTTACATTTTTAGAATACCATAACAACTTACATAAATATCCATTAAGATAGTAATTATTATGAACTAGCTTTTCTTCAACAGTTCTCAAGGAAATAAACAAGAGAAGTGTGTAGATGTTGGTATTCAGGAAATATATTCAGAGCACCGTAATTTCTAGACAATAGAGTATTTATCATAGTAATAGTTTCCATATTATTGGCAAATAAAGCATGTCTTGTAGGAATTCTCATTCGTCTCGGTGTATTAGAAAAAATACGTCCTTTGCTGGTCACGATCGTGGACTTTGACGCAACTATGCGCCTACCTACGTGGCAGTTGAAAGTTCATGAAGTAGAACTTAATACGAATAGTAAAGAAAGAAAATTATTCAAATTATCCTAAAAATTTCATTGCGTAAAAGGGTCAAGTGGTGCTCGGTCATACGTATTGTGATGTGTCTTGTTATTTAACTGTTGGAATTTCCTGTTAGTTTATTTCTTATGAAAATATTTTTATATTGCGTATTTTTGTATAATTACACATTTGCACATGGTAGCTCAAAACAAGAGATCATTCCCTGAATATGAATAAAAAATATATAAAAATATGTACCAATAAATTTGCGCTGAAAAATATCTGACAATATTTTTATAAAATTAAGAGGACATTTTAACATAAAAAGAAGCAATAAATATTTTTCCAAATATGGAAGCAAAAAGTTCAAAGCAATTAGGTTGCACAATAACACTACACTATTATATGTATATGTATAGAGGGAGCGGCTAAAGTCTGGAATAAAATTAATAATTTGTTTTAGAGTTTGAAGAATCGGAAATTCTTCATACCATATTTTGCAGCGAGGCAGGATTTTTTAAAGTACTTCGTTTTCCATTCAAATGCTGAAAAATACATAACAACTGCGCACAAAAATTAGCAAAAACCAAATCCAAATCCGTTCAACAAATTCGAATCGGACGACCTCCAGTCCTCCAGAGCATCCAGCCTCGTATATGTATGAAGAACTTCTGATTATAATTACGCGAAAACTAATTATTCGACGGCGTCTGGAATTATCACACGGGAAGTACCGAACAATATCGACTACTTCGCAAAGAGCCTGTATGAGTTGTAACTCTAAAAATTGTGATGTTACAAATTTTTGAACAAACGCTAATTTTCCTGTTTTTTTTTATTAATAATGAACCGATCGGGTTGTTTCAGCTCTCCTTTTCTTCGTATTTTAATTTTATACAATTCTTCAATTGAGACCATTTCTATTGTCCCATAATTTTTCTTCTATAAGCAAAAAACCAAAAAGAGCGTTTTTTGCAATAAATATTCCGTGTGTGATGGTACCGGATTGCTTAGCTCACGAGGTCAAGATCGCGGATTCGATCTGCCCAGCGGCCGGAACTATTTTCAGTATACGTTCCGATGTTTATGAAAAAATAAGCGGTTGAATCGTGATTGAAAAATTATGCTTTCATCATAAAATGCAGCTAATAACTGGACAGAATTAACGATTTAAAATAATAAATTAAATAATGTAAAAATATTAATTCAAAAAAGTAGACTTGATTGATGATGGACTCTTTCACGTAACAATGATCGAGTAAGTGCAGATGCCCAGGTGAACGTCTCCTGCCTTTACGTCTATAAGAAGTTGAGAAATTTCTTCGTTGCGTAATGGTAAAGGTGGAAAAATAAGTCATAACTAAAGAACAAATTTCGTTTATAAAATCCAGGGCTAAGAAGTCAAGAGAGCCGATATGGCTGTTGATATCGTCCCAGAGTTGGCGATCCTGAAGCTTTTTTACGGCTCATAATTATTAAGGTAAGAAAATGCAAGGCTACTAATGGTGGGCATTACGATTATGAATTTGCTACAAGAGCACGCAATTTGAACCACCGTTTCGGCCTAATTAATACTATAATAGAGTAGGTTACCTATAGAGATAGCGAATGTTAGACAGACGTGTAACAGAAGTAAAATTTTATTAATTTAGTTATTTTTCCCTAAATATTTTGTGCAGTTATTTATGATAAGTAAAGTAAAATGCACTTTAAGCCACCTATATATGTAGCTATACTTCTATAGACCGTGTAAATTAACCGAATAGTTAAGTTAGTTGTCTATTACATAAAAAAATCTAATAATTTCTATATCATTGATTTTACTTTCTCTGAATTAGTGTATAATTAAATCAGTTTAACAAGTCCTTATAAACATTTTCAGCGGTAATTTCATTTGAGCTAATTATTTGCTAGAAGGTAATCCGCTGAAGTATGTAAATTGCCGCGAGATGACTTTCTTTTCTTAAAAACCAAAAGTAAATTAGTCTACACAGCTGGTTAGAATTATTCAGTCCTAATCACCGTCATTGGTCAAGATGTGAGACACTTGAGAAATTCACGTTTCATTTCGCCACACATATCTTTACTTATAGGTAAGTATAATTTAAATATTTTTTATAAAATTTGAACTCAGAAAACCATTTTCTCGACTATGAGATTATTGTAAAGAATTTCGGAATATTGATAAGAGAATGCATAAAATTTATTTCGCGTTGATTGATGAAAGTCAATTGGCTGCTGGACCGAATAATTATAACTTTTTGCTCAAAGTTTTTAGCATTACAGCACAGTTTTAGCTAATTTAAAATTGAATGTCCACGCCTAAAATACCACGTAACTGACAATACAACAGATATTATTTACCCAAGTGAAAGGCGAAATAACAAAAACACATTGCAATATGATAGCAGATAATACGAGTACTGCCGCCAATAAATAATTTTGTGGTCTAGCAATACACCTATTATCTCTGATTTGTTTATGCAAAATGTAACTTGAACTTGCGGTTGGGGATATACAGGTAGTAGCGAAAACATGTCATAAAACAAAATTTTTTAATCATACACCAGACTTTAATATTATTATGACCATAACTTAATTCAATATATTGTCATCATCACCTTTAAGAGAGATAATCTGCATTAATATAGAGAATCGTTCATCAACTGCCACTCTGCAGTTTTTTGTAAACATGTTTGCTTGAGCAATAGCATCAAAAATATTATTGCCGCCAAACTGGAGGCTGAGAGGCTAAGACACCATATACACCACTAATTTTTAATTAGAAAAGAAACCAATGAAGGAATTATTCGAGATTGTCGTGAAGCGGTTGGTCTGGTCATTAATCCTGGAAAGATAGGAATTGTTCCCTGTAAAAATATAAGGGATAGAAAAACAAGTTATTTGGTAAACCTTTGTCTTTGATCAGGAAGGTCAATTATCTTAGAGTGATGCTGGATGAGAAACATGGAAGCCTCAGATTGATAGCTCAGTCACAAAACTCTGGCAGTTATGAGAGACAATTCGGAAACATCTGGTGATTGAAACCGGAAGTAATGCACTAGTTATACATGGCCATCATCAGGCCAAGAAAGTGCCATGGTTCGGTGGTCTGGTAAAAAAGTGCTGCACAAACAACAAACAACAGTAACAAACAGACTGGCCACGCTGCAAGGCCTCGCCTGTCTGCCAAATAACCAGCGCAATTAGAAGAGCCCCGTCAGCCTTCCAGAACGACTTTCTGTAGCTGCCGTGCTGCTTCCCATTTGGATAAAAAGGAAGGCAATGGGGGCCTACGTTAGAATGCAGGACTCGGAAATATAGAAAGCCGAAGGATACAAGGGACATATTACTGAGCTATTCAGAATCATCGAGATGGTGTTCCCTACCTCAAACCTCAATATTGCCGCAGCCACCGAGAAAAATGAGTAAAAGAAGAAATTTTCCCCGCTAACTCTCGAAAAAGAAAAGTGGAAATGGAAGAGGTAACCTTCGAACCAGGAGCATCAGTCTGCTTTTGAGAAAGTTCTAGGTAGAATGGTTACATTTCTGCTGAATGGGATTCTGCTTGGCAGGACGAGAACCTTTTCCCTGGGGTCGTCCACAACTGTCTTCTAAGCGGAGGTTTACACGATATCCTGCAGACATTCAGAATAGAAAAAAGTAACAAAAGTCATGTAGCAGACAATTTAGGTATATATGGACTGATGGGAAGCCAGGGTTCCGGCATATTCAGGAATACTAGGCAAGGAGCTAGCAGATCACTTGTAAAGCTCGGGACCAGGGAACCAGGGAATACTTTGTGAACCGGAGCCTGTACTTGTTCTGGGCCGATGTCTTCTAAGAAAGCCTATAATAAGGAATATACACAAAATATTGGGAGGCAACACCAGACTGCAGACAGTTCCTAGTCGTTATTGAATAAAAATCATGAGTTTTAGACAATAATAATTAATTCTTCTAAAATCATCGATGTAGTCTACCATGATGACTAATAGTGGTAAAGGTGGGGATTGAATACATGGAGTCTTCTTCAGGTATGACTTTATTGATTTATTGATTGGCTACTACAAGTGCCCTATCGGGTACTATCATCAGGAGGTATTAGAGGGACGGCTTGTAGTTAAGCGATCTAAATCGTCTAAAGCTGTTTCAGATTGATCAAGCTCATATTAATCCACTCAAAGTAGGTTTGTTCTCATAGATGTAAAAGACAGGGATACATTCCAGAATATGATAATATCATCCTGATAGGTACGACAAAAGGAATTATGGGAAATGGCCGAATTCAATCGGAAACCCCTCTGGACGATTTAAACCGGTAGGACACTTGTTATTACGACCAATCAATAAAGTCATACCTGAAGAAAATTCTTACCCCCCTCCCTTTAATCACTATTAATAATAGTTAATTCAGATTGTCAAGTTTGAATATCGCTCGCACTCATGGTACAACTTGTCTAGGTACCATTAGCGGACCATCATTTTTTGTTGGTATGGACTTTCGGCTAATCATTCCTCAAATATTGTTTCATTATTTGGAAGGGTCTGCGAAATACCTACAAATGTTTCTGTCCACTATTGCAGTAGCTATTTATTTTTAAAAAGTGACATAAGCACCTATCTCAAAGTGTCAAAATTGGTTTAGATGAGTTCAATAAATAGTAGGTTATAAGCAAGTACTTAGCTACAATTGAAATTGAGAAAGTTGGTACTGATTCTTGCCACTCCTGCGTAAATTGAAGATCTACGCAAATTAATGTAAATGGGACGCTAAAAAATTAATATTTTCAGAAAAAGGTATCGAAAAATGATGATAAATATCTATAACAAGAGAGAGTATCTACCTTTCTCTACAAATCATATTAAATTACTTGAATATAAATGAATCAAGGACTTGTAAAGGGAACACTGTAATTATTAATGTGAAATTTCCTATTCGTTTACCTATTATAGGTAAGATGTCACATCATGTTTATCATCACCTAAAGCACTATTAATATGCTAATCAATAAATTGTACTGAAATTAAATAGTTTAATGGCTCTCATTTGTATTTATACTGAGCGTTTTGCTGCTATAATAAAGGGGCAATTTAAGATCCTATTCTAACACATTGGTTTACAATTTCTTAATGACTTTAGCTTTCATACAATAATCCTTTTATTATAATATAATTAAGCGAACTATTTTTAAACTTTCGCTATTATTTTACATATCTTGCTTTTTTTTCTCTTAAACTAGTTGATGTGTTAGGGTTTGTATCCTGACGCATCATAAATATCTCTTCACTTTATTAAATTGAAAATTTAATTAATCACTGCTTCTAAATGATACACTTCTTGCGAAGTAAAAGTTGAAATAGATTACTAAATCAAATCAGCTTCAGTGGATAAACATTGTTGATAATATCAGCCATTTAAACTAGATCAGTTATTCATGAAAACAACTATAAATAAATAAAAGGCGTTGATTTTGCCTCATTTATTGCACATTAGCATTCGGTATAATTTTACTAATCTCCATAATATAAGCATTTAAAAAATTCAAATGAAATACCCATTGCTATAAAAATAACAAACCATAACAAACTCTAATCTATGCATGATACCTACATCTTTAAAAAAGCTTTAAATTTGACCCACATGACAGCCTATATCATGATCCAATTATCTAAATTACTTATATTTATCATCTATAAGATTGAGTTGTCTTGTAGACGATCTCGGTATGAAATATTACGCAAATATCATTGCCATAAATCATCTTATGGCCTCATTTGTCACAAGTATCTAGATTGAAGAGATAATCCAATAACAATTTTGAACCTGATGGGCACTTGACACCCACAAAAGGTAATGGTTGTTTCATGTATTGGGTACGTTACATGAAAAATCTTTTGTTCTCTTTCTAGATTTCATATCTGGAGTCACACTGACAGGACTTATTGATTGGACAGGACTGATTGTCCTTGATGAATCAGCGAAATAGGAGTATGAGTTCTTTGAGTCCAATAAAAAGTTTTTCATTTATTTTTTTCACTGATGCTAAGTTAATGTGGTCGAAAAATTTCGAACTAACACTTAATTAACTATTACCAGGATAATTTTTCCAAAATATTTGAATCATTAAAATAATCGCGATTCATATCTGCATGGATTCATATAGCTATACCTAAGTATAAAAAAAAAATTTTTCTAGTAAATCTTTTACGCCTTCATCGCCTGGAGTCCTTGAACTATATAAAATTCAATAGTTGTATAATAATATACCATGGAGCAAGACCTTTCAAGTTAATCCGAGCTTATCTTGTATCGAATCTAGTTACTTCTGACATATCGTGTCTTATAAAGGGAGACTTAGGCAGGATTGACTTTTCAATTTTTAATCCCCTAGGAAAATAATGATCCATGAAACCAGGTACCCACCTAGTTTCTCCAGATAATAGTTTCCTTTCGATTTCATTCTTCCGTGAATTAGTACAAGCTTAATAGCATTAAATAATAATTATTTTATTCAATTCCGTTTTTTTTATTATCTGCACATTAAATAGGCAATTCACAGAAGTAGGTCTGCAGATTTCTCATTGTATAATACTATTAAATATCTTAATTTTAATTCAACATTAATGAACAACACAACCTCATGCAGATTATCCGAGGAAGACAGAGACATCGGCGTTTCGTTGTAATTTAAGCTCATCAGTCTGCTATTTCTACCATAACAAACCAAAGTCTTGGCGGGTTCTTGATTAAAAAGCACTTCGTCGAAACTTCGATGTCACCGTCTCACCAGACCAACCGAATTTTGGTTGAATTATTTTACTGTTTTTTTCTTTCCTTCTGTATTTTCGCCTATTCATCTTATTAACATTATTTAAGAATAAAAATAACAAATACCTATAGTTACTCAGAAATTAGTTTCACAATAATTATTATTGTGTTTAATGTTTATTTTATCGTTTTCTCGGTACGATCACCAGACCGATTTCTATTTAATATTAATTTAATAGTTAGGTACTAAAATATACGATAAAATTTTTAAGGAATGAAATAATTTCCATATTGAAGGAGTGGCTTTAAGTACCTAACACGAGAAAAACAGTCTTAAAAATGGGTTTGAGATAAGAGAAATAGATAGAGAGCATTTAAAAATATAATGTACCTAGCGACAATAAAAATTATTTTTTATTAATTTATCGATTCCTCTCTGTTTTTTTTCTATGACTCAACTCTTTTGATCGCTGTGCGAAAATTATTTTTCATTCAACACCTGCCAGCTGCCCAGGTATAAATCGGCGGTTTACATTTTCCGTTTCTCCATTGAGCTGTCTTAGGAACAAGCATCTAAGAAGTGCAGCATGACATGTGACTGAGGCAACTATATGCGAGATATATTTGCCCCGAGAAATAATTGCGCCCGAGAAAACGGTTTATGGGTTTATTGCATTATAAAATAATAATTGAAATCTGTGATAGGTACTTCAGTGCAAGTCTGTCTGAATCATATTTCTAATTATTTTCTGTCCCGATGAAGACTGTTCGCGTGCCGTACAAACCACCCATTTCAGGCACTTATAACAATAATAATTATCCTACAAAAACCCTGGTAACTAAAGCAGTCATCCCTAAAATCAATTATCATTACATAGCTTGGAAGTATTTTTGATTCGAATTTACAAAAATGTACAATACTAAAAGGGTTTACTTCTTATAGGTAATAAGGTAATCTATAACTGCTACGAAAAACTGAAAAATCCTGTTTGCACAATTGTTCTGTCTCATTTTTTCCTTTGCTATCTTTGTAAAAATTAATAGTTTTTCCGTCCGTTGCGTCATAGATATACCTATATCTTAATGATTGATTTATTTCAAAAAAAGAAAACATTTTTAATGGATACCACACCAAGAGCCACTAATAATTTTTGTTTTCCTCTAATACCTACTCAATAACAATAATTATCACCTACAATTACAAAAATAATGAGTGAATTATCAATCATTATTAATGGAACCTAGTGACATTAAAAACAGGTGTTGTATGGGCATCAAAACCTTGACATTGCAGTATTGCAGCTAGTTCTAGTATAAATAAACAGTTACCGAGTGTTTTGACCTATAACAATACAGGTTTGAAAACAGAAGCTTGTGCAAGCTTCTTCCTTTAGATTATCTGATCGGATTTAAGCAAGGATAACAACGTTTTTTCCAAGTTCAAACCAAGGCTGATTTTGTTTAAACAAATTTAAATTTAGATATCATCTATTCAAATGAGAGTTGCATTATTATTATTAGATTACTTTAATAAGTCATTCACATCTACAACAACTGTTGATTAAAATGTTATGAGTCGAGCTACTATATGTTTATGAATTGATTTAGTATGGTAATTTGTCAATAGATAAAATAAAAATGGTAATTTTTATTCATTAATAATTCGCGTTGAATTAAAAATTAGCTTTGATTCGACATCGACACGGGTCTTATATCCGTAGCAGGTCTTGTCTGCACTGCTTTAAATCAGAGAATAACTATCATTATTTATAGCAATTTTATTCTTCTTATTTCGAAAAAAAATTTTTTTTTCACCAAATGATGTCAATATTGATTGCCTTATAGTTTTATTATTCTACTATGCTCTAACATTCCGTAAACACAATTTCGATAAAAGAAGAATCAAATTTATCTACACTTTTTTTGGTTTTGGTTTTGGTTTTTCATACCGAATAATATGGCAAATCAAAATGGCGGCCATAAGAAAAGCAAAGGTTGACTATGAAAACTCTAAGATCTAGTCGGCTTAGAAAATTTTTGCAATGTCAGATGGATAGCTCATGAAGACTTCCAAAATGTAAACTTCCAAGAAATTTTTCAGGAAAAGTAAAATATTGCTAAAAAAGGAATCTAGTTTTTATATTTTTTTTCAGCATATATCTGTAACGATTGAAGTTTTGTTCTGAATTTTGTTTCAGATTCTTAATAATAAGTAGGTAGCTACAAAAATTCTGCAGCTTTCTCTTATGTAACCGATCCTATCTATATGTTTTGGAAAGTAACAAAAGACAAAAATGAAGTGGAGGAATTCATGGTGAAAAAAATGGCTAATGACAATTAGTGGCCATGATATTATACCCAATGATGAAAGAATGAATAAAAACGATATTGTAGGTCAATGGGAATAAAATTTTTATTAATAGTCTGTTTACCGGTTTCGGGCAAGGTCACACATCATCAGGACAGCTGAAAGTAAGTTAAGGTAGTAAAAAAATTACTCATTAGGTTTGACTTCGCCTCTATCAGCTTTGTGGCTGTGTAATGAAAGTTATAAAGAAAAGGGATAAAGTTTGAGATAAATCCTGAGGGTTCTAAATAATTTTGTTCTCAGAAGTATAGATTATTGTACTTTGATGCCATAAATATGATTTTGGTGACTATATCGTAACAAGCCTTTGATCGCTCAGTCAATGGCGTGACCGATTTAGCCGCGCGACTATATGCACATCATTTGGACTGCGCGTGCATGTTTCAGTCTACTTTTTTGATTCAAAAACTCGATGTCGTGACTTGATCAGAAGCTGGCACCAGGTCATTGCCAAGAAATAGGTACAGGTTGCTGAATTTAAGTAGGTACCGACATGATCAAAAAATGATTATGAATGCTGTGGTCCAAAAACTGTAACCATTGAGAATACCTTAACAGTTCTTTAGCAAAAAAAAGTATTTAACACTTCTTTTAAATGATGAACTTTCGAGAAACTTAAAGTAAAATAATTTTTTATATACATACAACTGTTGCGAGATCATTGAGCAATAATGAGGCCATACCTGCAACAAATAAATAAATAGAGTTAGAAAAATACTTGGAAAATTATACGTATAAATGTATCACAATAATAATTATTAAAAACAGGCCCTGTCTTAATGCGTATCCTGGTAGGTATAAATTTTATTATACTTTCTTGAACATTTTCATGAACTAGAATGTTTAACAATCGATTCTTATTAATTTTATACCCATGCAGAGAAATTCACAGATGTTCAATGTCAAAACATCTCGAGTTCGACATATGGCATGTGAAAACTGAGAACGATCATCACACATTGCAGCCTTTACGGTAAAATGCACTTAGATTTAAGTAGCTAAATACTCTGTTCGAACTTTCGATAGATAGGTCAATAACAAATGAAAAAATTATTACAAATAGTTATAAAACCTGCGGCGTACCGCATTGACTGATGTGACTATGACTACATCCAGGCACGAGAAACATTCTCCCGCGCTGTAATAAAGGATAATCTAACACGAACTACATATTAAGATATATAATTTGTAGTTATTATATTTATATTACCTGCTCTATATTATATAACGTATTGCATGCAAATTTCATGCGCAATGTCAAAAAGAAAAACAACGAGTGCACTGTAATATTATAATTATGAGACTTGGGGCCGTAATATTTAATTTCGTATTCTAAAACATGCGACCATTACGCAACTGGTAAAACTCAGTGGGGCGGTCATCTGATTGAATAGGAAGAGAAGCGGAAAAGTTTTTTAATGAATTGGAGTGTTAAAATTTAGTATCATTCCGTACAATACCCTTTGTCCAGCTTATTGTAATGATAAACTATCATTTCCATGGCTCGTTTCGTTCTAGTTAACTCACTTTCTTTAATGATGTGCGTAACATAGCACATCAAGCGCAAACAATACAATTTTAATGGAAATTTATTATCAGGTCCAGTGTTGAATCAGTTTATTTAAGTCACGTTAAAATGGAAAGTGTGCTAATTTTGCCGATGATGTTAAAGCTTGAATCTTCCTTATTAAGGTTCAAACTCTGCTTAAATGGGAAACCAGAACCGTTGTTTTCAGTGAGGATTGCTGCTGACAGCTGACCGAACTCACTTAAGAATAATAAAAAAAATGAACCCCCAAAATTTAAAAAACGCCCCTGAGTCTTACAACGGTTCTAAGCAGTATGGCTAAGAATTTTTAACATGCTCATCTTATTTGACTATACCTCACGTCCGAAATAACGTGCAGTAATAATTGACATTACTAAAATAGCGATTTCGGAGAAACGGCAAGCAGAAATTTGTAAAATATTATTTTTGGAAAGCCACGAGGTCTAAAAAGTAAGTAAGTACATTAAATTTATACAAGTAGATTATGTTGTAGTGATGTAGACATGCTAGAATTTAAGCTGACCTCATGATACAGACCTAAAACTTGTAACTGGGTCATAGGGTTTTAACATGCAAATTCAGTTTTGTGAAAATAATATCTCAAGGTTTAGATTTATTTAGAGAAAAATTATACAGGAAATTTTGACAATGACAATGACAATGAATTTTCGACAATGACATTAATAATGTAGAAATATCCAAAATTCTAATTACCTACTTTTCAAATTTGCACTCCATTGCCAGTTTTATTGACAATGTGAATTGTTGTCATTGTTGGATTATGTAATAATGACAAGTACATCACAAGTCAAACGAGACAAATTCAATTTATTACTTTAAAGATTTTGTTGATATAACTTAATTCGAAATGTAGGTACAGGTACAAGTACAATTACACTGCAGAAGAATAGTGCCACATGAATTTTTTTCATATTTTCATTTTTGATTTTTCTGCATTACTAATTACCTATTAAACATCAAAAGTATAGTTAATGAAGTACATTTTAGCCATTGCCAGAAGTTATTTCAATAACATTTTATTCTAAAAGATAAGCCTGGAGATATTATCTGCATAAAACTGCATTTGCATGTTAAATTCCTATGACCCACTTACAAGTTTCCACCCTGTAGAAACGTAAAATTTGCACATACAGATTAATCTCACAACCTTTGAAATTTCATCAACTTCCGCTAATAAAGCAGATTATTATTTAAATACGATTTAATCATTATTAAGACAACCATTTCCACATCTACCTAATTTTTGGTACAATTTTTTTGGCTACCAATAATTAACTATCAATTTAGAAATGCATACAATGGAGCCGAATTTAGCAACTTTTCGCCTAGATTCGACCCCAAGGTAACGAAAAGGGGAAACTTCTCATTAGTCACGATTAATACAATTACATGACATTATAATAAATCATGTGCCACGGTCTTGCTTTTGACCTTGGAAATTCGTGAACTTTTTTCATCCAGATTGTATAACGGACTCTCCGAATTGGGCAATAAGCAATAGTTATGAAAACTGGACACACCAATTACAATGTGCCAATTAAGTACGTGAACGTACACGCCTTACGACACCTGTTAATGATCTTAGAACAGACGTAGGAACAGGCCTAGACAGGACACCGGTGATAGACCCGTTGAAACTACAAATGATACTGTTGATCATTAAAAACGTGATATATGGCTGAGATATTCATAAGCGTATGTACCGTGTGTCAGATTGTATCGGCAATCGGCAAGCTGTCAGGACATTGTTAGCTTACATTATGAATGATGTATTCCTTGTGTTTGATTTGCGTTTTGCTTGTTGCTTGTTGCTTGTTGCTTGTCGATTAAAAAACATTATTGCACGATCTATAAGCAGGGAGAGGTGGGGAGAGACCAGGGGTCATTCTTATTATGGGGGCGACAGATATTAAAGCTTTTGACAAGCGTGAAAATTCAGGTCGGGGGCGTTATGCTAACTGTTATTAAGAGAAATCGTTGATAAGTATCTGGTTACATGAAACAGTCGCTCACCTTTATGATCGATTTTTTAATTCTGACAAATTGACACGAAACCTTTGCAGTTTTATATTTTAAGCCACTAGGTAGATAATACTTTTTTTTATTCGTAATTTTTTTTTAAACTTGTGAAAATGATAATCAGAAGATTAGTAGGCAGGGCTCAAATAAAAATGATCTATTACAGAGTTCTAGCGACGATTCTGCCGCACAACAAGGAAAATGATTACTCAGTGTGAAGATTTTGGTGGAAATTGGAGGTTCAAAATTTATTGTGATTTTTTTACGACCATAACAAAAATCAGCTGCGTAGCAGTATAAAATTGTTAGATTTAAATGCCCGATGGTATTCCAAGTCCTTCACCCGAATTGGGAACTAATTTAGAGGAAGCTTCATGCTTGTTTTCTTTTAACTCGTAACAATCAATTAGGCATACTCAGACCTTTAAACCAAGGTAAAGCAATGGAGTTGGCTTATCTACTACTCATAAAAATTATAATACAAAAATCTGTATCTCTTAACTAATTTTTATGTAACCACCTAGTCACCATGTTCTTATTGATGTTCTTTTCATATGTCTGTATGCCAAATATTGGTGTTTATATTAAATTATTCAATTTCACGAAAGCTGCGAAAGCTCTTATGAGTAGGTAGTGAAACTTAAACCTTTTACTAATTTAAAGTAGGTAGCTGAGATGGAAAGAAATGAAACTGAAATTAAATCGATTGAGCAGCTTCCTTAGATATCAACAGGTCGATCCCATCGTTGATTAGGCAACATTACTAGCCTAAGAAATTATTTCAAATTGTAAATATATTCTTCAAATAATATAATTGCCAAAATAAGGTTTAGGTCTTTAGGTCTAAGGGAAGCTTAATTTCATTTAAAAAAATAACAGAAAAATAAATTACAATTTAAAGTCTTCTTTTCATTAAAAGGTGCTCACCTCCACGAACTCAATGTTAATGAGTTCTTCCAGAGTTGAGTCAAAATCGTTATAGGTCTCTCAATAATTATTCTGAAACTTTCTTTAACATTTTCATAGGTACATTTAAATGGTACATGGTAACTATTTATCTAACCTCATTGAATTCTCAAAAAGTTTGTTTAATTTCTGTGAGACATCTCTTCTTCATCTGATGATATGTTATACCGAGGATTGGCTATGAAAAGTTCCTTAAATTTTTTAATAACCTCTAATTTCACTATTTATAGCAGGTATTAGATATGTATCCTTACATGGGTCGTCTGAGCTAAACTGGTCGTGACGATATGAATGACAACTCTTAACATGTGATGATATGATCTGAGGTGGTAAACCCGAGCGATGTAGAATGTGGTCATTTATGGAGGTCGGAATAATTTGAATGCAAATAACTTTCAAATTACCACTTTCAACACAATTTTTGAATGTCATTTATAGGGAAATTTCTCGTCTTTTAACGAAAATTTCCATATGAGTGGGTTGCGATATTATTTTTTTTGTGTTTTTATCTAACTTTAAATAATTCAGCCTATCTTGAAAGCTGGCATTCTTGCAGTTTTATTATCAATGGAATTTTTTATTTATTAGGTACTTGGATTTCGGTTCTTGGTATACAGAATTACCTTTTCAAAAATCAGAAATTCCAAGAAATAAAATAAAAATTTAAAAAAGGAAGGTTGAATAAAAAGTTATTCAATTATCAATGACGTCGTGATCAGTTTAGCTTAAACGGCCCTCTTCTGATGAGAAATTACGTTAAATTAAGTGTTTCTTCAAATTGAAATATGAAATTTCTACATTACCAAAAGAAGTATTATACAGGGTGTTTAAGAACTTGTGTCGAAAATGAAAGGTGTGATTCGTTGACGCCTTCTGTGAAAAAAAGTTCCTATTAACATGGATTCTCAAACCTACCATTTTCGAAAAGGTGTAAAAAAATCAGTTTTTTGACGATATTTTAGGAACTGTTTCAGATATAAAACTAAATTTTTCACACATCTTATCATTATTATTTATTTTTGAGCTCTAATTAAATTTAGTTCATATGACAGTGGCGGAGATTTTGGTACTTATTGCTTGAAATTTTTTTGCCTCTATTTTCGACGACAATGGGAAAATTGGCATTGTGGTACCACATTTTAAACTGTCAATGTTTTCTACATAAAAAAGGTGCTCCTGGTCAAAAGCTTCAATGTGAACTGATTTCGAGAAAAACTGCATTTTATGATGAAAAGCAAAGTATCATTGAGACAAAAATATCACTTCTTTTTGATAATTTTTTTTACGGTTAGTTTCACTGACACATAAAAAAGTTGTTTGCTTTCTTAAAGTGTATGATATTATTGACAAGATGTGTAAAAACTGGGTTCTGTATCTACAACAGTTCCTGAGATATCGTCAAAAAACTGAACAGAAATTCGTTTTTGACACTCTGTCTGTAGAGCGGATGATGAAAAACGTTGACCATATTTTGCAGCAATTTTTTCTTAATAATTTTGACATTTAATTTTTCTTTACATTTTCAATCATCTAGGTACATTATTAGTATTCAAAATAAATCACTTATTTTATAATTTGAGTTTTTGGTGTTTTAATCCAGGTAAAAATAGATCTGGGTATGCATGTTTAATTCTCGTTAGATATCCTGATATCTATAAATCATTCCAAGTTCCACAGCATAATTAAGTGTCATAAAACCTATTATAACTTATAATAATAAGTTATAAAGTTATTGCTCTAAGGTCGCGTAACTGATAATTTTATTTATAAATTATGTCAACCACAGGTTTCTTATTAGGCTTTAATTATAATTACAGCCTCATTGGTCATACCAGTGATTAATGCTCGCTAATAGAGCATAAATTTACATTTGAACTTTATGAATTTGTTTGCTATTTATTAGCAAGTAATTTACTTATTACCGGGTATGTTAAACTGTTCGTATTTTTATCGAAGATCATGATTTAATTATATCTATCCATATTGAGAGCCGTGTTACGTTTAATTATATAAATTCAATCTAGAAAATGTATAAGATCGCGTGATTGGATAGCCAGAATTTTTTTTTTGTACATATTATGGAGAATTACTAAGCACAACTACTATTATTATGTCTCGATACTATAGTTACTCTTTTTTATTATTTGTAAAAGATTTTTCTTCTTGTATTTGCATTATAGGTGCTCACAGATGTCATGCAGTGGCTTAATTAATATTAATAAAGTTAAGCGTGTTAAACCAGCGTGGGTTCTTTAAGAGTGACAACCATTATTAACTCGGAAACTGCGAACAAAGGAAAAGATATTGTGAAGTTAATCTATCGGTGTTCTTCACGCTACAGAATCGCAACTCCGTCAATGGTTGTTTAATTATTGTTATTGTAATCCGCGCTTCTCCTTAAATATGACGCAATTAGAAAGAGAGGTGATATTATTATAAAGATGCTAATATTTTATGTTAAGATGCATCTCAGGCAGCATGCAAGGTGGGAATTGCATTATGACGTCATATTATGGCGAAGGAATGTCACAGATCGGCGACATCATTTATTGCGCAAACAGTTGATATGATGATTCAGAAATAACGTTTCTTGTGTCTCATATCTACAAGCTGGCCCAAATAGGGAATAATTCCCAACTGCATTGAGAAAGAAATTATAAAATTTTGTATTATTAGGTACCTATCATAGTCTTTGACTCATGTAGGTATACATGTAAGACGCAATAATTGAGGAAATGATATAATAATTATTATATTTGCATTAAGCAGCGTGATATGACGTTGAGAATGCGTGAGTGGTGACATTTACGTTATAAAAAGGGGGAAAATATGATGACATGTCTTTGACGTCACTGGAAGTGTCGTAACTGCCAAGATTAAGATGCAAAATGAGGTAAGATTGAAGTATTTTTGACGTCACCTCTACGACGATTAAAGATAGCTTTGATCAGAGTTGACGAATTCATCTTTGAACAGAAATGGTCTTAAACCATAACTTTAGGTATTATATGTATTGTATTTTTTAGAACTTGCAAAAAGTAGAGAATATCAAATTATGTCATTCAGTCCTACAAATTGTTAATACTTCCAATTATTTTCAAAGATAATATAAAAATATTTTAAATACAACACCTCTTCTAATTACAAAATTCTTAGTTAACACATTTCAGGAAGACTTGAAATGCCATTTATAGTAACCGTCAGTCATTCGCAATTCTCCAATTTAATTTCGCTTCAAATAGTAAAACTAGAATGTCTAATCATTTCGATACCCAAATTGTATTGGCAACTCAGATGACAGCGCTGTTAAAATTACACAATATTACCGTACTCAAACACAGACACGCACACTTTCACCCCGGGAGTAATAATTGTAACAGATCTCAAAGGCAAACCTGTATATTACTACCTCCAAACAAGGCACACTGTACATTCATACAACAAATGTACACACATTGGAGCCACGGGGAGTAAATCATGATTGGTGAAAAATTAGACCTCTGGGCGAGGTTATATGGCGTGTGTGAATAGTGAATGTAGAGAATTCGACTAACATAGTCATAGGCTCATAGTTAGATGAAAGAAGTGAAGGTTTGTGATCAAATTAACCGGACTTGGTCAATTATTTTAGTGTAAAAATTGCAAGAATTGGCAATAGAAGAGAATTTATGCAATGTTTTAATATTGCACTTAAACCTGATTAAGGATAATAATAATTATAATTGCAAGGTTTAATGAGTTTCCTCTATAAATTTTTTTTTTAGATATTTCAAAAGATAATTTTCTGTTAGAGAAGAGTGTAATTTTTCTATTCATGCTAAACAAGATATTATGAATAATTTTATTTGTTGAGTATCTGTTATCTTAATTAAATTAATTCTTCTTAGAAAAATTCTTCTTCAAAAAAGAAACACTAAATATTACGGAAAAGCATCTCTCTTCATAGAAAGAAAAATTCTGTATCTTATTCACGTTACATAATCTGAGATATTGTTTTATTTTCTTACATCAATTACCGGGAAAAAATATTACAAAATTTATGATTTTGAGCTTAATATTAAACTTTGCAAGTGACTAGATATATTTTGAATATTCTGATGTTTACCTAAAAAATCCTATTTTTTTAGCAGCTGGTTACCACGAGTAGCATCTTAAAAATAACAAACTGTATTTTCTTCACCAACTTCTTCTGTTGCTTGTATTTTTTGCATATGACTCGTAATTCTTAAAATTTTAGTTACTTAGTTACTTAAGTTGCATCTATAGTACGTACTTAAGACTGTTCCTATAATAATACAAGTTACTGTAACTGATATCAAACTCGCCTAGCATAAATGCTGCAAAATTTTCTGGAAAAAAAACTGATTTGCGGTCGCCCATTTGTTTTTATTGTAGGTTGATGAAAATATTATCTTTTTGCTTCTAAGTGATGACTCTTAGCTTATTTCTCTCTTCCATGTAAATCGATTTACAAAGTCTCTGGCGGATTTTGAAGATTTTTTTTCCAGCTTCAAGTATACCAATAAATAGTAGAATAGACGACACAAACAACGAGAGCGAGACTGGGAATCGAACTCAGTCCGAGGCAGTTCAATAGCTTAGTAGGTTGCACCTCTAAACCATCAAGCCACCGCGTCGGCTCGATTATGAAGATATTAATCTCTGGGAAGAAATCTCTGAGATGAGAGTTAATATTACTGAATAATTGTACTTGAAAACGTGACCCATATCTGAAGTAGAGATTTTTTCGAGATTCTGTTAACCTGACTGAATATTCTTACTGCCGGCTGCTAAAGGAGAGTCGTGCCTTTACTTACGTCAATATGAACATAACCTACGTTACAAAAATCAACTACAAAGGGAAAAAGAAATTAATGGTTAAATGGTTTTGGTAGCGTTGGTTGCGAGAATGTGAAGGTCCGAATATTTTTATATTTGCAGTTGGAATTGGATTTCATTGTCGAAAATTTTTTATAATTCAGAAGCGAGAATATTCTGGACGTGTACCTAGGGGATGAACGTCTGAGTCAGAACTGTTGGATTTTTGTTAAGTTCATTTCCCCCTAACAGATTTTCAGGAGTCCGCAGGACGAGCGATGTGTCTTCAAGCAACTCAGTTGAGTCCATTGACACTATTTCACGGATAAAGTGAAACGTCAATAAATTTAAATTCGGCAGAAGCGACACATTTTGGCGTGCAACTACAATTATTTATTGTCGACCTGGAAAACTTTAAATTGTAAAGCGATATGTACCTAGAACCTAGATACTCATGATTTCGATGTTGAAAATCACCACGCTGATCATCAGAATTGAAAGACATCTACTTATCGCGATAAACGAAGCTCTCTTTCGATTCTGATTGGTCAGATTACTTGAAAAGCATAAGATGATTGAAGTAGTCGAAAGTATTTTAATGTGGATTATAGGTACTTTTTTGCGATTTTCATTTTTTTTTCACTTCCATGAAGTTTTAGCGTCAAGATAAGCCTGCGATTTGGAAATCGGTTAACAAATAAAACAGTTACTTAGTGAAAAAACAAAAATATCTTCTATCAGCCTGTAAATAAAGGAGATGTACAGATGTAACAATCTCTTTGAACCAGTTGTTTGTAAACTAATTTTCTTTCCATGTTTTTAGTCACATTGTTGATAGGAGATTTGCTGAATTTATGCCAAATAAGGTGATAAAAATATACCTAAGACACACTTATGTGTGTGTAAAGTTATTTTATTATTTTCTCGCAAACAACAAATTTTAGACAGCTCATCATAATTTTCCTATAATTTTCACCCCAACTCTCTAGAATTATTAATTATGTTGCAAGTACTCGGCTAATTTTAAGGTAAAAGGGGCGGCCAGGATTTTAAAATTCTGTAATAACTCAAAAAATATGATAGGTACATGAAAAAAAATATAAAAGAGTTTCTAAATATTGACATCAAGGCGAGTCTTATGAGTCCAAATAAGGATTTACAACATAAATTCCTAATAGTTATTTCCAGTAATAATCTAATAATTAGACCAATTATTTTCCACATAACTAGATAATATCCAGGTCGAAAGGTTGTAAGATATCTATAAAAGAAAAGTTGTTAGATTTATTGTGGCCTTATTATAGGAAGATCGTTAAAAAAAAAAACATGACAAAAATAATTACACTACTTGCACAGTTATTGTGGAAACTAATCACAGAAAATGATCATGAATGGACATTGTGAACTAAATTCAAGGATATTACTAATTATTAGTTTCCAATTATTTCAAGATTTATGTGTCCCATTATTTTAGAAAATGTGTCTTTTTCTAAGTGGGTGATACTCGAATAGAAACAACAAAACTATTTATTTACCTATTTATTTATGTATTTGGTTTCTGTGGCAAACTTGTAAAATGCCACTGAATTACGAGTACCTCATGCTGGTGACATTAAATTACGATTTAATTTACTTGCACACGGCGTTTAGTTTTACATTTAAATTACTGTCATTGTACCTATACGCTTTGAATGTCGCAGTAAGTGTATGTGATTATTGTTTTATAGAAGGCGTAGCTATAAATACGAGATATCCAACATCATAAAAAATATAAAAATCTGGAATATCTATTACTTTATTTGTTATTGTTATTGCAAAGGCAGCAATTATCCCACGACGAGCTATAAATAATGCAAAATCTTTTGAAATGATTTATTAATTCGTAATTAAATTATTCAATTGAATGAATTGAATTTACAGTAGATATATTCAAAAAAGTCCTCCTGAATAGAGAAGGCCTAAAACCACATATTTTTTAGCATTTCTACTTTATGATATGAATAATAATAATAAGATTTCCTCATGTTTTGTTTAAAAATTTTGAGTATTTCTTAACGATAACTTCTTGCAGTTTCAGGATCATTTCTAGGATTTATTTGAGAGGATATGCTGATTTAGGGGTTTCGTTCTTATGAAGAAGGTAACCTGATGGATTCTTCTTAAGGTGTTTCCCTGAAAACTTTATTATAGGAATCTAAGGCTCTTTTAAAATTATTAAACTACGCCAGGACTAATTTAATGTCATCATCAAAAGATGAGTTCACTAGTTGAATTACTATAAAAAATTCCTGTGAGGCTAGATCAAGAAATGTCCAGTTGGTCAAGAGTAAACCAATGCAAGCCTTTAGTTATTTTGTTCGATTTATTCTTGAGTTGAAATCTGTTTCGTTGAAGAAATTTTGATTTTTTAAGAAATAATGCAATAGATCAGTCCAGGAGAGGTTGGATCAGTTATCAGAAAACTTGTAAGCAATAACATTATTTTGGATTGATATCTAGCTTTTCATTTCAAGTAATTCTGCATTTCGGTAGCAAAAAATATTTTCCTAAATCAGAACAAGAAAAGTGAGATCAGCTTTCAGTTCTTGCACTTGAAAGGTTAGTAATTTTTAACTTGAATATGTATTTTCTTGTTCCAACTTTAATTATTTGAGCCACTGTTCACATCAAAATTTTTGGAAAAAGGCGAAAATTTCCCTGTCAATGACATACAATGATAGTTAATTCCATTCGAATTAATCCGACTGAATTGCTCGGGCTTACCATATCAAATCATCTCAAATCAGATCGTTAAAAGTGCAGAATTATACGTGCTGGTTGCTAGAAAGATGACGTCGTCAAGGCCAGTTTAGTGAAACGTCGAAACGACCCTTAATCATTATCTCATTTATGTCGCCTATATTCTGGCCGTGTGTTCAGAAAGCGTTGAGGGTTGTCCTGACCTTATAGTAATGAGAATAAAAAAAAACAATTAATAACTTAACATACCTATCAAATAAATAAGCCTATCATATCTCCATACACGGGTTTCCTTAACAAATTTGTAGAATTAAAGAATCCATAACTTGCTATGTTTCACAAATAATCCTATTTTGCTATTGAATTTTTTCACGGCCACTTCTTATCAAAAGTGATAACTACACTAATAAGTCTAGCGTAATATTTTCCACAAGGACACTGCTCAAAGTGAGGTTGCAGTACAATGACAGGAAAAATTAAATAAAGAAAATGTAAGGTATAAATTTTGTTTGTTGTTATACAAAACATGACGTTTCTCTATTAAAACAAAGTATAGGTAGCAAATATTATTTTATTACCTACTATTATCGAAATCTTAAAAAAAAACACATAATATTAACCGCGAAGACCTCGTGCTCTCAATCACTGGAAACGAAAAATGTTCCTTGATTTCATTACTCTTAAAATCAAAATACTTCTAGCCCATCGATCTTTCTTGTTCTATAACCGTTAGGGGAGGTCACTGACTAGTCCAAATTCAAAATGGCGACCAGGTCCGAGGTGCGCATTAGTACGCTATTTTTAATTTTCAGAAAATATGATTTTCTTGAATAACTTGGCCATTTTCAATTTGTTGGGAAAAAATGGAACGTTGGATATTACGGTTATTTCTCTATAATCGATATTTGTTGAATTAAACCTCAAAAAATTGGGATAGTTATTTGACTAAAACACTGGTGGATCCATTAAGGTAGCCACCGACCATATCTAAGAACATTTTGCTCATATAGAGTCCCAAAATAAAAAAAATACAGGGTGGGCGCTAGAACCTTAGGGCATTTTTATATGGAGAAGTGTTGAAGGTAGAAGTCTAAAAATTTGTACATTTATGATTTCAATTTTGACGAGCTGAACTAAAATATTTGCAGCCCCACACCACTTCCGGTTATACCGGAAGTTGTCATCAACTTTCTTATTTTAAATGGTACACCCTGTATATTATTACATTTTCAGATTGCCTGAAAAAAAGTAATAAAAAATATGTTTACAGTTCAAATTTGTAACGAGTAGTTGATGAGTTATAAACAAATGAAATAGAAATTTTCCATGTTCAAAGCAGCTTAGTTTGAAAACGGGCCAAGATATCGGAAAACGGCTTACATGTCCCTAACTTAACTTTTCACGTAGTATCCTATGGTGCTAATGAAATTTGTATACAAAGTGATGAAAAATAAGCCATTTAAAAAAAAATTAAGAAAAACTTTACAAAAATTTCTATACCACAGCATAGTATATGAAAAGTTAAGATAGGGATATGTGCGCCGTTTTCCGATATCTTGACACGTTTTCAAGCTAAGCTGCTTTGAAAATGGAAAACTGAGATTTTCATTTGTTTATAACTCATAAGCCACTCGATACAACTTTGAACTGTAAACGCCATTTCTATTGCATTTTTTCAGGCAATCTGAAAATGTAATAATATACAGGGTCGCCCATTTAAAATA
The DNA here is from genome assembly GCA_910589415.1 of Malachius bipustulatus. Taxonomy (NCBI): domain Eukaryota; kingdom Metazoa; phylum Arthropoda; class Insecta; order Coleoptera; family Melyridae; genus Malachius; species Malachius bipustulatus. The sequence goes on from OU342635.1 coordinate 35,646,986, forward strand.
AGAGAGTTGATGACAACTTCCGGTATAACAGGAAGTGGTGAGGGGTTATAAATATTTTAGTTTAGCCAGTCGAAATTGAAATCATACATGTACAAATTTTTAGACTTCTACTCCCAACACTTCTTCATATAAAAATGCCCTAAGGTTCTCGCGCCTCACCCTGTATAAGACATTTAAGATCCTGAGAAATGGAATTAAAATATTTTCAAAATAGCCGCGTTTGCGGAAATACGGGTAGTTGACACCTAATACTTCGTTATTTTAACGGAGACATCATGTATAATTGTATTTTTAAATTGTCTGAAAGAATTTAATACCAGTAGTTTTCACAATTATTATTATTGAGATTAAAATTAATTTAGAGTAATTTAGGAGTTATTAACAACTGAAAGTCGCGATTTTCAAATTCAAACCAGTGTACAACGACTGATATGCGCACCTCGGATATGGTCGCCATTTTGAATTTATATTACCATGACCCCTTCCCCCACCCCTAACGGGTAGAACAAGAAAGATCGACAACGGAATTTTTATTACTTCAGGTAGATTTTTTGGATATTAATGACTGGACTAATAATATTTTACGCGATAAAAAAAATAAAAAAATCGACAAAATCGTGTAATAAATTCAAGACATTCTCAAAATTGAATGAAGCCGGCTATACATAGGTACTTAATGACCTAACATTATGTACTTCATTGGATGTTAGAAGAAAAACTAATTCTTATAGTTTTGGGTTTTCAGGTTTAACTGTGCTTAGTTATTTTTTTACTAGGTTGCAATGTAATTAATTTTAATATATTATTTCAACACACAATTTGGTTTTTAATCATAGGATGTCGATCATTACACTATACCTTATTTCATTCCATATTCAGTTTCTTACCTATTTAAATATACCGTTAGACTTAATTAATTGATATTTGCAAAGGCCTTGACTTGGAATTAAATAAATTAGTTATTAAATAAAGTTCAAAACAATTTCCAAGCGCGCTTATCCAATTACCCACCCGTAAGTAAGGAAACAAAGTAATAATAAAATTCCTCACCATTGCACTGACCATGCATGATCGCTAGGTATAGATTTTTTCATAATAATCACCAAGGAATTTTAGGGATTCCTCCTTGATTTAATTTTAGGTTTCTTTAAACTTCCACAACAATAATAACTATTAAAAAAAATGCAATTGTTTTGTTACGAGAATCCTTGTGTATTTGATATTATTATTATTATTATTATTGGAATCAGGAAATATATTTCTAGTCATGCTTTGACTTGTAAAAATTTCTTAACGGGGCCTGGGGGGATAACGTTAATACAATTTAGAATCGATGAGGAGAATTATTGTCCTTCCATTTATCATTAGTCATTACTTCGGTACATTACTTATGTGTGCTCTAAAATCTGAGCACCAAAATAAATATTTTCTTTACAGGTAAAAAGCTAGTGTATTACTATACCAATAATATAATTTTTTTATTCCCAAAATAATTTCAATTAATTTCAACTAAAAGTAATTATAAGGAAGTAACCCGAGAAGGATTGCATTTTAGCGAGGATTAGTTATAAAAAATTGTGTAAGCTAATTGCAAAATTTCTCTTTTAATCATATTTCTGGCGAAATGAAACTGCTGTGAAGTCAGCCTTTGCTGCATTTTTGCATTTGTTCATGCACTGCTGGATGCTGCACACCAAGAAACAATAAGAAGTGTTATCATCACGATCATCGAAACTCATTTAACTTGCCAAGCAGCTGATGTTACAATTGTTCGAAAAAGTTTTCCTGATTCGTTTTTTCATCGTTTGAGTTTGTTTTAATATTACAGATGCAAAAAGTGCCAAATCAATAAAACTATTTGCAGGAGTATCCAATGTGCAGAACAATGCGTCTAAGACCATTATATTATAATGCTGTTCATACAATTAAATTATAAGAACTATAATTATTATAGATATAGGTATATTATTAAATTGTATAAATTATATCCAGTACGTTTCACTGAGCATGCAGTATTGTGTGGGTCTTAATTATTAATAAATATACAAATTAAGTTATCACGACAATGTTGCATAGTATGCATAGCTTTTTTGAACTAGCTGGAAACCTGATTCAAAATATCACAAATTTCTATTTATAGTCTATATTATTTCATATCCAACAGTATTGCTTTCTGGTGTCATCCATTGAAGGGTGTCGAAACTTTTTTTTTAATGAAATAAAATTATACTCGTATAGGTATAGTTGACACCATTTGATCATGAAAGGTCATTAAAGATTTCTATAATAGTAAGAAATTTATTTCTTCACAGTTAAAATAATAAAAGGTACCTACTTAATTAATTAATTAATCGCATTTTTGCACGTAGGTGTGATTCATTTAGTAAAGAATTTCTCAAGGCAATGGTATTGATCCCTTCATGCCGTGGTAATGATAGGAGTGGCCAGGTTGAACTCTGACCACGGTTATATATACATTCAGGTCTCAATTGCAATTGTGGGGCTGCCAATGTAATGGTCGCATGACGGTTACTGCCTTGACATATCATTTAAGTCCCTGGTTCTAACATGAACTGAGCATTGCAAGAATAATATAAGTACAGTTCAATAGGATTAGATAAATCATAAATATCATTTAGGTTGCACGGATTTGAGCCGATTTGAAATTTTATGACAGCAAAACTCGCATAATTTGACATGCTCCGAAGGAATAATGTCTAGATAGTTACTATGATAGATTACAATTAATATTACTAGTGTGAATGATTGTTAATAATTAAAATTCCTTTGCTTCGTTAATGAGACAGGAGGCGAGGAGAGTGTTCGTTCATTTAAAACCGATATTGTTGCTTATTATGTTAATAATTCTTGTTTTGGATAATAAACAAAACATACGGGAAAGATTGCGGCAGTTTGGAAATTGCTTCTTCCAATGCCAGGCAGATTTTGACGTAATATTTGAGTTTTTTAGTCAAGCTGACGGATGATATTAAGGAAAATCGAAAACAATCTCAGAATTGGGCCTTTAGTCAGCTAACAAATATGTTACTTTTTGAAGGAATCAATTATCACAATACTAATATTAAGGACAAAAGTTTAGTAAAAAAAATAAGTAATTTCTTCCTGTAAACATCAAAAGCAATTTAGTTCTTTATCTTTTATATAAATACCGATTGGAGAAAGAAGATCAAACGCAAGCCAACCGGAAACCAAATCAGTTTTTAGTCGATCAATACAACATAATAAGTTTCTAGATTGTTCTTAATGAGGGTGATCTCTGCAATATCCTGTTTGAGACGCCTGAACAAGAGTACCTACTACCTAGCTATCAATATTAATATGTAAATGTAAATGTAGGGTACGTGAATGGTAAATGAGAAGAAAAATGTCCCGATAAATCAAACTAACAGCAAGTAGGTAATGATTATCGTCTAATACAAGAAGTGAAACTACTTATACCTATGTGCTACCTATAATAATAAGAACTAAACCCACGCTCACTAATCAGATTGCAATTTCGCACAAGATGCTTTCAAATTGCATAACTTCCTAACGAGAACGAAGAATCTACACCGCCAACTTGGGAATGGCTTGTGTAGGTCAATTATGAGGTGAAATTATGGAAACCTACTATAATAGTAACCTTGGCGAGATTCACTGTTTAGTTTACTACTCATTAGTTCGTGTTTCCCACCATTCATACCTGTAAACCTATGTTTACCTAACGAAAGTATTCTAAATAACTAGTGCAATACGTTATTCTTCCTATACGCAAGAAGTTCCCATATATTAGCTCTTAATTTATTAATACTTTAACAAACTGTTAATTACGATATGCGGTTGAAAAAATATTTCGATCCAAGAATATTAGAGTAGCGATGCATTAGGAATTACCATTACTGTAATAGTTAACGTAAAAACGGTTTTCCGTTATAATGAAAAAGTAGGAAATTTTTTAAGATCTGTGAAAGATGTTTGAAAGACCTGCGAGAGATGCAGATCTAACAAAGTCCCAAACCAAAATATTGGCAGTATTTTTAAAACGATAGATGTCAAAAGACGAAGAGTTCTTTAATCACTTTGTTTTTGGGAACATCTACTTATAATACGTAAAAATGTACGTTTAATAAAAAATATTCGGAGAAGATGTAACTGAACTTTCTGAACTTTTCTTTAATCTACAAAACAGTGATGATCATCAGTAGTAACAAAGGAAAAACTCTTATCAATACTATGAAGCAACATTACAAGAAGACGAAAGTTTCTTAGGTGACTTTATTAATGGTAAAAACTATATTATTATTTCAAAGATCTGGAAGTCATGCAATTCCGCTGCAAGAGAAGAATCGCTCAGCTAGTTACCACAACTGCATGGGGGAAAAGTACAGAAAATTATCTTTGATCCATAAAGAGGTGAAGTTGAGTAGGCTCAAGTTTCATGGTTGGCAAGGCATTTAGTTCTCTAATAACATAAGTTCAAAATAATGCAATTAAATAAATGTCAAGGTCATGTCATTATTTATTCATTAATCAATTGAAGTCAATGTTGCCAACCAAAAAAATCCTATCCAGTCTACTCTACTTAATTTTTCACCCATTGTTTTATGATATTTATTCGCTTGATGTTATCCTTTCGAACTCAGTTTTCCAATCATTTATGTAGCACTTAATTGGATCTAAGATAATTAATGATTGCTATTATTGTAAAGATATCGATCGAAGAAGAAGAAGAAAAGTATTTAGTTGAAGAATGGTTATTTGCCCTTAAGAGCTTTTGGAACGTAAGATAAATTTTAATATTGTAACCTGAGGAGTATATTTATGAGCTTTTTGGCTGGCAAAGCTGTGAATTATTAATTTATTGACCATGATGCACATCCCAAATCTTGTTCGATACAATGAGTAGACAAATAATTTTGTCCGTTGATGCCATACCTACTCGTCAAATTATTTCATTGTTGATAGGCTGACCATGACTTTGTATCTTTAATATCTTTAAATCATCACGTCAATAATAATTATTGGTACCTCTCAGCTTTAAAATGACAACAATACGACAAATAAGTACCTAAGTATAGCCGGAAGTAATTAATTAATAAAAAGAAAATGGGAGTAAACCCTTCTCCTCTCTCGGATTTCTCCTATATTTTCGATGAATCATTAGGTATTGATATAAAACAGTAGGTACGATTTTATCAACTTTTTATTAAAAATATGGAAAGTTGCTTCCAGTTCATATAACAGTTGACAATCTTAATTGAGTCGTTTCTCAAATATGGATCAAATGAATTGCTGATCTAGTACATGTTCAAACCAGTTTTTTGGGTGTCCTAATTTATTATTCTAAAAGGCTGCACAAATCTGGGTTAGTTGTCAACCGACCTAGCTGGGAGCTATGGATGATCTGATATACATGTTAATGCTAATTCGCCGCATAAAGTTTTCTAGTATGATTTGTGTTCGAAAATCATATGACAATTTTATTGACGTAAATACACGTCTTTTGATTAATTAAAGTAAATATTATTATAAAGAAAAATAGATAAGGTCTTAGATATTTAGATTATCTGGATCTATAGAGATTCCAAAAAATTTCTGATGTTATTATAATATAAGTACACATCCGAAAACTACATTAATTGCTTGACAACTTATCTTCAGATAGTCTATAGTCTATATATGGTTACCACTGACAACCATATCTTCACCACAAACGTTCGCACGTTTTGTCTTTATCGTGTTATTTTATCTTCAAGAAAATCATCCTGAATAAATTAATTTTCTAATTATTCATATCTTGAACTTTCTAGCATAAGTTACCTTTTTTTTTATTCCTTACTGTTTAGGCCATTTATGATTTATGGATAAGATAAAAATTCCTCTTAACCTTGTTCTTGCTTCCGCCGTAAGCAACTAGATACCCTCAGGGGATTTTCCTGAATAAACTGCAATTAAGTTCTTATGAAACTCCATTCTAATTTTAAATTTCGGGTTTTTCCGACTCATAGACGCCACTATTTAGTTTATTAGTATCAAATAATAATAATAATAATAATGATATCAAAGGTAGAATAACTCCCTGGGGGACTCCTACATTTGTGGTTGCTATACCATAAGAAGTTACAATTTCTATTATTACCAATTTCAGAAAAAATTCTTTTGGTGCCCTTAACAATTTTGTGTTTGGCGCTTGACCCCATTTCGCTCTACAGAAGCGTATGTTACAGCTATTTGTTTTATTATTGCTTGTAAACTTGAATTTTCTTTTTTTTTCATATTTTTATTATTTTCTAAAGTTTTAAAATATTTTTTTAAATAAAATAAGAATTAAAATACATAAAATGGGAGATGCGTATTTCACGATTCTACCTACTCATTTGAATCAAGACATTTACGGTTCACCTTGTCTAAAGTAAGATAATAAAATAAAGAGGTCAGAAAAATGATTATCATTTGTGACCATTCAAGACGCCTGGATAAACTACTTCTTTTTATCAGAGCTTTCTCCACTACTTGACCAGAAAGATCCTCTAATTGCCTTTCACTGTTAGATTTAGATAAATAAAAAATTTGTCCCCTTATCGACTATAAAGGAATTAAATGCATTACAAGCTGTTTTATCACCATCATCATTATTTACGACGCCATGAAAACAATTAGAAGTTAATTTTAGAAGTTTATTTTTGATTATCAACTTGAGCGGGGTCTTATTAATTATATTACGTAGGTACCTAAAAGCCTTTATCTTATTTTACCGTAACAAAAAAAAAAGTTCAACAAAAACCGGGTAGTTGTGTTCGACTGAACGGGAGTTAATGGAGGTGATCACCGGGTCATCATTACTCGAAGTGGTGAAGGTTCCGTATCCGAGAGATTTAATACGAGTCCGTATAATAACCAGTTCAGTAATAAAAATGGCTTCTTTCAAAAATGGCATCAGTGCTGGAAAATTATATTTCAGTTTGACCTGCTAAAACATACAGACATTTTTGGTCTTATAAACAGCTTTAGAGCTGCGCACATGGCAAATTCATATTTATAATTGCCTAGTCAAGTATCTGCATTATTAATCTATTTTTGGCAGTTGACAAATAATGACTGTTGCTCATATAGGAAAATGCGAAAGACCTAGAAGGATGACAATCTTCGGTTAATTTTAGCAGTTTTGATATATTTGTCATGGCACTAGCAAATACCTACGTCTTGGCAAGTGATTATTAGTTTAAAATTGGTGCAGGTATGACTACGACATATAAATTTACATCTTAATTTTACGTATCTCTCGTGAATAAACATAATAGAGAGAGTGCTTCGTTGAATAATTGTGAACAAATTTGGTTTCCCGGATGCGCTGATTATTTTTATTAATTATATAAATAACTAGTACAATTGCAAACTAAAACAAGGCGAAGAAGAGCAGGAAATTGGTATCACTACACAGCACAAACTTGTAAAATAATATTGAGTCAGACTTATGCGGTAACATATAGGAAAACTCAGTATAAATAAAACAAAAAGTCGAAGATTCTCGTACATACATTACGTGTCTTCCTTAATTAATGATTTCTTCTTTTTGCCTTCTTTGGTAAGATGGTTTTATCGAGCCGATTAACAGTTTAATATGCCGCGTACAAAGTAAAGGTATCCGTGATGTTAAGAAATTACAATCACGATGTGAAAAATGCATTTTTCCTCAATTAAGCTAATTACGCCTAGAATTAACTTCCTGAAATGAATATTTATTTCGAGTAGCTTCTGAATATTTAAGAGTAATATTGGCATTCGAAGAATAAAGAAATCGTATCAATCAGAATAAATTTAACATAACGATATTTAGTTCAATTCTAATATAACGAGATTTGACTGGAACTTAGAGAAATATGAGTTTAACTTCTTACTTCTAACTTCTTCCGGGGCTTTCTAAACACATATCGACTCTTTCCACAATATTGCTTAATTTATTTCAACGCTTCCTTAGATTTTCTAATCCTGTATCTCCTTTAATGATGTCTACACACTTTGGGGCCAGCGAAAACTCCTTAGCTGGATACGGGCGGTCGCTCACTCTCTTCAATCTGGCTACCGGCTGCCTACACAGAATACTATTGAAACCTGACGACCCCTGGTAAATATAGCTTTTTCCTAAAATTCAATGCAAACATAAATAACCATAGAAAACCTGCGATTCATTAATTATTACTTTTCTGCAATTTCATTCAAAATTTCAATTACCACAACAACCTTGATTATCATAAATTAAAGGTAGTACCTATTACCTAAAATCACGTAAAGAAAGATTATCAGAAGAAAAGTGAGGTGAAAATATCCAAAGATCTAAATATCGCCTAAACAGATGACCGGAAATTAAATAAAATACAAAGGGAACTTCATTAATACAAGTGATAGGAACACGACGAAAATTGTCGCATGTAAAGGAAAAGCAGTTTCATCAGATGACATATCCACCATTTAGTTCACATAAGAGGAAATCAGGGAAATCTACCATAACGAGTCATTGGATAAAGGAACGAACGGGTGAAAGCGCTGACCTAAATAGACACAATAGACTACGAAGACAAGGGTTGACCATCTACTATAAATACAGGCAGAGATTTCAGCGCAACCAGTCTTGATTCAGATTCCTGAGCGTAGACTACTCCTTTCCTTATACTTGTTACTTGTCGAAGAAATTACCGAGAACAAGTCCTTCTCACCAACTTGATACTTGTTGAAGAAATTACCGAGAGCAAGTCCTTATTTTTCCAACTTGCTACTTGTTGAAGAAATTACCGAGAGCAAGTCCTTATTTTTCCAACTTGCTACTTGTTGAAGAAATTACCGAGAGCAAGCCCTTACTAAATACTTGTTTCTTGTCGAAGAAATTACCGAGAACAAGAAATTTCTCGCTCCTGAAGATGCCACGAAAACCCCTCAAGCCGCAGCCCGTGCCCCATAAATCAACTACGCAAACAGTACGCAAGTTGCAAATACCACCAGTCGCCCCTATTATTGTTCGCAAGTCAAGACGAGGCCGTCCGGCTCGCATCCGCCTTGTTGCCGCGCCGCCCACCACAGCAGACCCGAGCCCTACCGTCGCTCCTAGCCACCTTCACACCGACGATGACCCGGAGGAACAGGAACCTGTCGCCCTGTTAACCCAAGGGGCCACCAATCCTACAGGTGAAGTAATTTTTCACAATCTCAATTTTGTAAATAAGCAACTTTAGTTAAACCTTTATAAGTTTACTGCCTCTGAAAATTTTCTCGTTTTGTCTCAGGTATCCAGACTGCGTTCTTGAGGAGCCAGACGTACGACGATATCAGCAGTTCAAATACTTAACCCCGACTTTTAAATTATTCTTTGATTCATAAGAAAAAGTCTCCGTAATTTTCACGACAACTTTTAAATAAAGGAAGGATTTTTAAAATTTTAGAAAAGCCAAAAGTCTCAAAATTCACAAAGAAATAAATCAAATCAAAATTCAGAAAAATTCAAACGAATTGAAAAAGGTTCAATTCATTTTCAAAACCACGAAATCCACAAAATTTGGGCATTCGAGAAATCAAGGAAATCAGGGCACATTTTATTATCACGAGCTAGTAATTTGATTGGGAATTTTTTAGATGTACCTACTGTCGAGTGAGGCAATATAGAAACAAGACAATCAAACAATTTCACAATGAAATTGTACCGAAAATCATAAGTTCGAAATTGACCTTGTGCCGATAACAGGACTACCACGAAGCTGGTGCATCTTTTCTCTCTACACACACACACATTATGATAGGGGAAAATATACTGAGCGGAGTCCGTCTTGTCCCATGGCCAGCAGGGTATGCAAGAAAATACGGCACGTTCAAAGTACGTGTATGGCATTCTCTTAGGGCTGAGAAAGGTCTGTGTATTGGCTTTTCGGTCAAGAATCGTTATCTCAGTACAGAAACAGGTCCGGGAGATTCGCGGTCTTGCCTCTGTCTTTGAATTACTAAACAGTCATCTAATTAGCCACCGCCACCCATCCTGTCGTAAGGATACCAATCGAAACACATCGGGAAGCGCGGATTAAACCGCCTTCCAATCTTCAAACAGGCAAAGATCGAAGCACCTGGCTATAACGCCTTGCTGCATCTTATTAGCTCGGGAAGATAAAAAAATAACACTCTGATATCCTACAACTGTCACAAGCTGACAACCTCGCTTCTGCAACGAAGAACGCTTCAACACCAGGGGGTAAGAAAGTGAGAGTGCATGGTGCAACCAATTGTAAAGGGCAACAATAGGCCTACAAACCAGCTCCAGGCACCAGACCCAATTCACACACACAAAACCACAAAACAAACAAATCATAAATCGACTGGGTTGTATTTATACTGCAGGTAACAGGTTGTACCAACATAAAATAAGAATTTTAAATCTTGAAGAAATGAATTAAATAAATTGAATAATTAAATAAAATTGTAAATAAATAACATAGAATTTCATAATCATTTTTGAATTGTAAATAATTAAATTAGGAAAAGGCAGTAAATGAGGTGTTTTTGAAATTACGTTGTTTTATTTCCCATTCTCAACAAAATGTCTGCGACCCCATCTTTACGAACTACTGGGTGCTACAAGACGTCACACACAACAAAAAGGGTCCTACCAAGAAAAAGGGGGAGGGAAATTCTAGAGATCACCAGGCCAAGTGGGGTGAAGGTTACAATATAAGGATCAGTTTGTACTACTTCCAATTAAACAGACCAATGATGCCGATGATGGAAGTTTTTGGCTAGAAATTACATAAAAAACTACAAAAACTAGAAAAGCATTACAACAACAAGACATGAAACTATACTTCTTCACCTGCAAGAAACGGGCAGGAAAGTAAAGTGAACAATGATAAATCTAATGAAACTTCAATAGTATTCTTGATAGCGATTACTTGTCAGCATTTAAAAAAAAGAGAGACCTAAAATTTTTGGGAAGAATGTATCAATTATTATTCTTAGAAGAACTGAAAAAAATACACTAACATCAGTTTTCAAGAGCAAGAGTCAATGATTTCGAATTTCGGCTAGGTCATTGTTTATGAACTGATTAATTTAGATATATATGGGAATTAGTTCAGGAGATTCAGAAGATAAGAGAATTTTTCGTGAACAATCATTTAAGAGAGTGTGCTCTAATATATGATGCTGTGAATTGGACTATAGATTAATAGTCGCATTCTATATAAGATGCGAGTAAGAGAAGAAGTGCTTTTGAATGAATAATATTGATATGCATCTGAGGTAATATGAACAACTACAACAAGTATAGTATAATAGTTTGGACGGAAAGTTTCAGATATAATTATTACAAAGCTTGAGTAGAAGGATTTCGTAACGACTATTGACACCCGATACCATTCACGGTTGTAAGTTTCAGAAATATCCTTGACTTAGTGAAATTCCTCTAAATAAGTTTCAGATCTGAATGAGGTATGTGAGATCATCACCAGTAGTCACTTTTTTAGGTTTTTGATTTTACGTCTTGATATTTTGGGAGCTCACATTCGAGGAAAAAACCTAATAAAAATTTTAGATAAGGAAGGGATAAGATCAACCGGATGGCTTACTAGGAATAAGTTGCACAAGTGAGTGAACTTATACAGGAAAGTTCTGCGGGAATAAGTGAAATTCAATAAGCGGCTTTTAGCTCTGCTCTTTTTTGGAACGAACCGTTAATTTAATATTTAATATTGAAAAGTTTTCTCACATGACAATGAATAGACAAATCGATTTTTTGAGTCATTGTTACGTGCGTGGAAGTATGCATGAAAATAAATTATAAATGATTTGGATGATTAGAAAATTTAAGCAATTCGAAAATGGTTTGCGTTTTGGTGAACAGTAAAAAAAGCTCAGTTCAAGTTGCCCGTACATAAAAAACCCATTATAAATATGTAGAGTGTGACAGTCAAAAAGCGAGACGTCTTAAGAGTCGAGTGTCGACGTGCCTGTCAAGGTCGCCATTGTTTCCACACACATACTCCAGTTACAGTTATTTCCGCAGATTTAAATGTCATTAAAGAGAAGTCGCGTAATTAATTTAAAGTAGGCTTTTATTCTTTTCGTAAAAATATTTTCATCTCGTCATGAAGAGATGTATCATAGGTTTGGGAAATTATACACACGAAGTCTTGTTTTATATTAAAAATAACTTATTATAAAAGCTTAAAATTTCTCTTACATAGACTGACAAGGTCTTACTTAACAGTGTTGGATTCCCGGAGTTTTCTTACAAAAAAATGTGTAGGTACTTATGAATATACGAAATTCCCCATAGTTTTTAAGTAAATTAAGTCTAAATTATCTCATACCATTTATTTAGCTATATAAAATCATAGATTTATTAAATTATTGTTTTACATCGAAAAAATGAGCTATTTTTGCGGTAACTTTTATTATTTAAAACAGGTATTCTATATAAGTTGGTGAAGTCCTGCTACAGAAAACTGACCCACCCTGTATATACTTTATGTAAATCAGACAAAAAACAGTGTCTTAGCTCTGTTTTATTCTCAAAAATAATTAGAAATTGTTTTTTTTTTTTAATTATGCAAAGGCTATTTATTCATCTGGAATGACATGTGTTGAGACGGTACAAAGATCTGACCGCTCTTTAAATTAAATAGAGCACAATCTTCTAGAATTGGAACCTTTTTTCCCAGTTGAACAGAGAAAACGGCCACACATGAAGAAGATAAATCTGCCGCACTGTATTGATATTGTTTATTTAAGAGAATATCATTTAAACTGCTCTAGAAGCCCCAATCGGTGACATGCACAGTGATGAGGTGAATGAAAGAAACTGTACATGGTTCTGCCAGCAAGAGATAAAAAGAAAACTCCTCGAAAAACCCAATAAATTGCGTAGTTACTTTTACGAATTCAAAATAAAAACTTGTCAGCAGGGGGAGATGGAGTGACCTAAGCCGACCTGGAAAATTAGCGACAGCGGCCCCTATCGAAATTAAAGTGCTGATTTTATTCTACCTTACAAATTTTACAAATTTTTTTTCGTGGGCCCATCCACCCCTGTTTGTCAGTCAAAACAATTGCCTGTGCGCGGTTTTTTCTCTTATTACATCAGTACGACCGTTCTTGAGAAGCTTATCAGTTCAGAAAGTGTCGAATACCTACCTCTGACAGTAATGGGCCGTCTACGATAATATCAGAATCATTGATAGTTTAGCAATTAATTTGTAAATAATAACGGTTCTTCGATCTACACAATCATGAGTAGTTGCAACAAATTATACTTGATTAACATAAGCGAGAAGTTTATTGAAATCAGGGAAAAGCCCATATGATAAATTTTTGTTTAAATCCAGGAAAAGTTCTCTGCGAAAATTTTATTGAAATAAAGAAAAATCCCAGATGATGATTTTATGGAAAAAACCAGGAAAAACCACGGTAGTACAAAGCCAATGGCCGATTTATATTTTCATTCTTTATGTTGAAGATGCTCCTCCCTAGCGAGACAAAATGAGGGGACAATGATGCAGGGACCTCCCCGAGGTTGTGGAGAGCGAAAGCTTTCATTAGATAAAGAAATTGCAATTTCATAGATGGACTTATTTTTCCGAGGGGTCTTCCTAGCACTGGGCAGCCATCTCCCCTTCATGTAGCTCGAAGGAACAGATAAACTCATATAACGTTAGAGTTTTTCTTTAGTGTTTATGGCTTTTAACTTTGCTTTGTGAATTACCGACTTATTACTAAAGACTGAATATATTGAGCTATGTGAGAAACACCGTGTTTCATTTTTATATTTGATTTTTTAAATGTTTCCCATCCAAAGGTCATCGATCTCCAACCAGATACAGGTGAATTAAATCTACCACGTAAGTACTGAGGGATGCCTAAGCGCGATACCACTCTCCCCCTAGGTTAGGTAGAAAAACTTATAAATGAAACCTTTCACAAAATGCCTATCATTTAAAACCCTAAATGCTTCTTGCTTATTTGTTATAAAAATTATATTTTGCAGGTTCTGGTCAGCTAGGAAAAAATAATCTCAATTGAAGAATTTTATTATTATAAGGAAATATTTTTCTAGGGGTAAGAAGAGGAATCAGAAAGTTGATATAATCAAAATAAGGAAGCGCAGAAAGAATACGGTGAATCATTTTCAATTCCTTAAAAAAAAAAAAATTATTTATCTGACAACGGTACCTTCTGGAAAACTCCAATAAATCGTTTAAATCCATCTTGAACGAAAATTTTGTTCAAGCTTTATCAACAGCCTTTAATTTTCCTGGAACCCAAGTCTACTTGGAATAATATGATTGGACAGGAAGTTATAATTGCCACATTATGATATTCGTATTCAAGTGATGGTAAAAAGAAGATAATTATATCAGATTTTCACAGACCAATGTCTTGTAAGGAACTTGAAAAAACACACACATTCAAACCTTTTAAGGTGTGTAGGTATCATTTTTAGTGGGTTGAAGCTTAATTAAAATGTCAACATTTGTGTTATACGCTCTAGGCCATATCTTGAATTTAAGCGTTATAATCTGCATCTTACCCTTCAACAATTGCAATTAGAACTGGTGCAAGTTGGATATAATAGGTAATTCTGCATAACAAAGCTGAGCCCAAAGCAACAGATATTGAGTTCTACCGAGTTGCTTGCTTTTAATTTTAATTTAAACATTTTTGCATTAAGTACTTAAGGTAATTAATCTACATAATAATTGAAAGTAGTTATGTTATTGGATCCTTTCATATCACAAGGTAAACGCCCTATTAGAAAGATCATATGAACAACAGAAGAACAATAAAATGGATATAACAATGGAATCGTTTTAAGTTCATCAACTCGATAGGCATGTTCTTTCTGTTGTTGTTCTGAATGATTTATCTAATTGGGAATGGGAGCAGAATTCACTTTCAATGCAGACGTACGTACGATCAGGTGCCCCTGTATAACAAATGAACTTATTTGCAGACTAGATACGAGAAAACTGGGTTATAGACCGTCGACGATGTTATACAATAACGGTTTGAAAAAATCAGTCTACTTCGTTTCTTGCTTTTTCACCTACTTCTGCTTGTATGGCAACAACATCAACACCGACACAAACACCAACATAACGATTGAGGTTTGAAGACTCTTTTTGCTCTTGCTATTATATCTACTTACCACTTTACTTGACTTCCTCAATTCCTAGTATTCTTTAGGATGATTTCTATAGTGAATGTAGATCAAATAGTTTTTCCTGTTAATTCGTATAGATATAAAAGTATTTATTATTATTATTATTAAGTACTTATTTTCCTTGTAATGGAAATATAAGGAAGAATTATTGAACTCAATAAGGTGGAATATCTAACTTATCGTTAATCTAATGAATAATGTGAACTTGTAATAAATAAAGGGCCCTGATTCACTCATCAACAAGCAATGAAAAGGCGACGAATTTTACTATTTTTCAAATTGGTGACGTTTGACAATAAATGGGGAAGTAGTTTGTCAAATTGTGAGACAAATTAATAAAAGTGAAATTTCAAAAGGAAAACAGTGATGCATGAAAAGTTATTTGATGAGCCTCCAGCAGATAAATTATTCTGCAAAGAAAATATGAAATGATTCTGGTCTAGGAATGAATAAAGAATTAATATTTTAAACCTCAAAATTAATGGGTTGAAAATGTAGGACCAGGAGAGATTTGTTCCAAAACAATTTCATGAGTAATTAAGTGAAATTTGATTTCAGTGGTTTATAAAAATACAAGAGGCAGTCGTTGTTTCCAAAAGTCATCATCAGATCAAATATAAATATATACCTACAAGTTTTCTTTATTTTATTATCAGCTGCAAAGATCTCCAGGGGACAATTTGTTACCATAAAAATCATTTTCGTGTTTTCTAATGATGGGAGTACAAAATGAATGTTGCAAAAGCAAAAATAGACTTTATTGAAAAAAGTAATAAACAAATTCTCTCTCTATCGAGCTTTCTCATTATTTTGATGAAGTAGGTATAGCTACATTGAGAAAAAATCCACCAATCTATTGTCTAGACTCTTTTCGCTATTTTTAACTCATGAATGGACTCATTTTTTAAGACACGATCATTTAGTAAATGCCAGGAAGACTTCTGTGAGCTTTGTCTTAACCTCGGTCTTCTTAGGAATTTTTCATCAAGTAGAAAATTCGACCCGAACGGATTGGATTCATAAATGCGTCAAGCGCTACCATAAATAAAGGACTATAAAGGTACCCAGCGATCTAGAAAAAAGACTTCAATGACCCAGAAAATACAAACATTGGAAAGATACACCTACTCCAGGATTCTTACAGACCCATACTATAGCGTTTCTAATATACTAGAGATACTAGAGAAACCTTAGAGAGAAACATCCAAAGGAATAAACAACCAATATAAGGACCAATATAATATGTGCCCAAATAAAAGGATGGACTCAAAAATGCTAGAACAAGGGATAAGTTGGGGACTACACTCTCCACACTCTATATTTTATAGACAATTAACCTAAAGAAGAATAAAAATGTTGGAGAAGAACACAGAGCTCTAAAAATGAACTGGTGATTATCCATGGAAAAGTAGGTATGTCTTCTATAATACAATTTATTTGACAGTTAGTAGTTCAGATAAAATATGAAATTTAAATTAAGGTTATGGTTGACGAGCGTCTCGTGACACTGGCTTATTTGAAGATAAAAACCTACATAGTATGAACTTGACTAATTAAACGTTAGGTAACGATATGGTCTAATTAGATATTAGAGATACCGAACCTGGTAATTTTCTGAGCCTATATGGTCAAGATCTGGTCAGGTAAGAACATCTTCTTTTGAAAGAACACTATACGAAATGGGCCGGAGACTTTTTATAGTGCAATTTGTGAAGCGGATATTTCTAATGTCGGACAAAAGTCATGGTCTCCGTCAACCTTTTTTTTGTTGCTCACTCTTTATGTACCTAGGATATGTAAATTTTTAATAAATGTTTTTGAAAAATTATACTTTATCTACACAAATGTTAAGAAATTCGATTTTTGTTATGAGCATTCATTACGGTTTTTTTTGTCACTTAATTTTCTTGTTTTATCTTTATTGTGGACACATTAATAAGTCAATTATTAGTTTACCTTGACATACCTAAAACCTAATTCTCTTTAAAATGGTTCAAAGTAATAATAATTTCAAACTTCATAAGTATGCAAAGAAGCTCTTAGTTGAGATATTAGTAATGATATAAAAACATACATTACTATCTGAATAGTTGAAATACTTTTTATCTCAACTATTTATGATGTGGCAAATTTGAATTCCGAAACTAAATTTCATAATTTAAAAAAATACTCTGACATTTCCTAAAAGCAATTTAAATATCCGATGTTGGGTTATTACAACTTTTATAACCATCAAACTCATTATGAGTCATTTCTCAAATGGTGTTTCCCTAATGCATGTTATAAATCATTACTTATAGTTAATTAAGAACTTCATAAACCCAGTAAATTTTAATTATTAACATTTATTTTCTTAATGTAGCAAGTGAGTGAAACATTAGTAGGAATTTTTGTATCTCTTCATAAAAACCTACACAGTGAGAGCAGAAATAATAATTAAGCTTCATAGTTCAATGTTACACAACGTAAAAATAAAAATTTTACATAATTAAAAAAATTACATAACTTGGAATTTAAAGATGTTTAAATATAGAAAAAAAGTGAAAGTAATGTCTTGGATTTTGAAATATAATTTTTTTTACAAATTTTGCGTATTCTGATTATGTTTATTTTATTATTGAACAATTTACAATCGTATGCGTTAGAAAAATTTTGTGAGACATTCTTATTGTACCATAGCTGTGGTTCCAAAAATAAAGTAGTGCAATAAAGAGTTATACGAAATTAAGCCTTTATCCCTTTGTTAATATTCAAAATGGATTCACCTACCGCTAAACAGGCAATGATGGCAATGATTAGAAACTCGATTCTCACAACAAAAAAATTCTTGTTTCTCCTCAACAAAAATATTGACTAGGGAAAGTGAAATACTGCTGCAATGTATGTTAAATACCCATGTTAAAGTTGATGTCATGATTAAATTTTCTACAAGAAATGAGTTGTGTTCATTTTTTTTGCCTTTAATTTTTGAAAACATTTAAAGAATCGAGATATATGATCAGGGATAAGATAATATAACACTAATAGCAGGTATTGGGACAAATATATTTAAAAGTTTCTTTTAGCTAGCAGTAGACAATCGCTGGCAGGAAGGTGAAACACCGATTAAATTAAATGCAGTCAGATGCGTACACTATTACAAAACAAACATCTCAGAGCAAATATTTTTGCATAACCAGTTAGTTCTAAAAAAGAAAAGTATCTAGCGAATTTGTTATGGATAAAGAAAGCTTAAAAAATTTGAAACGGTGCATAATACTGCATAAACCTTGAAACCGCAAGAATTTTAAACTTAATTTCAATATTAACACTTCAAATAAATAGAAATCTCTATTTGGTTTATAGTTTATATGATGTTAGTTAGGATTTGACTTTATGTAGTAGCGCTATAATAGATTGATGGTAACAATTAAGATTTTAGAAATTTCTTTCATTTCATTTTCAATTTTTGGAAATTCTAAAAAATAAATTTTACAGTTATAGCGCAATTTTAGCTTAATTCAAGCTTCAAAATTTTATAACATTTTCTTTGTGCAATTGTTTATTGAAAGCTATGAAATCATAAAGAAAACTACAATAATTAAATAAGAAAACTATGTGTAATATAATAATAAATCATATCTAATGCTGCTTTGTAGTGTAGAATAAAAAATGTGAATATGTAGGAGAGCCGCTTTACCTACTAGAAGAAATGGTTTGTTTAGACTATGTTATCTCTTTCATCGCGGAAAACGACAATTTTTCCGCCTAGTTGCGTAAAGTACCTACTGTTATTAAACTAATGATGTTGTTTAAGTTATTGTTATAAGCAGTTTTTTCAATTACACAAAAGTGGATTTGAGATAAAGAGAAGAGTCAAAAATAGTAAAAGTGTATAAATAAAATAAGGTATGATAAAATTAATAAATTTTCTTGACGCTTTCACGTATACCACTTAAAAGGAAAAAGGTATTGTTTTATAAAATAATAATATTTTCTTTTAAACCATAAACGTCATATTTCTTACCTGAAGGTAGATACATTAAAATACCTCGTTAATAGTTTTCATAAAATTTTGTTGAGTTTCGACAAAAATAGAGTTTTTCTTAGATAGATACTTTTTTTAATTTTTTGAGATTTACAAAATATAGGTCTTAGATAATAAAGATAAAAGCTGCAAAAGTCCACTGGCAATAATATTTATCCTTAAAACAGTCGCAGGACGTGAAGAATTTACAGAGAAAAAGAAATGTTCCCAGACCGTTTAATTAAAGCTTAAAGATCTAATTTCATTTTTAGGAACGTCTATTATGTGTAAGCATTAGGTAGTCGATTAGCATGGGTCGATGATGGAAAAAGTAGTTACCTAATCAATTTAGTTGTAGATCAATAAAATAGTTTTTAAAGCTTAGAGCTTTTAAAAAACGCTTAGTTGTATATTTCATCATCAAAAGAGCTAAATCGTTGATTGCGGTAACTGTAAGTTTTTTTCAGTAAGGGAATGAAAGTATTTAAGATAGCAGGTATAGCAATATAGCATTGTAACCATTTGAGCAATAAAAATTACATTCTGAGCTGTTTTCGAAAAATTTCAAAAACTTTTCTCATACAAAATGATAAAAATAATAATTATTATTATACATTGAAACTATTAAATGAGAGCTCAGAAAATAATTAAGAAATATAGTATTTTAAAATCGCTCACTTATTGGAGAGACAAACTTTCAATGGTCTCCTTTTCTTCGCGTTTTATCTAAATGGTTGATCTAGTTTTAATTTCATAGATAAAGTGTCAAATTGACCATTAAACAATAAATCAAATTAATTAATAATGTATGAATTTAAAAAATCAACAAACAAAAAATTGTTTTCTGATTCAAAAGATTAATTTTCAAACAATTTTCCAATTTTTCACACACAGTTGCGATTCTTGAAACTAATATTCCTCTCCAACACTCAAATTATTTTTATCCATTCAAATATTCTGCACCTCAGTAACCAACAACAATAATAACCCACATAATAGTGAGTAAAAACAAACGAAACAACACTTGTTGCTCGAACAATAATCATCACACCACATATAAATCATATCATCCCCTAGAGCGCCACACTCTAGAACTCCCGCAACTATTTGAAAAATCCTGGATAAATATAAGATATCCTGGCACTAATCCTATTAGGTATCCTCGAGTTTCTGGAGCAATATCCTACCTTTCTTCTTCGCTCCAACGCGCGGCGCTACGACGTATTGCAGCGTCGCGGCGAGTAGTAATAATAGCGAGCTGGCGGCTCGCATTGTGTCTGAAGAACTGTAGATTCACTAGCACTACTGAATACACTAACACCACGCGCGATTCTTCTCTATCGGTCCGTAGCAGCGCTCTCTGCACCGCCCTGTGTGTTCGCGATGACGGTCTCTCTCGCGAGACGTTCACCAGGCTTTATAAAACCTCCTGCTACACCGTCACGACGACCTCTAGATAGTGGGGAGGGTAAGGGTTGATAGCTGTCAAGGTCGCTGGTTGCAGGATATTATTTTACACTTATAATTATTTATTATCTAGCAGGTATATCCGCCCACTTAGCCAGCGTTCATTTTAGATGGTCAGAATTCAGGCAATTCAAAGCTTTTCTTTAATATCAGTATATTTTCGTTAATGAGTGCAATATTAAAAATTATTCGTCAACAGAGGACTTTATGGTAAATCTTCGGGCTCCCTTTTTGCCCTTTTCATAATCAGCGAATCAAGAAGTCCGTTCTTACTGAACGTCTACGCCACGATTGAACAAATTTCAAAAATATCACTTAAATCGTGTGACGTGCAGGATTATGCTCAGTGCAAAAGTTGCCATACACAGGCAAGCGTCAGTAAATCATATCTTGTGAAGTTACTTAGGCGATTTTTGGGAAATATCTGCAATTTTGACTTTTCTCTTGCTAACATTGCAAAATTAATGAAATTCTGGGGTCTTGTGGTTCCTATTAACATGCATGATAAAGGTGCCCAGAATTTATTGTAGGTATACTCCTTTTAGCGGATCTACAGGTTGTTATATCTATCTCATATCGTGCTCCGGGAGGTACGTTTATAAAAAGGGGGTCCCGGCTGCTTCACAGCAGTCGTTAAGTTACGTCAGAGGCCCTTGAGGCTACTTGAAAACTTCTGACACTTGGGCTTTACCACAGCCATAAGATATATTTTTTTTATCTATCTCATTTTCACAACTTTCAATTAAACACTAACTAAACAAAATATATTTTTTTATATAAGTAATTTTTTGCATTCTAACACAACTAACAGGATAAAAAGGATCCTGAGAGGTCTTATATGATCTGGAATAATAAACACATTGCTGGAGGGTAGAGTTACGAGCTGAAAGTTGCTGAAAGCTGAAAGTGGGAAGAGTTGCAACTTTACTACTTACATTGCCATATTCTCTTCGCTATCAATGTTAAGCTTAATAATTGTAGTATTAAAAATATATTAATAGACTTCAAGATTACAATTTTAGAACAGCTAAGGGAGGGGTTGATTTTAAAGGGATTTTCAATAAAAATGTCTCGGTTTTATTGACCAGAAAGGAGCAGGTGTGATCACCTTGAACGTATTAGGAGCGAGTTAAAATAAGAGCAAGTCATCTGAAAGGTGTAGGAAGGTCAAGACATGTAGAGAGAATTTAATCTTGTTAACTCGGGTTTACGTATACTGTGTCCAGGAAGAACGGGTTTTTAACTAATTTTACAATTAGCTAGCCAATTACCCTGACAATATAACGGGTCATAGAAAGAACACCCGAGAAAATAACACAGAAATGGTCTTTATTTAACTCGAGAGTCAAATAGAGGACTTATGCCGAGAAAAATGATTACTTCGGCTTTACTTTTTTTTCTTTTCTACATTCGACGATGGTACTTACTGCTAGCTTTGATTATACCTATACTTGATTATAGGTGGTGATCATTTAACATACACACATCAAAATAGCTGCTGTTTTCAGCTTCTCGCAAGCGATGTAGGTACTTATAGTTTTGTTCTTCATTTTACGAATTTATGCGTATCCCTCAGCTGCTCAATTTTTCATAGTTGAGACACACATAGTTGAGGTATATAGAACTAATAATTTCACAGTGTAATTCTATCTCAGCATTAAAAATCTTAACACTGGCAAGTCTTAATCAAGTTCGTGACGATTCCTGCTGTTTGCTGATATTTATGTTGTTATTATTGCGGTATAGCTTATCGGAATCTACAATTTCTTTCGCTAATAAAATAAATAGAAAAATAAATAAACAAATAGCTTGATTTTTTGCCGAAGTCTGCGCTAAAACGTTATTGTGCTTGATTGTATGTTGCGTATGTTGCATGCTTTCTAAAGTACTCAATTAAATCCAAAAATGTTCCGGCGCGACTTTTTGGCGCTGGAATGTCATTAATAGTTAAATAAAAATAAATCAACGATGATTTATTATTTATCTACATCCACCGTTGGGTGTTGAGCAAATGCCAAATAAACGGTGTGAGTACAAATAAATAGTAGGAAATATACAACACCAGCAAACAAAGTCGAAGTATAAAATACAATAATTGAAAAAAAATCAAATACCTGAGTAAATATATATTTGGCGGATATGCGGCAGTAAATCCAGGCTCAGCCTGAGCCCAAACTTAGGAAGTATGTTTTAATATGCCGAGCACAGAAAATAAGCATGCTGATTAGCACAGGCACAGATTTGATACAGTGGAGAGAAGATATAAGTATAAGTGCGTTAGTCCTCGAGGTTTTGCCAGCAAGAACTGTTGACGTGTAAGAGCAACCTGAGGAACATGGAGGGAGCTCTGTAATAGGATGAAAGGAGAATCGATATGTCAATTTAGCAGTTCCCAAAGAAAACCCACAGACATATAGGTACACATACCTGTCTTCCAGGTGAAGCGGGTGCCTACCCTCTTGACACCAGTTTTTGTAGACTCACCTTCTTTCTGGCTGTCAAGGGGTTGGACCGCTATCAAGTGGGCCGAGCGGTTTGCCAATGATAGTGGTCAGAGAGGTGTGAGGCACGTAGATTCTGGGGCTGCTAAGAGTAGAGCCCTCTTTATGTGAAATTCAGTGTTAGGGTGGTCAAGGGTGATAAATATGAGCACCAAAGTTATGATTAAAATTATTTACTAAAATAAAAATAAAAACACACTACTGAGATATCAACTTAAGTATTTCATTATCTACTACTAAATTTTGATTATAAAACTGATATGCAAAGTTTAACAGAAAAAAATAATTTTAGAAAAAAAGAACAAAAAACAAACTTTAGGTAAAAAAAAACTAACTATCTTACGTACAATCTGACTCTAATCAACTATTTGTGGGAATAGTGCTGTGGCGGTACCTGATCTGATTAATTTATTTAGTGTCACAGGTGACGTTAATAAAAAAAAATCCAAAATAAAATTTCTTTAAATCAAAAAATAAAAACTTATAAAATTTTTCGAATGGAAAAACAGTAAATTTCCAGTGTTAGTCTCATCGACTTGCTACTTAGATGTAGACCTTGGATTGTCCTCTCTGTTGTAGCCCTGACTGCAGCTCTGCTGGGTACCTCCCCGTAAAGCCAGAAATCACTCACTCGCGTTTACTTTAAATTCTCGCGCGAACGCCCTGACCGTCCTCTTCGGTCCCCGAAACACCACTAACTTTTTGGTTTCTAAACCCCTTTCCAAATCAGCTACTATTTCTCGGGTTTCGAAATGTAATTTCCACTAGAGTGTTGCCGCTTTGACTTTTATTTACCGGTCGTATAGATACTCGACGTAGGTAAATAAAAGCTAGGTGCATTCTGACAGGGAAATGACAACCATGCGAGTTGTTCCAGTTTACCAATCGTTCTGCAGTCAGAGTTACATTAAAAAATTCAGCTAGCGTCATTAAATTTTTGCCGCGGTGGTTGTTTCATGGCCTAGTTAAATTGTTTGCTTTTCGTTCAAAACGCTTAATGTTGCTTAAAATTTAAATATGCAGTATTTCGAAATTGTGCAATTTCATTGACTTCTGATCAAGTAAAATATGTAATTTTAATTATCATTTATTTCCTTTTCAAAACTTAGTAACTATGCCAAAAAATTACCGTGACAATCCTGGCTCTGCCACACAGGCTTCTAAAATTAAATTCTTCCAGAAGTCTAGATTCAGAGTAGCCCTGTACAGGATAGCGCCTTTTTACAATGTAGGTATTTTAGAAAACAATAAAGCTGCACGTGCTCCAGACTGAAAAGGTGATATCTGTACCCGGGAGATCAAACAATACTGCCGTACTCAAGCCTAGGAAAGACAATAGCACGGAAGAGAGTTATGACGGTAAGAATGTTTCCAAAACCTATTGAATTGCGAATAATAAAGTCTAACAATCTAAATGCAGAGGTGGCTGCATAGTCAATGTGTTTGCCGAATGAGAGCTTGGGGTCAAATATTACACCAAGATCAATGAATTCCGTAACCTTCTCAATAGGGTGTTCATCTATAGTGTATGAAAACTGGGTCACAGTATGTTTAATACTTAAAGAGATGGTATAGAATTAAGAAGTATTTAGAAAAAGTTGGAGTCTTAGACAATCATCTAATGAATAAATCTTACAAAAGATCTTCAAATCGTCATCATGTATTGTAATAAGTGATTGACATCGATACCCTCAACAATATCGTTTATAAATAATTTGAAAAAGAGTGTACCTAATTTGGAAACCTGAAAGATATCAGAAGAAACAAAGTGTTCAGGGGAGTTGGAACCACCGTAGGATACATATTGAAGTCTGTGAGAAAAGTAATTGGAGAAAAAATCTATAAGGCCATCGGAGAGGCCAAATGAGGAAAGCTTAGAGAGTAGTAAATTATGGCCAACCCTATCAAAAGCTTTAGAAATCTCCTTATAGACCACGCCCCGTCCACTTGAGATTGAGAATCCAAAGCTTCACAGTATAATGTACTGTGTATAGTAAGCAAACAAATTAGTGATCGTCGAGCGATTACTCATGAAACCATGCTGACATGATGATAAAAGATTTGTTGAAAATTTTTTGATTTTTTTTTCAAACTTGTTGTTTTTCTTTGAACTTTTCACATGAACGAAATACTTCCTTACATTTTCTACTCCAAACGGAAGACCATAAAATTGGACAAGTGTTCCAGCGAAAAAAATACAAAAAGTTAAAGTACATTTTTAGAAGACATTTCAAATCAATTTTTTTAAGAAAAATTTAAAATCGAAATATCTCAAAATCTATTAAGTTTTGTATGTTACATGTTAGGGTTAATTTACCCCTTACCTTTTGTTTCATCAGATCAGAAAAGTATAATGTATCCAATTACCAATAATCTACCGTGTCCCCGGATAGGTGAAACGACTCTTATAAAAGACAAAAAATTTTTGATTTTAATTTTGATTTTTTGGGGTTCAGCCCTGCTTGGCTTAAGAGTAATTTCTAACAAAATATTAGTTTTGAAAAATCAAGCATGCCTTGGAATTTACAAGAAACCGGTTTTTTCTGTTGAGTAAAGTGCCTTTTATATGTGGCAAATTCGAAAAAATGTTATTTGAAAAAGTTGTTAAGAATCAACATTTCGGTCCGTATACCAAATTTCAAAATCATAGGCCAACTTTGATCTTTTACATTTACTTTTATGTTTATTTCACAAATCAAAGAATTTAATTTGTAACAAAGACTGATATTGACAGATTGCTACTGCTATGGATACAATTTGGTTTTTCCATGGCAGTCTTTGTTACAAAATGAAATTCTTTGATTTGTGAAATAAAACATAAAAATAAATGTAAAAAATAAAAGTTGGTCTATGATTTTAAAATTTGGTATAGGGACCTAAATGTTGATTCTGAACGACTTTTTCAAATAACATTTTGTCGTATTTGCCACATAAAAGGCACTTTACTCAACAGAGAAACCGGTTTCTTGGAAATTCCAAGGCATGCTTGATTTTTCAAAACTAATATTTTGTTAGAAATTACTCTTAAGCCAAGCAGGGCTGAACTCCAAAAAATTAAAATTAAAATCAAAAAATTTTTGTACTTTATAAGAGTCGTTTCACCTATCCGGGGACACACGGTAATTATATTATAACCTCTTCAAACACCTTTCCTTTAGGCAGAATGCAAATGTGTCTGTAGTTGGTTACCTGACTCCTGTCTCCTTTTTTGAAGACAGAGATCACCATAGATAACTTCCAACGGGATGGAAATGGAGCAGTAGAAAAAGCAAAATTAAAAATTGTCGTGAAAGTGAATGACAGCACGGAAGCGCATTCTCGTATCAGGAAAAAGGGAATGACATCTGTACCTGCGGTTTTGGAATCCTTAAATGATTTCAGGGCATTACACATAGACTTCGTTCTCAGAAAAAGAGGAGACAGCAAGGGTAGAAATGTTTGGAAAAGGGGAAAGGGAACGAGTTTTATATGGTACAGCAGATATGAATGGGTGACTGAAGAAGTCACGAAAGGAGTTCAGCACCTCAGGCACATTAATGAATGTAATTATAGTTCCACTGAAACAGTTACATTCGATTGGTATAAGTGGATGTATGCTGCGAAATTCTTCATATAAAAGTCAAAAGATTGGTTTGCAGAAATGTAATATTAATCAGGTAGCTTCTTCTTCATCTCAAAGTATCAACGTACATGAACTGATTAAATACTTTTTCTTTCTTTCCTTGAATCTTGTCTGATCAAAGACTTTACTAAAGATCATCGGTTATAATAAGATACTCGATACTTTTTAGAAGTATTACGAAAAATACGAAACATTTCGCAGGCTCTTTGAGTGAAAATGTTATTAGAAGTTTGAAAAAATATTGTTAGTAATTTTTGCTACAACTTTAGAATTTGACGTCTTAATTATTGACAAGGCTCCTAAATTTTTCAAGATTTTCTTGGTCATTATATTTTTGAGAAACTGGTTTCATGGCCATGTTGTCCCTATCTTTTAGTAAAGAAACTCTAATAAAAAATTGTAATGAAGTCGTGAATTTTCGACTTAATTTTAGTCAACTGTCTCTAATATAGGGTGATCCCGAAATGGCGGACACGGAATACAGGGTGTTGTAGAGGATGTTCAGAAAGACTGTAGATTTAAAACAAAAACGGGTTCCTCGGCTTCGTTACCGAGATATAGAGACCGAAATGGCGGTCAAATTTAAACAACCTCCACTGGCAAAACACATGGTTTCACATAACTATAGATAGTGTTTGCTTTTTATTATTTTTATTTTCGGGAACGGAATTACAGGCATTCAAAGTTTACCTATTCCCTCTTTCCCACATTATTTTTCTGCCTGAAGAATGGTATCCAGTGCAGTGTTGTGACTTTATTTTCTACAAAAGTGGTCATATAAGGGAGACGTACTGGAGAAAACAGTAAATAAAACTTAGAATCTTTAATCCACAATAGATGCTGTGGTGCTGTCCGAGTCCGCCATTTCGGGATCACCCTGTATATGCCTCAGTAATTTTAAAATCAAGAAAAGGTTCAATTTATTCATTCCATAAATAGTAAAAAATTATAATATTTAAACTTTAACAAACGCATTTATTTACGATTAATTTTCAAATCATTTAATTTTTTATGAACAGACCGCAAATTTTAAGCAAGCTGAATCGAGGCAGTTGACTACAAATTCAGAAGCCACATCGCTGATACCAGCGCTATCACCGCACGTAAAAACTTAATAAACCTTTTTTATACGCCGCGTCCCAATTGAAAAACGGCAGATAGGTAATCCAGATGATATTTATATTTATAAAATATATAAAATCACGGACATTTTGTTTCAAAATCAACTTCCGATTCAGTATTCGTACGGCGAACAGTATAGCGTGTCAAATTCGTATTCACTTCCGATCGAGTAGTAAACCGACGAGTATTAAGTAGTGATATAGTATTTTCGAAAAGTGTGCGTTCATAAGTAGTAGAACCGATTCATAGACCGACCGCCGTCCGTGTCCCGCGTTCCGGAAGAATACTCCAGACTCCGAGCTCACGCCGTTTGCCATCTTCCGAGACTAGAGCCGACCGCCCTTCAACTCTGTGCCAAGGTAGGTGGTAGTTCATACCAGCCGTAATTTTCTCTTGTATTTGGTTGTGTCACGGTTGCCCTGATAATCCTTCAACCGTCCTTGTCTCCCTCATTTTTTTCTGTTCACTCCTGGACCCCGCTGTGTAACAAAGGCCTCGTTCTTGTCGTGAGATTGCTTACCCGGCGTCGCAGGGGGTGGCGGCGCGGTCTGGTACTAGTCAACAGATCATCGATACCCGTCTTCCGCTGGAGTAACGAAGGTCCCATCTTTGTCGTGAGATTGCTTACCCGGCGTCGCAGGGGGTAATCCTGCGGTGCGAGCGTGATCCGGTGCCAGGGAAAACAGCCCGGCGGCGTTCCTCAGCCCGTTGAGTACGACACGACGCCCAGCGGCTTCACCGCGACGACCGGGTTTTCGAGCCTTGCACGTGAAGTAGGTAACTATACCTACTTCAAAAAAAAAAAAATACCTACACCTACCAGATAGTCATTTTTAATTATTGAAACTTAAATCGCCTCCGTTGACCGCTCCTCGCTTCCTGCCGCTTTGCTTCGCGGCCCATAATAAAACGACCGCTAAAGTCAGTTATTTACATTTGTTAGTCTATTTAAGTTTTGGAATAGCCTCGTTAATTTTTTTTTTGTTTGATTGTAAATAGTGATTTCTAATTATAATAAACCTGTTAATAATCTAGTTTCACGATTCTCAATTATTATCACCACCGACCGTGAACCAAGCTACTCGCAAACAACTTGGCTCAACGGTAGTGTCATATAAAACGCGGGGAGCGCTTAAAGACCGCCCCTCCGCGTCCGTTTTTTGGTGATAACCTCATCTGACCCCTGGCATTTTCCGTCTTCTCCATTGCGTTTCCCTGGGACAAGGGTACGATTAACGTACCAACTGTGTGATAACTCAGGTAATTGGGAAAAGCTAGCGAGTTCATTTTCCCGAGGGAGTAAACCCTCTCCAAAATCTGGCGCCCGAGAAATCCGTCCGATTACGCAGTCAGCTCAAATTACGTCCAGTTTCCCGGATCGCCGGGGCTGTCACAAAATTATTCTGAAATATACTATTCCGATGATGGTTAAAAATGTCTCTACTTGAAAACAAGGGTCATTAATCCATGAGAAATATTTCAAAGAAATATTTGTAAGTTTTGAAGAACATCTGACGTTCAAGACATTTACATCATTTAACATCTAGCAGCACCCTGTATGATTATAATGATGATTATGTTTATTAAAGGTAAAGTAGTGCAAAATGCTTTGTAGGACCTGTGAAGACTGGCAGGTGTAAGACCTTATTTAAAAAAATAAATAAAATAACATAATGACTTAATTTTTTTTTATAGCAGTAGTAGGTAACTCTATTTACATTTAGGTTCGGTTGGATACAATAAGCACTGTTGCTATATCATCAGGACATTGATCCTTGTCCAGTGATAGGCCAATCAGGTTTATTTTTTGTTGCTAATTGGATAGGTCATGATTATAATCACTTTGGAACAATTTAGGCCTTATATAAATATAAATTTATTATTTCTTATTGTGTGAAATAATACCTTGGCTCTGCCTGTTATTTATTTATTTATTTATCTAAACTAAAATAACTCTTTTGTTTTCTGTTTTCTAAATCATTAATGAAAATTTTACATAAACATACAACATACATATTATATTTCGTTATGAATACAAAATAAAATATTTACATATGCCTTAGTCTGCATAATTCTTGTGTTTATAATCATATCCTAGTTTAAATACTGGGCAGACAGTCAAAACAATAGAAGACGTAGGTATAAATCTTTCCCATGCAAGGATTTTATTAAATTTAAGCAATTTTAGCTTTTAAGTATGCTATAAAATAAATAAAAAATATGTTATTATGTATATAATTATGAGACGATCCGTGAAGTAAATATTTCTCAAATTAGCTCAAGAGTTTATGACACAACGGCTCTTGTAACGAGGCAATTTCTTTTGAAATTTTTGTGGATATAACAGCATCTATCAACAGTGTCTTTTCGATTACTATTGATTCTCTTTATAATTAGTGCCAATACAAAGTCACAAATCTCCGTAACGTTTTATAAGTGAAACTGAATCATTAAAATCGCCATATATCGACTATATAATTAGCATAAAGTGTCTATTAGAGCGAAAGCGATACGCCATTAACCCACACAGGTTCATCTACTGACAATAGAAATTAAGAAGCTGGCAAAATAAAGAGACCGTTCATTCCGACTGCCGTTTAATTAGCACTCTAAGTAAATACCTTCCGGAAAACAACACCAGATGATAAATCTTTATGATCGCCGATTCTAGACCGGCTACTTTCCAGTTCCAGAGCATCGTAACGTTTAGTCAAGTGGCTACTGTTTCTAGAAAACAAAAAAATTATTCATAGAACAGGCAAATTAATAATTAACTTTCAATAATAATTAATAAACAAGAAACGAATAAATACATATTTAAACAGGCACTATACATTAAATCCTTAATCTGAGAGATACTACAAATATCTAGCTGATTAGGTTTGATAAGCTACATTAGAGGGCAACAACAAACTGTCAAAGATATCAACAACTGTCACAACTATCAATAAAAAGTTATTCATATTTTGCGTGTTAATAAATTGTGAGAGATTACTCATACAGAGTGAGTCAGTTTTTTGTAGGAGGAGTTTAATGGTTTGAAGACAACTTGAAGACAACAATTTTTTAAGTTGAACATTTTATATAAACAAAAATAATTACAAAATACCTAACTATACAGGTGATCCCGAAATGGCGGACACGGTATACAGGGTGTGGTAGAAGATGTTCAGAATGACCATAAATTTAAAATAAAAATGGTTTGCTCGGCTTTGTTCCCGACATATAGGGTATCCTTTTTCTAAAATTTAAATCAAAATGGCAGTCAACTTTAAATAACCTCCCCTGCACATGATTTGACATAACTATTAGGATAGTGTTTGCTTTGTATTTTTTTTATTATCGGGAACGGAACTACAAATGTTTAAAATTTACCTATTCCCTGAGTTCAACAAAAATTTTCAATGTGGCACCGTTGTTCGAATTCGAGTTCAACAATGCTATTAAAATTGATTTTGAATAATATTATCGAATACGTATCAAAGCAACGATATATATTATAAGCTTTGTTGGATTTTCCATTTCGTATGTTTCCGTTAACATCTATTTGGGTATTGTAGGCCTACACATTATTTTTCTGCCTGAAGAATGGTATCCAGTGCAGTGTGTTGTGACTTTTTTAACACTAAAGTGGTCATATCTTCTTAGGGGAGCCATACTGGAGAAAAAAGTAAATCAATTTGGAATATTTAATCAACAATGGATGCTGTGGTGCCGTCCGTGTCCGTCATTTCGGGATCACCCTGTATATTCGCGAGAGTTTCGTTTCCAAGATACAGGGTGTGAAAGTCATACACCTCTTACACTTCAAAAATTCAATATTTGGAGCTGTTAATAAGCGGTTTTCAATACCTACAGGGTGATATACTTTTGGCGGTCTTATACCATTGGGTAAGATCGAGTAAAAAATCGAGAGTGTAACATCTCATCATCTAACATTCTCGATTTCCTTGCGTGCTCTGCTCTGTATAGTAAACAATTATTCGGACTCTCTTTTTAATTTCGAGACTTATTGGTCAATTGCAGGTTTTTCGAAAACCAATATCGAAATAAACGCGTTTATCTCGAAATTGTTATGGTATACGAAAAACTTGAAACAGATCAAAATGTCTTGAAATTAAACAGAGAATCCGAATAATTCTTTACTAGAGCGCAGAAGCGCCTCGCAAAATAGGCGAGAGTGTTACATTAATTGGGTAAGACCGCAAAAAGTGTATCACCCTCTATTATTGGTATTTAAAAACGCTCAACAGCCCCAAATATTGAGTTTTATGAAGTGTAATAACAGGTGTACCGAATTTCAATTAATTATTTTTAAAAATTCCAGGGGAAAACTTGAAATATTACAAAAAAATCTAAAAATTTTACACCTTCGCGTATCTCGGATTTCAGAAAGATCTCGTGGATATTTGTTTATATTAAATTTTCGACATAAAAGGTTGTCTTCTTCAAGCCGTTGAAGTTCTGCTACAAAAAACTGACTCACGACCCTGTATAATAGACATTATAGAATTGCATATTAAGAAATTTCGCATTTTATGTCAAATATTTTTGAAGTTTATCATACGAACATACCGGTCTACACAAAACTTCAGCAAGTTTTTTTTTGCAAAACAATTATTTGGGAAATTCATTCTAACAGTTTGTCGAATTCATTTAGCATATTCATGAAATAAAATCGTTTTCGAGATGGAGGCTGTTTTTGTAAATTTCTGACGAAAACATTTCTGGTCCTTAAAAGAGCAGCATAAAATTATGCAGAAACCAAATTTACAAAAAATCGGATCAGAAATAAACATTTTAGCTCCAAACTTTTGTTTTTTTACGATTTCAAGCTGCGATGATGGTTTTTATGGTGATTATGTTTTTATGGTTAAACTTGGTGTAATTACTCTAACTGATTTGAATTCTCCTATCAATGAACAAAACTAAAAAAAAAAAAAAAAAATTGAGAAATCGAATCCAAAATAAAGAATTTGTCTTTAATTCCCTTGTTGTATTTTTTTAATGTTCACCTCTCATGATGATTTTAATTATTCCAAAAAGATTCTGTTTTCCATGTTATTTTTAATTTTCTGAAAATATACCGAAAATCCATTCAAGCTCAATAGTTGACAGTTTGTATAAAAACAGTTGTATATGTGATGGACGTGTTAAACTAAACTTAACACTCGTTGGAGGCTCGTTCGCAAAACTCCTCAAAACAGAAATTAATAAAAAAGTATAGCAAGTACTTAAGATGTTTGAAGCAATTTTAAGCCACTAGCTAAACTTTATAATATTTCAAGATTCACTACCTCGATATGAGCATAAGAAACAATCTAGCGTGAGATTAAACGTTATAATGTGTTAAGAAAAATGTCTCTCCAAGACTTCAGTATATACTTCAGTATGTTATGAATTTTAACATCTTATTTATGACGTTGTTGGGTAATGTTTCCAGGAAATGTATATCTCAAGAATGAGGAATCTTTAGAGATCTTGCTGACATCCTTTATGTTATTTGAAATTGTTATTTAAATAATATATTCACAGAAGTGTCTAATATTTTATTCAACCTGTTAAACTTGTTAGAAAAATTATAAGCAAACAGCAATTTTTCTATTTTAGAGAACGATTTCTAATGCTAAATTCTCTTGAAAGTTCAAAATCAAAAATGGTGTCTCCTAGACGAGTTAGTAAGAGTGAAGCTTGATCTAATTATTTTTTGATATCAATCGGACATAGTGACATGTAGTTTTTGGAAATTATAACTCTAATGCTTTAGGGGTAGGGAACGAATCTGATATTTTTCATGACATTCTGCATAGTTCTGCCATTGCAAAAGTCTGTGTGAATATTCAAGAATATTTTTGAATTATTTATTATCCAACAAAATTGGATTGCGAATACTAGCAGGCTTTCTTTAGTGACATTGAAAACATCGAGCACATCTTAGAAAGATTGGTTTATTTGAGGGGAAAGAAACCCCATCCCCAAAACATTTTCTCGTCGGGTGTCATGTAGTAAAACAAGATTTCGCTGCTTAGATCTGTAACAACCAGCGGAAAAAATATCACTGAATCATTATTATATGTATCATTAGTTATATAATTGATTCTTATTATATAATAAATGATTATAGGTATAATTATATAATTGATTTATCAAGCGCAATAAAAATGTCAAAAATTGGTGAAGATTTTTTGTTAGATACATTTTAAATGAGCCAAAAATTCAGTATTGCCCATTTCATTGCTAGTACAGTGTATTTCGATCCTGCCATGTAGCATAATATGTCACTGGTCTAATTATCTAATCCCCTATTATTACTGTATTATTTATGATTGATTGCACTTCCTGAGGCTATATGGCGACTCTTATATCGGTATCAGTATATACCTACACCTACACGGTTGTTAAATTTATTTTTTATATTTCAATATACGCTTTTTATATCGAATTAACGTTCAATTAACTTATTTATATTTTATTTATCTTATGAATAGTTTTACTGCACGTTTTTTAATGATTGCATTTATGCAACTTGCTCCAGATTAATAAAGACAACGGAAATCCAATACAATGCAATTAAAATATTACTTATATCACTTATAATAAATCATGTTTATGAAATACCTTATCTGAATAAAGTTGATTAATTAAAATGAATCTTTACTCACATTTTTTTCTCGCGAGTAGGTAAATACCAAATCGTATTTTTTATGCCCATTGTTTGAATAACCATATGGGATACATGGTGATTTTCTCATGGGAAAAAGATTATTGCAAATATTAGAATCGCTGCTATAAAAAAATAAAGCCTAATACAGAATTTCCTCATTCAAAAGCTTAATCCTTTTTTTGTATGCAAAGAGAATGGCTGTAGAACGGATGGTATGTCCACGCTTGACTGAAGTGATTACCATGAATGATCGCCCTGTAAAGGCTGAAACATGTCAACCTAAGAGATAAGAGCATACCTACCTTAGAGAAAGTATTGTAAAGAGCGACGGTAAAAAGACGAGTAATCCTTTACTTATTTAGCTTTTCTATTTTTATAATGATGTTTAATTGAAGCTTATATTTTGCGTTATTATAAAAATTGGGTTTAATTATTATTGTGCGACAAAAATGTGCCAATGAAATTTATGATGGGTTAGAAATAACGTGAAAGGAATTGATGATCGATTGAAAAAATATGCCTAATTAAATGTTTATCGGGACTTATTAGTCAGATTAGTAGGGCATCAAGAATTGCAGATTAATTTTTTAAGTGATAATTCTTAAAAGTGATAATAAATAAAAGTTTAATGAGAGTAACAATGTAAAGATATACTTGCTGGATTAGAAATTTCCGGAGGACACTTTTTGCAAACCACTGGAAATATTTTCCTCTATACCCAAACATAATCCAGTTGAATCTCTGTTGATATAACCAACTTGTTTCATGAACTGAAAATTAAAGGTATGGTTTACAATACGAATATGGGGAAGATAAGATGGAGCTATAATTTTTCATACGAGATTTTTGTGTTGTTAAATAAATAATTAGGAAAACTAGATAAAGATATCACAGAAGATAATAGTTGTAAAGAATGTGTGGAAAAGTATGTCCCTTCATCGGAATTCAACTCACGATCTCCTGTCTATTTGGCGTCTTTACAACAGCAAATACATCGCGAACCAGATGTTCGCATCACCCCTTTTCACAATTTGCTTTTTTTTCAAATTTATTTAATTCCCTATATTTATTGTGAAGGTGGTTAATTTATCTTCACTTGTCGCTTCTTATTTGTTTCTTTATCTTCATTTCTTAATAATTTTTATGTTTATTCATTTTCCCTTTTACCCTTTTGCATGTGCAAGTAAAGAATGTTACGAAAAGTGAGTGTGTTCTGGATAGGAATATTCTAATTTAATTCATTCAAATTTTCCTTCATATTTTATTGAGGGGATATTTCTTAATTTTTACATCTTCATTCACAAATGATTTTCCTTATTTATTTGCGAAAGGCTCTTCTAACATTTAATTTAACGCATGAAATGTGTGTGTGGGTCCTGGATGGGAATCGAAATTACGAGATCCTGATTATGTGTTATGGATTCTGCCACTAAGGCTAAGAAGGGCACAGGTATACCAATATTACCGATCTTCCACATTAGATAAATAAAAATATGAGGAATAGGTAGGTACTGAGAATAACAGAGACAAGTGCAAGATATAATGCCCTAATAGTTATTACTAACTGCGAATATACAGAGTGTCCGGGAAAATGTGGGAAATCTGATAGGGAAATCGGAATCAGATAGAACTTTAAAAGAAAAGATGACAAGTTCCTATATTTTTTTTTCCTAGCGGCCCTCCTTACGGAGATACAGCCTCCTAAAGGACGCCACTGGAAATAAATTTTTCTTGAATAACTTTTAAACTACATGATTACATTTAATGAAAATTAAAAATATTAAACCTCTTAGTAAGGACCTCTTAAAATACTGCCCCTAAAACATAAATTAGCTTGTTTAGTTTACCAGGGGCGGACTAGGTTGTACATTTTAATGCTTACATTTTTAACACTCTGAATGATAAGGAGTAAAAAAAAAACAAATTTGGATACCTTGAACATTAAGCTACAGAAAAGGGACTCTGGTTCCTTGTCGATAAAATAAACCGTTTTCGAGAAAAAATAAATAAAAGAATTAATGTTTCATTTCTATTACATTGTACTAGAACTACGATTGTTGAGCCCACTTATGAAATTTTTTATTGATTACGAAATAAAACATTAATTCTTTTATTTATTTTTTTTCTCGAAAACGGTTCATTTAATCGACAAAGGACAAGAGTACTTTTCTGTAGCTTAATGTTCAAGGTATCCAAATTTGTTTTTTTAACTCCTTATGTTTTTTTGTAACTCCTTACAGGGTGTTGAATATGTAAGCATTAAAATGTACAACCTAGTTCGCCCCTGGTAAACTGAACAAGCTAATTTATGTTCTAGGGGCAGGATTTTAAGAGATCTTTACAATACTGTTATATATATAATTTTTTCATTAAATTTAATCAAGTAGAGTGAAACCTGGATAGCCCGGAAACGCCTGGGACCGAAAATAAATTCCCTCTTATACAGGTTTCCGGCTTAAACAACAACAACTGTCTAAACCGGAAACAAACCCGCTTAGCACGGAAAATGCCCAACAGAGTACGTACATGTGTATCTACTAAAAATAATTTAATGCTCAAGGTTGGAAAGTTTAGAATCGACTAAAATTGAATCCGAACAGGACTAAACAGGAAGTGCAGTACCTACAGACAGTTTTTATTGCCGCAATAAAAATTCCGAGAAGTGATGAGAGTAGGATAGACGCGCGAGAACATGCGTAGGTAAAGAGTAAAGGGTGGCGACGGCGGTCCGCTTCCGTCTTATGCAGGTGAAATTGCGTGCATAAGGTTACAAAACGTGTTCCGTCTCCGCGTTACGCAGTTTCCGGCTTGAGCAGTGGAAGTTAACATGTAATGTGTATATAGCTTAATTCGGGACCGGGAAAAATTTCCGTGATAGACAGATTTCCGCCTTATTCAGTGTTCGTCTTATCCAGGTTTGACTGTAGTTTAAAAGTTATTCAAGAAAAATTGATTTCCAGTGGCGTTCTTTAGGAGGCCGTATCTCCGTAGGGGGAGGGGGGGCTAGGAAAAAAAATTATGGGAACTTGTCATCTTTTTTTAATGTTCTATCTGATTCCGAGAGATTTCCCACATTTTCCCGGACACCCTGTATTAATATCCTACTAAATTGGTTATTTTGATAAATATCGTGGAATTCATCAGACTTTCCGGCTATTATTAATAATCTCTTATTAAATTGATAATTATATTATAATAAATAAAAGATTTCGCTCATCTTGAACATTTGTTAAATTATTTTACTGTCCACCACATGGGGATGTTCTTCTCACATATTCCCGCACAGAGATTTTTCATCAGGAATTTCCTCAGACTGCAATATTTTTTCTTCACAAACAGTAGGTAAATTCGTTTCTTGAATAGAACTGAGTCAATTTTCCTTGCTTGGTTACTAAAATTCATCGTAAAAAATGCTGAAATCCTTGGAGGCAACTGCAACCCGAAAAAGATCCTCGCCTTTCTGAAGAAGTCGCGCGGACCTAATCAAGAGAATTTGATCAACTTACAATGTAAATACTTAAAAATTATCCACTAATTTCCAATTTTGAAATAAACATTGTAAATACTGTAATTTAGCCCGCTAATAAAAAGATCACTTCCATCTCTTTCAAAATCTGGAATGCTCAATTTTACAGTACTCCCAACATTTCCACGAAACTTGTCATTAGATATTTTTTAAATTTTGTATGTAACTTCAAAATTTTCTGGATTGATTTCATTACGATCTTCTTCGTTATGTTTGTTTATATTTTGAACTATTATCTACAGTTCTTCTCTGTGTTCAAAGTAATAATAGTTTTATTGGGAAAACTCACAGTTTTGAAACCGACCTTTATTGGTGACCGAACATGGCTGCATAAGGACTATACATTCGATTTATTAGCAATAAATCTCTGTTTTCCATTTATAAACCGTAACCCTTCACTCCAGGTTGTTGTTTGATTACTTTCTAACTAAGTACACAACATATTCTCTATCTCTTTTTTGCACGTTCAACATAGCTTTGAATTTGTCCGTTCCGCGGTTTCCGTAGACAATTTTTAATTCATCCCAAGACTCCCAAGTTGATCATATTATAACACCTCAATAATTTTGTTGTGCGTTATCGCTCTGGGAGAACACTACATATAGGTACCCCAAAAATAGTAAATATATCCAGCATAACGTTTGCAACTTTCTCTGCGTTTTTGGTCTTTAACGGGGGCAGTTGCACAAATTTTGTGGAGTGATCCATCCTGATAAACAAGAACTTGAAGTCATGGTTCTTTTGACTCAGCGTGTCAATTATTAGGTCTAGATGATAGAACTTCCCCGAATCATTTTCCTTCCGTTTATTATTATATTTATCTATGGACAGCGGATATTTTTAATAATAGTCAATAGTCAATAGTTAATAATAGTAATAATTTTTGAACGTATTAATGATAATAACCAGTTCTGTTGGGTATTATGAATAATTACCGGTTAATCTTTATAAATAACCAATTAATCACTTTTACCGTAATACAAGTATACATCATCAGAGACGACGAGTTCGAAGACAGAGCTCCCATGACTCTGGCTGGACGTCAACTGGAAAGACGATATGAGTGCTCGAAATTATTCTCGCTGTTTGTTGTTGATACCTATCACAAATTCTGCCTGACGAAATCTTCATCTTTTGATTCAACGCTTATTATGGGTAAAAATATCTGGAATCTCTTGCAAACCCATTTGAAACCTGCCGTGAAAGCCTGCATAAATCAGAATGTAATTATCATATATTTGATTTGCTTAATTATCTAACCCTGGCACTTAAAACAAAGTGCAGTTAGAGAGTCTGCCCATGGAAACAAAAGCAAAGCCATTATTGGAAAATATCACTATGCAAAATTAATCGTTAAATTATAAATAGTCTCACCTAATAAGGGAATCAGTGTAACAAAATCTAATGGCCCAGCAGTCCTGCTAGAAAGCGGCCTTCATTAAAAAATCATTAATTGACTAACATTGTTTAAGAGCTTCCTATATTTTTAGCTTTTTAATTATAAAATATTTGTCTCTGCTAGCTAACTTTAGAAAGTAGCTGTAGTTTGGTTCCCTCTAGGTTTTATTTGGAGATTATACAGGGTGTTCTTTTCTGTGCGTGCACTATGATGATGGCTATCTACGAAATGAGTCGAGCTTAAGGTCTGTTAAATTATTGAGAAGTGTGTTGCAAAATTTAATATTTATTAAAAATATGAAGCGAAATTTAATATAAATTCAGTCGTATGCATGCCGAATTTTAATAACCGTCTTTTTTAACCATCTTTCATAACCATTTTTTGAAATTTTCCAAGTGTTTGTTTAATTTATTCATCTCCCTTTTCTGCAGTAGGTATTGAAATACCTTGACTCGGATGCTTGAGTAATACCGGCGTTAGTGTCTTATACATTTTATGTCTTTTTTAATTTTAATTAAAGAAATCTTAATTCTAAGACTAATTAAAATAAAGTAGATGGTAACTGTGCCTTTTAAACTTTAGATTTAGACTTTAAATGTTATTTTCGAAATAATTTCTTACAAAAATGTTCTTTTTTAAAAAAGGCACATGATTTTCTGAAACAAAGATTAATAATAATAATAATAATAATAATAATAATTAAGCCATCAAAAATCTCCCTGGAAAACATAACCTGATGATAATGCAGATGTCGGCTCTGTTGGGCACTGCTCATATATTACGTAAAGTACTCTAACAAGAAAGAAAGGAAGAGATACCCTAGGTACAAGGTTTGCACCCGGTACCTCTTCGACAAATCCATAGCAGAAAGCTATGAGATACCCCAAAAATAATAATAAAGCATAACTGATGGTTATGAAATTTGGCATTCATAAATAATTTTGAACTTTGTGCAACTCTTTTCGATAATTTTTAAATATTCCATACAGAAATATGTACTGTACCTACAAAACAAAAGTATCAAGGCATGCTTGATTTATTAAACATGAAAATATGGTGAAATTTATTATGTAATCAAGCAGATCAGGTTAAATTTTTTCTCATTAATACCTATAAATTTGCTTGTCTTCAGACACACTGTATGGCTTGATATAAATGTTTAGAAACGTTTTAAAAGATGATAAAATAACTAACTGTAGCCTCGTTTCCTGACAATTATTAAAACGAGACTGCCAAAAAAGATAAATAATTATCCCATTATCTAATGCATTTTTATGTAGATATACTGGATAGCCAACTGTACAAGGGATTGGTTAATCTCAAATCATTTAATTAAAGGTTAGATTAAAAGGAAATAAACGACCGAGACTGATAATATCCCCTCAATTCTTGCAAAAGCTTGGAACTATCTTATATGATCTATATCTAAATTATCTAGATCTAGAGGCTAGACAATAACCGCATGGCTCGTAATCTCTTGTTTGTTAAGATTAGAATTTACCATGCAGGAAGAAAATTTTTGCTTAATTATTTATCACAACTCTTCTTGCTCACTATTGTTTGAATGCCCTGTCTAATTGGACTTATATCTTCTCATCTGAATACTTGCTCTGAGATCGGTGAATTACTTTCATATTCATGTTAAATAAAGTCAACTGAAGTGGATGAAGATTGTTTTGATTCATCTTTATGGAGGGAAACAATCACATATGGTTTATTGATAGAAAAGTACTTTCCTCATCACTTTCTCGTTGCGTGTAATGCGCTGCACTGCTCTTATTTTATTATTTAAAACAATGTGACTGACAAGCAGGAAAGACAATGTAAAAAGAATTAAAGAAAGTGATGTGCAGAAAATTTATAAAATAAAGTTTCTTAAATCACATAGGTACGCTACTTAATAAATTTAATTAATCAGAATTCATATAATATTATTAACCGTTACTTTTGCTTATAAAATGGAGAAATCATCCCAGGGTATATAATACGTGAGAAATGTGAAAATAAAAGACTAATAAACTTATTGAATATTAGTCATTATTCATTGTATGTACTGTATAATGTATACTGTATAATCAGAGTAAAACATAAGTACAATATAGGTACATATGAGGAACTTATTGCTCTTGATGTTGCTACTGTTACTTTCATTTCAATCAGCTCACTTATTATGTTAATCTTGCTCCATCAAGTAGGTAATCTTAAATTTTTAATTGAGTAAAATTTGCATAAAAAATGAGCACAGCCTAAATTAGAGTTAAAATTTATATCAAATGTTTTGATGTTGTCGGATAAATTCTCGGCTTAAGTAGCGATTAGATGTGGAAAATGATCGCATTAAACTATTTAATTTGTCTACGTAGCGCCGTTTAAGAAAAGTACCTACGATCGCTTTTGTTCTAGGATTTACTTTCTTTAGCATGTCATTAACCCAAGTTTAATAAACACCAGATTATGCGTAACATGAAATGTAGTGAAATTGAAAAAATTCTTCCATACAGTAATAGTTGGACTCCTATCATACAAATGTCTTTACTCGTACTTGGCCACAAGAGAAATTGCTTGCTATGATGCGCACGTATAAGCCGTAAATATTTTTTTCTAATTGGTTATTGGTTCTTGGAATTATAATATGTTTGCTTGGATCTGAAACATTCACTTTAACCATTTTTTTAAAGATCGTTAATTACTTATTGTTTCCATGGTTTTGTCAATAGCGATATCAATTTTAATCTTAAGTATTTGATAAAAATTATGTTGTTGCTTGTTGTTACCATTATTTTATTACTTTCGATACAGATCATGCATTTATTAAAAATTATACGCTGATTATTTTTCCCATTACCTTGCTCTCAATTCTATCTGTGGAACTAACCTGGCTTCCTTTCCATAATATTTATTAGATGTTAAAATTGAAATATTTAAAAAACGTCTCTTATCCAGAAAGTTCCAGAGCAGCTTGTTGGTATTATATTGCACCATGAGGAATGGTAAACTAAAGTTATTAGGTATTAGGTGATAATTAATTTTAGAAAGCTTAGAATTGGATAATAGAAAATAAAGCTTTTAAACCCTGACACATTTTAAGAAAAAAACATATTTGTAATAATGACAGAAAATTCATTCATAAAACGAACAAATTACAAAACAACTATTGGTGACTTGTGCCAATTTTGTCGTTCGTGAAAATCAACTAGGTAATTAAAATCAAACAAAGTAATTAAATTCAAATCAGCTTAACTAAAATCGCCTTTTGTGAAATTATTTTTTGACGTTGTCCCCGCTTGCTGTTACATGTCGATGATCCTAGTGTGCCAAAGAATCTGGATCTCATTTTTCTGTTCCGTTCAAGCACCATATACCAAAATCATTGTGAAAAATTTCAAAACAAGACAGTGTCCCCGGGGGTGGCCGAACATTTCAACCCCTACCGCTTTATCTCTGAACCAAGAACAATGAACCGCCAAAAAAGGAGAAGGAATTACAATACTTGAAAGCTTCAATTCGTGACTTTTTCTTAACTTTATAATATTGTAAAACCATTGATTCTGGAAAATATCAGTAACTATAATATCTTGTTCTAATCTAAAGAAATATTTTACTGAATTTATTGAATATAAATTTTAGAAAATGGTAGGAATGCAGATTCTGGATGTAATGGTTTGATATTTTCAATTTTATAGTATTTGAACTAATTATAACAATTTGCTTATTTTATGACTATTTGTACCGAAAAAGGTAACCCGGGAATCATCACTGGTTTAGTTAATTACAATTATTTATTTAGAAAATTTATTACATATTTTTACAGCTGTATAACATGCAACTATACGATCCACTTTTTATTTTAGAATAGAATTTTATTTAAATAACAAAATATTGAACATTTCTTCATCTAATAGGTAGTATAAGTTTTTATGATCTACTGAAATTAGACACACTTTCGTTATTTATATAATATAATATAATAATAATTTAGTTGTGTGCATAAATTATTATTAGATGAAATTCGTATACGTATCTATATCTCAGAAATGCATGTAGATTTCATTTACACCGATTAAATTTACAAGCACAAGGAACTAAAAAATTTCAAGGAGAAGTCTCGTAAAATGAGAGAAAGCTCATAAATATTTTATCACCTAAAATTAAAGCATTAATGTT
The DNA here is from genome assembly GCA_910589415.1 of Malachius bipustulatus. Classification (NCBI taxonomy): domain Eukaryota; kingdom Metazoa; phylum Arthropoda; class Insecta; order Coleoptera; family Melyridae; genus Malachius; species Malachius bipustulatus. The sequence goes on from OU342635.1 coordinate 35,690,650, forward strand.
TATATTCATACATACACCTGGATTTTTTCCTAACCCCGGTCTTGAAACTTTATTGCTTTTGGTAAGTGAGACCATTGGAGCAAAGTGCACGTTAATGAGGGTCAGGACATTGAATCACCCTTTTAACTGCAACTTGTAGTAAGGACCCGCTTTCTAATATGAAAAATTCTTGAGCGATTTGTTGTTCGAATTAAATTTTAGATAAATTTTTTACACCCCTGCAATAAACTTTTTTTGATAAAGATTCTGTAAGTAACTAAAGTATATTTATCCACCGACTTACGCAGTAACTCAAATTGGAATGAATCGCTAATTAAGTGCTGATTTATAAGATACAAGTTCAACTAGCTCACAATTCTTTGCATGATCATCAGACCTCTAAATTCTGGAAATAATAAATTCAATGAATTTATTCCAAATTTTTTTTTCTGATCAGTTTTCCCCGAAAATTGTTTTTAGGGACTACACTATTATACTCGCAGTTAACATAATCTTAGATTTGAAAATCAACTAAAATCAAGTATATAAAAAAGCAAAAAATAAGTATAGAAGGTGACTTAAGTTATCTGTTCACCAATCAATCCTATTTGATTTTCTCAGGAAATGTGAAAATATAAAAATATACAGGGTGTTCTATTTGAAAATGTTAGATATTAAAATGTCAGATATTTCAATGTATATCTCACAAAGCCGACTTTCAATTGTTTTTCTGTTTTCACAGTTCTAATCAGCAGAAAAAATGCAACTAGTTTTATAATTTAACCGACTTTCTAGCTCCAATAATAACGAAGTCAGCAATGGTGAACAGATAACTTACTCGTAAGTCATCCTGTATAATAAAAAAAATACAAAAATTTTTTTTTTCTCTGGAGTAAAGAGGCATTCATGTTGCAATTAAGTCGTGAATTTTCCACCTCATTTTAGTTAACACATTCATATCAATTTCAGAAAAAATTTAGTATTCTCGCATCGTATAAGAATATTATTTTGTATGTATTGATGTGAATATCACGTAGTTTTAAAATTCCGGTTTATTGTCATTTCATTGTACGAGTATCTCCAAGGAGCTACCTTGGGACAAGGGTAAAATAGCCGTACCACTCGACTTGACTTAAGCACTTGGGAAAAGTTAGGGAGGACATTTTCGAGGGAGTAAACCCCTTCATAAAAATCTGGCGTCTGGTTGCAATTTCCAGCTATCCCGAGGAGCGTCACAATGTAGCAAAAACGACACAAAGTTAGGTATATGAAAAAAGTGGCTTAGAACAACATTTAGGCTTCGATATCAAATTTCAAATAAATCGACCAAAAACTCGGATCTCTTGTAAAGTCTCATAAAAATGTTGAATTATTTATAATTATCAGTTAATTTTTAAGTACCTACCCTGAAGTGGTTATGCTAAGCTGAACATTCTAAAATCTAGAAAGTTCAATGAAGTGGCGTCAGGTTTGTACTAATTGTTTTGAAGTGCCTGAAATTTATTCTTTGGTTGACTCTTTTTGTAAGTCACATCTACTTGAAACAACCCCATACTAAACTCGCTCTATTGACTGTATCGTTACATCATATTAGAGCTAAATCAATTTTAACATTACGAAGGTCTGTTTTCTAAAGCACGGAAATTCGTTAGAGTACCTACATTAAAGAATGACTGGTAATCAAAGTTAGCAAGTGTGAAGTTCCAATCAAAATGGGCTTAAGTTAACTGTCTCGTCCGAGCATTTAACCTTACCGGAGGATGTAAAGACTAAATTTACCTCGTTAATCTGAGTCATTTGTGTAGTGCAGGTTGGTTCTATTAGAACTGCAAAAAGACTACCGTTTATCAGGAAGTTCATATTATTTGACATAAGGTGGAAACCGTGCTATTTCTTCAGTTCAGCGGAAGGTGTCAATTGCATATAACTCAGACACGAGATACAATGTCAATGTTCATTTACATGCATATCATCAGCATAGATTACAGCGTCTGATCTACGGTGTAAACAAATCAGATGGAAATGTAAATTGAAAATAAAACTAGTTCTAAGACAGACCCCTTAGGCACTCCACTAGTAAAATCGATAGACTAAAATGAGGATTTCCCATCTTGACCAAATCCAATCATTTCGAACGAAAATTAGGAAATTACCTAATTATGAATCAAATTTGGGCAATCTACGATTATTGAGTTTTTCCTTGGAGAAAAGCTTAATAACCTCCTGTTAAGGAACAAAATGTGGGTTATGGAACCAAAACTTTTGTTTACTTCATCTCGGGCAAGCAAAATATAATTTTCTTTGATGCGGGCAATCATGGAAAAAAACCTGAACAAATTTACTTTTCACGATATTTTGTCAAGAAATGACCTGAAATTATCACGAAAGTAAAGTGACATTTCCCTCGTAGGATTATTTATAACGCGTTTTATAAAGAAGCAATTCATTTATTTGCTATAAAAAAATAACAATTTTCCTATTCCCTCATGAGCTTTCCCCTAGGCTCGTTGGAAGTTGTGAAAATAATATCCATCGAGCGGTTCATGAGCGGCTCGTGAACCGCTCTCGTTCTTCTTGCTCTCGCTCAGCTCGCTAATGTACAGGTAACTTAAGGGATGAATAAAAAATTAATAAAGTGGTTTTCATAAAGGAAAATACAAAAGCAAAATTGTCACTATTGTTACCTTGTTTTCGTTAGAAAAGTTCCAAATTAATGGTATATTATGCTAGACATTCGTCAATATATGTACCGGATGGGCATCTAAGAATGAACAGCGGCCATATCTTGGGAAATATTGATATTACAGTTTCAAAATGAAAATTTTCCAGACATAAGTTACTATGCGAAATGCAATGAAAATATTTTCAAGATGGTCGCACTTCCGGAAATACCGGAAGTTGACACCTACTTCGTAAGTTGTCACCTACTTCGTTATTTTAAAGGGGACAGCCTTTATATTATTGTATTTTTAAATTGCCTGGCAAAATCGAATACAGGTGGTTTTCATAATTGGAATTTAGGTTGGATAGTTTATGAGTTATAAACAAGTGAAAATCGCAATTTTCAATTTTCAAAGCATCTCACATTGAAAACGGCTCAAGATATTTAAAAACGGCTTACACGTCCCTATCTTAACTTTTTACAAGGTATCCTATTAAGTAGTTTAGATTTTTCTACAGGGTGATGAAAAATCTTTTAATTTTCATCACCCTGTATAAAAATTTAAACCACATGGTAGGATACCTTGCAAAAAGTTAAGATAGGGACATGTGAGCCGTTTTTAAATATCTTGAGCCGTTTTCAATGTGAGATGCTTTGAAAATTGAAAATTGCGATTTTCACTTGTTTATAATAACTCATAAACTACTCAACCTAAATTCCAATTGTGAAAACCACCTGTATTCGATTTTGCCATGCAATTTAAAAATACAATAATATAAAGGATGTCCCCTTTAAAATAACGAAGTAGGTGTCAACTTCCGGTATTTCCGGAAGTGCGACCATCTTGAAAATATTTTCATTGCATTTTGCATAGTCACTTATGCCTGGAAAATTTTCATTTTGAAACTGTAGGATCAATATTTCCCAAGATATGGCCGCTGTTCATTCTTAGATGCCCACCCGGTTCATTCTAATTGGGCGAATCGCAATTTATTGAGCACAAAATATTTCTCTAAATATCAACAATTTATCAGACAATAGAGGAACGTGAAAAACGCTGTGTCTAAATATATTTAGCAATATTATATAATTTCAACAATTTCATAATCTTTAATTATAGAGTAATTAACATACGTTGAAGTTGAAACCCTAGGTTTACCCCCATCCACTGGATCTTATCATTTCTTAGTATGCATTTAGTTGACCAAAATATAACTCCTTATTGAAATGAAAAGATCTTTCTAGAGTCTATAGGTACCTTACTATATAAGTCTTGAAAAGATAAGATAAATAATTTCACGCATGTGTTCAAGATTTCTCAACAAATATATTTGCCCACTCGTTTTTTACGTTCTAACACAATTTCTTTATGAATAGCAAGTTCTACAAACTACAGGTGGTCTATGTGATTTCCTAGACGACTCGCATGTCAACACGAACAACAAGAATCCGCATTTTCGCGACATAAATTCACGTTGTAATAGTCTCATTGAATGGAGAACGGTAATTATGTCACTTTAAACGAGCCCCAGACAGTGGTAATCTTCTAGTTGGACTGATTAAACGAATCGATTAGATGGATTTTTCAATTATCCGCTTCACAGTTATATAACCTAATGTAACCCGAGTAATCGATACTGGGCTTTAATGTTACGATAAATTTAGATACGTATTATAGAAAGCAAAAGTAGGGACTTAATGAGATGGTGATGCTTACTAGTCACGGTTACTTTATCATCATTATAATCACTGGTGATAAATATTTGTCTATATTTTAAAAACTCTGCCTATATATATCACTAAGGTCCGGTTGCACAAACGTTAGTTATACCTAGATCTGCCAGATTATGCCAGATGCCCTGTATTATCAAAATGTTGGTCTGATATTGCTGGAAATAAATTCTACTCCCTTTTAGGAGAGCTATACATTAGTATGGAAATTGTGTACAGTAACTGACAGTACTAAAAAAGCAATTTCGGAGAAGCGGCAAGCGGAAAATTTTTCTTGTAACGAAAGTTCCTGCTTGCCGCTTCTCTGAAATAACTTTTTTGGAAATGTCAGTTACTGTACACAATTTCCATACCGATGTATAATGACTGATAAACCATAAAAGATCATTCAAAATATTCACCCTATTTTCAAAATTTGCCATTTAAAATCAGTAATTATCTGACAAATCTTTAATTAACGTTTGTGCAACTCGCCCTAAGTCAGTTAGTAGTCCCTAGTTATTTTAGTCACTATATAGTCACCAATGCTTGATTTTTTATGTATCTTTTATGGAAACGATGTTACTAATCAGATAATGATAAATCTGGGTAGTTATTTTTTTTTAATCTCGTTAGATTATTTCGAAGACTAACAAAATTTCAAGGCTTCACATTAGACATTTCCAGCTGAAGATGTTGTAACTGGAAAAGATCTAACTTGACTTGATGAACCTATAATTATATAAAATTTCACGGTTCAATGTAACAAATAATGATGAAAACTGCTGGTTTCCCCTCTTTCCGCAAAGAGGAACTGTTTAGAGACAGAGTAATAAAACAGAAGTTTATTTTTCAAATAAAATTATAACTGAAAAAGCATTTGTTTAATGAACCAGAATAAGAGAGACCTGAACCAGGTAGTGCTATGAAATAAAGTTTACAAGGCAAAAAAAGGAAATGTTACAATAAAAAAAATTGTTCGATGTATTCATGATTTTTTTGAAGTACCGAGAATTATTTAGTAACCAGGAACACCTCCCATCACGATTATTCCGATCATAGCACATACTCGTACAATGGGGGGTACTTACAGTTAATTAATCCAACACCGTTGTAAATTCTCCATAAGAATAAAGGAATGGAGCCGAATGGTTCCTTTATTTAACATCAAGATTATCAATGATATATAATGAGTATTTACTGTAGGCCTTGTAGTCGGTTTGTAAATTATCAGATGTTTAAGGTGCTTGGCCTGTCGCAGATAATGAAGCGATTTACATAAAAGGGCAAGACTTTAGCCAGGGGTCTTCGCGAACAGCATGGGTGGTTACGGTGTAAACCGTAGATAGTTATTAGTGTGTCAGAATCGATTGCGTTGAGAATGATTGGTTGGAAGTTGTCGGTAGATTGACAAGGAAATATCGATCCTCGGGTTCAAATCACGGTTTGATTTCTAACTTCCAGTCATATAAATGGTGTTATGAAATATTTGAAGAGATTTTTGCAAGTCGTTGAATTTTGATGAAATTTTATCTCCGGGGACTTATTGCCCTATTTCAATCTACAACTACTAGAGGAAGCAGTAAATTTGCAAATGTTATAAGTACGTCTATTGAAATTTGATTTATTTAAATTTTTACACACTCGATATTTATCAGAATTAACACACTTGAGCTCCACAAAGTAAGGATTGACGATAAAAGTACCTAAGTATTTTTCAAAAACTTGATTATTTTCAACTAATTTTGACTTGAGTTGACTACACCTAGACTTGAAGCGTTTCTACTAGGGGCAACATAAGAAGGAGTCATGGCGTGGTGGAAATTTCATGCAAAAAGTTAAGCAAGAGAAGGGTAGTGGATCTTCTGAACATGCACTGAATTTTTCTCTGATATCAGGGAAAACCTCTTTCGCTAAAATTTCTTTAATTCAATTTATCAGTAAATATGAAGTATGATAGTCCAGCCTGCTCTCAAAAATTCGATGATTGAAGAATGTCGAGAAGTGTTCCGAAATGAGACACTAACCCCTAACACCCTACACACATGCACAAATCACATGCAATAAAAATTTCACACAAACTGGTCAAACAGAAGCTTTTGAAATATTTCAGAGAAAAATACCTGCCTAACGTCAAGAAGTGCTACCATAGCTATTATAGAAAACTCATCTGTCACTGGGGGACATAATGATTCTATTCCCCAGAGAAATGGAGAAATAAAAGAGATCTTTATTCAAACTTTTTGGAAAAACGATTACGTCAATTATTATTACGCCAAACACTATCGTACATTAACCTAGAATTTCACCATTCTCTTGATCAGCCGTTAAGAAAAAACTGATGGTAATGCATCTCAGTTAATGGTGACCACTGCGCCAGGTACCTGTTGCAAAATACATGCATCGAGTAGAGAAGTTGGCTTTTCATTGACACCTAGTTCCTGTTTTATGCCTTTTGCAACTTCTCTTGAAATGGTCAGGTCGAAATTTCCTACACCTCCTCCAAACACCCGATTTGGCAACATCAAACCAGATTTCCTCCACGATTGATTACCGATACTGGCTGGATAGTGGCAAACAAACGCTGTGAAGATGTTTGTTTCCCTTGTAGTGGCCATGGCATATTTCTGTTAAATTTTCTTGAGTTACGGTTAATGAATGCTTTTTTGCCTGGGCGACGTCACTTTTTTTTTCAAATTTTCCACAAGTTACGTGACAATACGACAAGTTCTTGATAGGCAAGTCTTCGGGTGGTATACAGTGTGTGTCACAGGCATGGTACACCCCCTTTTTTTTTCTTTTTTTTTTACAAGTTTTTTATATTTGGTACGTCGCATATTCTTGATAGAGCGCACTTTTGAGCAGAAAATTGAATTTTTTCCCACATCCGGTTTTTCCGGAAATGTTACCAACTTTTTTTGTTTTGTACAAATCCAACAATACCATATAAATACCATTTTAAATGTCAAATTTGTTTTTATTTAATTTTTTATTTCTCAATTATAGTGTGCCATGACTATTTCGTTTTACTCCAATTGGATCATCAGCTAGAAAAATCGAATTTTTGTTCAAAGTACTAAATGAAGTGATTTATGGATAAATAATGCGCACCGGAATGATTTTTTGAGCTGGATTCATTTTTTTCAAATGGTACCATATGGGTACCGAGGTACCATCTACTAGTACTCTTAATAAGGGACATTTTGGTGTACCCATTTTGCATCTGTGACGAACACACTGAAGTCATGGCATTTTATAAATGAGAAATAAAAAATTAAATAAAAACAAATTTGACATTTAAAATGTTGTTAAAATTTATTTGGTATTGTTGGATTCGTACAAATGTATAGAATCCAAAAATATAATAATATACAGGGTGTCCCGTATCGTTATGTTCAAATCTTGTGAGCATATAGTAGGCTAATTCCTAAGCCTAAAAAACCTAAAAGTGGCAGGTCTATCTGCATTCGTTACGAAGTTAGAGGCCTAAGAAAATAATGTCTAGTAAATACCAGATTTAACTTCGAAAACCACATAAAGCTTATTTTATTGACCACATCTTTAGTTTATCATGTGTTAAAAATGTCCTATTCCTTGCTGAATACAAACTTGTGCTCGGAGGCCTATTGCAGAAGTAACAGTTCTAATTTCTCGTCTTTTTTCGCGACCGATCTCTTGACCAGCATGCTGAATACGATCCAATAATAATTGCTTTTTGGAATTTAGTTACAAACGCCAATTCCAAAATATGCTGGTGTCCCATTTATTTGAATCCAAATGCCATTTTGTATGAGCAGGAGAACCTCTTCTGATGTTTATTTTGGTGACATTTACTCATGTCGCCACCATAACAATCAATTATTAGTCTAAACCACAACACATGTGGTTGCGTGGTTTTCAAAGTTGAATTTTTGTTATTTACTAGTCATAATTTTCTTAGGCCTGTAACTTCGTAACGAGTAAAGATAGACCTGCCACTTTTGGGTTTTTTGGGCTCAAAATTAAGCCTACTATATGCTCAAAAAATTTGAACATAACGATACGGGACACCCTGTATAGGATGTCCCATTTAAAAATAAAAAGTTGGTAACATTTTCGGAAAAACCGGATGTGGGAAAAAAATCAATTTTCTGCTAAAAAGTGCGTTTTATCGAGAATATGCGACGCACCAAATTTATCTAAAAAAAAAGAAAAAAAAAGGGGGTGTACCATGTTTGTGACACACACTGTATCAGTGTATATGTCATATTTTGACGTGTTCGTATTATGTTATATCTTTGATCAAAGCTCTGATATAAGCATTGTATCTTTTGCCAAAGATACAGTAATTGAATGGGCTGGTCAAATAGCTTTTAAGTAAGCTAAAGACCAAAAAGATTAAAGAAGAAGAAGAAGAATGCAGTAATTGGATCCGGGACTAGCAGAACTTAGTTTAGTTTTGAGCCCTTTCTGAAAAGTTGTTTTTTTTCAGGACTTCTGCGCATTCTACCTATTATTAGTTCAGACGTCATCTTGGGCTGCTTGGGTATAAATATGAAGCTGATCTATAAAAAACAGTTTTAATACCTTCAGAGCTTTCACATTTTTATTTTTTATTCTTTTGGTAGGTAAGTATGTTTTTTGCAACTTATTAGATTGCTCTTTTCAATTTCTGTATAAAATTTTGGTATGCTTTCCTGAAGGTATATAGTAATTTTTATAGTCAAATTAAAGATTCGTTTCTCGAGAGAGCATGAATTGCACGTGGTCTTGGCAACAACGACTTTATGCTCCAGGAGCAATGGAGCGAGAAGGACGTTGCTTTCCCAACTTCTTAATTCCTCAATCGGATTCACTAGTTAGATCGTATCGCAGCCTGTTTTACTTTTTCTCAACCATTCGGCTTCTTTGAGCTTCTTATTTAAACTTTCTGATTTTTCTAGAAACTTTTTCATTTCCTTAGTTATACGATTTTCACTCAATTTTTGTTTTTCAGATCTTTTTTACTATTTTCTCCCTCATTTATTTGATGTGTCTATTTTTCCTGAGGATTATTTTTTCGATATCGGGAAACTGTCATTAATCTCTGTATTGTAGCTCTTCTGTTAGGTTTAGAGATTTCATTCAGAATTCACAATTAAATTCAGTGACTATAATACTTAATTTATCATATTTTCTTTTGTATAATTTTTCTTTAGCACCTTCAAAGGCAATGAAAACATACAATTTGGAGTTTTTTTAATTGTTTCAAATTATAACTAGTCAGTATGATTTCTGACGGTATGTTCATCTTAATCTTATTTGGTGAGAGGTGGGCTTATTTTGGTTATAAATAAACAAACAAACAAACAAACAAACAATGGGAATTATTATCTCAGGTTGATGAATGCCGGAATTGCCGGAAGGTTATACTCTTTCTAAAAACTAAATTCTCTAGACTGACAGTTGAAACTAATAGTCATACCTACTACTTTTATGGTGAGTTAGGTATTTTCACTCGGCTAAGCAGTCATGTTTTGCTTTATGGTTTTTAAATATTTTAAACCTGGTAGGAGACAATAGACCCTCTAACACTATTGCTTAAAAACTTGAAAAACAATGATGTGAATAACACACAACTATGTAATGTATTCATATGTTTTCTAGACCGTAGATGACAATTAAAATCTTCCGGTTACTATAAACGCATTACATAAACCAGACAATTTCGCTAATTTGTCATAGTGAAATTAGAGTCTTTTTATTGTTTCAGTTTCTTATTGCAAATAATGTACAACGCAGGTACATATAATGGCGTAAGGCGTAGGCATTAAAAATTTAGACACACTTGGAATTAATTTTGTCACCTGATTCCATCCATGTTATATATCCACGCAAGTTTTTAATTATTATGACAATTTTGAAATACTAATTATGCTATAAAAAAATATAGCACTATTATATACCTACTTACCTCCAGACATTTCCTAGATCGATTTTTTTAGTGTCTCACTAATTAAAATAATATTAAAAGTAGATACTTATAATAATAATTAGTTCAAATCAAGAATGGTATATATTGAATAATAGAAAACAGTTCGATCAAATTTACGTAATTGGCCCGCCTAAATTTGCTCCAATTTTCCTTGAGGCATCATTAAAAATAAAAGTTGTTCTACGAGACATTGCAATTATACTCATGTCCTGATATTTGCCATACTCCTTTTAGACATTTGATTGATAGCTAAAGGTTTGAGCTAATTTAAATTGATCGATAATTAATTATCTAGATACATATTATAATACAGAAAGCAAAACTAAATGACAGATTCTTTCACAAATAGGCTGGATCAGAAAATTCCATAATTTTATTTTATTTTAGCTTCTAAAGCGTGCAGTTATCATTATCAGTCTACAAGCATGCATGTAAAAGTTGTGGATAATTCTGTATATACTGTAGAGAAAATCAAATTAACTGTGGTTTCTTCTACACGTTAACCAAGACAATGGTCGACACAATCTTTGATTATAGTAATAAAAGAAAAGAAGATACATTACAATTCAAAACCCAGGGGGTCTTTAACAATAATGTAATTACTGCTACAGTTTTGCTTTCTTTTTAATCATCAAGGTTCCACCGGGACGTTTTAATTGAACTTTGGTGGTCAGTATGTAAAATTATATTTTTCATAATCCATTATATAAATACCTATGTCTCCTTGATTGGTGTTACTTCCTGACAAATGAAATGTGAAATCAATATGCATTAACATACAGGACGGAATAAAAATAAGGCGTCCAGAATTTGGGAAAATTAATTTTCAATCAAATTAGCAGTTTAAATCTTTAAAGTTACGTATTATAGTAGGTATTACTTTGAGATATTATAATAATATTTGTAGTAGTCTTCGAAAATAATACTTGATAAACCAGAATGTGCAGATAATTTCAATAATTAGAGATCCAGTTTTGTCAAAAAAATTAATTGCATCATCACCTAGAAAGGTTTATTTGTCTAACTTCCTTTTGAAAGCTTCCTTTTATCCTCTGGAATGAAATCATCAAAATTTTAAAGCAAAGTATTTTTGGATAGTTATTGCAACTCCCTGTATAATTAGAATAGATGGTCATAAAATTGATTAATAGGATTGGCCGAACCTAATTTATATCCCGCGTTGCTCCTATCGATAACCACCCAGTCATTAAAACATAAAACACTCTAATTTCTCTGCATTATCTTCTTCCTTTCCTCTTATAATTTTATTTTCTAGCATTACCTACATGGCAAATTCAGTGCTGGTTTATGGTTTATGTAACATATAAACTGTAATTATATTGAAGTATCCAGCTATTTACTACACTAGAAGCTGATAATTCCATCGTAAACAAGATTAACATCTCTGCTTATAAGAACTCTTATTCACAGATCAGAAAATCAACGCATCGTTGATTCTGTTTTCATCTTTGAGAGCTGATCGGTTATATTATAATATGGCTATGTAAAATGGTGTAAGTAAATCAAATTACCCTATAAACGTTCGTAATAACTAATGCACTTATAATTAGAAAATAATTTAACTGCAATGGTATACCTAATCGTTTCGTTACTAAGAATCGGGAACTATTTTCTTAAAAACGCTCTACCTATTAAACCTAAGATATATAGAGGAATGAAAGTTTGATGGGAGTTTAAAACAAAGGAAAGAGGAAGTAAGACTTTTTGTATGAACATAAACGGGAGATTTTGAAAACGTTTGCGATCACAAATAATGTTGTTCCAGCTGCCGGCTTCAATATTGACTCTGTGACAACGTTAGAACCTCCAGTCTGACCGATATTCTCTCTTTTTATGGCTGCCGACTTTGTTTTAGGGACCCAAGAAGAGTTTCTAACACCTAAGGTAACATGCATCGATATACATCGCGATTTCTGGTGTGTTTGAGTTGTTCAATAGCAAAAAAGAAGAAAGATACAAAAGACCCCCTCTCCTCGCTCAGTATCAAAACGAATTTCGGTGATTGGACAGGCAGGAGGTTCTGGATGCCCCTGACACTATATGAAATACTCCTGTTTTGCTGACAGTCTTTCATTCTACTTCGACCAATATTTCGCGCTCAGGAGAACTAGAGCTCATAGAACAAGGCTATCCAGTCCCAGATGGCTCACCAGTGAAATTTGCCAACTTTACGACACTATTGATATCCTAAACCCATTGATACACACGTCCAACCATCAGTTAATGCTTCAGCTATGCGGTCTGAAGTGACGGTTCGAGTATCTGGTGGGACCTCGCGGGTGGGATAGAAAACCAGACGTTGCAACGACATCTTCATGAGGGTGGAGCGTCATAAACAACCAATGCCAATCAATAAACACACTTCTCATAAGATCTTAGAACTTGAGTATCAAAGCACGGTTAAACAGACCCTGAAGAAATGGCAGAATGCTAAATTTCTTTTGAATGACTCTCCCACATATACTCACACCCATGAATCCAACATGTCAACACAGGCCTCTTCATTTTTAATGTTCTTTGTCACTTCACCTCGGGAAATGATAGAAGTGAGTAGCTTCCAGGATGAAAGGTATGAAGTCTTCTGGCTTGGACGGGATTTTCTCCTTTGTCGTCAATTACTTCTGATCTTGTTCAGCCGTTGTCAGAAATTTATACAACAACTCCTTTCAGATTGGTGTATTCCCAGAAAAACTCAAAGTACCTTTAGTTAACCCCATTTTCAAAACAAGGTGACGTCAAAAACCCCTAAAACTACAAATCAATTTGTCTGCTATCGGTATTTCATTAAATTCTTGAATCCATTTTCTCGTCTCGTCTTCTTGACTTTCTTGACAAGACAGGAATCATTCCTGATCCCAGGATGGTTTTCTTTACAAAAAAAAAAAGGTTTACCCAGACGGCTCTTGTGGAACTAACGAACTTCATACTTTATCTGAGGCGATTGCCTCTTTCTTGGTTTACCAGCTACCTACAGTAAAAAACACAAGCGGTTCAGATTACTGGGTTTGATGGCCAACCTGTGCGATCACTTTTTGCGTCGTTATCATCTCAGGTGCAATTGGGTAATGTTCGCTTCTTTTTATTATAATCATTAGCGATCTAGGCTCCAAAATTACTTCTCCTACCTCACTCTGTGTTGACTATAGTGATGATACTACAATTCTTATTATGAGATTCAACCAAAACGACCTTTTTAGTCTGATAAATATACCGTTCAACTTCCTTTGAAAAGTGATTGAAAAGATTTCCATTCTAGCCCATCACGTCATCCTCCTTTACCCTACATATCCACCGATAGTGCCTTTATTAGGCCGACAGGTGACGTGAATCTTTTGGGCTTTCACATTGACCAATACTTAAACTGGTCAGCTCACACAGGTCACTTATGCCGTCGTCTTGCTACTGCCTGCTTCCTTCTCAGGCGACTTCAACACCCGGTGTCCCATGAAGTTCTTCTGTATGCTTATATGAGCATTGCATTAGTCCCATGTTACGGTCTGGCTGTCTGGGGTGGGTCCGAGAGATCTCTATGAACGGCTTTTATTCTTCAAAAGAGAGGGATTAGGATTCCGGCAGACTTATCCGTTCAACAGTCCTGCAGAGGCAATTTCAGCTGGCTTGGACTTGTTGCTTTGCCTGCTTTGTACGTCTTCTCTCTTCTAAAACTGATCGACAAAAGTCAGGATAAACTTATACCTTTTCGATTTACTCATCAGTGCTCTACCAGGTTCAAGCTGTTTAAACCTCCTACACACCGTTTTTTTATTCCACAGAAAGGCCATTGTACGCATGTACGCATCAATGTACGCATATACGTATCAATCAACCTAAACCTTTTCAAAATGGATCCTGCAACTGTTGGATTCTCAGAGTTCAGGGCAAATCTCCGGAAACACACCTCACGGAGTTGGCACATTATATCTACTACCACTGAATACTGTCCTTCTATCCTTCATCCCTACCTACAATCCGGTCATTAAATACCTAAACCCCTTCAGATTTCGTCAATTATTTCTCAATAAATTTGAACCATACCCCTATTATGACCTAATGTCTTTAGTATCTCCAGTGCTTCGACTCTCACTATTGCCACTGTTTATTTGTTGATTTGCTGTTTGTTATTGTTTTATTTTAGTAGCTTTTCTATGATAACGCTGTTGTACTGAGCAATAACTGTTTCGTGGATTCTGTGAGTCGGAAAAAAACCCGAAAAGTGCTCGGATTTCAGAGCATAATGAGACTAGGTTTTCGAGGATGCTGAATACGATGGTGGTGGTTTAAACTCTTCTCGAGTTGACCGCACCCCCTAAAACGGCCAAAAACCACCCCTATTAAGGGTAAATCACGGAACTTCTTTTTATTGGTGCCCAAACTTCTGTCACCCCCCGTTTTCGAGGTCGCTGAACGCGATGCTGCCGTCGAGATCGGTTCTCGACGCCCGCCAAACCCTCTACGCGGCCAAGAACAACCCCCGGAAGGGGTGAAATCGACGAAAATCCGTCCCCGCCCATTTTCGAGGATGCTGAACGCGATGCTGACGTCGAGGTCCCACAGTAGAAGTGGCAGATCAGGGAAGCTGCGCGAGATGTCTCTGGGATGCCGCGAGCGCGCGTACTTTTGAATGTAACTCGGTCGTATGTAAATCAGAGCACGCTCTGCCCACCCCTCTTTATATTTTATTTGTTAATAAAAAACACCCTGTAACTGACACCCTTACTCATAATTGTTTTATTTTTATAAAAAGTTCTCATGACTCATGTTAATTTTTCACCTCTTCCGGGGGTTGTTCTTGGCCGCGTAGAGGGGTTGGCGGGCGTCAAGGACCGACCTCGACGTCAGCATCGCGTTCAGCATCCTCGAAAACGGGCGGGGACGGATGTTCGTCCATTTCACGCGGCGAGTTCCAGTTTCACCCCTTCCAGGGGTTGCTCTTGGCCGCGTATAGTGGTTGACGGGCGTCGAGAACCGACCTCGACGTCAGCATCGCGTTCAGCGACCTCGAGAACGGGGTGTGACATAAGTTTGGCCGCAGAGAAAGAAGTTCCGTAATTTACAATCATGGGGGTGGTTTTTGGCCGTTTTAGAGAGTGCGGTCAACTCGAGAAGAGTTTAAACCACATATTCAGCATCTTCGAAAACGGGAGGGAGGGCTAGTCTCGTTAGGCTCTGAGATCCGAGCGTATTCGTCCGACTCACAGAAGCCACTAGTTTGTTGTAATTCACAGTACGGTAAAGCAATTTGTTTGTTTTGTATTATTGTAGTCCAATGTTCATAGATAAAAATTCGGGAGTATTTGTGGAGTTAAGGGATGTTTCAACAAGTTTTGTGAACTGCAACGCAACAATGCAATGAAAACTTACATGGTTGAATAGAATAGCTATTTTTGCTAGATTCCGCCGTGTGGTGTGAAAATTTTTTTTTTTTGTTAATCGTGACTAAATGAAAATAAAGTCGATATTATTATTATTATTATTATTATTATTATTATTTATTATTAACTTTTTTTTTAATTTTTGCTATTGGTATAGTTATTCAAATTACGAATGTTGACAGATATGCTTCCGAAAGTATCAATTACATGGGATACTGAGAAAATCTTTCTTTATATAGCCATCAGAGCTTCTAAAAATGTCCTTAGCAATTTAGGACAATGTAATCATATTTTTAAAATGATCCTTATGGTGGTGAAGATTATGTGGCCCAGTGTCATGGAAAAAATTTCCAAACAGCATCATGTTTTTTACAAGACAGTGTCGAAGATAAAACCAAGTTGAGTTTTTTACGCAAATTTCCGAATCAAAAGCAAAATATATCTTATGAACATAATAGATGTTGCTAAGTATTTATTTAAAAATTGGCACAAACAATAAAAAAACTTAATTAACAGAGTGAAGAGAAAACACGATACATTTGAACATTTGTATCATCCTTGATTATAGCCCGTGCACGGACGTTACATAAAATAAACATAACGCTATACAGGTAATATTTACGACATACATGGTGACAAATATGCATTACCAGTGCTAGTGCTAGTGCTAGTGCTAGTGCTAATGTTAGAGCATCGATCTTATTATATAATAAATTACATGCGATTATTATAATGCAGGAGTAGTAATTCTTATGGAAAAAATCTATTTGGTTTGTTAAATAAAATGGACTCTTGCAGTGCCAAAGCTGCGTGCCAAATATGGTGTAATTACTTAATTAATGACTCTACATAGTTTTAATTGATGATTTTTTCATCAAGCAATAGTGCCAAGTTTTATTTTATATAACCTTGTAAATTTTAGAGCGTTCTGATTATAATTAGAAATTTTTTAGACTAGTTTATCGCCAACTTAAGATTAATATTTTACTAGGGGCAAAATTTGTGAAACACTTCAATTAACGCAAGGGTTAACGATTTGTATTAATTTAGAAATAAATTCCTCAAAGAAATAATTAGTCCTATACTATTCGTCTTATCTTCTTCGTCTTTTTGCTCTTCTTCCTCTCCTTTCCTTTTTCCGAACTTGAAGTTATAAGCGGTAAGTTATGGAGCGGTAATCAGTGTTATTAAAGTGGTTAAGTGGTTAGCCAGGCACCGCTAAAATTCAAACAGACTTGAAAATCACTGACAACTGCGCATGTTAGTATGCACATTTTGCATAGGTACTGCATCGAGCTTTGAGGTGTGGTGACGCGAAACGCGGTTGCGTCACAGCTCAACGCTCGTCATACAAATCGTCAGTGATTTTTAAATCTGTTTGCATTTTGGCGTTGCATGGCTCACCGCTCAACAAACAACGCTTCTTGCTATCACTGCCCAATGTGTACGTCATCTTATTAAGTTATTTGCAAATAAAATTTCTACGTCAAAAGTATTGTAATATTAAATCTATTATTTGGTTAACTGATATAAACGAATCAGATTTCTTTTTCGTGAGTTTTACCTACCTTAGAATTACCATCAGCAAGTCTAATTAATTCACTTCCTCTTATGAATTTTCTAATCTAATAGAAATTAATAAAAGCATGCGTAAAGTAAAACGATTTTACACGCTATTGTAGTTCGTCTAGTCTGCATCTAGACAAAAATCATGTCAAGCTTGAATTTGGTTTAAGTTTTTTACTTAAATTTTTGTATTTTAAATGCAGCGCTTTCTATCTCCCTGTCTTTTCAGGTGTATAAGTTGAATAATTTACGTCGGTCGAATTGCTCGGGCCGTGTAACAAATTTGCATAAAATAGGCGATATATTAATAAATGAATGTAAGACATAGTTTGCATGGCAAAAGAACACTCAATAATTATGATAATTGTCGATTGTTAGTAATTTTGAAACGTTACGTGTTTGAGTTTAATTATCAATTTCAGTGAGTAATTGCCATCCTGTAATAACTGAAACGAATAGGTAGGTACTATATATCTATACACACCTTTCACTGATACCCTGCTTTGCTTCTATGAAAAATCTAAGCTCATTGCTCTGTGGTTATAAATTATTATGACCGAATGGAATTTAATATCCAGTTTTCTCAAAGTAATTATTTAAGGATTTATTTCTTTCTTATTTTGAAAATATCTATCAGATTATTATCGCGAATTTGCTTTACTATGTGAGAGGCTCATTCCTTTGATGCAAGAGAGCATAATAATTCCACGACATGTGTAATTCAATTACTATCTCGTTAGTTCTGTTTCCTCATTTTGAGCACTTATTTTTGATTTATGGAGGAAATTCTAGATTAATTGAAATTCTTTAAACTTATAAGTACAATCTTTGATTGATCCTGATTGCTTTGATAAGTAGGAATCTGGAAAGTTTACGTCACGTTTGAGCATTGTAAATCACAATTGAAAAGTACCTAAAATAACAGTAAATATTTAAAATTTTTTGAAATGCAGCTTTGCTACCTCAAAAAAAAAGAATTAAAAACAAACATACCTTAATACAAATGTGCTTCCTCGAGAAGTTATGGCACCTTAGAGAAGAAAATTGTAAATTTAAGATTGTTTATATTTCAGTAAACAAGACTGAGAACAAGCTGAAAATTGATATACGTCAGTTTCAGAAGATCCTCTCTTCGTCACTATATGGGTAAATTTTATGGAGAATACGGTTTTTTTATATAAAAAAGTTATAGACACTTATTTCATATCGAAAAAATGTATCGTTTTCAAGAAAAACGCATTTTTTTCAAAGAAATGGTTATTTCAAAGAAGAAAAACGCACAAAGGATTTTTCAAAACATCATGAATTATGAAATTTTTGTCCAGTTAGATTCTATCAAAGCGAAAAGTGAGCAACTTTTAATAAAAACCACATTGAATTCAGAAAAGATTCTCAAAATGGCCCCTTTAACTTTTCAACAAAATTTGAGAATGAACATTTTAGAAAAATTGTTTATTATAAAAATTATTCATCAAAATATCATGGTTTACGATGTCTTAAAACGGCATAAGTATACATTTTCTTGACATGAAATAGGTATAACTTTTTCTTGTTAATACATTAATAATAGTGACGAAAAGATTCATAATAAAAACAAATATATGCTAAAATACAAACGGAAAAAATCTGCCGACAGCACCCTTTACATTATTCTAGAAGACCTTGATCCTAATTCATAGTGCGACCTCATCTGAAACTGACGTATATCAATTTTCAGCTTGATCGCAGTTTTGGTTACCGAAATATACACAATGTTAAATTTTCATATTCAAGGTGCCAAAACTTCTTGCGGAAGCATTTTTGTACCTACTAAGATATGTTTCGTTTAATGGCTTTTATTTGAGGTGGCATAGTTGCAGTTGAGCTCTGTCCCGTTCATTTACGGACATCATCCTGTATAGAGGAAGGTTATTGTTTTCAAAAAACGAATTTTGATCATTGTCCAAGAAAAATGGGAATCACGTTGGATGAACTGGATTCAATTATTGTCAGTTATGACAAATTCATAGGTAATACCTAAATCCTCACCAAGTAAGTTTGGTGCTAAAATCATCACTAGATACAAAAAAAGGTATTATTCCAGTATAAGACATTATTCATAATAAATATTTGAGAAAATTGGTTGTAGTCAATTGTCTTGAAATGAACTAGAAATTTATAGCAATAGTTTTCTAAAGAACGTCAGAGTCTCCGGTGCTACCCCTGTTTCTCTCGCTTCTCTCCCCTTTGGCCTGCTAGTCTTGCGGGAAGTCCCAGCTTACACGCAGCAAATACGTCGGTTATGCGTGATTACGGGTCAACGAACCATGGATGTTTTTATGAAATTTTCATCGTCACAGATCCCATCTTGTGTCGCTGGTATGTTAATGACTTCCTGCCTATGTCACGAGTGAATCTCGTCAGCTACCTTTTCACGGTTTGGGAGTTTCTTTAAAAAATATGCCCACTTCTGGGGAATTATGTGTTTTATTTACTTTAAAATAGGGTCAGAATTATGTACCGTCACAAGACATCTAACTCCAAAATTAAAATATTGTTTGGGGATATTAGATTCTTTTTTTTTTAAATTAAATTTAATTAAACTGGCCTAGTACCCTAACAGCGCGGCCAATAAAACATTCCCTCGCTGGGTTGGTTTAAGCCCAGTTCAGAGAGGAGAAGAAGAACAAGAAGAACTGCATTTCTCAATACATTAGAGCATGATTGTTGAATGGATATTATATGACAAAATTCCACTAGTCAGAAATTCTAGTCCAATTTTTTTTTTTTTTTTTATTGAATTTTCAATAGATTCTAAGCTTATTTTCAACTTACATGGTTTCTGGAGACCCCAATGATAAGTGATGTTGAAATAAGAAAAAAAAAATTAAGCTGCCTGTAAATGGTAGATTTGGGTACTTTTTAATAACAAATATTGAAAGATTTTAGGGTGTTTTCAACTTTTGCTTAGCTGTTGTTATTCGGCAGATGATCCAGACGTTTCAAACAATGTCTTGTCATGAAAAGGATGGTTTATCCATTTGCAATGAATCTTAATTCGATTCCAGGCTCATTTTAATGAAATCCAATTCTCATCTCTGAATACACGATATATGGTAAATCCGGTATAATCAGCCCTTTTTCTTGTTTTTTTTTTTTAAATTCTTGTTCCGCATAGCCTAGTGTACCTACAGAAAATGGAAAATTCCTCTTCTTGTTGAGTCGTTTTGGGGGTTGGGATGAATTGTTATCAGTTAAAATCTTTTGGGCAATGAACCCATTAACTACCAAATGCAGCCGTATAGCCCTTCTTTTATTGAGGAAATATATAAAATAAAAATTATTTTTATATAGTTAATAGTTTTAAAAGATATTCTTTTGGGGACGTAATGATAAGTTTTGACATGTTCATAATAAATCTCAAATGTTGGACTGATTAATCACTTTCGCATGGTTTCTTGAGTGGCAAACCTTCACAAGGTTTGGTCTATTTTGAATACCCAGAATAATGTATTTTTGAATAGTTTGTTTCATTATTTTGAGGAGTTTAGGACGGAGTATACGGGGTTTAGGGTCGAGTATGGAAATATTATAGCTATACACACACGGAGCTAAAAATCTTGGTCCAGAAGTAATATTTCATATACCAACTTTACTATAATAGTTTTTATAAGCGGCGGTGTCATTCGGTTGTTATGTTGCAATGTATAATTAAATGTAGCAACTCTTTCGCAATATCGGATTAAATTGCTGCATTAAAAAATTAATTAATAATTTGGTAGATTTATTTTGTCTCCTTTCATATGGATATAAAATACCTAGGTATATATAGCTGCTATTACCTACAGTTACTGCACCAGCCAATATCGAGCGATTAGCCTCAGCTGTTTTTTATGCATATATTGACTCAATTTATAAATTCACGAAATAATGATCCCGTTTAAGGGAATTCGGATATAACTAAATGTGGACATTTCCTAGAATAGGTCTTCATAGCGGAACAGGGAACATTAATCCCCGATACCGGATCCAGTTACGAAGTCAAAATTGGTCTAATGTAGCTGTTTTTGCAAATTTCATAATTAAATGAGACAAAAAGAACGGTTATAAATTATTTAGAGTTAAGTAAGCTGTACAGAGTCAGATAGTGTCTGCCCACGTTCGGGTAGGAGTGGATTTTTAGACATTTTGGATATTTTTAGTAAACCCAGTTATTATTATTAGGGAAACTAAATTTAGTGCTGACGTCATCACTTTCTTTTCTGTATTACATTACGCTGGAGACATTTTTTTAAGCATTCAATTACTTCTTTTTAAACGAATATATATTTTCTTATAGCATTATTCTTTAGTTACTGGACCAGATTGTTTGATGGTCGAATTCCTATTTTGTTATTCGGTAGGTAATAGTTTTTTTAATTTATTAAGAGTCCTTAGGCAGTCAATACGTTCTTGCACCAGGAGAATGTGTAAAATTTTATTGGCGCTCACATATTTTTCGGCCTTATAATAGGTAATCGATTTTTACCTCCATTAAATAATAATAATTGATATATTTCTCATTGACTGTGTATTATGAAATATGATAGTAGTGCAAAATGAATTGTTCATTAAATTTTATGCTCGAATTGCTCCTAAGTTGTCTCGTTTCCATTAACCAATCGCAGTGGCTATTATTGAAATAAAATAGGTTAGCAACTATGCAATAAAGAATAGGTTTTTATAGAATGACTGACTGCCTTTGGTACGACCGTAATAATATTTAATATAGATATAGTGGGGTAAGTACATAGGTATTGCTACTTTATTATCAATATGTGGAAACGTTGATATTATAAACCTCAATAATAGAGAACTTTTCTTTGACATATTTTGTAACAATTTAGTTGCATGCAAGATTGTATCACTCACACAAGTGGAAATATACATATAAGTAGGAAATTCTTGTCTAAAACCTTGAATGTAACTATGGGAGTACGAAAGCATTTTAATTAATTTTATCTGGATTTTGCAATTTGTTAAGATATGCAACGAGCACAATCATATATTGATTGCAACGAACTACTGTCACTTTCAAGATAAGTCTGCAAAATATCAATCGACCTGAGAAAGTAAATTACTCCATCTGAGAAGAATTAGAAAATTAGAGCTCAGCACAGGAAGGCTTGGCGGGACATAAAAAATTCGCTAACATTTACAACAATTCTCAGCTTCTTATACATGCATAATTACATACCTATACGAGTTCTGACTATTGGTTTAATTTATTGACCAAAGGAAACTCGTATTGATTTGTATCCATCAACAAAGTTATACTGGTTTTTATGGTAAATTGAAGCCATAATTACCATTTGCAGAGCAATGATTTCTTAAAGTCTGCTTTTTTGACAGATGTAATTTGTTATGTCATCGATATTAATTATACATAGTAAACCACTACTTACCTACGTCTGTGTGATGAGTTTATAAGAGTTGATAAATAAACAAATAAATTTTATATAGTCACCAATAATTTGATTCCTGACCCAATATTTATATTTTCGAAACTATTGAGGATATTTCTGTTTTTAAATTTTCAGTTTATACTTACACAGCTTCGTTATAATTTATCGGTCGTAATTTAAGTCGTTACTTTATACCACAAAAAGTAACTGACTTTCTGTTTTCAATTTTAAAGTACATTTGGATGACAATGACCTTCAGAGCGGCAATTGTCTGTGGCCTTCCTACCAGACATTTCACGTTGGCTACAGAAAATAGTGGAGCGGCGTTAAGTCACACGATCTCGGTAGACAGTTGAAGTCATCACCATGCGATATGAAGATGCCCTGGAATTTCTCAACCAATAAGTTCCCGTGCAGTATGTCAAGTGATGCCGTCACAAATGTTTGTTTATAAAATAATCATGTAAAATAATTTATGGTACACAAAATGTACCCTTATATAGATCGCCATTGCCAGTGAGCGCCGCTTCTTGCCCATTTTCGGAAGAATAAGGACCGATGATACCACCCGACCCAAATCTACACCAAACAGTTACTTTTTTACTTATTTTTCCCCGAAAGCAGCCACAAAATGCTCTAAAGTCCAATCAACGAACACACGACGCTGTTTGTGATGGTTGCGTTTTAGTTCTTGAGTTAATTGAACTTTGTAAGAATGAAACTCTGGCGCACGACCCGGGGTGAACTGGAGTTTTCTTTCACACTCTCTTAAACGACAAGAATTTTGTCGACGATCTTGTGCTACTTACTGACGTACAGGCACTGAGACACCGGTTGCTGCAAATTTATAGATTAAACAACGAATTCAAATCTGTTTATATAAAAAAAAAAACATTTTGGCCTATGCAAGAGCAGCACAAAGAACATAAATTGGACACAGGGCACGGAACGACTGGCATCAATTTCGACGCGTTGTTGAATCCTGTAGCATTCCTATGGTTAAATGTCTAGACTAAACAAGTCTTCCTGTTTGAGATTGACAGCTGTAGCTCTGTCAGGATGGCTGATAAACACTGTCAAAGTTCGAGCATCCCTATTGGAAATCCCTTTGTTTAATAATAATTAAACTGGGTTTTCTTAAATATGCCGAAGAAGACTTAAAAATTGCTTCCCATTTTTGCTGCTGTGAGTCAACGTTTATGATTTTTGGATTTCGCTTCCATTAGCATAAATTAGAGTGCATAGTGATTTTTGTTCACATCAGCGGTGACGTTAGAATTAAGTAGCGGAAAAATATTAAAGCAAGTATAGTTTACTACTAATTTTTGTTTTTTTACAGATATTGATGCTAAAATTCGCCATTTAAAAAAAACATTATTTTAATTTTAATTACTTTGAGATATAATTTACATATGCACCTGTCAATACGAAGAGTTAAAAGAAGAACAATTAATTATATCCGCATAAAATTAATGATCCCACTAACATATTCTACTTATCGAGTACTTATATCATTTTAATTCCGGCAATAATTTATAATACCCAACAGGACTTACTAATTGCATAAATATTTAATTACTGGATGATCCCAAGACCAATACCAGTGAGATAATAAATTAAATGAAAATTGGGATTATTTCCATTTAACTCTCCATCTAAATTATAACATGGCAATTCATTATCAAAAGACCACTCGGGTACTGGTAGATGCAATTAAAATAAAAATAAAAACATGATTATCGTGATATAAACCTAAGGACAAATAATTTTATTCTGATAAGTTATCTTGTATGTCGATTGTTCTGTTCCAGTTTCTAACTAAACATTTGCATATGTTTATGAATGCTGTTTAATTAATAATTATTTTACTGGTGTTTTACATAATTACCGTTAAAGTATTGCACACAAGCAAGGATAAAGGAAATAATAGATCTGTCATAAGGCAAAATGTTCAACGTGCAACTCACTTAGTTGCACATTAAAGTTATTATAATTATTAGGAAGGAAAAAAAAATTATGCAATAAAACTAAAGTGACAAGTTGATAATAATTAAATTTGTTGTTATTTGATACATTTTCAGTTAATTACTTCCTAGTAATACCTTAAGGATAAGATAAAACGACTTTTTTCTTAAACCGTTACAAAAATTTGGCTAGAAGTAGCACTGCTCTATAATATTTTTGCCAGTTTTTGATTGGTTATTAAGGAATTAATTATTGATGCTGGCAAACAAGTGTGCATGGCTTAAGATGTCTTATGATTAGAGATTTTTTTAAAGACGAGTTCCTTTTTCAGTTATAAATAACATATTTCGAAGACATTCTTTGGATGAAGTGGATTTGACGATGATTTCTTTCCTACAGGACAGGATCCGATTTCAACTGGTTTCAAATGCTAAATCATTATTTCCATATCAGAAACGTAATTTCAAGATTATATTATATTTTTAATTTTTTCTCGTGATGTTAAGGACAATTCGGGCTTATTGATGGGGAACTTCTCATATAACTTGGTAATTTCTTTCATTTGTATTAATTTCTTATTTCTAGAAAGATTGTCAATCATCTCGCTGGTTTCTCTGAGATAAATTATTTGATTCACATTCATTGTTTATTTATTCAATTTATCTAAATAAAGCATAATCCTGTATAAAGTATAACATGATTGTGTCACGAATCTCAACCTGTACTGTGACTATGCGTGTCTTTGTTATTGCGTTGCGACAATAATTATTTATCAATATTGGTCAAAGTAGTGTAAAACAGAGAAAATTAGAAAGTGACGCTTAAATACGCATTACATCAGTGAAAATTACTCTATTACTTTTTGTACTTGTGAAATAAAAAAAATCACTTTTAATCGAGTACAAGATTTGAAAACAATGCAAACAATAGAATCAAAATTAGAGTTACTTAATACCAAGTAACATAGCCATTTGCTGTATGATAACTGGGAACCTACGTTCAATTGTAAACTTTTAAAGTTGTCAAAATTCTTGAAAAATTACATAAGTCCGCAAATTAACGCCCCCTTTCAACTATTGATTATTTCTATCTGCTGATAAATGATGTCTTACTAATTTTTTTTAAAGAATTTAATTATCAAATTTTGCGAATTGACATAGATATTAATAAAAAATTAATTTATCTACAAAGAATTCATACATTTCCACCATAATATTATGGTCTTGAGAATTATATTTTAAGCTAAATCAGAAAATTAATTTACCTCTTGTGGAATTGAGCTGATTCTGTGATACGACGTCAAAATACCATCAAGTCTCCATCAAGAATATTCTAGATCCATTATTAAATTGTTCCCTTTAGAAAATTGTGCAAGCTGGCAATCATTCTCTCCACCACTAGTCATCTAATTCATAGATGCATGACCACTAATTAATTGACGTAAGTAATGGAAACCAAAAATTGATTTCCAATTTAAGTTTCCAATAGTCAAGTTACTTATATTAACTTATTTCTAAAAATTTTTGAAGTTCATAGATTAGTATTTCAATAAAGACATTAATCTCCCTTAAACCTCATTTATCAATTAAGGTAACATTCTTGACAGCCGTTAAAAAAATGTCAATAATCTGTCAATATAATATTTATATTCTTACAGTTGTTGTTTGTCCTTCATATTGTTGCAATAACTATAATAAGTACTCCACAAAAATGTATACTAAGCATAATATAGTTATACTAGGATACAATGTTTTAATCACTACCTTTTTTTATCTGCTCTTAATTGATTATTATTGATTACCGTTGGTAAAATAGATTACTAATGTAGTTTGGTATTTAAAATCACATGCCACATTAATAAATATCACACGTCTTATCTATTAACATTTACTTATAATTTATATCACAAATGATGATTAATAAATTAACAAGTAATGTGAACTTTACATATCTCTAATACATATATACCGAAGTATAGCAAAGTTTTAGTATAATTTCCGAAGTGTAAATTAATTAAATTCAAGATCAACATATTACTTTAAAGGTTTCTATCGTATGCTATCATTGAAGTCTACTCGTAAAGTCGCGTGATGATTATAATAAAATTATTAATTCAAATTGAGTTCTACTCTTTTTTATTTTTTTACCAATACTGCATTACACTGCATCGCTAATACATACAAGCATTTTCGCGTACATCAACGAAATGTCTTGAAACAGGAGTTAACCACAGTTGCTCAGGTGAATTGAGTCAATAGACATTACATATTATAGACCTATAAGAGTTTTAGTTCCAATGTCGTTAATCTTATTACGCGAGTTGCAGGAGTGTACAAAAATGTGACTGCATACACGACGAGGATTTATCCAAGTATCTGGGAAAAATTTGAAACAGGTAAAGCGTTGTCGTAATAAACTCCGATCGACTCTTACATCAGTCGCTTTGAATGCATACACTGCACTGGCTTGCTTAAATAAAGTTCATTTTGAATAGCTTACAGACAATTACATTGCATTTATTGAGAGATCAGGTGCATTCATGGGGAAAAAGGATGTGATACACTTTCTTCTCCTCATTGTATTATAAGCTGAGTAAATTGAACGTAAATTACACGTTTCTGGATTAAAAATCAACACGACTTAACAATGCGACAGCATTTCTTTTTTACACGTCGAAGTGTTATCAGCAGGGTGGGACACTGCTCTAATTTGGCCTTTTGGTGGAGAACAATCCAGTGTTGTGTCAAAGTGTCGAGTGATCTAAAAAGTCTTGCTTGAGTTAATTAAAATGCTGAATGGAATGATTTCTTGAGCTCATTAAATGCAAAAAAAATTAAGACCTGGTACAGTGTATATAGGTACCTATACCTACATGGCATTCATTTAAGTAATCGTTGGCGATTTACCTACTGTTAGTGATTTATTACTCTCATATTTGCTAATTATTGTTAACAAACAATAATTATTGGTTGTGTATTCAGTTCAGATAATTTGATAGATTAATTGAAGTGAATGTTATATTCGAAATAAAATATTCTATAAGTGTTGAAGGAATAGATAGTATTTGAAGTAAAACTAATAATAAGCGTAGGTACATTTATAGCAAAAAATTCAATAATTTTTTTGTTAAATCGTTTCATAAAGTTACTATTGTAATTGTTATTTTA
Organism: Malachius bipustulatus; assembly: GCA_910589415.1. Lineage (NCBI taxonomy): Eukaryota > Metazoa > Arthropoda > Insecta > Coleoptera > Melyridae > Malachius > Malachius bipustulatus. The sequence continues at coordinate 35,718,468 of OU342635.1, forward strand.
GTTTTGTAAGAACATTCTTTCACGCAATTGCGCATAAAACTGACAATTTGTACTGACAAAAAATAAATGACGATAAAGTTTCACGATACTGTCACTTTGAAAATATAAAATACCAATCTTTAGAGTTCATAAATTCACATTTCTTGAGGACTTACAATTAATAAATTGTTGCTTCTTCGCGATTTAACAAAAATCTTGTGTGACACACATTGGAAATGGAGTAAGCACTTGGCGATTGTCAAACTCGGTCGTCGGCCTCGTTTGACAATTTTCGTGCGTGTTTAAAACATCCCATTTTGTAACTTTTATAACCAATAGCTAATTTTAGAGAGCCATCAAATAATGTTGACATTTTTTCTTATATTGTTGTCTACTCGGCACCGTGGGCGAAATATTTCGCACACTTGAGCGAAAATTATTTCGTGCACGATAGGTAATATAGAAATCATTTGTTTCCTAAGCTATGAATAATAACCATAACCTTCATTTCTAATCCAAAAAGCTCTAATAATATGAATATTATTCAATAAGAGTAGAAAAAATAATTGATTGTAAATTTATTCCAGAGCTGTATTGAAATTCTTTTTATTTAAATGAAATTCTCGAATCTAAGAAAAAAAAAACGGTGTTTTTTTATTATTTCATTAACACCAACACGATATTATGCAAACTTCATAGATACAATGTACCTACCTATTCAAATGAAAGGTCTTCATTAGTGCACTTTTTTATGTACTTTCTATTTCGAATAAAAAAATCAACAACTGATTGCACTTGACATTTGTTTCCATTTGAATGCGATTACATTATGAAGACAGTCAAGGCTGTTCGTTGGCTGGCTATCATCACTATGTTGAAAGCAAACGTCCTCGTAAACGTGATGCAGATGCATCTTCTAGTCAAATAAAGTTCAAGTTTACTACCGTGGCTTACCGACTATGATGATGTAGTAGTAGGTGATGTTGAAAAGATCTATAAAATAATCAATGAAGCGCTGAAACGTGATCAATGATTTATTTAATCACGTTCCGAGAGATTACTTACCTATTTAAATAGATTTACACCTGTTTGAGTAATTGAGTAATTGCTACTTTGTAAATCCAACAAAATAATTATTTTGGGATGGTAATTTGTAATTAATCAAGCCTAAATTAATGTGATTATTGAGTATTAAGTCAGTTTATGTTTTAAATGTTTTGGAAATATAAAAAAAAACAGGTGCCGCTTTCTATCAACAATATTTTTGTTAAGGTTACTGTTTCTTTATTTTTTGCCCCCTCAAAACAAGTAAACTTGATGAACTATAGATGGAATATAGAAATATGACTATTTTCTATTTATATTTTACTATATAAATCGAAATATACTAATCTAGGAAGTTAAATGAAGAATATTGTTAGTTAAATTCTCGAAGCCTAACTACTGAATGTAGGTACTTAACTGTAAAAAAATATTCATGTTAATATGCAAAAAATATATTTAGAAAAGCTGGTTGGAAAATATTTAAAATAATTAAAATAAAAAAAATAATTAAAAACTAAACACAATTAATTGGTTCCAGACAACAATCGCTTAAAAATTCCACGAATAAAATCGTGACAGCCCCTGCATGTAACGTAGGTATATGTATAGTAATATTATGATTCAACTAGATTATAACAATAATACCAATAAATCCAGTTGTGTAAAAGCTGTTACAACAATAAATAATGAAAACATTAGTGCAGAAATGCATGAGTAACTTTAAATAATTGAAGTACAGATAGAGACAGTAACTATTTCTGACTTTGATTTACATACTCGAATATACAGGGTGGAGTAGAAATAAGAGCAGTCAATTGAATTAGCGAAATTCATGTAAAATTATTTCATTAAATCATGCTGCAGCTTTTTAGAAAATGTTATTGAATATTTTTTAGAATTCTGTTATTGATTCCATTTTTGTTGTAATACTTACACTTGATAGGAATTAAAAAAGTGATAATTTATGATATTTTACGGACTTCGTCGATATAGTGAAGGGGAGGGGAGGGAAGTTCTAGAAATCTCATGAATATGACGCATTACTCATCCGGAAGTCCGGATCTCAAGGTTTGTTTTCTTAACGATAGAATTGGAGATATTTTATTAAATTATCGCGCCACAACAATAATGATGTTAGATACTAGATTCAAGCGAGACCATCTAGTCGTAAGAAGAAAAAAATACTCGGAGATGTAACATAGCTCTTTTAAGACTGAATGCTCAAGATTATAAGACTTCAGCTCAAAAGCTGAAATCTATTGAAGGAGTTATTTCTTATTTCATTCCTTCTAATAAAGACTGCATTGACTTGGGGAATTGCAGGCGAAAATCCCGAATTTCACATGAAAGAACTCCAGATATCAGATATACCTACTAGAACTTCTTAAGAGAGTGGGAATAACAAAACCTTATTCAAAGTGATAATTTATGAAACTTATTTTAAAAATAAGGTCAGTTAAGAAGAACATTATTTTGTAAATTAAAAAAAAAAATTATGATAAGTAAAACTTTCAATATTAATTATTGTACCTAATGTACTAACACTACCATCAAAAATTCAAAAAATTGCTTTAAATTAAGGAAAACACTCCATAACTTGTTCCCAAACAAAAACATGTTCCCAAAACATGCTTTGGTATTGTTGCAGAATGATCATAGTTTATGGTGATCAATTTTAGTGCAAGCAAATTTTTAAAACAGTTTTACTCGGAAGCAGGTCATTTTATCGTGATAGACAAAGAGGACCTTTTCCGAATATTTCTTCATGTTCTTCAATTGTGCGTCTTCAAAACTCAGAAAAAAATATTACGAAAAAAGTTATAGGCCTTTTTTGAAAGTCAAGGGCAGTTAAGGCCTTTTGATTTCGAGGGATTCAAGTCTAATTTGGACCAAGGATGTAAAGCAACATCAGTGGCAAGTGTGTCAAATTTTAAGAAAATCCGTACACTAGAAAAAAAGTTATAAAAAAATATTGATTTAAAAAAATCAACTTTGGAGGCTTATAACTTTCTTCTTTTTGAGTTTTCGAAAAAAAAATATGGATACTTTTGGCAATATTTCAACAAGAAGAATCACCCCCTTAATTTTTTGCTCATAATTTCCGGACACCCTGTATAATTGGATCATTTTTTTCCATTATTATTAGTTTATATAAATGCACCGATTTAATTCGATTTTACCATCAAATGCAGCATAGGATAACTTGAACTCTCTGTATATGAAATGGAAATGGATTAAATTATAATAACTAGACATTTAAATTAAAATCATTCTTAACTGTCACGAGCAGTAAAAATTTTGATGATTTATGGTATTATTATTCTCATGCTTAGGTATAGCTGGGGTTTCGACATCTATTCTCCTAATACATTTTGAACCGTCAATTGCTTGACGTTTAATATACGACATGATCTAACTGTACAATTGTATTGTATTAATGAGGATGTACCTATACTACGACCTGAAAAATAAGATGTCTCCCCTTGTGTGGTGACTATTCGATTATTATAGCACCCCCATCCAGTTCCAGTTCTCGGAGGAGATTGTACTGGTTGGCATTCGACCAGGAGATAGATGTATTGCGGGTTCGTCCCCCTCCAGGAGATATTACAGGTTTGATATTTTTGTAGACCAATCTGACCAAGGTGTGCCTCGAGTTTACAATGCCTCATGAGAAAACCTGTTACCATTCTAATTCTAAAACAGTTTTTGTTCAGTGTATACAGGCTTCAAATATTTTTTGGTTGTATTTCCCCACCATTGAATTGACCTGTCTTAATCCTAGGACGTCTTTCCAAAGATTCTTTGGATTCCTTTTCTTTTTCGCTTTTGTCTTTGAGGATATTTTATCTTAGTCCGCAAAATGGTTATGGCCCGATGAGCGGCGTTCTTGCTCCTCGCTTTGCTAGGTTGTCGACTTCTTCATTGCCTTTTATACCTCACTCAAAGGAGAGCTATTTTGTTTCCTTTGTCTAATTTATTCAGTTTAATTAGGCATTCCCACACCATTTTTGAACTGACGACGTACGAGCTCAGTTTTATAATTCGAATTCCTATCTATGCCGGTGTACTTTCCCATAAGTTAAAAAGTTTTTTTCCCCAGGCTTAAAGACTACTGCACCTGTTTCTTCGATGGTTTTTGATCCGTCTGTGTACCATTTTTTGGTATGCTATTTGATATAGTACTTGTTGGATTGATTTGTCAATTCCTTTATGTTACTGAACTGCATAACAAAGTTCTTCCGAAAGCTGTATTTCCTAGTGATTGAATTCCTAGGAAGCGCTAGTTATGTGTTTCTCATTTCGTGGGAAGTGTTGTTCCTTTTTTCCAAGAAATAATCCTATTGATTCTCTAGCCATCTATGATAAGCCCTTTTTACGGCAATTTGCATCACTATAGGTGTAGTGGTGTGAGAACACGATCATAGGTAGTAAAAGATACTGTTCCTACGAATTTCCTCTGACAATGAATTATTTGCGGGCTTAATCGCTCTTTTCCCCGTGCGGTTGAGTACCCATCGGGCGCGTCCCCAGGTGGCGGATAGGGGGAAGGCCTTACAATGATCGTAAGTGAGTAAGGTTAGCAGTGGTGATAAAGCTCGTCGGAGGTAAAATTCTAGACTGGTAGCTCAAAACCCTGCCGCGGACCACCTCCCCTAACCTGGTTGTCGTGTCGTGACTAAAGGTCTGCACTAGGGGAAACGGCGCCAGAGATGTCCGACTGTGGACTATCTGATATACCGTATCATCTGTTATCGTGGTCACGTTCCGCGCACAGAGAGATGCGGGGGTCTCGGCTTAATCGCCGGAACCAAGAGGAGACAACCTCACTAAAAAAAAACCTAAATCCTAAGGCGGGGGTCCAGGCTGATGGGATGCGTGACTGGATAGAAGACCAGCCCTACTGGATTTAACCTTGGGGCACCAGGGGGCACCCCACTGTATCAATCCCCTCACCTTTGCATGCGGGGCTCTGCATAGGTGGAACACCCTTCCCTAGCTACTCGTGGGATCAACCATGGTAAGAAATAAAGAACCAAGAAATTGCGGGACATCACCGCAAAACAGACTGCTGACCGAGCGGGGCTTGTCACCCGTCAAGACAGTCAGCAATCTGTCAAGAAAACTGAGAGAAACTCATTGGAGGAACCTCTCGGGGTTGAGACAATCCAAAGAATTTCTCGGGAATTTTAACCGAGAGAATTAACAGAACACTGACGGGATTCCTAACGAGACATTGTGAGCTCAAGGAACACCTGAGGAAGCTAGGCATAGAAGAAAATGGCGTCTGCAGATTCTGCGGGAAAGGAGACCACGTCACCTGCTGCTCAACTGCGATGCGATAGAACTCAAAAGAAGTAATATTCTGGGCCATCACCAGCTAGAGGCAGGGAACTTACCCGACCTTGATCCTCTCAAAATCCTGAAGTTTCTCAAGGAAACGGACTTGGAGAGGGTGCTTCACTAAAGGGATTCCACACCAGGCGAAGCACAGTAGAGGGGATACAATAGATCTTTTAGGTCGCAGTAACTTAATCACCCTCAAAAATACAAATACAATCGCTCTTTTCATGCAGGTCATTACTATTTGATGAAAGTCTACGTTGGGTAGATAATACATAGGATCAAAAACAAACAAAACAATTAAATTCCTAGCCAGTAAATTCACAGTTGTTTTGGCAAAGATATACTATAAAACTTATACAATATTACATGTATAAAAAAATATTCATGTAGGTAGGTACTTGATGAATATTTTCGTGACATAACATGCATGTACCTCCATTGTACATAATCTCTAACAAGAATTACTTACCTGCTACCAATAAATTACCATTAAAAATTACGGAAGAATTATAAATCAAAACAAGTCTACCATCAGACAACATAAGTGCCAGTAATTTAGCTCTAAGTTTCGCTTTTATAATCGCAAGTTTTCTACAGATCAAATGATCTGGAACGTCACGAAGATCCAGGTAATATCAGCAATTCCCACTAATGAACTCGTTAAATTTTTAAATATACCTTTGCTTTTCTATATTGTGTGTAGCTCGTGCTTTACTAGTATCCTACTAGAAGTAAATTCCACCCGCCTGGAGGTCAGATTGCGATGTCGGTCGCTTAGAAAATTCAATAATTATCTAGTTAGTACCTAGTAGTTGCTGGACGTATGAAAAAACCTGGTAATCGTGAAGGAGAAACGTGAAACGAAACGTAGCGATACCGGTGCCGAAGAGTGATTTATATCCGGTTCTTGATGTAGTTATAGTACCACCAAGTAATGTAATAATTGTAATAAGATCATTTAGAACAGTAAACCCGCTACCTATTTCCAATTTTTACGACAAGGCCTTTGATGACGTTCTTTCTTTCTTTTCATCTTGAACAACGCAGATCTATGCCTGGAAACATTAATTCTCTTCGTGCTGGATAGAATTTGAAGAGACTATTTTAGGTTAAATCTTCGATTTTATGATCGCTAAAGTTGCAGAAGACTTCTCGAACCCTTCTGAAAACAGACTTAAGGAGAAACGTTAAAGCTACTTAATAAAATTTGTTTGAAATAAAGGGCTGAATATCATATAGGTAACCAATATCTTAATAGTCCTAGAGAGAGGAATTCTTAGATATGAAAGTTTTGCTTAAAACCCCTTCAAGAATAATTTTTAAGGGTCCTTAAAAGTACTCTAATTGAGAGTTTTCACTTCCCAACCAGCCAAGTCATACTGGAATAAATGGGAAGATGTAGTTGAATTTGTCGTGCATACATAGTACATTCTTATCCTCTACTCACTATAAAGGCAACCAATGACCGTGGGCCAGTGTGACTCAATCTGATGGGCGAATAAACTGTTTTAAAAATATGAATCAAACCCTCAGAGCAGCTTCCAAAGTGTATCTGCAAATTGATTACAGAAGTGGGATAGTGAGAAGCAGTAGGCTTGAGACAACTCCACAGGGGTATTTCGTGGGTAAAATGTTTTTTTTTTTTTAGTCAAATGAGACAAAATAGTTGGTTTTGCTGAAATAAATAATGGTAGCTCCAGAAGCTTCAGGAATATACAGACGGAAGTCCCCCAACTTCCGTTAAAGTCCATTATTTTGTTGACTGAAAAGTTTTTATACGTTCTTTTTTTTGCACAACTTCCTGAGAACTGCAAGCAAAAAATAGCAAGCATTTCAAAGAAAGTATCTGCCAATTGATTTAGTTAACAGTTATAAATAAATACATAAGCATTTGATAACTCTATAGTGCAGCAATCCGTGAAGAAAGAATTTTCTTTTCTTTGAGAAACGAACTGGGGATAAATACATATTGAATAAAACAATCAGAGCAAGATGCTTGTAAATTTGACGTGAAAAGCAGATGATAAATCAGAAGTGGGATAGTGAAAAGAAACAAAAATATTAAAAATAACTGGTATACTAATTTTAGTCGGTTTTTATTTTATCTCCTGCAGCTTTTGGACATATCTCTAAGAATAGAGATAGCGGCAACATATACACTTCCATAAGCCATATCTAATAAAACACATGAAATCGAATGATAGATAATGCAACAGAGTATTTCACAAATTAGCTAACCAACTATTGATTTTAGTTATTATTCCATATTCCATGCAATTATAACCATTTGCCATGAATTGCTGTCGATAGAATTGTACTAATGACAGTAAAACCCACTGATTTGAATAATTTCTTGAGCGCGAAATGCACAAACTCTTGCGTAATATCGACAACTAATATCAGAACTAGGTGACAAAAATCGCAACAGGTTATATGTATATAATATAATTATAATACACTCTTAATAATATGTACTAAACCCCCGTTGTATAAGCAATAAATTCTTGATAACCCAATCGTTTGCTCTAAAATTCAGTATATGCAAATGTTATAACACACACACACTGACACATTCCATATTAGAATATCAGCTAAGAGTCGTTCATAGGTAAAAGGAGAGCTGATATTTTTGGTAATACGAATTTATTATAACAGGAGAAGAGATAAACCCCTACCGTTCATTTGACTGAACTAATAGCAAGGAGCAAACTGAACTAAAAAAATGGTCTTCAAGGAAATTATATCAAATATTATTATTGAAAAATAGCTACTCTATGATGCCTTTTAAATATTAAATATGTCAGCTCAGCATCAATAATGCTACTTAAGTCCTATCAGCTATGTAATAATTTAGACTCAGGATTGAGAGAAACCTTTTATTAATAGATGCTTGAAAAAACTCACCGCTTATGCAGGTATGTACTGGATAGAAGCTCCAATACTCACTCCTTTAATTCTATGGCAAGTAGTTATGATAATTTCAATCAAGGCCTACTCAATCCTGGTCACGTATCAATAAGTGCAGGTGGTAAAAGCTACTTTTTAAATAGTATCACGTATATACAGCGTGTAGCAAAATATGTGCATCAGGTCATGTGGAAAATATATGCAGGATTAGTTTTTCCCTCAACCCAAACTTTGTCAGCTGTAGTAACTTTCGCATCTGATTTGAAATACCTAATTCATTTTTTTGCTAATAACATTTTGGAAAATTGTATTAACAGTTTCAGGTTTTAAAGACTTAAATCTTTTATCCCCTTTTTAAACAATAATGAATGCATTGGTGCAAGGAAAGGCTTCGGATTTTTTTCCAACTGTCTGGACTTTTGACCAAGTCTGTAGTTCAAACCTTTAAGGCCGGTCTCACTTGTACGACACCCGACGACAACGACAACGCGACAACACGAAAAAATTGCGGGGGGACTCAGGGTGAAGTCGTTGTCGTCGGGTGTCGTACAAGTGAGAACCAGCCTTAATTAATAAAAATAAAAGGACATCGAACTCAATTTCGGGAACTTGTTTGAAACAGGTTTTTATAATAAGAGTGTATTCCAACCTAAAGTCTCAGATTCCATTCTGTCAACACGGATCTGTTGCGGTTAAACTCAAGGCTTCACACCAGGTTAGTTATTATGACACAGTTTAGAGAGCAGGAGCTTGATTGGGCTGTCAGGTAGATGTAATTTTAATACACCTGTTTAAAGCGTTTGACAGGCTTGACCACGCGATCTTCTTCCGGGCAAGTTGTTTTCCTGACTTATTCCTACTTGTTTGATTCATGTGTTCAATATCGTGGCCTCTGCTCTCTTGAAATATATCCCAGTTAAGATGTTCCATACGTAGCTGTGTTACCTGTTTAATTTTTTTGTTAATATTGGTGAATTGCCCAATAGGATGCATTCCAGCATGTCGATGACTTCAAGATTTATTCTGCAATGTGTTCCATTCTTGTTAAAAAAAATTGACAATACCCCCTCTTTACTATAAGATGAAGTGATATTTTCTTAAAACAAGATGATTTTTCGTTGTCTTATAATAATAGTCAAGTTAATTGTTTAGTAATATCACTTCTCAGCTTCATGATTGTCGAAAAATCAATTCGATTTCGAAAGCAACAGTGAACGTACGCATACCTCTGGCTGAAATGGTAACAAAGCATGTAATTCCTCGCTATTACCAGAGCAATCATGACAGATTTAAGAGAGATCTGGATTGTGTTATTTCCTTTTGGTGCGAGGTGGACGTTTTGAGAAGAAAATTTGCATATCCTCGGAGACTCTAGACGACTGCCATTCCGTAACAACTAAAGGTTAATTTATTTTATTGTTTTGTCCGAGATGCAAAATTTATAATGGATCAGTTTTGGCAGGCTTTCGTCAATCAGCCGGACCGATCTTAATCTGGACATCAAAGTGGTTTATTGGTGTGTGTACTCGTACATACGCAAAGAATGCCTTTATCCTTCTTCTTACAGTGAGAACTGTATAATTATATAATTATTGTTCCTCACTGAGTTTAAGATATGTCTTCTGGTCCTGATTAATAAATGCATGCAGTTATATTATTTAGAATTTATTTATTGTATTATGTAAAAGTCGGAGCCATATTACCCTAATATGGTTATCAACAAAAAATAAATTAATTAAATAGAACATTTTGAATATTCAGGGGGTATTGTCGATATTAAAAAAAAATTATTAAATAAAACTTTGCTCTCGGAATGTTTCTGAAAGGCGTGTAAAACTTTAATCGATTTTAGACATATTATGTCGTCTTTAATTTTTCAGGATTTATTTAAATTAGGTCTCTAATAATAATATCTCAAAATAACGAACATATGATTTAAAATTATAAACTTGTAATTATCGAATTGCTTGTTATGTAAATATCACTTCTACTATCATTTATTATCAAAAAAAAATAAAAAATTTATATGGAAATAATTTTTGAAATCTTACTTCAAAATGACTTTTTTGAAACTATAGGTACATATGGAATTAAAATAAAAGTATTTCAAACCTATAGTCCAATAAAGTCTAAAAAGTCATACGTATCGATTAATAATACACATCCTTTTGATAGTTCGATTTATTTTGTTTCATATACTTACGTGGTTTTTATAGTAACAGTCCTGTTTGTATAAAAACTCCATCCCGCATAAATAAGTATACGTCAACATTGGTTTTGAATGAGAATTAAATGCACAACACAGAGGATAGAATGTCATTACGTGAATAAATTTTATGTAGTTTTCAGTGGCTCTCAAACTGACGTAAGCGGTTCAATTAATTGTTTGAATGATTCCTTCAATAATTTACGCTCGTTCACAACTTGACAATTAACTGTTTGACATTTTCTGGCGAAATTAAAAATATTAATTCGGACGGTTAGTGTGACGTCACATCTGACTTTTTAAATTTAATCCTACTATAGCAAGGTTTGAAACAATTTTTTTCAGGGTAGGAATTTTTTGTACTACACATCATTGGGATCTCGTAAACGGTAGGAGATACATGCAGGGTCTGTTAAATTAGTTAAGAGCAGCATAATTTGATGATTGATAAAAATCTGAAGCAAATTTATGGAAACTTCAGGCGTTACTGAAATATCCTGAAAAACCTAGAAAATCAAGATTTCGTCATATTTTCTTTATTACTGAAAATAAATAAATTATTTTTTGTAGGTAATTTGACATTTCAAATATTTTCAAAGCCCATTAGATCCCAGAGTATTCATAGATAACTTTTGATTTTCTTATAGCCGTCATGTGATATTTTGGTGTCATTGATTATTAAAAAGATCAAGGAAACCAAAAACCTATCACATTAAAAAACATTTCCTCAAAATTTTATTCTTCTTTTACAAGGAAAAACAAAAAAAACATGGAAAATTATTTCACCGAATGATGTCGATATGACGTCGCGACGTGATATTGCTTGCTTTATGGTTTTTTTATGACGTTCGGTTAAACAAAGAGTATTTTTCTCTCGAAAAAATAAGAATAAAATTTTGTAGAAATTTTTTTAAATGTGATAGATTTTTGGTTTCCTTGGTTTTTTACCTAATACCGCATGATACGAAAAAACAATAAGACGGCCATAAGAACAACAAAAGTCGCTATGAAAACCCGGTGACCGTGTGATCTATCAAAAATTATTTATCAATTTCCAATAATAAAAAAAGTTATGATGAAAATAAGAAAACTCGGGTTTCCAGCTTTTTCAGGATATTTCAGGATAGGCCACAGATATCTTGACGGATTCGAGATGGCCACAAAATAGCGCAGCTTTTCTCTAATTTAACCGACCCTGTATTACTTACCGTTTACGAGATCCCAATGACGGTTAGTACAAAAAATTCCCACGCTGTTAAAAATAGGTATGTTACCTTATGACTAGGTTTAATTGAAATTTATAATAATGGAAAAATTCTCTAATCTCTAAATCTGAAAAAAAAAACTTGTTAAATATCTCAATCCTGAAGAATCAAGCAGGTATACTTTTGTCAACAAAAATTTAAGAATTTAGAAAAGTTGTTATAAGTAATAAAAAACAACTCTTTAGAATTGTGTTACAAAAATCTTAAATTTTAATATCTCATAAATATCGCAATTACTAATTTTGAAACTTCAATATAATTTAATTAGTTGATAAGTACCGCACAGATTTCTTGCAGATGTAATCTTTTAAATTTTGCAAGTAATTTGTAAATACAAACAAATTTGCTGATGTAAAAACATGAAATGTTCGAAAAAAATAACATTTTTCTAAATTTTGAGTAAAAATTTTCTGCGATATTAGAAAATATGCTTCACTTAAAATACTCCCAACAATAGGTATAACGTATTTCCATAGTTGCTGTTGGAAGCTTGTTATAATTTATTTTATATTTTATTTATAATAATTAACATGAAAAATTATTTGACACAAGCAAAAAAGTGTTTGGCTATATTTGAATCTTTCTATCCTTTTAATCTATTTTAAAATCTTTTCAATCTATCTATCTTTCTATCTGTCTATGTATCTATCTTTTTCATCCCAACAACTGTTTTTTTTTTTACTTCATTGAAATATGTTTACTGAAATGGTAATAAATTATTTTTTACTACAAATGGCAAAATCTGAAAATTTCTTGCCACGTAGCCTGAAATATCCTGAAAACCTGTAAAATTAATAAAACATTTTTTTATCATTTATTTTGACAATTTGAAGAACTTTGGATTTTAGGAACAGCTGTAATTCAGAAAACTAAAAAAAAAACAATGAGTCCATAATAAATTTAATAGATATAATAAAATCGATAATGGATTTAGGTACATACTAAAATTAGCAACGAAATTAACAAATAAGTACTTAATTACGCACCCTAGCAAAAGAATAATAACTTAATTGCGTATCCTTTTTCTACTGTAATTACCTACATACCTAAGTGATTTCAAGGAATCTTTTTTAGGCTTAAGAAATTCCTAAAGAATAGCACTGCATTCCAATCATTGCCATGATATCTGTCACACTAGAATGATTTTAACTCTGTTTTGAGTGTGATCAAGTCCGGAAACATGAATGCATTCATGAAATTTCTAATATTTTCGAGTACCTACCTATATACCTAATAAATATTAATATTATTTGGTTGCCAACTTTGGAACTTTGTTAGTTACTCGCGTACAGGAATGTTGTGGCTCATTATAGATTTTTTATATCAACTAACTTGCATTATTTCACATTAAAAATTAATTGTGTTGCAAAATATTTATAAAGGATAACGGTGACTTTCTATTGCTTAATTATTGTTAGAAACATTAGATAATAAATTGCTAACCAAAAATGTAAAATTTGTAAGGCAATTATAGTAATTAAAATCATTATAATAGTTATAACTAGATGACATTGTTAACAGAGAGGAAATGTTAATTCAATTAAAATCGTATTTGCATTAAATTTTAAACTTTTATAAGGGTAATGTGTACGCAAATACCTAATAGGTAACTAGTTAAATGACATTGCACCTTATGTTTTAAATATTGTACTTAACCGTATAAGTATACAAGTAGTGGTAGGTACAAAACCTTTCACTTTCTGTTATGTAACTTATTGTATTAAACGGATTTATTACTACTCGTAGATAATATATTTTATTTATTTAGTTCAACAAAAAATTGTCACGGAACATTATTGAAACAACTTGATAATAAGTATAATTACTAAGTAATTAACTATTTATTGAATATCATAATTAAGTAAATTACTAAGGGAGTAGCTAAATATTTATTTGACATTATTTACTTATTAGTAATTACTTTTAATTACTTATTTATAGTCTTTTTTAATTTAATAGTTAACCTATTTCTATCACTACTATATAATATATTTCTATACAGGGTGTCCCAGCTTATTCGAAGCGGTCTCTGTAGGCCGAACGATGGACTTCTTCAAAAAACTTTTTGAAAATTCAAGTACAGAATCACAATGGCCATAATTTAAAATTACTTTGGAGTGTATAGAGTGTCCCATATGACAGTGGCATATCAAAGTTATGTTTTTTTAAATGGAATATGCTCCTATGTTATTGCATTTTTAGATTGTCTGAGAAGAGAAAATAAGATTGGCTTTTACAGTTGGTATTTAAATTCAGAAGTTTTTGAGTTACAAACAAGTGAAATCGTCATTTTTCAAGTTCAAGACCCTGTACAACGAAAACGGTTCAAGATAGAGAAAAACGGCTTACATGTCCCTATTTTAACTTTTTATGTACTATCCTATGGTATAGAAACATCCGAGGAAACATTTGTACTTTCTTTGATTTTTTTATTTGACGACGCGTGGAGAAAATCTCAAAATTTTTCAAATTTTTTATCACCCTGTATAAACATTTCATCTACATCATAGGATAGTACATGAAAAGTTAAAATAGGGACATGTAAGCCGTTTTTCTCTATCTTCAGCCGTTTTCGTTGTACAGGACCTTGACTTGAAAAATGACGATTTTCACTTGTTTATAACTCAAAAACTTTTGAATTTAAACACCAACTGTAAAAGCCAAATATTTTCTCTTTTCAGACTATCTAAAAATGCAATAACATAGGAGCATTCCATTTAAAAAAAACATAGCTTTGATATGCCACTGTCATATGGGACACTCTGTATACTCAAAAATAATTTTAAATTATGGCCATTGTGATTTTGTACTTGAATTTTCAAAAAGTTTTTGGAAAAAATCCCTCGTTTGGCCTACAGAGACCACTTCGAATAAGCTGGGACACCCTGTATTTCAATGGTTTAAAATATTGATAGAGTAATCCTAAAGTTGCTTCGTATTAAATACAAACACAATAATAATAACAAGACAACAAGTAATATAATACTATCAATATCATAGACAAATAATTTTAAGTTTTCAAGACATATGGATAATATTTCAGTTAAGAAATCAAATCATTTCGCTAAAGTACAAAATATTCTTCTCATTTCAATATTTAGGTAATAAGAGTTAATATATTCTCGGATTTTTAAGAATAATAATTTTTCTTCTAGTTTCAGGATACAAGTGCTTTCATAAAATTAGAACAAATTTATGAGATAAGGTAAAAGGGATTACAAAATTCAGAACCCAATTTAACTTAATCCAATGACAAAAAGTCGTTAGACTCTTTTGTCCACGTAGGTTTTTCAAAATCAAATTCACAACGAAAAGTTAAATGAGAACTTTTTTAGGGGTTCGTTATATCTTTTTTATGTGAAACGTCTTCCCGTTTGAGGTTCTTTTCGAGCAAAATCAAAATAGAGATAAAATGCAAAGAAAAACGAATTCAAAATTTCCATAATCAAAAACGGCCCAAAGCAGTCAGTAAGTTTGTCATTTAAGCTCTGGGAATTGAACAGCTCTTCCTCGCAGTTCCCTACAAGGTGTTCCCCGGTAGCTCTCCAGTCCATCCATATCTGAAATTGAAGGTATGGGTGTGGACAACGTTCGTGTCAAGTTTCATTTCGGTTTTGCATTTGCAAGGTTGAAACTCCTATAATCTCCCCACTATTATAAGTTTTAACTTTTTGCTTTTTTATTTTCATTTTTAATTATTTCCAAAAATAAGTATACCTAAATTTTATTTCAGTTCTAATCACCCAAAAACTCTTCTTATACTGAAAGTCCGTTCAGAATTTATTTCAGAATCTGTGTAGTCATAGTTTAAAAGATAATTATTATTGTGGTATGAAAGAATTGTTGGGGCTGTAAGGGGTGAGGGGTGTAAGGTGTGATGGCCACAAAGAAAAGATGACCTAGCCGGCAACCTCACCTGAACGAGGGCACCCTGATATTATAGATGACTGCATGACGAGGCTCTACCAACCGAGTGATTACTGGTATAAGTAAATAATACTCTATTGTCAGCCAACAGCTACGGGTGGAAGAGCTGATAAGAATAAGGACACCTCATTTCCCTCGGGTTCGGAAACTGACCCCAAAGGCGGAAGAGCCACCTAGTCAAGGGCATTGGGATGTAGAAGGCACCACTATATTAAAGATCCCCATGATATCTCCAGTACAATTATCTTGGTGGAAAATCAAGAAACAACGATCCTGAAGTCCTAAGCAGGTCTTCCAGTAATACGAGGATTATAATAAGAATCACCGCGTCAACTATGAGGATTAGTACATAGAATGTTTAAAGTATGTATACCGTCCTGATGGAAAAATGCACAACTAATACAGGAAATGGACAGACTAAACATCAACATTTTAGATGTTAGCGAATCTAGATGACCTAACACAGGATAATTGATAACAAGCAACAAAACAATATACTACTCTGGAAAAAAAAGACAAACTGCATGTACACGGCGTCGCTATCATACTAGATAGTACATCCAGTAAAACAGTTGTTGGATTTGTTATGAAATTAAATTTAATACAGGAAATTGCTCCAACACAGGCAGCAGATGAAGATTTGGATACTTTTTACGATCAGATTAACGAGGCTCTAAAAGTGGTAAATAACAGAGACAATACAGTGTTGATGGGCAATTTAAATGCGAAGGTGGGCAGAGGAAAGGTTGAAAGAGTGGTTCGAGACTACGGAGTAGGAGAAAGAAACGAGAGAGGAGATCTCCTTGTTGAATTCTGTCAAGAGAAGAAATTGATCGTTACAACACTTTTTTAAATTATCGAAAAGAAGGATTTATACACAGAAATGTACTTCAGATGGATACAACAAGATCAATAGAAAGTAAATCGACTTCATCCTCGTTAATAAAAGATACAGGAATACTATTCAATCAGTAAAAATCTAACCTGGTGCCGACGCTTCTTCAGATATAAGCCACTATGAAGCTCAAACTAAAGGCACTTAAAAGACAAAAAAACCTACCAAGTATTAACACATTGAAACTACAAGAACCAAGCATTAGATAACAAGTCCAAACCAGAATCTACGAAAGCTTAAATAAAATGCAAACAGATCACGGTAACATAATAGACGAACGATGGGGAGGGGGGGACCTAAAAGGAAGTATAATTATTCCCTGCAAAGAAATACTGACTGAAGGCAAACAGAAGAAGAGGAAGGAATGGATAACTGAGGAAATATTAGATATGATGAACGAGAGAAGGATATAAAAAAGCGAGAATAACCAAAAATAAAAGCAACTACAGAGGGATATCAGAGTAAACATTCGACAGGCAAAGTACAAATACTTCGAAGACAGATGTAAAGAAATCGAGGATCTGAACTGAAGATATGATATAATCAATATACACAAGAAAGAAAAAAAGCTGGAAGGTACACAGAGTAGAAATCAAAGCACTACTCTGGTGAATAAAGAGGGTAAAATCCTGATGAGCACAGCAGACAAATTACATAGATTGAAAGAGTTATTCACGGATAATAGAGCCGACCCAGAAGAAATCAATAATTACTACGAAGATATAGGTCCAGATATTACTAAAGAAGAGGTAAAATATGCCTTGAAAAATATGAGTAAAAGGAAAAGCCCCGGACGTGATCAAGTGACTACTGATATTATTGGGCTAATAGATGACAGAAACATCCTAGTCAACATATTCAATAAAATATATCGAAATCCAAGAGAATGGTTAATATCAACAACTCATCTGCCCACCTAAAAACCGTAAGCTAAGGAAGGCAGCGACCACCGTACCATCAGTATGATGTCACACATCTTCAAACTGTTCGTCAAAATGATCCATAACAACACTCAGTTTAGATTCAGAAAGGGATTGGGAACCCGCGAGGCCCTCGTCGCATTTGCTGTGCTGGTCCACAGATGCCTCGACGTCAACACTGAACTTTATGGGTATTTCATAGATTACAATAAAGCATTTGAGAAGGTCCGTTACCATCAGCTAATAAACATCCATAAAATAAAACGTCTAGATAGTAGAGATATATGGATCATTACTAATCTGCACTATAACCAAAAAGCTACAATATGCGGTATTGACAACCGAAATCAAAACAATCGAAATATAAAGGCGGGTAACGCAGGGATGTATTTTATCGCCGATACTATTCAATGCATACGCTGGGGAAATACTGAGGGATACTATGAGATGAAAAACGAAGAAATCTGGATAACGGTTGGTGCGGACGACACAGAGTGATCTTGGCGGAGTATCGAAGATCTACAGATGCCAGTGAACAAAATTTCAGCGCGTAGTAAGAAATATGGTGATTTCAAAGAACAAACCAGTTAACATTAGCCTAACTATAGAAGGCAGAAACATAGAAAGAGCGGATCAGTTATACTTACCTTGTAGTAATGATGAACTGCACAAACGAATACATCAATGAAAAAAGAATCAGAGGAGAAGACGCGAGCCAACTTTATAAAGATGAACAAAGTGTTTCGTAGCATATTACATTAAAACATCGCTTAGGAAAACGTTACGAGACTTCTCCGCTCTCCTTTATAGAGCGGATACATGGACTTTGAATGCCTCAGCGCTTAGAAAGATTGAAGTCTTTGAAATGTGGTGTATAGAAGGATCCTCAGATTATTGTGGACAGATAGGATAACGATTACAGAGGTTTTTAGATACATGAAAAGGTAAAGAGAGATTAATAACACAATCAAGAGACCTAAGCTTGAATATCTGGGTCATATCATGGGAGGGAAGAATAATGAACTTCTACAATTATTATTTAAATCCAGGGTAAAATCTAGGGAAAATATCTAATCTAGGCAGAAGAAAAATCTCATGGTTGCAAAACCCGAGAGAGTTGTTTTTACAGCAACAGCGTCTAAAGTTGGTTGCCGATAAGGTACTTGAAGAAGTATATTCACCTGAAACAAGCCAAAAATGGTAGTGATTTCTATCGAATATACATACTCTTTTCATTCTAACTCTTATAGTAAAACTTCAGAGAATAATTTTTAATTTTTTTTTTGTTTCTTTTTTAAAGTCTTAGAAAAACTTTTTTATTTTCATCAAGAGATCATAGATAGTTGACATTTTTACAAAGCTCCTGGAGAAATCTATGAGTCGTAGCAGCGTTTGTCATGACCTGTCGTAGATTTTAGCGAGGATTATTGTATATACCAATAGGAACCAGATTTAGGTATGGGTTGTAGTTCTAAAACAAACGTTCTATTCAGATCCATTGGGATGCAATGGTATTTAATACAAATTCAATAATTATACATTTTTTTCAATCATTTAATTGCCGCCACTCAAAAATACCACTCTAAAACTTTTGTACAAAAATTTTGACCAGCTAATTAGCTGAATAGTGTAACAAACAATAAAATTTTCAAAAACAAGATTGATGATAAAATGCGAAACGGGGTGTTTGAAACCAATTTATTTTATTTGATGAAAGTTACCTATAGAGGGAAATTCTATCGCAGATTTCCAATAATCAGTAACTACAACTAGAACTGTCGGCATTTTAAGTATTCATCATGCTTGTTGCCCAGTTGGAACGATGACACGGGCATTTTTCACAGCAGAACAAACTCCGTTTTAATAGTAATGAGATAAGAAAGTACGCGGTAAATATTTAGGAAAGTGGAATTTTAACTCTGTTTAATTATTGCATTAATCAGTCGCATAATAAGTAGTGAATGTGATAGGACAGCTTGACAAGGCTGATTTTGATTAAAAACGGCCGAATGATAGATAACTTTAATTAAATTTATACTTGCGAATGAAAGCTGCATACGTTTTGGTTAATATGGCTTCAATAAATGTATTATATCACGCGCTTACGAGTTCCTTCTCCTCACGAAAAATTGGTTACGCCAGGGTTACAAACCTTTACGTTTTAAACTTGAATTAACATCTGCGTAACAATTATTATCATTGGTAAAATTCTTCAGGATCTATCATTAGTATTTCAGGATGTGAAACTGAGCCGGGAGTTTTTATTTTTGAATCGGAAAGAAAATTAGATGTTAAATAAAATAACCCCGACCTGTCTACAACTTGAAGGTTATTATTTCTTAATCAGTCTTCTACGCTACGAATATATTTTGATACATATCTATTTTTACCGATTGCATCCATATGATCATTTTTTGAAGCGATCATCGAGTTGATAATGCATGATATTACTTAATAGTGTTTTAGAAAATTAGATCAGTTCTTGAGATATAAAAGATTACTACTTTAGAGTGAATATTGTGTTTCAACTTAGGAAATATCATGGAGCGTTTAAGACATTTTAGCCTCGAGTGGTTATTTCTCGGAGATTAAAAAACAATAGACAATAGCTAAATTGACAGTACATAGGCATCATAATTATAGACTTGGATATTATTTGACCATTATGAAAGGTTTAGAGACATTTGTAAAACTAGTTCGAAATATCTTATTTATTATAACACTTATAAAAGAGTTGTAGTAATAGACTTAGGTATAAATAAAGTAAAAGAAGTTTATATCAATTATTCATATGAGAAGATAATATATTATTATATTAATGCTCTATTTGGGCGCGGCAAACAACTAAAAAGTCTCGGTAATTTTTCTAGATGCTCTAAAAATAGGTAATATAAAATATAAGCATTCTAGTCACGGTGATTCTATAAGGATGTTAAAATATGCCTATAAATTCATAGTATTTATGATTCCAATGACACTTTGCGTAACCAAATCTATTTTGATACGCAGGGATCGGCATAATTTATTTCATCATTTCAAATAATAATATTTACTTTATCTGGAACGTAACAAAATTTAAGACGTGATTTCAAAGAAGAAAAATAATTGTTCCCATGCAAACATTACTCCTACTCTACGAACATACAGCTGTAGGAGAATTGCAGCAATTTCTTAAGAAGTTGAATTTAAGAAGCACTTAAAACTTATTAGGCTCTTTTTCTTCTTTTATTCGCTTCAAACGCATGTAGACGATCCTTGAAGCTTAAATTTTTATACTTACAGGATGATGAAAATTAGCAGTTTATTTATCACCCTGTATAAAAATTCATTAACCGCTTGAAAAGTTAACATAGGGACATGTAAGCCGTTTTACGATATCTTGAGCCGTTTTCAATACAAGCTGCTTTGAAAATGTAAAATTACAATTTTCATTTGTTTATAACTTCTGTAAAAATTAATCGATTTAAACAAACGAAGCACCATAATATTTTTAATAGAATTCCCTTTAAAATGACGTATCACAAGTAAAGGGTTGTTATTTGAAATTACATAATTATTGAGGTGGAAGGAGCTTGAAGGGTTGATGGGGGATGGGGGTCATTTAATACGTCATTTTTGTTCCCCCTTCCCATAACCCAGACTGCTTTTTGCGATTTTTGATATCTTTTTTTATTTTAAGGATGGGTACTTTGCTACTTTTAATGGCTACTTTTAAAAATGTCACCCTGTATAAGAAAATACACTTTACTGCATGGGACAGATCTAAAAGTAAAAAAAAAAGGTTTGAGGAACGATCGTTTTTCCCGAATAAGAATATTTAGGGAAAGAATGTAGGAATCTGTAATCTGCCAGCCCCACCCAATCCTACTTGGCAACCCCACAGCAAAAACGATCAGTTGATACATATTTATAATCGATTGAACCATAAGCAATGAAGAAATAAATAAATTAATTGTCTTCATAGCAATGTTTAAACAGAAGACTGGTAGCAGTTTTGTATGGAATAATAGACCCCTGATATGGAATTCTCCATAAAACCTTCTACGACTCTCGCCTTACATAACCATTTCTTAAGAAATTTTCTGGAAGATTTCAATTAAAATTACCACTAATTTCACCGCAATCACTCTCAGTAAAATTGTTTAATTAATAGACCATCAATTAAAACCGTCCCATTCCAATAGACATGTCGAAATATTAAAGATCTGTCAATCACCTAGTAAATGTCTCCTAATTGACCAACTCCCATGATTCCGGCTCCCATTAAACTTCGTCTCGACATAGTGAAACACATGTGTAACTAATGATAATTTATTGGTTTCTGTCCTGCTCCGAGTACATCAAGAGCAAACTAAACCTCTTAAGGTAATTGAATGGGACCGAATCAATGTGAGGAACGTGCAAGAACAGTAGCGGTTCAGTGTTATTAGATACACAGGTCACGTTCCGTACGTTGTATGAGTCTTCTGATGAGGACCGATCCTTTTTATCAAATTCAAGAAGTAACTGTGATTCGCGTATCTTATGTGTTACATAACTTGTTGAATATTTATTCTATCAATGATCGTCGAATCATTGGTCTCGCCATCTTAAGAACAGGGGCTAGAATCAGAAAAAACAACGACGTGAATGAGTCTTTGAATATCTAAAATGAAACATTTTGTTACCACATTTAACTTAAGTTTGCTCAAGTAGGTATGAGGTATGATCATACGCCGATGTAAACTTGATTCATCCTTATACGGAATAAGATTCGATCAACATTTAGGCCACTGAAGAAATAAATACCTCGAGGAATTAGATCTTTTTCAGTTTTTTGTTGTTATTTGAAATTGAAAGTCATTAACGACTTTCTTACAGATAACCGACAGATTAATTCGTTTCATTTTGATGCCCTTCAATGGGTACACTAAAACTAGGTGATATTGATCATGTTACTGTTTTCCATTTTGTGAACTGGGCTTGAAATTTAGTTATGGATTATTATATAATTATTGATATAAGGCCAAGGCACGAGTCCGTTCGTTGTCATAAATGTTACATCTTTATCTTTGGGCATCGTTAAGTGCATTGTCCCTTATTAAACTATTATTAATTTGAAATTACAAGTAAATTTGACAAAAACTGTATCATTGTGAAGAATTGAGTAAAAAGTATAAATTAATAAAATCAATTTTTCTAATCTCTGTATAAAACCAGTAAGTTCTTTGGATTAGATTCTGACCATTCATATTTCCACGTTAATTTTAATAGAGCGCAAATCAATCAGTACTATCCCATAATTTCAGCAGCTTCAAATTTCAATAGGAATATTTTTTTTACTGTTTGACTAACTTGAACATTGTTTCTGAATATCATAATTTACACACATATTAGCAGTACAATGTAATATTAATATTATTAGAATGGTGGTCAATGGTCATCAGAGCATGAAAACATTGAAACTCTCAAATTTTCAAACAATGCCATAATTCTTATGTATTGTGTGCTAGATTTTTTAAATTATTTTGTAACATATGAGCTATTCGTATCTATAGTTTATTTCCTATCACATGCATGAAAATATTTTATGTAATTATAACGTCATCGGGTATTAAAACGAACTGTTTTAGTTCTCGATCATTAATGAAACGATTTAGAAAGGTACTAATTATTTCAAAGCAACAATGAGATAATTTGATTATTATGATATTTTGCCTTGAAAGGGAAATGTACACGCATAACCTTGCGACTGACCACATTAGTTAAGTTCAGCAAAATCAATGATTAAGCAAAATAGTTATTATGGAGCAAATTATGTCTGTCATTCAGGAGATATGAAAATTTATACGAAATTATTTTACTGCCCCAAAAGTCTCTAAATGTATGTAAGGCTCCGGTTCGGAATTAATTACAACTGATTGCATCTGTAAAGATGGTTTATTGAGTATTACAATTAATAATTAAACAATCAAATTTAACATACCTGTAAAGATGAAATCGAAAATATAAAACAATTCGAACGGGAATCAAAAAGAACATCTGTCTGTTTATAATAATAATCACAACTAATTCTAATTAAGTATCGACTGGTGCTGGTGCGACGAGAATTAAATTAAAATCAAGAGACAAATGCACGAAGAAAACATTGATAACACTGATATCTGAAGTACAGTGACGTCGTACTTTACATGTATTTTATGATTTGGAATCTTTCAGGCTGAAATACAGGGTGGGATATTTTTGTACTACCCATCATTAGGATCTCGTAAACCGTAAGAGATACAGGGTCGGTTAAATTAGAGAAAAGTTGCGCTATTTTATGGCCATCTCGAATCCGTCAAAACATGCAAGTTATCTGTGACCGTTCCTGAAATATCCTGAAAAAACTGAAAAATCGAGAAATCTTATTTTTGGAATATCTTCCTTACCATTGGAAATTAATAAATACTTTTTTGTAGCCTTACATAAGCCGTTATGAGCTATTCATCTGACGTTTCAAAAATTTTCACAGCCGACTAGATCCCAGAGTTTTCATAGTCAACTTTCGTTTTTTTTATGGCCGCCATATTATTTTTTTATGTCGTTCGATAAGAAAAAAATAATGGAAACCAAAAACTAATAAACTTCAAAAAATAACTTTCAAAAATTTTTGTTCTTCTTTTTTTTTCTAAAAAAGACAACTTTTTAGATCGAATATCATAGAGAAATTAACAACCTATAAGGCAAGCAGTATGACTTCATATTGGCCTATTTCAGTTAAGAACTATCTGTTTTTCTTTGAAAAAAGAAGAATAAAAATTTTCCAATTTTTTTTTTTCTAAAATTTATTAATTTTTGGTTTACATTATTTTTTTCTTATCGAACGACATAAAAAAATAATATGGCGGCCAAAAGAAAAACGAAAGTTGACTATGAAAACTCTGGGATCTAGTCGGCTGTGAAAATTTTTGAAACGTCAGATAAATAGCTTATAACGGCTTATGTAAGGCTACAAAAAAATATTTATTAATTTCCAATGGTAAGAAAGATATTCCAAAAATAAGATTTCTCGATTTTTCAGTTTTTTCAGGATATTTCAGGAACGGTCACAGATATCTTGCATGTTTTGACGGATTCGAGATGGCCATAAAATAGCGCAACTTTTTTCTAATTTAACCGACCCTGTATCTCTTACGGTTTACGAGATCCTAATGATGGGTAGTACAAAAATTTCCCACCCTGTACATATTTTGTTGTTATTTCTTTAATGTTCTGTGAAGACCTGTTTTATGATTTTTCTGTTAAGTAGGTAAGTACTTGGGAAAACTTTAACACATTCCCTGCCAAGCTAAAATCATAAAAATGTTCCTACAGGCCATGACTGGCAGGTTATCAGTCTTGAAAAATCATTTTGAAATGTGTTTACTTTTTTGGAATCTGATTATCCATTTCTAAGTTATTTTCAAAAATGCCTAGAGGACACTAGCGGACACCGGTGTCCTCTACGGCGCTCAGAAATATTTTACGCCTTCAGGAATCGTATAAGCCACAGCGGACACAAAATATTTCTCTACCACGCCAGAGCGGCCACGCCTCAGCGGACATGCTTGTTCTGGCGGACACTGCATATTGTAAAGGATGTTATCAAAAGAAAATAAAAGTGAAATAACTAAAAACAAAGTCAAAAAAGTGACCACGTATTGCATGGATTGTTTTAAATCTTACCGCCAAGATTGTGTAGGCTAGCATAATGTATTAAGTTTGAATTAATTGATTATTTTATATTTTTTCTTATTGAATAAAGTTTTCTTTTTCGTTGTCAATCATAATAATGCTATGGAAAAAGTACCTAAACTACCTATCTAAGGAACTATTCTAAAATTTGAATAAGTGGTGCAGGCAGTAAACTATATTATCATTATTACGTGTCCGCCACGGCGGGTAGATTCCAGTGTTAGTTATCACCTGAGCTCAGCGCCAAAGCGGACATCTATAGCGGACACGCGTATAAAATCTAATGGGAGGGGGGAATTAAGAAACCATGGGTGGCGAGAGATGCGTCCATGCCACAGCGGACACGTTCTCATGGCTTGTAATTTTAGCATTTGCTGTTATGTTATAATACCAAAAAGCATCGGACGGACACCGGTGTCTTCTCTGGCGTAGTACGGCCTTATAACAGCGGACACCGGTGTCTGCCATGGCAGCGAATGTGTAAAATATATGTACCGTGCGAGTCCTGATGAGTTGTTATACATACAGCGCCAATATTATAAAAGCTGATTAGGCTAACGGGCAGATTTCTGTGCTCGTTTTTGAAGCTAATACCGACGTCAAATTACTTTTATTAACATTTTTGTAATTACTCTTATGTCAAGAATAGATAAATTTAAAAAATATACAGACTCGATACCATCTTAACAAATGGCTACAGAAATCTGCCCATTAACTTAATGAGCCTTTATAATACACGCTGATAGTCGAATTGTAATAATTATAAACTGTTTCAATGCCGTTGTTTATAACAATATCAACAATTAAGTAGGTACGATCTACGGTAATTAATTGAAATGTCTTTGAAAATTGACTTGATTGTATTTTTCTCACGCCCGATTATTTTAAGGAATTTAAACCAAATCTGTGGAAACAAAAGATTTCCTAAAAAGTCATTTCCTAATAGATTATTTTGGTATTATTTGCATTTAATTGCATAAATTACCTTAAGAGTAACATAACATGTCCCGATATTAAAAAGTGCATAAGGAGCGGGCGGTAGCGGCTTAATAACGTCTTCACGACAAAGTTTTTAGGACTGCCACCGATTGGGTTCGAATCCAGTCGGATAATACGAAAAAACCGTCCTTGTTATATCATTTGAGGTCGCAGTTTTCAATCTAGGGGACTGAAATTTAGTGGGAGTAATAAAATATCCAC
Source organism: Malachius bipustulatus (assembly GCA_910589415.1). Taxonomy (NCBI): domain Eukaryota; kingdom Metazoa; phylum Arthropoda; class Insecta; order Coleoptera; family Melyridae; genus Malachius; species Malachius bipustulatus. The sequence continues at coordinate 35,744,853 of OU342635.1, forward strand.
CAAGAGTGGTATGGGATTTCACTTGAGCAAACTCGATCGAGCCGTTTCAAAATTGGGCCATTTGAATTTTAGAAAAAATTGCTTCAACGCCTTTATGAATAAAATGAAAAAAAAAACTTTGGAACTAAATTAAAAAGATTGAAAGAGGCTTTCGAACTTCATGTTAGTGTAAAAAAATTCAAATTTTTATAATAATAAGCCAGTAGCGTTGGTAAGTTAAGGGTATACCTATAACCATCACCGTCAATAACCATTGAAAAAATTTTTTTTAAAAATAAATGAATAAAAATGGTGGAGTTATTCGAAATTTTTTAATTATTATTTTTCTAAAAATTCAATTTTTCTATTTTCACAACGCCCCTGTAGCTTTAACTTTCAAAATTAGTGCAAAAATTTTTGCAACCTTGTGGAAGTTATGGAGGACTTTATATTTTCGTTAAATTTTGAATGGACACAGGTGTGACTTCAAAGTTAAAAAAAGTTCTTGTCCCCCCATTTCAGGTCGCATTTACGGCGTTTCTCAATTGGGCGAAATTACCTGAGTGACCCTTCGTCACGACGGGGGTCCTTATAATCCGGGAGCTCAATTGGGCGAAGGAATTTCTAAATACCGTTGAGTTATTTGCATGCTCTTGTATGGCTACGTTGTCAGATTTTACAGAAATTCCGATTTTCTACATTAAATAAAATTGAAAAAAATAAATAAATAATATTAATACTTGATGCATTATTTTTAAGTTCTATCAAATACATCATCAAGCCCTTAGTGCATTTACAATTATTTTATACCATACCTACAGCAGAAACATGAAACATCAATAGAAAAGTAATATACATACAGGGTGAATTATAAAAAACGCCCCAAGCGATAACTCCGTTAATTTTGAAGATATGACAAAACTTTTTGAAACAAAGTGGCGTAGTTTATCATCATCTATATGTTGAGATAAACGCTCGATCAACACAACTTCTTGTTTAACCGGAAGTAACATCAACTTCGAGTTTTTAAATAGAACACTCTGTAAAACTTTATATTTTTTAAATGTCTGATGAAATCTAATACAGGTGGTTTTCACCATTGGAATTTAGATTGAGCGGTTTATGAGTTATAAACAAGTGAAGATCGAAAATTTTCAACTTCAAAGCAGTATAGAACTAGAACGGCTCAAGATATCTAAAAACGGTTTACGAATGACGCTAAAGTGCAACATATAGCCATAGGTAGGTACGTGCCTACTGCCTATTCGACTTCAATTATTAATAATAAATTGATTAGGTATACCTATCCGATCTACTAAAAGCACCACTAAATAAATCTGGCAACACTGATATATATATGGGCAAGGCCGCACATGTATTTCTTGTCTGTCCAGTTATCTCTTATAATCCCCTAGTTTCTCGTTTGTCGCCCAATTGACCCCTGGGATTAGTGAATAACAAAATCCTTCGCCCAATTCGGTATCGCCCCGCATTTAGGGGACTTAAATATTTGTGGGATATCCATAAGGAGTAGTCTGGTATTGCATTTGAATAACAGAGTAACATCAGTTAATGCATTTAAAAATGGCGACCATTTCAATTTTCGTAAAAATGGGTATTTTTTAGCCCCGGTATATGCAACATAAAAAAAAAGTTAACAGGATGTGAACAGTTTTAGAGTTTCAAGGCAGGTAAAACAAAATGTATATTTTAAATTATTTTGCCATGAGAAAAGGGGCAAAATTGCTAAAATTTATAGATACATTTTATGACACGTTTTCATAGAAGTTGAACTGTAATTTCCACAGTAAACAACTGCAATAATATAAAAATTTCAGAAATCCAGTATCTTTAAAAAAATTTTAAGTTTTCGGCTTTCAAAAAGCTCTTGTAGGTTTATCCATTAAGTTTTTACAAGTTTTACATGAAATTTTGAATTTCTGGAGAACTTAATTAAACTTAATTAACTTACTTTTTATACTTACCTACTTTATTGGTGATTTGTAGGTATAGGTTTACTTTTCAAAATACCCAGAAACCCATTGCTTTCATCAAGATTTTCATAAATTATTTATTAAATATTTCATAAATTATTAGGGCTGTTTCAGGTATTTTCCCACCCCGTGCCTGATTATGTAGGCAGGTGAATTAAAAGCAAAAATAAGTTAATTTATCATAGGATAATTCGATAATTCATGGGATAAGGTAGTAACAAAATGATTGGCTGGATTGTCACACTAATAATGTACTTTAAGTATCGTTAGAGCTATTAGTGCAGATTTTTCATGGAGATATTCATTATAATATGTCATTACTAAATCTATTGCAAAGTTTCAACAATGACAACATCAAGCACAACTTCCCAACAATGAAACGAATTAACATCTTTTAACAATACAAGAGCGCACGGGATTTCATCAAGCAATTCATAACCTTGCAGGTAAAGTGAATATGCAAGACTTGCAATATTATTGTGTACTGGCACTTAATGGTTATCTAATTGAAACTGTTATTGTTATGCACTAAAAGATATACTAGCACTAGTTTTGAAGGAAATTAACACAATTTTTAGACCCTGTTATTATGAACATTGAACACGGCCGCACGATGCAATGGACAGACGAATTTTCTATGTCAGAATTTTTTTTATGATAAATTTTACATAGATTTTCATGTTTATCTTAATTATTTTTTAAGAGTACTATTGATTTCGATTTGAATCAATTTGGAGCGAAACTGGGATAAACAAAAAAGTAAATTCTACTGTTTTCAAATTGTTTTGTTTAATTTGGAGGTTAAATTCTTGCTTATCTACGAATTAAAGTTTGACTGGATGCATATTGTTAGCACCTACAAGAGTATGGTAGTTTGTGATTAGTGTCTGTACAATCTTCAGCATGTCGGAAAACTTGAAAAGGAAAATGAAAATAAAAATTTTATATGAAATATTTGACAATAACTCTGACAGAGCTGGATTTGGGCAAGCTGTGAGAACCGAACGATTAGTTCATATTTTACGAAACAAATTGAGGAAAAAATAAGCATTTCTCAATTCGGTCAAAAATGTCATCGAAAGCTTAGACGATACTTTAAAAGCATTTCACAAAAATCGTAGGACGATTGGTTGATACGAATAAAGTCAGGATTATTCTCCACGTGCAATAAACAAAATTATGTCAAGAAAACTTGTACTTAAGCTTGTACTTAACTGGAGATTTAAAGTCATCAGTTTTTTGGTTCTGGATCCAATGATAGTTTATAGTTGTTGATTATCTTAAAAAGATTATAATGATCTTGAGAAATGTTTGCAGCAATCACGAAGTGTTTTTTTAATTTAATTTAATTTAAAGGTCTAATAGAGACTTTAAACGGCTCTGGGGAAATTGAAAAAAATCATCTCAGAGAAGCTCGAGAAGCAGGCTGAAATAACTTCTTTGAGGTTGCATTTATTTTATTTACATTGTTATTCCGGAATTGAATACCTATCTCTAATTTTATGTCTGCTACTACGTCATAAAACATTTTGTGGTTAACTGAAATATTAATCATTGATTGAAAATTTTTGCTTGTTCATATAACAAACGAAAATTAAACGCTTTTAAAATCCTTTACGGTTTTCCTTATATAACTATTGAAAAAACGTAAGGTGGTCCTGAAAGAAAGAATTAAACACCGTTTCTTACATTGCAAGGTTGTACCAATAACTCCACATTTCATGCTTGATAATAGAGATATTGCATGTACTTATTTGGCAACAATGAAATTATTTCTGTTACTTGAACGGTCTTTGTTTAGAATTGATGGGCTTGTCGAAATTTCCTGATACGTTAGCAGTTTTTGGAGGAAATTAAGACCATAAATATAATCTAGGTAATTATAATAATTTTCAAATACATAGATTATTTGTAATAAAAATTAGTTGAAAATTCATTAACTCATATGAAAAGTAATTGATTCCATATCCGTTATTAGTATAATGGTTCTTTCTTTTCGCTTTATTTATATGCCCATTGTTAAATTTTATGATTTTATGTTGAAGTGTTAATGTGAATTTTCTCGAATATTTTCTTCCTTTATTGAGCTGTAAATTCCTTTGTGAGGCTATTAATTTTTAACGTAATTATTGGGACCTGCCTCACAAATTAATTTTCCAATTAACTTACAATCAGATTAGAGCCATAAATTTACAGCCCGGTTCACAGAGAGATGAAAGATAAATTAGATAAACACCATAAATGCGTATATATAAATAAATGGTTTAATAAAAATAAAAGATAGCTTTAATTAAGATAACATACTCGTGACTGTAATGATTAAATTCTGCAATAATTCTTCTTAAACAGAAGTTTAAATTAACAAAAAATAAACTATCATATGGACCATGCAACCACATTTTATCGCAATTATTATTATTCATTTCGGACTTTTTATTTATAAAAAAGCACAGATCATTTAATGTTTTAAATACTTAAAATCTAAAAACGTCGAAAATTAATTTCAATTCTGAACCAAATACGCTGGCCACACTCACAAAAGCTCAATCTGAAAGAGATTTCTGATAAAGAAGACCCAAAAAGCAGACAAAACTGCAAAATATGCTATCACAGACACGACAAAACCTTTCCCAAAACTACTTAAAAAAAATACACCGGAAATCTTGATATGAAGTTAAAATCCAAAATTCCAAAATCCAAATTCAGGTCGAATTCTGTGCTTTACCAACTTAGCCACACCAAAAAGCTTCTGATAATAATTTATCTTTTATTACACACCGTGTCTCTTGAATTTCCGGACATAGGAAATTCCAATGTTAAAATAAATTATTGTAATAATTGTAAATATTGGCTCCCCAAATTATTTTACAGTAAAACGTAAAACTTCTTAAGGAAAAAAGCTGCTTCTTATGCTACAATTGCATTTTCATTTGGTTCATCCGTTTGCGAGAAAATCAGGGAAAAAATGGTTTTTCGTAGTTTTTCAAGGTTGCTTTGAATACTTAGAAATATCAGAGAGTTGTACTCGGTTAGTTATCAAAACCCCGCCAATTCCAAAAGCAGAAACAATTTTACTATTAACGTTATAATCAATGTAAGCAATGTAAGTGTCAGGGTGTTGCCTCTGGGGCAATATGACAGAGTTTTGGATGTGTTACTTAATGTTGTTGAAGATAAAAATAAAATTGTGAGACAAATTGGGTGCAGTTAAGGAATATCTCACAGTACCGTCCATCGAATTTTGAAGCGACAAACTCATGAGAATGGAGTTTTGTATAACACGCTATAGAATTTCAGATTATACAAAGTAGTTATCTTTAGTTCAGTTATGGCACCGAATTAGTCTAAACAATAAAGAAATAATAAATTTAAATAAATATTTGTATATTTTATTTTATAAAACATGTAAGTAATTTGTTGCTGCGGTAGGCAAGGAGATGGACACGAAGTGAACCATTCCCATTATGTGAGTAATTATTTGGAACCACGAAGTGATAAAAAAAGCTTTTCGAACTACACTTTTTTTCTTGAAGTTCTTCGTTACATTGAATCAGACGTCAATACTGGACCTGGATCTTCGGTAGGTTTATCATTCATTGTAGTAAAAGTTCATCATTCTCATCAGAGTTACCTTGACTATCAGAAAGGACATCATTCTCAGCACTTTCATAAATTTCATTAGCTTCATCTTCATAATGCGGCACGTACTGATCAGAGTTACCTTGACTATCAGAAAGAACATCATTCTCAGTACTTTCATAACTTTCATTAGCTTCATCTTCATAATGCGGCACGTACGGATCAGAGTTACCTTGACTATCAGAAAGAACATCATTCTCAGTACTTTCATAACTTTCATTAGCTTCATCTTCATAATGCGGCACGTACTGATCAGAGTTACTTTGACTATCAGAAAGGACATCATTATCAGCACTTTCATAACTTTCATTAGCTTCATCTTCATAATGCGGCACGTACTGATCAGAGTTACCTTGACTATCAGAAAGGACATCATTATCAGCACTTTCATAACTTTCATTAGCTTCATCTTCATAATGAGGCACGTACTGATCAGATTGATCTTGAGAAAAAGAGGATGAACCAATACTATCAGGAAGTGGATCATCCCAATATGGTGGATCTTGAGGCCAAAAATACTCATCAGATGAACCTTGATAATCAGGCGGTGGACCCATCATGTTATCAGGAGTTGAGCCATTTGTATCAAGTGGCCCTTTAAAATCAGGTAGTGGACGTAAATAATCAGGTGGACCATTCCTGTCATTTGGTGGATCAAAACCACCAAATAAATGTGGATAATCAGGCGGTGGACCTCTCATATTATCAGGAGTTGAGCCATTTGTATCAAGTGGCCCTTTAAAATCAGGTAGTGGACGTAAATAATCAGGTGGACCATTCCTGTCATTTGGTGGATCAAAACCACCAAATAAATATGGATAATCAGGCGGTGGACCCATCATATTATCAAGAGTTGAGCCATTTGTATCAAGTGGCCCTGTAAAATCAGGGAGTGGACGTATATAATCATCATATGGTGGATCTTGAGGCCAAAAATACTTATCAGATGAACCTTGATAATCAGGCGGTGGACCCATCATATTATCAAGAGTTGAGCCATTTGTATCAAGTGGCCCTGTAAAATCAGGGAGTGGACGTATATAATCATCATATGGTGGATCTTGAGGCCAAAAATACTTATCAGATGAACCTTGATAATCAGACGGTGGACCCATCATATTATCAGGAGTTGAGCCAATTGTATCAAGTGGCCCTGTAAAATCAGGGAGTGGACGTATATAATCATCATATGGTGGATCTTGAGGCCAAAAATACTTATCAGATGAACCTTGATAATCAGACGGTGGACCCATCATATTATCAGGAGTTGAGCCAATTGTATCAAGTGGCCCTGTAAAATCAGGGAGTGGACGTATATAATCATCATATGGTGGATCTTGAGGCCAAAAATACTTATCAGATGAACCTTGATAATCAGACGGTGGACCCATCATATTATCAGGAGTTGAGCCAATTGTATCAAGTGGCCCTGTAAAATCAGGGAGTGGACGTATATAATCATCATATGGTGGATCTTGAGGCCAAAAATACTTATCAGATGAACCTTGATAATCAGGCGGTGGACCCATCATATTATCAGGAGTTGAGCCAATTGTATCAAGTGGCCCTGTAAAATCAGGGAGTGGACGTATATAATCATCATATGGTGGATCTTGAGGCCAAAAATACTTATCAGATGAACCTTGATAATCAGGCGGTGGACCCATCATATTATCAGGAGTTGAGTCATTTGTATCAAGTGGCCCTGTAAAATCAGGGAGTGGACGTAAATAATCATCCCAATATGGTGGATCTTGAGGCCAAAAATACTCATGAGATGAACCTTGATAATCAGGCGGTGGACCCAGCAAATTATCAGGAATTACCCCATATAGGGCAATTAGCATTTGAAAAGGTGGAGGGACTGGACCTGTATAACCAGGTGGACCATTCCTGTCATTTAGTAGATCAAAACCACCAAATGAATCTTGATATTCAGGTGGTGGACTATACTCCCCAGGTGAATCCATATATTCAGAAAGTGGGACCATAGAATCAGGTGGTGGACCATACTTCCCAGGTGGACCCATCTTGCTAGTAAAATGACCAAAATTATTTAATGTATCTTGATAATCAGGGGGTGGACCCATATAATAAGGTGATGGACCATACCCACCAGGACGACGGATATTCCCAGGAGGCGGGCCTATAAAATCAGGTGATGGACCATACTCCCCAGGTGGATCCATCTTGCCAGGTGGAGGATCAACTCTATCTAATGAATCTTTATAATCAGGTAGTGGACCCAGATTCACAGGAGGTGGACCATACCCACCAAGTGGACCCCTATTCCCAGGAGGTGGTCCCATATTATCAGGAGGTGCACCAAAACCACCGAATGAATTTCGATAATCAGGGAATGAACCCATTTTACCAGGAGGTGAACCCTTTTTACCATGATGTGAACCATATCCATCAGATGGACCATATCCATTAGGTGGGTCAAGATCATACGCATCAGGTATGCCAAATTGCTGCTTGCCATGCGTATAACCCCAAATCAGCGTTGCTATCAGAAACGGGACGAAAAACATTTTCGGATTCTTACAACATTGATTTGATTACCGGAAGCGAAGGAGCACGATCGCACACAAATTGCAAAAGTCTTGTATAAGTTTCAGCTTTATATACAAATAAGGTTTTCGTTGAACATTAAAAACAGGTAATTACTTTTTTCCTGATAATATAAATTGCTTTTTGATATATTCTTTTAGGTTTTTTTAGCTGAAATGAAAATAGTTTCAATATTTTTTGAGGCTCATTAGCGTAATAAATTGTCGTGAAATAAGTAAAGACAAATCAAAGTATCAGGTCCCATTAAAAAATTCCAATAAATATATTTCAAGAAAGATCCGAAAAAAATCGTAAGTAAGTATATTTCTCAACAAAACCAATAATAATTATGACCGTGTGTAAATGTTTCATTGCTAAATGTAAGATAAAAATTTTCATACAGTGCATCAAATTTATTGATAAGGGTCATGTCAGCTAAACGTAAAAAGCCATGACGTCATGAATGACATCTTGATACCAACCTTATTTACACAAAGCACACCTCAAAGTGACATATCAAAGTTATGTTTTTTTAAATGGAATGTTCCTATGTTATTGCATTTTTAGATTGTCTGAGAAGAAAAAATAAGATTGGTTTTTACAGTTGGCGTTTAAATTCAGAAGTTTGTGAGTTATAAACAAGTGAAAATCATCATTTTTGAAGTTCAATTGAGGCCCTGTACCACGAAAACGGGTCAAGATAGAGAAAAACGGCTTATATGTCTCTATTTTAACTTTTTATATACTATCCTATGATGTAGATAAAATGTTTATACAGGGTGATAAAAAATTTGAAAAATCTGAGAGTTCTCCACGCGTCGCCAAATAAAAAAAATAAGGAAAGTACAAAAAATGTTTCTATACCATAGGATAGTGTTTCTATACCCTAATATAATAATGTTTATATACCCTAATAATCCGTAAATTGAGAAAGTAAGGCTGTATCAACACGTATCATCCACTTATTAATATACAAAGTTTTGTATGTACTTTGAAGTTTAAACAGGAACTTGCGATTCAGAAATAATAAACTTATATATAATTTGTATATTTTATTTTAAAGAATTTGTATTTTGTTGTTGCGGTAGTCAATGAGATAAATATGAAGTTAACCGTTCTTATCATGTGAATTGTTTTGCATCACGAAGTTCTTTTTTACATTGAAGCAGTCGTCACTACTGGACCTGGATCTTCGGTAGGTTCATCATTAATTGGTATGGTCAGCTTAATGGACTGTTTATCATTCCCATCAGGTTTACCTTGATTTTCAGAAAGGGATCCATTCTTAGCCCGTCCGTAACTAGCCAGTTGACCCATAGTACCATAAGGTGCCCCATAATGCTCAGGTAAATCTTGATAATAAGGCGATGCACCCATATTACCAGGAAGTGGACCATACCCTCCTGGGGGTGGACCTTGATAATCAGGCGGCGGACCCATCATATTACCAGGAGGTGGGCCATATGGATCACGTGGCTCTTGAAAATTAGGGAGTGGACCATTCCAACCAGGAGGACCCATTCTGTTAGGGGGAGGACCAAAACTTCCAAATGAATCTTGATAATCAGGGGGTGGACCCATATAACCATGAGGTGGGCCCATAAAATCAGGTGCTGGACCATACCCACCAGGTGGACCCATATTACCATGAGGTGGGCCGAAAAAGTCTGGTGGTGGACCATATCCACCAGGTGGACCCATATTACCAAAAGGTGGGCCCATAAAATCAGGTGGTGGACCATATCCACCAGGTGGACCCATATTACCAGGAGGTGGACCCATAAAATCAGGTGGTGGACCATACCCACCAGGTGGACCCATATTACCAGGAGGTGGGTCCATAAAATCAGGTGGTGAACCATACCCACCAGGTGGACCCATGTTACCAGGAGGTGGGCCCATAAAATCAGGTGGTGGACCATACTTCACAGGTGGTCCCATATTGCCAGGTGGACCCATAAAATCAGGTGGTGAACCATACCCACCAGGCGGACCCATATTGCCAGGTGGGCCCATAAAATCAGGTTGTGGACCATACCCACCAGGTGGACCCATATTGCCAGGTGGGCCCATAAAATCAGGTGGTGGACCATACCCACCAGGTGGACCCATATTGCCAGGTGGGCCCATAAAATCAGGTGGTGGACCATACCCACCAGGTGGACCCATATTGCCAGGTGGGCCCATAAAATTAGGTGGTGGACCATACCCACCAGGTGGACCCATATTGCCAGGTGGACCATATCCATCAGGTGGACCGAATTGCGACCTGCCATGCGTATGGCCCATAATCAGAGTCGCCATCAGAATCGGGACGAAAAACATCTTCGGATTCTTACAACATAGATTTGAAAACCGGAAGTGAAGGAGCACGATTACACACCAACTGCAAAAGTCTTGTATAAATTTCAGCTTTATATACGAATACGGTTTTAGGATTTCGTTGGAAATCATAAATAGGTAATTACTTTTTTCCTGATAATCTACATTGATTGTTGATCGTTTTTTTAAGGTTCTTGAAGCTATAATGAAAATAGTTTGAATATTTTTCATTGATCTTCATTAGCGTAATAAATTGTCGTGAAATAAGTAAAGAAAAAAGAGGGTTTCATGTCCCATTAAAAAATTCTAATAAAAAATTCAAGAAAAATCCGTAAGTATTATTATTATTATTATTATTATTAAGTTTTTATTTCCCAACAAAAACAGTAATAATAATTAATTATGAGCGAGCATAAGTTTTTCATTGCTAAATCTAAGATTAACATTTTCATACATGCAGCAAATTTACTGATATCCACAATTTCAGTATACAGGGTGATCCCGAAATGGCGGACACGGTATACAGGGTGTTGTAGAGGATGTTCAGAAAGACTGTAAATTTAAAACAAAAATGGTTTCCTCGGCTTCGTTACCGAGATATAGCGTGTCCTTTTTCGAAAATTTAAAACTCAATGGCAGTCAACTTTAAACAACCTACACTGGCAAAGCACATGATTTGACATAACTATTACGATAGTGTTTGCTTTTTATTTTTTTTATTATCGGGAACGGAATTACAGGCATTCAAAGTTTACCTATCCCTGAGTTCAAAACAATTTTTCAATGTGGCATCGTTGTTCAAATTCGAGCTCAACAATGCAACTATAATAAATTTTGAATAATATCATCGAATATGTATCCGCGCAACGATTATTGTTTTTAACTTTGTTTGGTTTGCCATTTCGTATGTTTCCATGGTAACATCTATCTGGGTATTATTGTAGATCTAGACATTATTTTTCTGCCTGAAGATGGGTAGTGCAGTGTTGTGACTTTTTTGTCCACAAAAGTGGTCATATCTTCTTAAGGGGGCCATAATGGAGAAAAAAGTATAAGTGAACTTAGAATCTTTAATCCACAATGGATGCTGTGGTGGTGTCCGTGTCCGCTATTTCGGGATCACCCTGTATAGTTCATTTCATTTCATTTCATATCAATTCATTTGTTTGACATTTCTTTATATGAATAATTTTTATTTTCCAACAAATAATTAAATATTATCGAGATTTTAATGTTCTCATGCTATTAACTTCTCATCAGAGACCCAGATAATTCATTAACATTGAGATACATCGCAAAGAAAATTGATTATCTATTTGACAGCTTTTAAATCTCTCTGGAGGCATTTCTGCTTGAAAAATAGTGAATCATTATTATCAATGAACAAAATAATTGTTAAATTTAGTTAAAAGCTATTGTTAAATTTTTGATCATTCTCGGTCACTTTTATCAATGATAGAAATTTGTCAACACCTGTTAGGCACTTTTGAATATTAAGTTTTTTATGTACTCTGAAGTCTAAACAGGAACTTGCGATTCCCAGTTAAGTTTCAGAGTTCCCCTAAAAATATTACGTCTGCTATAATAGTACTTCTGGCAAAAACCACTATTATAAAAAAATGTGTACAAAAAAATTTATCAAAAGTTTCGTAAACCAATCCGGAAATAAACTTGAAAGATTGAACAGCAAGAGAGTTTGTATTGCAAAGGAAAATGCATAAGAAACCATTGCCGCACAATCAGTTCGATATAAAGTGCAGGAGAAACGAAAAATGGGTAGAAAGTAACTCTCTTGGGATCGAAGCACAGGACGCAACTGGGTAGACTTTGATTGTGAGTACCTACCAGAAGATAGAGAAAGATTTGTGATGTAATGGCTAACCTTTACCATGAAAGTCACTTGCATGAAGAAGAAAAGTCTTCCAAATCTCAAAAAAAGCTCCCTTTAAGATTTGTATTCCTTAACTTTGTCACTACTTGGATTAGTTGAATATTTGTGAGGTTTATGTAGATCATAATGGCAAAGGTCTTTAAGGATATTGAAATAAATATAACGGTTTATGATATAATATTTATGTAACTAATGTGAAAAGTTCTATTAAGTAATAGGTATTAACTGAATTATTCTGGATCAGAGGGTAATAAACTATAAGCTGATTTAAGCAATTAAAATGCAAATAAAATGCATAAAAATCCTATGCAAGTAATAAATCAAATTAATGAATATGCTATGAATAACAAACGTACACTAAATTAGTGTGGTCTGACCAAACAGCCAATTCTTTTACACTAAGTTAGCAATTTAATTTAATTTTTTTCTTCAGATAGTTAAAAATTATACGTCTGCAGCAGTAGCAGTAGACAGTTTATCGGGTCTTGACAAATAATTATTTTAATTGCATATCCTCGATTAAATTAGGATGATTAGAAATGTCTACATGCGTGGTTAAATAATTACATATATCAAAAATTGTCTCGACCAATTATTTAGAAGAAATGCACCGGTTTATTTGATAGTTTTGTAACTGTCGTGGTATTTAAAAACAACCGTTCATTTCTGTAATAAACTTTTATAGATTTGTCGCAATGTCCTTTCCTAAAACTCTTTATTGCATCGTCATCGATGTGTAACTTTTATACCAGGAGGTGTGGATTTGAAAAAAGATTTATGATCAAAGATGATAAAGATCAAGGAATTTATAATAAATCGCGCGGGGGTCTTCAGCATTCTTAGATCTTTAATGTATTTTCTAAGAAAACTCATATACACTATTATAGACAGGAAAGTAACATAGGGAAAACGCTACAGTGAATACTAACAAGGATCCAAGGAACTCTGGTTTAAAAGCTGATAGTTTTCTAAGAAACTGTTTAAGTAGTCAAGCGAACTGTATTTTTTGAAGAATTTCATTTATTTTTAAAGTGTTGTTGAAATATTCTTTACACGTATTCCCTATGCCTTTTCAATGCAACACGGTGTATGTACAATCAGTTCAATTTGCAGCTGCGACAAGGAACACTTGAGCTATCTTTTTTTGCATACATCAGTTGAGGTTTCAACTCTTCTCCCTATCAAGCCCAAGTCGTTCCCAATCAGCCAAGGAGTGTGAATTACAACATAATTCTTGCTTTCAGAAAATTAAATATAAAAACAGTGGATACTTTGTTAATCATCAGGCTTTAATCATCAGCATTTGAGCTTGAAAATTTATACATAAGAAATTCCAGTTGAAGATTGGTTTGAATATGCTTTTGACATTGTTGTGAAAATAAAACCTTTAGTAACAAGTAACTGAAGATCAAATTCGTCGATATACTGATAGAATGCCTCAAAGGTGAGTGCCAGAAATTATACTAGATCTAAATAGGTCAAAAGCCCCTAATAATAATAATTTCCTGAAAGACGTAGAAGATAGCGGGCAAAAGGGGGAGACCGACCCACACTATCTTCGCCCCTCTTCGCCCCTGGTGACACTTCAGTCTCTTAATTTGTCACATATGTACCTCGACCTGGCATATGTGTCTATTGCAAATGACATCAAAATATCTTGAACAGTTTCGAAAACACAAAAAAATTAACTTTTTTCAAATTTAATAGGTACCATGTATCTATCTTGAAAACGATGTATTTTAGGACATAAACTTATTTAGGTTCTGGGAGTCCCTGTATAATTTATGGCCCTCATCTCTGAAACACCTTGCATTTTATGTATCTATGTATCTAAGGAGTATATGTTCCATCTAATCAGATAAATCTTGCATGCCACTCCTGGGAAAATGCATAATTTCTTATTTGCATGGTTGCAATTTCCACACGCTTAATAAGGAAATTATGTTTTCACTAGTTACATAAATAGCCATTTTATGTGAAATAAATTTTCACATTTTCACATAATCTGGGTATTTAGGTAATGACTTCATCAGAAATTATTTTAAACCCTTAATTTACATAGTAACACAATATAGGATGAATCAATCCGTTCTTCAATATACAAAATGTCCTTCAAATATAAAGACAAACTTTCGAGATTAATTAGTACAGGACATCAAAAGGATCCCTTTTTTAAGTCACGTCCAAAATTCATCTAGTTTTGCCTAAAAAAAATGTAAAAAAAAATTAGAAAACTGTTGAAAATCTTTGATGGAATATAAGAGACGATAAAAAAATTAAAACATATTGTAAAATAACACTACTTCCTGGTTTAGAAAACTTGTATTTTGTTTTGTGATTTATTATTTTATCATCAGCATCAACAATTTAAAGGTATAGGTAATGTAGAATAGGAGTTAAAGAACATCCCAGATTTGACTGAGTTAATCAAATATGCTAAACTGCCGTCTTTGCCCAATTTATTCATATTTCATTATGACGGAATTAATCAAGTCCACAACGAAGTAGCGTTCACTAATAATTTTGTTACATATTTGATTAAGTAAGCATATTTAAAGGTGAAATGCTAACGTTACCCCAAAAAATCATTTATTTTTTTGCTGTGTCAACTGAGAATGCAAAGTCTATAACTACCTAAAATTTTATAAAATTTCTTTTTATATCATATGAGTCGTGCGATTTTAACATGTAATGCCACCGCATCATGTAAGCCTGATCTACATGACACAAATATTATACCTAATATGTAGTAAAAGCAATAATTCTGGAGTAGCTTGACTAAGACTAAGGTGACGATCAACAAAGTTCAGTATCCAGGAAGATCTTAATCCGCCCTATAAAAGTTAATTACTAGCCGCATTGAATAAAAATTGAATAGTACTTAAGTAAAACTACCTAAGATATACTACAATTAGTTCAGCTTTTCTGTTATGACAAAACATGATCTTTCAATCGTGACCGGTTAAATTTATTTCGATTCAAGATTACCCTTTATAAACTTTTGTCCTGCAAAACTATTTTAGTTCAATAATTGTTCCATAAATATCAAATACCTAATTTGCCAATAACTGATCAATTTATTGTTACAAATAAGGAAGGAGGTGGGAGGCGGGCGTTTAATGTCAATCGCAAAAATCATATAGCTTATCGTAGTTATATTTCCGTAATGCGACCAAATAATAATTGCATTTAGAAGGACGTGCCATTCCAAATTATAAAACAACGCTCTGAAGGTGTTCTTATAAGTTGTACCTATTTATATGTACCTACTCGTAGTTCGTACATTGGAAACAAATTCAGTTATTTTCTTAGATGGTCATTAGTTTTAGATTATTTCATCCAAACTGCTTTCAGTCAATTTAAAACGTATCATTTTTTTAAAGTCATATCGATCTCAGCTAATAACATGAGAACAGCTTAATATAAAAGTGCATGTATTGGTACCGCTTATTATGTTTGCCAAGAATGGAATGTATTCTTTGGCTGTTAATTTCGTGATTGACGATTTAAGGTTGTTGTATTATTAATTATTGATTGGGTAATCAGTCTGGCAGCATATTTGCTCTAGTGAAGAAATAATTGGTTGCTACTTATCTAGTCGATTTATAATTATTATCCTAAGCTGCTTGGAATGGTTTGGGAAACAGACACCTTTAATTATTATAGGTAATATACAAGGTGAGAATTTTAAAAACGTTATACAAAGCAACATCCGAAAACAGCTGTAAATATTTTATTCACATTTTAGGACGACAATTAAGAGGATGGGCGACAAAGTCTACAACATATTTAACATTTTCGTTAATCTGATTTTTTGTTAATGTTGTTAAATCCATCTTAACTTTAACTAAATGATAAAAAGATGTTTCCTAAGCTATAAAAAAGCTTCAAAAAAATTCGCTTATGATTTTACTTGCTTCTATTTTTCTGGACTATTTTAGTCGAGGTTATCTCTATGTTGAAAAGGCCATCAGTTCAATAAAAATTAAATTCTATTTCATAAAAAATAATGGAATATCTCAAAATAAATATTTAAATATTTCAATTAACAATTCCAATGATCAAACTTTAGCTGAGTTAACTCTGCCGTCGTTTCACAAAATTTGTGATCTTAAAATATATATCAAAGTAATTTAATTATTGCGAGACAATACAGGGTGCACCATGTATCCTTCTCTATATTGCTATCTCCTAACGCTAACGGATACAGGGTCGGTTAAACAAGTCCAAAGGAGCGCAATTTTGTGGTCATCTCGATTCCGTCGAGACATACAAGATATCTGGGACCATTCCTGAAATATCCTGAAAAAACTGAAAAATCGAGATTTCTTGTTTTTTCCATATCTTTTTTATTATTGGAGATTAATGAATAATGTTTTGTGGGCTTACATAAATCGTCAAGAGCTATCCATCTGTCATTTCAAAAATTTTCAAAGCCGACTAGATCCCAGAATTTTCATAGTCAACTTTCGTTTTTCTTATGGTCACCATATTGTTTTTTTATGTTGTTCGGTATAAAAAAAATCATAAAAACAAAAAATTGTTAAACTTCAAAAAATAAATTAAAAAATTTTTTATTCTTCTTTTTTCTTTACAAAAAAAAACATTTTTAGACCGAATTTCATAGATAAATTAAAAAACCATAAGGCAAGCACTATTTCGGCGTATTTTACAAATGTTGCCGTTTTTCGACGATTTTTTATTAAGTTTCAAAAATAAAAATTAAAAAAAATTTTTTTTTGGAAGTTTATTAATTTTTGGTTTCCATTATTTTTTTCATATCGAACGACATAAAAAAATAATATGGCGGCCATAAGAAAAACGAAAGTTTACTGTGAAAACTCTTGGATCTAGTAGGCCTTGAAAATTTTTGAAATGTCAGATAGATAGCCCTTAACGGCTTATGCAAGCCTACAATAAATTATTTATTAATTTCCAATAATAAAAAAGATATGACGAAAATAAGAAATCTCGATTTTTCAGTTTTTTCAGGATATTTTAGGAACAGTCACAGATATCTTGCATGTTTTGACGAATTCGAGATGGCCACAAAACTGCGCATCTTTTCTCTAATTTTACCGACCCTGTATCTCTTAGCGTTCAGGAGATAGCAATATAGAGAAGGATACATGGTGCAGCCTGTATACCAATAACTCACGATATTCACTTCTAGGTGATATTCTTTTATAAACTGTGACCAAAATTTGAGGTTGAGAATAATTTAGGTTGAACGTTGCTCATTAACTCGCCGGCTTTTTCCATCTGGCTCAGCTTCCGGAAAATAAGTAAAATGTGGCGTACTTACAGGATTTTCGATGGGAAACCGGTGTCTGTATTAGATTACCTTCCGTCTTGGGCTGATTCATGGATTTGAACCATTTGTCGGAACTGGACAGTTTGCTTTTCCTAAATGGACAGGTATCATTTCGTTGAGTTTATTATTGTTACCGTCATCTTTCCTTAAAATTCATTTTTACCTTAGCTTTACAAGGGTACATTTATTTTTAATATCTACTGACTGTCGATTTTAGACAACTCAAAAAGTCTCTCTTTTCCTTATCATTCCACCTCGAAAAAGGGGTTTTCAATAACACATTAACAGAATCAGGCATCAAAATGGAAATGGTAATAACAATAATTATTATTTAAAAAATATATAATTAAATGGCCATGAGATATAAGACAACAAAAAAAAAACTCTACTCTTATACCCGGCTCTCCTCTCCTGTATTCAAGATCATGCAATTTCCCAGCATTAGAAAAAAAAATTCTTCGAAAATTTGCCCCCTTACGCTATACAGCGCCTACTTAAAGACACGTTAGACGGCTCAAAGTTGAAATTATTTTTTCCAAAACATACAGACGGCTTTGAAACGTCAGACGACAATTTTTTTTTAATTACAGATTTGAGGGCGTCTGACACCCCTTTAGCAGTGATCTAGCCGTCTGACGAATTACACATTTCATCAATTCACGATTTTTTTTTGAGCCGTCAGACGTGTCTTTTGCCGAGGTTTTGAGTTGAATCCTTGCGGATGCATCTTGATAGTTCTCCGTCAACCATCTCACAAAATTCCAGCCGGAGGTACGATCATAGCATCTCGCGGCCGCCAGCTCTGAGTCTACGAGCCAGACCTTTCTGTCCGTCTGTTTCCACTAGGATTGCAGTGAGCTTCACAGTACTTCACTGGTCGAAGCTTGACCTGTCTAAGACCGTTTTGACGCCTGTGTCCCATCCTGAAGTGTGATCCAGCCTAAATGGAAACCGGATTTACATTTTGTGAAATATCTCTACGTGAATTGTCGACAGCCTCAAAATATAATCTGCCGTTACCTTCAACAAAGCAATAAAGCGATTATTTTTCACTTAAATTCTTGGTAAATTATTTTTTGAAGCTTCACATTTTAGATTCCCTTTCTATAAATTCATTGGCAGCTACAATTCTAAGCAATTTTGAACTGGTTTTGGATAAGATACACTTAAAAGGAATAAGAAATGATCGAAAGCCGATTGCCGATTGCTTAAATTTTTCCGTTTCAAAGGACATAATCAACGTCTCGAAAATTGTATCTAAAAATTCCCACAATTTTATTCTTTCAAGCTGAGTTGTTAATAAGATCACTAGTCTGATAAAATGCTCTACAACTATGCCATTTACTTATTTAAATTAAGTAACGGCCATAACAATTACTACATGCCTACGAAGTATATGGTTTCATGACTTGATCTATTTACCGCACTATGTGAGTCATACTTCAATGCGAAATGCACCATAACCAGGATACAATATTGTATAGAAACCATATTCGAGAATCGATGAAGGAGATACGGAAAGGTGTGTTCGATATAATTATTAACGTATAGAAAACCGCGAGGTGGTTCTTTTGTTCGGCTTGGTCGATTATTAAATTTATACAATTGAGAAATAGAAATAAATATGTCTTACAGAGACGGTTAAATGGTGCGAATTTTGGCAGATCGTCGATTGTGTAACTTAAAATAGCGCTTTGTATTTTTTATTGTTACTTACCTGCGAACATTTGAAATTGATACCTGAACGGAATTAGGCTCGTGAATCAATTATTATTAATATTACTTGAAATTTGAACCTGGAAGTTGTAGTAAATACTAACACATTAAATAGTATCAATATCTTAAGTTACAGGGTGGTAAGTTAAGTTTACAAGGTCAAGGATAATTTAAGGAACGATTATTCTTGTTGGTTTTTAAACTAGTCGACCTTGTGAACGTAAACAAACCTAGCAAGCATGTATCGTAATGCATTTCTTGCATGATAGGATGGGGTTAAAATTATTAATTCTTTAAATATTCTTTCTTCTCTTGTTTTTATTTAATTCATAAACTAAACTTCCGTTCCTTAAAAGTTCCTTAAAAGAAAAATCTGGGGTTCTGGTCGGGTGATCTAGATGACTACAAAACATAACCGAGACAAGCATAAAGCTTTTGGAGTTTCAAGTTGCCTTTATAGGTACGCAGGTTTCTCAAATTTGACGATAGTTTTTGTGAACGCAACTTAATCTGTCATTTCCTTGGATAACTGTTTTTGCAAAAATGAAAAAACAACTCTCCTTACTGATCCTAGGATTATCCTGCCAGGCTTCGGATTGTGTTAAGCTCTGTACCTGGCCTAGAGCGAGAAGAGTTATTTCTCTCTATGTGATGACCTTCTACTAACTCTCTATCAGAGATGAGACAAAAACCGAAAAGGGTGGAAGAAGAATAGTCGATTGTTCTATAGAAGAAAGTTCACCTTGTGACTTGACAACAATGACAACAAGCAGCCGAAAAGTGAAACAAGAATCGATTTCCTAGTGGAGTCAAGGTTATGGAAGCTGACCATTTGCCCATATAAAGGTAGTCAACTTAATGCAAACATTTGCTCCATATCCATTTTAGACTAAGCTCTCACGTTTTAACACTCGCTTAACGTACATTTGTCTAGAAATTGGCTTAGATAATAGATAAATGGTCCACTTGTTGAAGGAAATAATGAGCTGGAACCCCATCTTGTTGAAAGTTAAGTGGCGTTTGCTTCATTTATAAATTAATATATAGTATGGTGGACTGTGAAGAGTGCTTGAGCTTTTTAAATTTTAATTGTTCTCCATAATCCTTACGTCAGAGACACATGCTGTATGCTGATCTGACATCTTGTAGTACAAATTTTTATTTGAACTCACCTTTGATAAGATGTGTCAGGCATTTCAATGAGGTTGAACTTGCTTCTGCCGGGTCTGCTTCTTCTTCTTCTTCATTTCTGTCATTTAAAAGAAAGGCCGCACATTTTTTGAGGCTTTGTACGTGACCGAGAATTCGTTCGGGAACTTGCTTCCTCTTTTTGGTTTTTAGCTTCCTTTTGTTGTTTATTATTTGTTTAGTTTAGTTTAGCTTACGTTATTTTTGCTTGTTATTATATACAAGCATTTCTGTTGTTTTGAGACTGATGTTTTTGTATTGTTGTAATGTTAAGTTGTGTCATCCTATATTGGGTCATTATTGTGATCTGTTGGATGACCTTACTCTATAAATAAATAAAATAAATAAATAAATAAAGTGCAAAAGATCTTCTTTCAAAATACGATTACCGGCATCATCAACTTGATTTTCTAGCTCTTGAACGATAAGTACTGTCTCATCGAGCATGTTAAGGTAGAGGTCACCATTTAAGTTTTCCTCGATAAATAAGGGGCCAATAATAAATTTTCCCAAAATACCTGCCCAAAAATTAATTTTTGTGGCCATTGCGTGTTCACTTCTCGAAAAGCAAGCGAATTTTTTTCGCTCCAACAGTGACAGTTTTGTTTGTTGACATTTTAATTAACAAAAAAGTGCACTCGTCATTGAAGCAAACGTTTAATAGTAAATTAATGTAGCATTAATAGCATCACTCATGATTTCGCAAAACTGTATTCGTCGATCAAAGTCATCTTCATGGAGATCTTAAGCATTTTATACGAATGGAATGTATGCAGTTTCAAAACTTTCCTTACACATTCATGGGATATACCCATTTGCGGTGATACTTGACGTAACGACGCTGTGGGTTCAGCACTCAGCAGCAATAATAGTAGCCAAAACCTCAATTTGAGCAGCTTCATCAAGTACAAGTTGGTTTTCCTTTCTTTTATTCGTCACTGAGCCAGTGTCTGATGCAAACTTTTCAACTAAATAGATCCAGAATGAATTGATGACTGACGTCACGATCATGGTTTCTTTTATTAAAAAGTAATGTCGCTCTTTTTTTCGAACTTCTCCATAGATGAAAATCATTCCAATTCTTTCTTTAAGAGAGTAAACCATTTTTCGCACAGTTGATATTACTTCACTAACTTAAAAGCTTAGCATACCACCTATAGCACATAACAACGGAAACGATAGAGCAGATCAAATTAGGTACAAAAATGAAGCCCCAATACCCTCAACAACAAAACAAACTTATCGATACGATATAAAATCCAGATTATTATTTTGCGGGCGTCACAAAAAGATGGTCTTATCTTAGCTTTGCGATGAGTTGCCACTTAAACCCTTACCATGTAGGATCTCGGAATAAAGCTTTTTTACACATAATTTTTTTGACATTTCAAAAATAAGTAAACTTTTTCTTCTTTTTACAATTCATTGTGTAAATTATTATAAATGGAAATGTTACACCCGTGAATGTGTCTCCTTCGATAATAAAATCGAGCTGTCTGGCTATGTTTCCATATTTTTCAAACAAGGAAATGGTCAGTTCATTGGTCAGCTCTTGTTGGACAAGCTCGCTTGTTTGTGGATCTTTGGGAATCTTTACGTCTGGTCGTGGATTTTTTAATCTGCCTTTTATTATATTTAATTTAAGCTTTATTTCTGCTACTAATGGGACGTGGGCAACTCCAGGGTAGGTTGTTACACGTGTTATACAATTTCTGAAATGCATAATTTACAAGTATGTAGTCTATCTGGTTCCTTATTGGTTCCTGGTTGTTGTTTTTAGCAGGAGAGGTTTCCTGACTAATTATATAGTATCCTTTTTGGGAACTTGAACAACCACAATAATACCATAAATGAAATCAAATCTGTATTGGCATACTTTTCACACGAAAATTGTTACGGATTATTTCGTAAGGTTCTTAGCAGAAATCGTCTCTTTACTCTCTTTACTTGGCCCGTTCCCAGTTTATTTGGAATTGGCTCATGTAATTAATTTTCGCGAGAACGTTCTCTCCCCGGTCGTCTGTAGGTTATTCTACATCTTTTGTATGTCGTGTTCTGCAGCCTTCATCCATTTTATTTGGGCTCTTCCATGACCTCGTGGTACGGCTCCCAAGTTTAGAACAGCTCCAGTAACATAGTCTTCGGGCCTTATTGCAAGACCGTAAAGTCTGCTCTTCAATATTTCTCCCCCACTCGCGCTAACTTGAAGTAAATTTCCCATTTGATTAAACCTTGAAGTTTTGATACCTTGGAATAGTAGATTTTATTTTAAAAATTTCGATTGCGCATTGCTTCACGATGAGCACTATCAAAATTCTCGACAGGAATGGCCAGACCGGGCCAGACAGACCTCCAGTAGGGTATACTTTAAATATTTCAATGTAGGATATGTTAAAAAATTTCCCATTAATGAAAATATGTTCAAATATAAATTATCTTTTCGCAAAACCTTTCATAAAGGTGTTATTATTTATATTAATAACGAAGTTAAAGTTTGCACCGTTAAAACATGTAATAGACTATTCCGTCTGCATGCACGATCGTATTTTACTCTATCATTATTTCTCATAAATTAGTAAACCATTAACACCTTATTCATTTTAAATTATTTTTTTATTATATAATTATATCGACTGATACATTTAATTATTTAAAAAAATCTATGCACCAATATGGAGGTGTGGTGGTTTGGAAAGTACCTACCAAAAAGCTATTTGTTTTTTATGCTGCAAGTGAATGGCATTTGTTTATATTATCGATGTCTATAATAGTCAATTCATACATCTATTTCTCTTATGTAATTTCATCTTACATATGTACTTAATATAATAATGAAAGTTCACTGCTTTGTAAAGAAGTTAATTTCTCTCCTGCAAAAATCTATTGCTCGAAATAAATGCAGGATGTTTTATAATATACGGAGTGAGATTAATAGTGTTTATAGTTTGAATGTTAGCTATAAATAAAGAATAATCTTTCTCAAAACGTCATGTTATGTTAGTGCATGGTCTTCTTCATATAACGTAATCTCGCTCAGGCACTTTGTTAGTTGAAGACTGAGTGATTGGAGAGGTAGTAAGGAATCATCAGATGTATATGTACCATTAATGGCATCTGTCATCTAAATTATTTTTAAGTTTTTTTTATAGCTTGGAAATGTAAATTTCGTAAAAGATCGACTCTCAATTTTTTTGTGTTTTAAACTCGACAGCGCGTTTTGATTTCTTGCTGGAAAATATAAGTAGGTAGGATCTCATATTATACGATTTTGTCTAAAATGTTTAAAAATCGTAATATCAAAAACTATCTCTGGCCATATCAAAGTTTTGCCTTAATGTGACCAAAACTTTAACCTTAATAGACATGCCAAAGGAAAAATCTTATAAGTTTCTTAACCCAGTCTCTTCCTCTGATGGCATTAAGAAAACGTGTTATATCCTGATTGATTCATCAGTGATACCACTCGATGCCATCACCTATCCATCGACTAAAAAAAGATGTGGAAATGTGATGGAAGAAAGACTAAAGTGATATGTATGTTTGTGATGGAACCATTTGAGAAGTAGAAATGTACATCCAAAATGAAATTCTAAATCAAAATAAAACTGAAATGGCATAGTACCTACTCTGCTGTTGTAGACATACTCGTAAATGATGGAG
The DNA here is from genome assembly GCA_910589415.1 of Malachius bipustulatus. Classification (NCBI taxonomy): domain Eukaryota; kingdom Metazoa; phylum Arthropoda; class Insecta; order Coleoptera; family Melyridae; genus Malachius; species Malachius bipustulatus. The sequence goes on from OU342635.1 coordinate 35,769,109, forward strand.
TCATGGACTTATGGAAGAATTCTCCCCATCACTGATTGTTTCCATCGGACTTTCTGATGAAGTTCACAATACGCCTTAGTACTGTAAGCGATGTTGTCACTTTGGCAATATCTGTCTCTGAGTTATAAAAACATTTTTTTGGTGATGGAGAACTGCCTCAAAAAATAACAATTAATTGATTTTCAATAATTGTATCGCTCTAAAATAATACAAAGGTAAACTAGGTATATAGTTGTACAGACCAGAACCCTTTTCAAGGTTCTCAACAATACGTATGAGAACTTGACAATCCTACTAGCAATTTTGGTACAATGTGTGCGAGAGCCAGGAATAGGTGATCTTAAGAGAGATGCACAGAAACTTAACAACATCAAATCTTGCCAGAGGCACCTTCCGACTGAAATTTCAGGTCTCATATCCATAGGGTGAGAATTCTTTGGAGTGTAGAAAGAAGTTGAATTGGTTTTTGAAACATTTAAATATAGAGAGTTGTCACAAATACCACTTATACCTGTAAAATAATACAAAAGTAAACCAGGGTTGTAGAAACCAAAACCCTTTTCAATGACAATGCTGCTAGCAATTTTGGTACAATGTGTGTGAAAGCCAAGAACTTTTAAGAGAGATGCACAGAAATTTAACAACATCACATCTTGCTTCAGTCATCTTCCCACATAAATTTCAAGTCTTTTATAGGGTAAGAATTCTGTGGAGTGTAGGAAACAGTTGATTTTATTTTTGAGGCATGTAAATAAAGAGTTGTCACAAAAAAACAACTATGCAATTTATCCAGACCCAAGTAAACACCACTTTGTAATTTTATCAGATTCTTTGACCTGAATAAAAGCGCTTAGTCTTTTCTTTCAACATTTATTAATGACCATTCATACATAGTAATACCACTATGCATAAATAACATAAACAACGCTAGCACCTTCAAACATCACCTAATTCGTTAAGAGGATTTCTCTTTCAGCCCAAGGAATGAAGAAATGGGAGTTCCTTTTGTTAAGTTAACTTATGACCCTCAATTAAGCTCTAACAAGTCTCTAGAACAATTAACGTGTCAACAAATGAGTGAAAAGTATACGATAACAATTTGTGTACAGGATCTAAGTGTGAATAATTGGTACGAACAAATTTATTATCCACTTGATTTATCCATGAACGTTCAAGTAAATAACTATAGTAAGTATATAGCATCTATATAAGTATATAAAATAGAAGGTCATTGTCACAGTTAATGAACAATAAGAACCGTAAATAAATAATAATACCCACCCACAATTTACGAAATACAATCAATGTCAAATTTTGGCGATTTGGTAACTAATATATGATGGATAGTACCAATTATATGATTGTTAGTGGCTTTAATGGGAGAAAAATCAAAGTTAATTGCTGAAAATAGGGCGTAGTTTTTTCATTGAAAATTGATTGCCAGGATAATTTATTATTAAGAGTTATTACAATATGTTTTTTCAAAGTACCCTATTATAGTACACATATGAAAATGTTTTATTAGAATGCACAATATTTGGTGTACTTTAAAGATCTTAGAAATAATGGATAATTTGTTGAAGATTTTTTTTTAAATTTTTGTCACCATACGAGCAATTTAAGGAAATATATGAGGTCTATTATTGCTGCTCAGAAAGCTAAAGGAAATTAAAAATAACTTTTTTCTTCAAACGTCAGTAAATCAGACATTACTCGACTCAGTAGCCGGTCTCAAAGTTTCACTTTTCCTCCGCCGGAGCTAAAGTGTTGCCAAGCAACACTTTACCTCCGCCGGAGCTAAAGTGGTGCCATAGCAACATCAACATACAAACACATACCTGTATTAAGAATCAACTATTGAAATTTTATTAATGTAGGCCCGTATATTCATCAATAAAATTCAACCTAAGATATGAAAACTCTCTAGTTTATTATTATCTAATAAGGTTAAAAGGAATTTGGTATTAATCAAACATAATCTTTGGAAAATCTACACCGAAACGAAGTAATTCTGTGAAACGTCATAATTAACCCGAAGCCGGACGGTCGACAGTCGGTTTCAGTCGAGTCGAGCTCGTGCTCGGCTCAGTCGGTTCAAACGTCAGAAAAAAGTTGGGTTATTGCGAGGTAAACAAAAATAATTATTATTCCGTATTGAAGTTTGAATATTGAACACAAGGATAATAATTATAACCATATACCTAGGTACATAAAGGAATCCAACATCTTATATTTTTATTATTAGGTAGGTATTAGTGTACAGTTATAGGTACCTACCTACAATGACCTACATATTTAACATTCAACTTCTGACTGACTGGCATCATCATTAACAGAAAATGAAAAAATTGACCAAGCAGGGTCTAGCAAGAGGTAGGTAGATGTTATCATTAATTTTATAACTTACTTACAAACTTTTATAACGTTTTTAATTTTGATTTTGCGATGCTTAGTAGTTTAGTTACATAATTATTATTTTATTATTTTTCTTTAATAATTTCAATAATAATTTCTCGATGTTCACTGACGTTGATGACAGTGTCAATTTGACAGCGCCGCGTTTCTATAGAAGCAGCCCATACTCCATATTCACCTACTTATACCAGTCCAAACCTTTTGAAAATTCGCTTTCCTTCAATTAAAAATGATGTTCTTGCTTAAATTTGCCCACGTTTGAAGAAAAAATAGTATATTTTATTTGGAGGAAAAGTGACTTTTCATGGCTTGCTCTCTATTATCAGCCTCACTTCGTTCGGCTGATAAACACGAGCGCGCCATGAAAAGTGTCACTTTCCCTCCGTATAAAATAATATACTATTTTTTTGTTATTTAAAAAATACGATCCTAATTCTCGAAGGTAAACTCAAATGACACACGATTTTGGGAACAATCAATATTTCTATGGTGAAGAGGATATCTGTCGCAATTGTTGATGAAACGAATTGAATAATAATTTGCTAATTTATACAGAATAAAAAAAAATGATAGCAGTTTTGATAAAAAATTTAAGTAAATGGTTGGTGTGCTGTACAAAATTTCAGAATCAGAAAGAAACCAAAAGCAATTATAAGAAAAAAAAACCTTCTTGCGCATCAATCGCAGAAATAGTGTATTTTTATGCGATTCAATTATGAATATTTTCACCGCTTTTTAAATTATTGGCTTTCTGAAATTTTCCATAGTCATGTCATGTTAGCGTAGTGCTTTAATGTGAAAAATTTTCTGTGATAATTTCATTTCATTTCGTTTCAACACGTGCCTTAGAATGGATTTTTAAATTTAAAAATCAAAAAAATTGGCAAAATTTTACAATTTTGTCCCTTTTCCTATGCCCGCCACTGGCTAACTTTACTTGAAAAATACTATTTTTTACACTACCTTTAATAAATTCGGAAAAAACTGAAAGGAGAGTTTTGAAAACCGAAAGTTTGAAATTTTAGAGGAATAAACATCATTTAAAAATATTCGAATATATCTCCGCCATTTTTATATTTGCTTCTTGAAATTTTTGAAGGTTAAATGCTATTAGTATAGTTGTCTACTATCAAAATTTCCGTTCTATTCCTTCAAAAATAAGCTCATGAATGTTTATAGAAATGTAGACATTTTTACCCTTTTCCTACCCACGCCTCTGGCTTATTAATAGAAATGATGCAAATTGTATTGCATTAGCTCAAATTTCAAATAAGTTTATTCCAATCTTGTTAATTTTGTTTAAAAGTTTTTGATCTTGCCTATTTAGGGGTTCAAAATCTAGCCATTTTCCAAAAATTGAAAAGGCCGCCATTTTGGAATGTCTTTACCTATTTTACTCAAATACAGTAGACGACTACTTGAGGGTATCTTACTACCAAAAAAATTTCAGCGCTCTAGATTGAAAACTTCGACCAGAAACCGTGCCTCACGGACGGTTTTTTTTCTGAAATTCGGAGGGACATCCTGTAGAAGTAACACAACTCTAGGAAAATGTTTTTTACGAAAATCAAACGTCAGCCCTAAGGTTTATAAGAGTAAAAAATTTCGTTCATTAATCTTGAAAGATGAAGCTACAGGAGCGTTTTTAAAAATTTAGAGAAATTAATTTAAAAAAAACATCATGTAAAAAAAATCGAATATCTCCGCCATTTTTCTTATTTACTTTTTGAAATTCTCAAGGGTTGAAGTCTATTAGTATAGTTGTCTACTGTAAAAATTTCAGTTTAATTACTTCAAAAATGTGCTCATAAATTGTTGGAGAAATTTAGCCATTTTTACCCTTTTCCTACCCACGCCACTGGCTTATTAATAGAAAAAATGCAAATTTTGTTGCATGAAATTAAATTTCAAGTCATTTACTTCCAATATTGTGAATTTGATATAAAACTCTTTTTCTATCTAGCTTATACAGGGGTTCAAAAAATAGTCCTTTTTCCAAAAATTAAAATGGCCGCCATTTTGAAACGGCTCGATCGATTTTGCTCAAGTACAATACCAGACCAGTTCTTATATATATCTTACTCCCACAAAAATTTCAGTCCCCTAGATTGAAAACTGCGACCTGAAATGAGATGACAAAAACGGGATATGGGGAATTTTGAAAGGACACCCTGTAGAAGTAACGCGACTTTAGGAATTTTTTTCAACGAAAATCTAACGTCGTTCTAAGGCTTTACAAGGATCCAAAATTTCATTCACTAATCTTGAAAGATAAAGCTACAGGAGCGTTTTTAAAATCGAAATTTCGCGATTTTGGAGAAATATATATATATATATATAAATATATATATATATATCGTGGGCAGGTGAATTTTGGAAAACCACTTTTTCGTGATCTGGGGGTCATGATCGGTGGACATTTGATGAGTTTGGGTGATTTTCGAAAAGTGATGTCGTCCTCAATAGTGTATTTTTTTATTAAAAAATACACTAAAAATGGTTACATTACTTCTGAATTATTTTCAACATTGATTTAAGTGCATAAAATTTGTGAATGAATGACTCGAATGGAAAGTGAATCAAATCTATAACTTATAAGCAATATTTCTGGCCTTATAAAATTGATTTAATTATCAGACATTAGTAGTTATTATTACACCATTTCCTCTGTATAGTATATATATGGTTAAATTATTTTCTTGGAAGCCTCACGAGGTCTCACGAGAAGACGATGATGTAATCGGGTGTACGTCCGAGTAAGTTAAGTACGTAGGTACCTACATCTCGCATCTCAAGTACGTAGGTACCTACATCTCGCATCTCAAGTTAATGTTGAAAATTAATTAAATTTCAAAGTCACTGTTACGGTTACATAATTAATTTTATTCGAACAAAAACAATCTCTGGATTCTCCGCAACATGTCGATGGATCCAGGAAGTGTTTTTATACAATTTGGTTCTGGGATGGGCTTGGGCTGGTACTGGAAGAAAAAATAAAAGTCATGCCGGTCTAAGATCTAAAACAATGCATGCATGCGTGCTCCAAGTCTGGAAGTGGAACGTTTTTTAATTTGATTTCTTCAGGTGCTGATTGACCTTTTGATGGTATAAAAAATTGGGCATGTGCAACAATCGTTATTATAACATGCAAAACCGCAGTTTTATTATAAGCATGTGCACCAGATTGGATAAAAATGTAATAAGTATTGAGCATATCGGTAACATTATTGGATCAAAGAATCTGTGTAACCGCCTAATGGTAAACTACCGTTTTTAGATGCAGTGAAAGGCGTAGGTATAAAGTTGAAACCGCCGTGTTATGTATGCGTTATTTCAACGATGTTAATTTTGAGGATTATATCTATAAGACACCAGCTACTCAGAACAACCTGAATTTAATAAACTCGTTCAGGATCAACATTGGTGAAATTAGTTTAGTGAAACGCTGTCTGGATGTTAATAAGGATGTATACGCTTGCTTTGTGGACTACGAGCAAGCATTTGACAGAGTCCGTCATGAACAACGTATCAGAATTCTGAGAGAAAAGCAAATAGATACCAGAGACACCAGAGTTATTGAAAACTTATATTACGACCAAACAGCAAACATCAAGCTAGAAATAAATATACGGAAAGCAGCAACATCAAACGTGGTGTACGACAGGGGTGCATACTTTCCCCGCTATTGTTTAATATGTACTCAGAGGTCATCATGAGAGAGGCGTTACACAGTGAAGCAGCTGGAGTGGTAGTAAACGGAATTCATATAAACAACTTACGATACGCAGATGATACCGTACTGCTGGCAGAAAGCTTGGATGACCTGCGAAGAATGGTCCAGAAAGTGTATGAAACAAGTATCCATTATGGTTTGAATATGAACCTTAATAAAACAAAATTCATGATCTTTACCAAAAAACCAAATCAAAATATACAACTGATCGTAAATCATCAGATAATAGAGCGAGTCTATAAGTATAAATATCTAGGGACCCTGATTAACGACAACAATGATTACTCATCAGAATTAAAAACGAGAATCGAAATAGCACGTAACACATTTATTAAAATGAAGAAATTCTTTTGTTGCAAAATTTTAAGTAACCACCTTAAAATACGAATGCTAAGATGCTACATATTTACAATAATACTCTACGGAATAGAAGCTGCCACTCTAACAAAAGAAATGCTCAAAAAGATAGATGCCTTCGAGATGTGGCTTTACAGAAGAGTACTCCGGATATCATACGTTGACAGAATTACTAATGAAGAAGTCTTACGGAAAGTCTCAAAAGACCTGGAACTGTCTCAAGAGGTAAAGGTCAGAAAACTCCAATATCTGGGCCACGTAATGAGAGGTATAAGATACAAGCTGCTGCAACTGATTATTCAGGGTAAAATAGTGGGGAAAAGAAGCATGGGAAGAAGACGGATGTCGTGGCTTCGAAATCTCAGAGAATGGTTCAACTGTACATCAAACGACCTGTTCAGGGCAGCAGTCAGCAAACTGAAATTGGTCATGATGGTCGCCAACCTTCGCAAGAAGACGGCACCTTAAGAAGAAGAAGCGCCGTTCGATTTGTACACGATTTGTCTAGATTTGTACACGTTTAGCTAACCAAAATTTTCATTTGTCCATAAAAAAAGTGATTTTTTTTTTTATTTTGCCTTTTTTTTTTTTAATGGTGGATGAACGAATATTTTGGTTGGTCAAGTAGTGGACAACAATGAAGGGAATTTTACTAAGTTAAAGTAATGAAGATAACTTTCCTGTAAAGCCTGTCTAGTGAAAAAGTATTCACAAAAGTGCAAACACAACACAGTACCTATATGAAGAAACAAAAAATCATTTTAATTCATAACAAAAGCAAACTCGATTTTTTTTTAGTGCTGCTTTTGGTGATCTATGAGCAATATAATTCTTAAAGTAACTTCTTGGCTGTGCAACAAGCCTCCAATTCTTCCGACAAAATTTTTTTTTCTTTAATGAACCACAATAGACCTTTGGTCGCAGTGGAGGTGTTACAATGAACCTCTCACGAGGAATCTAATCTAATCTAATCTAGTCTATAGGCGACAAGTTTGTCGGTTTTGGGAATATCTCCTCCTGATGATTTGAAAAAACACATTTTCTCTGAAATTTCAAACTTAAATGCAGCGACTACACGGTCCCAGTATAAAATATTAATGATATTATAAAATATAATGATTGACTTGGCAAAAATTCGATAATTTCATCCTGTGAAGTAGTAAAAATCCTTGATAGATCCGATCTGCTAACACGGTTCCGTCCGTTCTCTAATGGCCAACAATCTCTCAACAAGGACGTGAACATTATTACCGAATTGCAATAACAGAGCATTATCTACCTATATTCTATATGTATCAAAACACCTGCAACGAAAATCTATTAATTTCAATTATCTGAAATTATAATCCTTTATATCTACAAAACCGTAATAGATAACCGCAAGATACCACGTCTTGCCTGTAGAGAATCCTTGCGGGATGTAGTCATACCCGTAAATTAGACGATGGTGAGAATTTGCTGGATTTATAATAAATCTGCACGCTTGAGGCCTTCTTGTTCTTGTTTATTTTTAGACCTTGAGATACTTTTCATTTATTTGCAAATACCTATGTAGATGGTTGGCGTTTACCTATCCCTTCAAGGCGATTGAAGGTGTATAATATGTTGGATTGGAAACGATAATTTGTGGGCGTAAGCTTTATAACAATGGAATATAGTACAAAGTTATTACTCATTAGTTGGAAATCCTGCTCCAGATTATCGTGATTAGAATAAAACTGTGTACATATCATAGAGGAATAGATTCGCTTGTAGATATCTAAATCTTTAATTTGAGTTATTATTGACAACAACTGTTATATAATTACTTACGAATAACTATAATTTATTCATTGAAGTTATTTGATTTTGAGAAATATTGAAGTAAATTTCAATTACATAGTAGGACTGACAATTGTAATAAGATATAAACTAATAATCCATTGAATAATAAATCACTTCTAAGATCATAATTTATTAAACATGTTGTATGTTAAGTGTGTCACGTATTCTCTATGGTTTAGGTAAGATAGAATATTGTTATGTGGGAGATATGGATATTCCTGTCTAAGATAATTATTATAATAATTGTTCATTCGTAACTGAATATATCAAGCTTCAAATCACAATGATTATAATCCATCTTTGAAATTAAAATATAATTAAACAAAATTATAGTCAACACTCGCGTTTCAGATCGGGGGAAAAATTTCCCTGTTCGGTCTCTTCTGTTATTTTTTTATTATCCCCGGTTAAAATATTCTTTCTGATGTAATAGAATTTTTTGAAAGTTGGGTAACTCACGTACAATTACTTTTATTTCTAATTTATAGGTGTAGATTGATAAAAAAAATTATAATTTTCTTATAGAGGGTAAATTTTTTTTGAGACACATAACTATGGACTAACGCATACCGCAAGCCTATATTGAAGTCATTCAGTGGACTGCTCCGAGAATTTCTACAGGCGCCGTCTGCACCACCCCTAATGGAAATCTTCTTTTACTTTACACTTTCGAGCTACGAGCCAAACTTGCGTCGCTAAACTACGCCGTCAATGTATCCTTGATACCAAAAAGTCACAATTTTTCTCTTGCTACTTCTAATAGCTTCAGACTTTTTTCGATTCTAACCCTAGCCTCATCCCGCCCTCCACGAAAGAATTCATTCCATTGAAACAGGAGAATAAACACCCGAAATCTTATGACGCGTTCGCTTCCAACAATTCTTCCCTCTCCCTGGTCATTGACACAGCTCCATATCAACATCTCGCTTAGTAACCGGCCAATTCCTAAGCGTGGTCTGCGATCGCATGCAGAGTGTATGCAATAGATAATTGAAAAATGGTGTGAAGAGGCCGGGCTGACCATTAACCCCGGAAAGACCGACATGGTCCTCTTCACAAGGAGAAGGGAAAAAAGAGGATTTAAACCACCCAGGCTGTTCGGCAAACTCTTAACTCTTAGTGGGGAGGCCAAATACCTTGGAATGGTACTAGACGAAAAACTGACCTGGAGGCCACAGATTGACAGAATAGTCACAAAAACAGTGTCATCTCTATGGCAGCTAAGAGGGACAATAGGCAAGGTGTGGGGGCTAAAACCGAAGAATGCACTGGTTATACACGGCCATCATCAGACCGAGAATCAGCTATGGTTCGGTGGTCTGGTGAAAAACAACCACAAGCCAAACCGTCACAAACAGGCTAGCCAAACTCCAACGGCTCGCCAGTTTGTTAATAACAGGTGCAATGAGAACCACCCCGTCAGCAGCCCTGAATGTCATTCTGGAGCTGCCACCGCTTCCAATTTGGATAAAAGGGGAGGCCATGGCGGAGGCCACCTCAAAAACAAGGAATAACAGAGAAAACAAGAAATTTATCCTGCAAATTCCTGAAAAGGAAAAGCGGGAAAAAAGGGAGGTAGCCTTCGAACCAGGAGGACTAGTTTGTTTCACAGACGGCTTCAGGAACAAAAATGGCTACATAGGAGCGGGGCTCTACCTGGCTGGACGGAAACTGGGAAGATCCTACCCTCTTGGGTCCACCGCAACCGTCTTCCAGGCGGAGATTTACGCAATCTTGCAAGCAGCTAGATTGGAGCAGATAACAGAAGCCAAGGAACGGACGATATACATATGCACGGATAGTCAGGCCGCCGCGAAAGCGCTGGGCACACACGGAACCAGCTCCCCACTGGTCCAGGAGTGTGTCGAGGCGCTGAACAGACTAGCGGACAGGAAATCGGTGCATATCGTGTGGGTTCCTGCACACTCAGATGTACCTGGCAATGAGCTAGCAGATCACTACGCGAAGCTCGGGACCAGGGAAACCTTTTGTGGACCAGAGCCCGTCCTGGGTCTGACCAAAAATCTTCTCAAAGAATCTATAAAAGAATGGACTCGCAAGGGTTTAGAGAACCACTGGGAAACACCACCAGGCTGCAGACAGGCCAAGCTGTTTCCGATCGGAAACAGATGGACCAGCATGTCCAGAATGAACCGGAAAGAACTCAGGTTACTAGTTGGGGTTCTGACCGGTCACATCAGTCTGAACAGACACCTGCAAGTGATGGGGGTCACACGGGACCCGGTCTGCCCTAAATGCGGAATGGATGACGAGAACTCCCACCATTATGTGTCGTATGCGAGGTATATAGCAACCTCAGGCTCAACATCTTTGGGTCTGAGGAGCTACAAGAGGAAGAAATGAAACTCCTCTCATACAACAACCTTCTGGCCTTTACTAAAAGGTCAGGGAGGTTCGAGTAGGAGTTTCACCATGGTTCGGGTACGACGAAAAGGGCCCTCGGTGGCCTAGTCGCTTGGGGTGCACCACCCCAACCCACCGTACAGCTACTACATCTCGCTTAACTCGTTTGAAAAGTCAATGACCAGCAGCAACTCTTACAATATTCAATTCAGAGAGATAATCTCAAATTTTCCAAGTTTCAATCTAACCTATACCGACGGTTCCAAGTCTGACGACAGGGTTTTCTGTGTAGTGATCGCTCCTAGCGAATTGGGCATATCACCGCCTAGCTTTTGCAGAAATTTCTCTGCCGATTTGTATACCATCCTTAGAGCAGCTCTGACTCTTTAAGCCCCCTCCTCCCTAGTAAACATATTTACCCCTTTAATCCTCTTCTCAAACAAATTATTACCAAGCTTGCGGGAAACCTAAATATATCATCTCGGAATGAGAAAGCCCAATCAGTAGCAAAAAGAACTGCGTCAGCTAGTGACCTCAACGTTACCCAGATTCATCTTTCTAACGACCTCGAGGCACTCAACCCATCAAAAATCCTTACCCTTTGGCAAGAAAACTGGAGAACCTAAATTATAATCGTTCTATAAAACATCAAAATCCTCCGTCATTGGCCGTCTACCCCTCCCATTCGCAACAGACACGAGTTCAAACTCAGTAGAATCAGACTCTCTGCTTCTCCTGAACTACCAGACTCATTTTCTCATGTCATACTTTTCAAAAACTCCGTTCTAAACACCATATGGTTGCCACTGGTGACATTTTCGCAGACCCTTGTTTCATCAACAACATACTCGGCTTCTTCAAAAGGAGAGGGACTTCTATAACCTGATCTAATCTATTCACCTAGCTGCTGCTAATAACCCTCAGTGGTTGATGCAGCCAAATTCAAGAAAAAAAATTAGAACAAATATTGATGATCGTCTCTATTTATGCGAGATTCATCAAAATTGATCCTGTTAGAAGACTAGTCGCACCAAAAAAATTCAGGTTTAGAAGACCGTGGAAACCATTACTTTTGTGAGTTCTAAGTATCAGTTCTTAGAATGGCTTTTCAACAAGTATACGACAATCTTTAAAAATGCCCCATAGTAAACAATTGAAACCTTTATACTTTTTTCTATCAGGATATGAAATTTCTTAGTTTTGACGAAAATGAGTTATAAGTTTTCCAAGATTGCTAACTCCTAGTATCTAGATCCGGGTCAAAAAAAAACGATCAACTCTATTTTTCTAATAATTAGTTTAATATTCTGCATCCCTGATTATGGTTCATCCAATCACTGTCGTGGATAAAATGAAACAAGCTTATATTATTCCAAATTCATGGATTTTTTTTTATTATTGCAGAATGTATTAAGAAATGCTGATCTTCAAGTACGAAACTCCTAGTAATGACTGCGAATTAATATCATGTCTCTAGTTTTAATACTCGGCAAATATACGTGTGGTTTATTAGATTAGAAAATTAGTCAAGTGTCTCATTTCCTCATCTATTTCCTGACGATTTTTTTCTTCTCAGCACTTGCTTATTTGGCGGATTAGTCGTTCGTTTTTTAAAAATGATCAAACAAAGGGCAGTTCTCTTCCTGAAGGTACGAAAATAAAATCCCATAACCTTATAGGTACTTTTGAGCTCCTCAGTGTCACTTTCTTAAGAAGCAATTATCCTTTCTAAGAACGCAACATTTTCCAAAATTGCACATCTATATTTTGAAAACTGGAACGATTTTCCTCCCAGGCATTGTTAATCTACAAAGGCTTTCTTCAGTTTCTCTATAACTCTGTGTCCAAGATAAGGATATAAAAAAAGCAACTTTAGGAGGTAGAACAGGAGGTTAAACAGGAAAAAGTAAGAAGTGAGACCAATAATATTAATCTGCAAGGTAGATGATTTTTTCGAAAAAAATTTCGTATTAGAAAGATTCAGACGTAACGAAAATTAATCAACATTGGAGAAACTGTTTCCTGGATTCCTGGAGGTTTATTAAATGATTAAATTTGATCATGATATTAAATGAAACAAGCCCATTTTTAGAAAAAAAAAAAAAACAGATTTGACTGAAACTCATGCACGTGGATATTTTGGTTTCCTAACAAAAAACGAAACAATTTGTCTTCATTGCGGAAAAATATTTTCTAATTAATTATTTTTAACATCATGTAGTCCAATTAGTTGATTCCCCAGTCGACAAAGTTAATGTTGATGGTTTTGAATGAGATCCAAGAAAATAAATTTGAAGTATTTTAGTATGAAAGGGGAGAAGAGAATTCAGGAAAGAAGTGTGAAAGGAACCTATAAGCAAAAAGAAAAATTCTAATTGATTTTTTTAATGAGCTTAAAATTGAATGAATTACCATTTTTTATTTTGTATAGTATAGTTAAAACAGCTACCGAAATGTCAACTTTGAAAATACGTTCTTTTCTGGTCATAGAATTAGATCTTGAAGTAAAACTAGCGCGACTTAATAATAATTATTATTACTATTACCTTATAAGTAGGTATGCACTAAGTATATAGGTACCTATACTAATTATTATTTAATGTAGGGGTCTGATGGTTGTTGATAGATTAATAATCTAATAGGGACTGAATGCGGGTATCGATAATTTTATTTTTTGAAAGAGATTACGCAAATAATTGTAGAGCTAACACCTAGATTGTAATAAATAATATTAGTCCCTTCTCCTTCTACCTTAGCTTCTTGTGTAAGTAAAAGTAAGCAATGAAACTATAATTTGTAATAAGTTATTTGACGTACGGTGGGATTAATTCATCGGGTGTGAATGCAGTTCCTTTACGGATGAATAATTTCACTACTGTGGAGGCGTATGTGTTTGTGTTTCTCGGTTTTACATTTACTATTCATTATTACTGCGTGTATTTTATTATTGGAGAAATATGTAATATGAATAAGGCTTTCTAGGAGCGAGAGTAATAATAATGATCAATGAAGAAGTTCTCTGCTTAGATTTTATCAAGGTTTTGACAAATTATCTACATAGGTACACCAAAGTACCTACCTATTGCCAATGTGATTATAAAATATAATTTATATACTTATTTTTCATAGTTATATAAGAAAACTATCTCCATTTTCCTGCAATTAATCAGATACAGATGACCTATCTCTTACTATCATTCCTTTTCTTTTATAGGTGCGACCATCATATCAATTATACGTTGGAATGCTTCTTTATCCGATGAAACGGTTTATTAAGTTTATTTAAGTAGCTATAATTTCACTAAAATACCTATCATTAATTCCCTCAAGTTTCACTCAGTTTCATATCCGTTGTTCTTATATTTTGTCTTGCTTGATAAATTGTAATAACTAAAGTATTTGAATGAGTGGTAAGATGTGTTCAGTGGTGTAGGAAACAAAAATCCATCCTCGATGCTGTTTTATTTATCATTTTAACCCAATACTTATCATTTACTAGGCATCGGATCAAATAAGTGGTGGATGAAAGTTGTTCATCTGGAAGGGGGATATCAACTGATACCAACATACCACATAGGAAATTGCTGCCCTCTCCCCCCTCCATGCAGATTCGGCGAGGGGTAAATTTGAAATTTTGGTTAGGAACTCTTATTTTTTATTGCAGATTCGGAATTTACGGTTAAAAATACGTAGGATTTGTTCTATACATTTCTCTCGATTAATGAATCTTTTTGACTCAATTTCAGTATTTAAGGCAAATCGAAATAAATATTCCAGACAAATGTTTCGTATTGTTGGTCGTAACACCCGAATCTGCAATAAGAAATCAGGGTTTCTATAAAAAAATTCAAATTTATCACCGCCCTAGGGGTGCTTGATGGGGGAAGGGGTAGCAATTTCATACGTGTTTTTACCCTTAAAATCCAAATCTTCAATAAAAAACGTGGATTCTGATTTAATAATGTAAAAGTTAATGCCCCCCGCCCCTAGGGGGCGGTGGGAGTAAGTTGATCGAGTTTGGTATCATCGGATGTTCCCCTTCCAGATGAACAACTTTCATTGCCAACATTTTTGATCCGATGCCTAGTTTTTGATATATTTTAATGTTTCTAGATAAAATTAGCACTCCAGTTATTCTGCTCTTAATCAAAAATTAAGTAAACGGTTTTCTATCAGTGATGTTTCCTTACAAGAAACTTTACTTTGTATAATCTCTTCAAAGTTAATGTTAAAAACAAACATTTATGATTCCTAAAATTCTACCAGGATATGCAGATTAACTAAGTATTTTATTAATCATTAGCATGTCTGAAGATGGCGTTTGCTTTGAACGTAGCGAAACGCATGGTTAATTTCAATCCATCAATATAAGCTTATACTAGGATTATAAAGAATTTTTTTAGGTAAAGACCTGAACAACTTTTTTCAATAAAATTTTTCAATATTCCGTGTGGAATAGGTACTTTACCTATACAAAGAAAAAAAAGAGTTCCCCTGTCAAGGCACGCTTGATTTAAAAGATTATTGTCTAATCAAGCAGGCCTAGGCCCCAAAAATGGTCCAATTTTAATTTGAATTTTATGTCATTTGTATAGAGTAGGTACTTAATTCGCTTATCCTGGAACCCACAGTGTATACTGGTGGATAATAAGAAACATTATACTCATATTGCATACACCTATTATTCTTATTCTCCAAACAGGATCTAGATTTTATCGCAGCAGTTCCGCAATTGACACACTATGAAATTTCAAACGTTGAATTATTATTAATCTACACTCTGTATAATATGATTCCTTTTGTTAAAAACCTAAATACCTATAGGCAGTGACGGCTTTTCAGGTGAAGTGAGTGAAGTGCCACTTCAAGTGCTTCGAAATAAAAAATTGTTTTTGTTAAATTAAGCATAATTTTTGTTGCAAGGTACCATTGGCTTCATTTTTTTTCTCAAAGTCCGGTCAGGTCTGATTTTTTCAAAGTCTGTTTTTTTTCTTTGATCCTGTCGGATCGATTTTTTTGGGCAAGGTCCAAAAGATTAAAAATTCTTTAACAAGATTCTGTCAACTCGATTTTTTTAAAGGTAATGTGAGCTTTGTTTAAAGGTTATGTGGAAAATATGAGATTTTTCCGACCATTTTCAAAATGCACCTAAAATAATTTTTTTTCAAGGTCCGGTTTGACCTACAAGCTGTAGGTAGGTCAGTGCGGATTTTTTTTGTTTTTGCAAGGTCTGATTCGGAGGTTCAGTCAACACAAAAATTCGGACCTATTATTCGAACCTTATCAAACCGGGATTTAAAAAAAAATCGAGCTGACCGGACTTTGCAAAAATTGAATTCGTGAGCTGACTGGACTTCGTCTAACCGGCAATACAAAAAAAAAAAAAAATTCAAGTTGACCTGACCTTGCCCTGTGTAGAATCTTATACCCTTCACTAACTTTGCAATTGACGAGCCGCCACTGCCTACAGGTAGTTCAGTAGGTATTAGGTAACAAGTAGTAACATAATAATATGTACTTTTGAATCTTTAAGATGACCTATCTATGATGAAGTACCTACATGCAATGGGATTAGATTCCTCTTTATAAATGTTTTATCTCCTTTGCATACTTTATGCAAGCAACCCCATCATATCTGCTCCTATTGAACCACAAGACTCACCATCACCATCTCCTATATCACCTTCACATGTCCAACTTTTCCACTACATATTTCGTAGGTTGGCTATAGTGACATCCTTGCCGTCGCCTGTTTTTTCAACCCTAACTTGACTTCCTCAAAGGAGGCCCGCTACTATGACCTGGTCTAATTATTCTAATCTATTGATCGAGCTTCTAATAACCTGAAGAGTTATTTAAAGCCTAAAGAGATTTAGGCTGTAGACGGTCTTTAAATCAATAAAAAATCACGATAAAAAATCTAATATGCAGATATTATAATATTACCAATTTAACTAGAGAATTTCATGTATAAAGCAGCTTTGACAATTCTGCAAACAATATATCGCGAAATGATTATCTTGGTTGCCTACACGTACATAGTTATCGCAGCGCAATTCAAACTATACTTGTAGAGGACTTGTGATAATAATAATTATTGTGTCTATTATCTAGGTATACCAGTTTTGGGAGGATTTTAGTGAGTAAGTTTTTTATATTACCTTATTTTACCTGATTTTCCTAAAAAATTCCCCACTTTTGAGGAAATTATCGACTTAACAATATATTTAAGCTAAGTTTCAGTAAAAATAATAAAAACTTATCATCAATATGCAGATTCTACAAAAAGAGGAACAAGAGCACAAATTTTAGTACATATTTTGTTTCGTAGATTTTTCAGGGCATTTATTAATATTTTTTCATAAATTCATGAAGTGCCGAAACAGTCCCAACAGTCCATCTTAACGAAACAGAACTCGGAAGCTGAAGAAACTGAACATATTTCAATGGTAAAAACTTTGGATTGAGTTACTGTCTTTTCTATAGAGAAATGTTTAATTAATAATTTATAGAAAAAATCGGGAAAAAGTATGTTCAATTTGTGACGTCATATTCATTATCGCCTTGACTTTACCAACTGAAAATAACGTAGATGACCAAAATTACGTCACAACGAAATGAAAACAATAAAATGACATCACAAATTTAAAACTTTTCCTCAATTATCTCGAAAATTTACTCAAAGTTTTCTCGAAAATGCAACAGACTTAAAAAGTGACTTCAGCAACAGAAGCAGTAGCAGTATGTTATAGATAAGTCCCATCCCATTTATTAACTCAATAAAATTGTTGAAACTCTGTATAAATTTTACGAAACGTGTATGTACATAACAGTTGCAATAAAAGCCGGTGTTATTAGTTAATAAAGTTTGTATTATATTGCTATTTGTAAACATTAATGACATTTTATAGTAGCAAATTTTCCGATAAATTAATAATCACAGATTGTTTAGAATAGATCCTGCTGGCACGTTGTCAAACTTGGCTATTATATCAGAGCATTATCACTGGTTTCTAATTGGATCTTTAATTAGATTTTAGACCGCCTATTTCTATCCAATCATCATACCTTTGAATTCTGGAACAATAGAAATGACACATTATAAATTTTATTTATATCTAAGTGTACACACGTAGTACTTGATACGTAACAAGGCAAGTACGTATACCTACTTAAATGTTAAGTATATCTATAAATATGTATTACATCTTGAGAAAAAAAAGGATAAGAATTGTAAATAGCAAATTATGTATGAATGAAAAAAGTCACTCACAGATCGGTGCATTACATAAAATTCAGAAGCAGTTCATCAAACTCTTTGTGTGTTAAGTAGGATTCTTCTTTCGAAGAAAAATTAAAGGTAGATTCTTTGATCATACGGAAACAACAAAAAATTCCCATTAATATATGAATAAAACAAGATTTTTCCAGTTTTTCCAAGAAATGCAAGGTGTATCGAAATTAACTACCATAAGTTGGAGGGCATGAAAATGAAGCTTTTAAATACTGATTAAGAAAGCTCGAATATTTTTTTTCCAGAATTTGTTTTTAAACTAGATACAGGGTGTTTAAATTTCGATTTACGAAGATGGTTTTTATTGTATCTTTCTACAGAGTGGACCAATGTAATCCTGAAATTTTGTATACGGGTTTTCTATTTAATAACCCAGGAAAATTATGGGTAAAACCGAAGCACCCAGTCGCATAGAATCCGGGCTTCCCGAGCACCTTTTTGCTAGTAAAAAATTCTGCACTGCTTTGTTTTATTGTTCTTTCGGAATGCTCATATTAAATTATCATAAAAAAGTCGCACTTATAAAATTTCTATAAGACAATTTTCGATGTGGTTTTCGATGAAAATTCAAATGGGTGCCATTTTAAATTTTTTTAATTTTTATTATTTTTATTTTATAAGTACCATAAATTGAAAGGCTTGCATATGAAGCTAAATTATTATACCGCGCAATCTACGCCACTGGGTGCTTCGGTTTTACCCAGAATTTTTCCAAATCCGGGTTATTAAATAGAAAACCTCTATACAAAAATTCAGAATTATATTGCTCCACTCTGAAGAAAGATAAAATAAAAACCACTTTCGTAAATCGACACTTAAAAAAATTTATGTTTAAAGACATTTTCGGAAAAAAATATTCGAATTTTCCTAATATTTAAGCTTCATCTTCACGCCCTCCAACGTATGGTACACATTTCATTTTGAACCACCTTGCGTATAACCTGATTTTTAGATCTTTTAATGCCCTCACAGTCTATCGTCATACAAAGGGCCTTTGAACTTGATTGTCAAAAATAACTTCTCAATATTTTTTTCCCTTATTACAGCAATATTGTCATTAATCAATAATCCTTTTGTTTTGATATTTATTTATTTTATTTAACAAACTAATCATTTATGCGTTTTTTTATTAATAAACTGGGATTTCGATTTTAAGAATCGATATTTTTTGTTACTTTGTGAGTAATTGTTACTTTGTAAATTTTATAGAACACATAAAAATTTGCCAATTTTAAAAATAAATTGCTTTATGCTTCAAGTTATGACATACGTGTGAGTTTTAAGAGCTGTAATAAATTTTAGTACTTAGGTAAGTAAATAATTAAGTAAGTAGTAAAGAGGCTAAAAATAGGTGTAAGGTTCCATAATAAAAAATTAACAAGCAATTCTAAAAGTAAATAACATACCATCCCAATCTACTGTTCCAGATCCATCAACGTCAATTTCTTCAATCATTTGATTCAGATCTTGTGGCGATAGTTTATCATCAAGTTCTTTTAATATTTCCCTTAATAGATCCACTGTGATGTAGCCAAGTCCTGAAAAATAATTTCGTAAAGCTTGTAAATCAAGGTTTAATTATTATCAAAGGCGTGTGTAGGTGTTGAAAATAACAATTTTACTGGGTATCATAATAATACATAATAGCCGAACGAAGAGCAAAAAAATTACTTAATATTGCTTAAATATATAAATAAAAGAAACTATAAAACGAAAACTTAATAAATTAATAAAAAAAATTTAAACAAACTCTCAATTTAGCTAATTTCGTAGAAAAGTAAAATTAAACATGTTAAGAATATTATTAATAACGGCAAAATTTTGTGTCAAAAACAGCAAATATTAAAATTCCTACAAACCCCCATCGAATGGAATCAACTTTTCAAACTTTTAAACCATTAGTGTTTCTAGCGAATGCACACAAACACAAAAAATTTAATAAATCACTCCAAAAAATTACTAAGAAATAAAAAATATTTAAAAGAAAAACGACTTTTCTAAGAAAACGTCGTTGCATGTTAAATTTAAGAGAAGTATTCACGGAGAAAATTATATGAGGGATTTTAGTTAGGAAGTGCAAAAAATACCAATGTCAAAGAGAAAATTAGAGAAATTGAAACTTTTTAGGTAGGTATTCTTCATTGTTGATAAATAACACACGAAGGTTTAACAGAATTTTTTCAACTATTGGTGGATATTAACGATGTTACACGTGTTTCGCTAGTTTTAAAGTAGCATCTTCAGACATGTAAGTAAATGAATACCTAATGAAAGTGTCCAAGATAACAATGAACAGGTCAAATGGGGAAAATTTAGGCAATCAGAAATACAATGCAATGACAGAATGACAGAGATTTCAAAAATTATTTTTGATTTGCGAGTTATTTTGAAAAGTTAAAATTTTCAATTTCTGTTTTTCTTTTTTGTTGACGTTATTATTAAACATTTGTTAAAACTGAAAGAACATTTTCATTGAAGTTAGTGACCAACTTTATTTTTGCAATGTCAGTTTTTTTATCTGAAGATTCATTTGCAGTACCGGATTTTTAAATAGGGACTTGGATTTTTATTACAAAAATTGAAAGATATTTTAATTCTGAATTTGATGATATGCCACACATAATAGTGATTTAAACGTGTTTCGGTCTATAGTTATTTACATAATCAGTTTAGTTTCACCTTAATACGGACCTGTGCTTTTATTAAATTTCTTGATTTTGTATCGTCATCCCAATCCGACAAGTCTAAAAAGTTTAATAAGAGCACAGATCCATATTAAGGGGAAATTAACCTGATGACGTCAATACTATGCATATCAATAAATACAGACGCCAAAAAAAATCAAACTAATTCTATACCTAGCCGTCACGATCCAAAACTCCAAAAAATGAATAAAGAAAATTCAAAATATCGTGATAATAAGACGAGTGTAATAAATTAGATCAAATAAAATAATAAAATAAAATTTCAGCTGAACTAACTAGATAATAATATAATTTCTTCAGAATCTTCTCAGTTGTTGATATCAAGAAGAAAATCAAGCAATGGAGCGATGTATGTCTAGTTGTTTATTAATGACTGTGTATTGTTGATTATGTAATTGTCTGCGGATTTATAGAAACTTTAATTATAGTTTTAGAATAATCATTTTAGAAATTTAAAAGCTACCATGTGAGGCATTTTTAATTAATATGTTTTTAGACTTTTCATTGGATACATACACCGTAATAAATACCCGAGCGAGACAGGAAATTTTATCATTATCACAAACTAACCAGCAAACTATAAAAAAATCAAAATAATCTCCTTATTTCCAGGAAAATTACTATTATTGAAATTAAATCTGAAAAAAACTTTGATGACGTGTATTTAATATTTTACAGCAAACATTTCGAAGTCTTTTTGATTATTTTTCTATTACAGCTGATGCAAAATATAACAACTATCATAAACAAACAAAAAAAAGCTTTTGTTCCAATCAAATTCCTAATTTACCTAATCTTGATAATCTTAAGAGAATCTATCATTAAAATTTAATATCATACAATGATTATTCAAAACCAATAATGGACAAAAATATTTTAGAAAAAATCACAAATGGGAAAATCTTACGAAAAAAACTACTTTTACCTTCTTTATCGTACATCCTGAAAGCGTCTTTCAACTCTCTTTCAATCGCTTCTGTGTCTTCATCTTCTTCAATTAGGAATCTCGCCGCTAAATGAGCAAACTCTTCAAAGCTCATAACACCATTTCCGTCAGAATCAATTTCTGCTACAATCGCCTAATGGCGATGAAGATATAATTATTAATTAAAAAATAATTAATTTTGATTTAGGCATAACTAGATTGCCTACCTGAAGTTCATCTGCACCTAATTGATGCCCAAGCATGTCCAAAATTTGTCCAATCATTTCGACACCAATTTCCCCTCTCTTTTCAAGATCGAACGAATCAAATATTTGTTTTAACACTAAAATTTAATATCATAATTATTACATTTAGAGAAAAAACTAAGATGCACATCCTCACTTTTTAATTGATCCTTATCGATAACGCCTTTCAAGTCCTCGATTTCTGGAATCTCCGGTACATCTTTCTTAGCCTCTTTCGCTTCTTTTGAATTCTTTGATCCAGTTTTTTCCTGGCAATTAGTATTAAGTTATTGTTTGCTATAATACTTAAGGATAAAAAGGGTGCAAAAATCAATGGATGAAAAAAATAACTCACCGACATTGTGAAGACACCGGCGCACACCTACACTGATTCGATTTTTAATTACGTACAAAATATTTATAGACCTATCAATCAAGTATAATTTAAAGAGGGGGAGCATTCTAATCCTGATCTTGTTTGTTCGCTTGATTACATTAATGGAACAAAACAAATTACCTTTAATTGTACACACACGAAAGGATTTTCTTCTTCCAGACTATTTTAACATCTTGTTTTCACCTTCATTTGATAAAAATATTGTTATTTAGGTACTAAATTATGATAGGTATAATGGGTAGTGTTGCAGATTGAGCTGTTTTTAAATTAGTTAAATCGTGTAGACACTGTCTATGTGTATGTAGACACAGTTTAGGATGAAGAAGAACTGAAATGTTGAATTTTCTGTTAAATATCGATCCGGGAGATGCACTTCTTAGGTGGTCTTCGTGGAATAGGGAAAAAGTAAAAATGTAACTCCAGCTTGCCTGCGTCAGGTGTGCAAAGCAAGATTCGCTTTTCGTTCGTTGACCAGGACAGAAGTCCTGCTGTCTCTAATATTCGTATTATTTCGTATCGTTCGTTCGTCAGACTAAATAAATACCTACATACCTACTCCGACTTAATTCAAATTATTCATCTTACTAAATCGTTTAATCATATTATAATCGTCTACATAATTAGAAATTACCTTTAAATTGATTGGTTGTTCTACAGCATTGTGTAAAATTACTAGTTTTGCATTAAAAGATTAATTTAATGTGTGTCTATTAATTTATACAGTTCATTATTCGTTCTTTGTGTACCTAAACCGTACATAAAAGTGGTCCTTCGAGCCGGATTGTAACTGAATTTAGTGCAAATGGAAATTAATGGAAGTTGCTGGTGTACCATGGATGCAGTAAATACGTCGTTAAACAAAATTGTGCAGTTTTAAGTGTCCAAAATCGTTCATTGTCGAGTACAAGTGTTTCGTGTTTCGTGTTGGATGGTTGTTGCAGAGAAACTTCTGTACGAGCGCCTGGGTTGCAGACAAGTCCCTGGAGTCCACAAAGACGAGCACCTGGATTGCAGACAAGGCCCTGGAGTCCACAAAAACGAGCTTCTGGATGGCAGAGCAATTCCTGGATTCCACAAAAACGAGGTCCTGGATTGCAGAGAAGTTCCTGGATTCCACCAAACTGAGTAACGTACCTCTTCATTTATTATTCGAGGAAAGTTTCTTATTTCCTATTTCGTTATCGCAACAAAATTGCATATTAATCGTTCGAAGCCTAATTCGTCAGCTGATGAGTCGAAAGAAGCACTCAGACCCACCTACCTAATTAAATTCGTCGGTTTGGTTGATGTACCTACCTACTATTCGTGAATTCGTGAATAATACTAAAGTTGATAACTTTGATCGTAAAAATATAAATAATTGTAATTTCGTTCGTGTTTATAATATTAATATACCTGTAATTATCGTATGTCATATCGTAAGTACCTAAATGTTCGTCAGTCGTACCATTGTATGAAAAATCGTTTAGTATATTATTCTGTGTTATAAAAATATCGTTTGTTAAGTAATATTGTAAAAAGATGGATAATTTGAAGAAAAAGAGGGGTTACGCGAAAGGATTAATTACAAAAATCGAAACGTGGGTTGAGGAGAATTTAAAAAATGAAAATAATAAAAATCAAATCGAAATTCGCAAAAGAAATTTAATAGCAGCTTATCAGAGTTATGTAAATATACAAGAATCGATCGCAGAGATTAAAGAAGATGCCACTAAAGATAGTGAGGATGTAGAAAGTAAATTTTGTAATTTGTTTTCGAAGTTAGAAAACAAAATTGAAGAGTTAACTAGTCTAAGCACCCAACAACCTAGATTAGATGGAAACGTAGAATTTCAGAATTTCGTATCGAATTTACAACAATCGAATAAAGAATTTGTAGCCGAATTAGTTCAGGGTGTTACGACAAGTATAAATACAAAGGGTGCAAATTCTCAAACAGTTAAGCTGCCCGAAATCAAAATTCCAATTTTTTCAGGTGATGCTGCAGAGTGGAATAGTTTTCATGATCTGTTTACTAAACTCATCATAAATAATGAGGATTTAGATAATATCGAAAAACTAATTTATCTTAAGGGATATTTGAGAGGCGAAGCACTGTCTTTAATACAGAATTTGTCGTTGGTAAGCTCGAATTTACAATCTGCAATTAAGTTGTTAGAAAATAGATATAAAAACACGTATGCGATAATCGAGGCGCACATCACCAATTTATTCGAAAACTTACCTAATTTATTGAAGCCAAAGGCTCAGAACCTGAGGGAGTTCTTAACTCATATTAATCAAAATATCGAAAGTTTGGAAAATTTAAATGTACCCGTAAATTCTTGGGACTTAATTTTAATTCACATTTTTTCCAAGAAATTGGATTTTCAATTGCAAAAGGCTTATTGCTTACATCGAGATACCAAGAACCTACCAACGTTAAAAGAAGTTATTAATTTTTTAGAAAAGCAATGCAAAGCATTAGAGGAAATAGATGCAACAAAAGGCACTAGTCCTACACCGATTAGGAAAGTTAATCATTTTATTAGTTCAACTCATTATTCGAATCAACAACAGACAAGAAATGTGGCAGGAAATCAATCCTATTTAATTTGTAATTTTTGCTCAGAGAATCATTCGATTTATAAATGTTATAAATTTAAACAATTAACTATTCAGGAAAGAAACAACTTTATAACCTCTCGAGGTTTTTGCAAAATATGTCTGTTTAGGAAACATTCGTTCGATGATACTTGCACTGGGAATAATTGTTGGCAATGTGGCAAAAGGCATAATACTCTACTTCATATCAATTTTGATCGAGAAGTTCATTCAAATTCTAGAAATTTTCAAATTCGTCGCACAGAAAGTCGCAGCCAGTGGCAGGATCTCCATAAACCTAATTCAGGCACAATTAATCGTCAATTTAATCGTCAAAATCGTACGTATGGTGTAAACCAATATCAAAATAAAGATTATTCAACTAATAATAATTCAAATCAATCAACGCCAGAAAATAAAGAATCGGGACAAATCGTAAATCAAAAGAATTCGAGTCAATTAGAATCAAGGTCGCAAGACGGTCACAAGCAAAAAAGTATCGTAAATGAAAATGAAAATAAAGAAAATAGACCCGAAAGTTCGTTATCGTTTTCCACTTATTCGCAAAATAATTCGCAAATCGTACTAGCCACAGCAGTGGTAACAATTTATAATCGCAACGGCGATCCAGTTTCGGCTAGGTGCTTACTGGATTCGGCAAGTCAGATTAGCATGTGCACAAAAGAATTGCTAGACAAATTAAATTCGAATACTTATCGTAAAGAATTGCAAATATCAGGAATCTCGCAAATAAATGCTCAATCAAATGAGATGGTTGACTTAACCATTAAGTCAAACGTTTATAGAAAAAATTCGTTCAAAGTTTCGTGTGCAGTATTGGAAAAAATAACTTGCGAACTACCGCAAACTACTCTAAACGTATCAAATTTAAAAATACCGGATCACATTATGTTAGCTGATCCAAATTTTTATATCTCTTCGAAAATCGACATCTTGCTAGGAGCAGACGTCTATTATGATTTAATCGTTCCAGGAGTGATTAAATTAGGGGCGGATATGCCAACCCTTTTTAGTACACTCTTAGGATATGTCGTCGGCGGTAAATTGGCAAATAATAAGCCAAAGCATTCTAATATTAATTCGTATAATGAACTAGGGAATAGTTCACCCAATTGTTGTTCTTTTTTAAATACGTCATCGAGTAGCGATGAACTGTTACAAAAATTTTGGGAGATAGAAGACATCGAAGAGAAAACAATTTTAAGTCCCGAAAATGCAAAATCGGAAGAAATTTTTAAAGAAACGACGATTCGATTAGAAAATGGACGATTTCAAATAAATTTTCCATTTAAAAATCAAGAAAATAAATGTAATTTAGGTGAATCGTTTTTGCAAGCAAGAAAACGATTTGCTGGTCTCGAAAAACGATTTCTAAGAGATCCAAATTTAAAATTAAAATATAAACAATTTATCGATGAATATGTAAACTTAAATCATGCAAAAATCGTCCCTCTAAGTTCTCATAATGAGAGAGGAGAAAATAAATATTTTATGCCCCATCACGCAGTTATACGTGAAGATAGTGAAACAACAAAATTGCGTGTTGTTTTTGACGCTTCGATGAAAACTTCATCGGGTTTATCGCTTAATGATATTTTATTAAAAGGCTATACGGTACAACCGGAATTATTCGATATCATATGTAGATTTCGGATAGGTACTTTCGTAGTCATTGCGGACATTGAAAAAATGTACCGTCAGATTCGTGTAAATCCGAATCACACATTTTTACAGAACATCCTGTGGCGTGAAAATGAAAATGAACCTTTACAATGCTTAGAGTTATTAACAATCACGTATGGTACGAATTTCGCGCCCTTTGCTGCCACTAGATGTTTAAAAGAACTGGCTGAAAAAGAATCGCAAACTTACCCGCTTGCGTCAAAAATGTTACTTTCGCAAACATACGTCGATGATGTGCTCGCCAGTTCAAATTCGAAAAATGAATTAATCGAAACTTCTTCGCAATTAATTAGTTTATTAAATACCGCAGGATTTAAGTTACATAAGTGGCATTCAAATGTCAAAGATTTTTCTACAGAGTTCAAGGAAAATAATTCGAATGAGGATTTCCAAGTTGATTCAAATCAAAATAATTCGAAAAATAATTACGACATTCAAAATGAAAGTTCGTCTAGTAAGGTACTTGGCTTGCAATGGAATTCTCATGAAGACTTTCTCGTAATGACACTGCCCGAATTTAAGGAAATTAAAAATTACACAAAAAGAGAAGTTCTGTCGAAAATTGCTTCAATCTTCGATCCTATTGGATTGTTAGGTCCCGTCGTAGTAACTGCAAAATTAATTATGCAGAAAATATGGATCAGTAAAATCGAGTGGGATGATAATCTCCCAGATAATTTAATGTCGGAATGGAATAAATTTTTCTTCTCGCTACCGTGTCTAAAAGAGGTGAAGATTCCGAGGAATTTAACTTTAAATTTGTCAATCGAAAGTATCGAAATCCACGGATTTTGTGACGCCAGCTTAAAAGCTTATGGCGCCTGCGTATATTTGCGTGTATTATATTCAAAAAAGGATGTTTCGCATATAAAATTAAATCGACTATCACAATGGCAACATTGCTTTAAAATTCAACATGATTTCTGGAAACGGTGGTCTGTTGAGTATTTAAATCGGTTACAAAATCGTCCGAAGTGGTTAAACTATTCAGAAAATTTAAAAATTAACGATCTCGTTTTAATAAAAGAAAATACTCCTCCATTGAAATGGCCAAGAGCTAGAGTTATGGAGGTCGTCCCTGGTGTTGACGGCAAAGTTCGAATGGTGAAACCTCGGGTTAAATTAAAAACTCAGGAGGGAAATTTCATAAGAAGTATTTCAAAGGTTTGCCCTTTGTCAAATCAAGATTAACAATGCAAGTAATAATTTCGAGACTATTTGTCTATTCGTTCTACGATTTTAAAATAAGAAAAAATATTATTATTTCGTTCGAGAGAGAACCGCAATTATATGTTGAAAATTTTCGTATGAGAAAAAAAAATTATTTAGTGTTATTGAAGTCAGAGACTCCAAGGGGGGGAATATGTTGCAGATTGAGCTGTTTTTAAATTAGTTAAATCGTGTAGACACTGTCTATGTGTATGTAGACACAGTTTAGGATGAAGAAGAACTGAAATGTCGAATTTTCTGTTAAATATCGATCCGGGAGATGCACTTCTTAGGTGGTCTTCGTGGAATAGGGAAAAAGTAAAAATGTAACTCCAGCTTGCCTGCGTCAGGTGTGCAAAGCAAGATTCGCTTTTCGTTCGTTGACCAGGACAGAAGTCCTGCTGTCTCTAATATTCGTATTATTTCGTATCGTTCGTTCGTCAGACTAAATAAATACCTACATACCTACTCCGACTTAATTCAAATTATTCATCTTACTAAATCGTTTAATCATATTATAATCGTCTACATAATTAGAAATTATACCTTTAAATTGATTGGTTGTTCTACAGCATTGTGTAAAATTACTAGTTTTGCATTAAAAGATTAATTTAATGTGTGTCTATTAATTTATACAGTTCATTATTCGTTCTTTGTGTACCTAAACCGTACAGGTAGCACGTGCTGACGTATTAATAACCCCGTGAATTGCGTAGGATTTACCGAAGAAGAGATAATGAGGAGTATTCTGCTGTTAATGGGAGGAGTTGATATTGGTGAAGCAATATTGGGTTTATATTTACTTCAAAAATCAATGTGTTAAATAATTTCATTTTAAAAATGTCGTACTCCATTACTCATAGAGGAGCGCAGGTCATAGCGATTCCCTAAATATCAGAGCTTAAGAAGAAGTGGCTTCTTGAAATAAAAATAATTGTGTAAATTCAGATTTTGTGACTCGGATTTCATGAGTCCAATATCTTGGCACTCATACTCCGCATTAATAAAAGATCCGCAAGAAGAATGATTAAGTAGCAAAATTTCAAGCTGTTTCAAGAATTACAAAGGGATGAACCGTGTATAAGTATAAAATATGACTCGAATAAATACCTCGGTTCATGTTAAAATTACGAGATATTATTGTTGTGCAGAGCTTTTTATTTTTATGACATTTCAATAATTTATTGCAAATCTTGACTACTTAATTTTAAAATTACCTTGAAAAATCGTTAGTTTCCGTTAAACGACGTGTAATCCACTCTTAATTAAATTATATTAATTATCAATGAGTGATGAAATCCTTTCGTATATGTTCACCTTTCTACGTTATACTCGTCATCTATTTTTGCTTCCTCATTGTTTAACGCATACATGGAGCAAATTCAGGGCAAAGAGGTCATTAGAAAACGACAGTATATTAATTGCAATAAGGTATATATTTTCTACGAATAAGTAACAAACGTAAAGGAATTAGTTGTAGAATGTAAATTTGTATCAAAACCACAAATGCTGGTGAAGACTTCTAGGGGTAAGGAAATTTTAGCCGATCATAACCGCCTTGAATTCTGAAAAACAAAGAAGAAACTATCATTAAATATTGTTGAAAAAAATAATCTTCAAATTTGCCTCTTGCCAGCGTTAAACGACGTCTCTTAAGTGTGTACAGGGTGGTCCATCACTTATGTCCACCCCCGAAATAGAGGTTGATTTAAAAATTGAAAATTGAAACTTTGAGGATTCTTGTAATCAGTATAGGACCATTATAATTAGTTCAATTTTTTTTCAATTAATTTCAATTAATTAATAGTTTAATTAATTGATTGGTATCTGGTATAGTAATAAAAGTGACCAAAATTCTAAAGGGAGTTGGTATAGAATATATCCTTAATAGTTGTTCTAAGTAGTCATAAAAAAATCCCCATTTGAGTACAATGAAACATACAATTGGCATTTTTCTGACTACTTAGGGCCAGTTGCACAAACGTTAATTAAAGCTTTGTCAGATAAATACTGAATTTAAATTGCAAATTTTGAAAATAGGGTGAATATTTTGAATGATCTTTTATTTTATATCAGTCATTAACTCTTTTAAAAGGAAGTAGACTTTATTTCCAGCAATATCAAACCAACATTTTGATAATACAGGGCATTTTAAAATCAGTAATTATCTGGCAGATCTGTAATTAACGTTTGTGCAACCGGACCTTAAGGATATATGGTAGGTAACTCTACCCTCTTTAGTTTTAGGCACTTTTATTACTACCATATATCTATCATTCTATACCTGTCATTTCCATATTTTGTGTATTTGATTCAATTAAAGCCTTGTGATTAGCTTCCCGATTTTTCCAGCCATTTTGATTTTATTAATCGTGTATTAATCAAATTTTTTGGCCATGGAAAAAAATTAATTATACTGATTATGCCATTCTATGTATAGTCCTATATTAATCACATGAATCCACAAAGTTTCTAGTTTATCCAAAAAGAACTGCAACTTTTACTCACGTACTCTCTCCTATGTATCTTGGAAAGTCGCCAGTATAAACATAGAGAGTAAAGTTGGATTAGTTGTATATCAGAAAATTAACTTAGTTCAAAAGAATCAGGAAGAATTGAAATATTGATACCAATTAATCGACATATTCCCGAACAAAACGAAATTTGAATAGGGGATAAAACACCGCCTTATATTGATAATTCCGATTCAATGCTTGATTGAAATATTGCAAACCATACACGTTAGGTTAGGTTTAAAAAGCGAGACATTTATTATTCAGTTTCGATTAATGTTACTAATAAAAAAAATATCTACTTTATTAACTTCAATCTACATATAATTGTATTTCAGATTCAAATTAAGAAACTCACCATCCCAATCAACAGTTCCAGAACCATCTGCATCGATTTCATCAATCATATTATCCAAGTCGTCTTCACTCAAATTATCATCCAGTTCTCTCAAAATTTCTCTTAATACTTCCGTTGTAATAAAGCCATTCCCTAGTTGGTTAATAAAATATGTAATTACTATTTCTGGATGTTAAAAATAAACGATCCAATTACCTTCTCTATCATACAGTCTGAAAGCTCCCTTGAGTTCATGTTGAATAGCTTCGGTATCTTCGTCTTCCTCCACTATGAATCTAGCCGCTAGATTGGCGAATTCCTCGAAACTTACCTCACCGTTACCATCTTCGTCAATTTCGTCAACAACTCTCTGAAGAAATGATTTATTTTTGTCTAATTTCAAATTATAAATGTAACAAATCTTACATCTAAGTCTTCCCCTGTAAGCTGAGTTCCCAGCATGTCCATTATGGTACCGACCATTTCAGTTCCAATAAATCCTTTCTTATCAACGTCGAAAAAGTCAAACGTTGACTTTAACACTAGATAAAAATAAAAATAAAATTAGTAAAAGTAACAAAAAATGCAGAGTAGAAAATAAATTATATTACTCACTTGACAGTTGCTCCTTGTCCAGATCATTCTGGAAAGAAATATATTAAACAAAATAAGACTAAACATCACAGAACATTACGTACCATTTTGACCGCTGCCAAATAAAAGACACTATTGAACGCAACAGCTGGATCTGGAGTTTGAGTAAAGACTAATAATTGGTTCTCTGGAGGGGATCTGTGAAGACAAAATAGATTGAAGACTTTTTATTTTATACGAATTAGGACAGTGGTGAGTGCCAATAACTACTTTTGATGTCCTCTTTTCCTGTCTAGACGTAAATTCAAGTAATTTATTGTTGTTACTATAAATTATTGATTTATCATCGTTACAAACTTACATCGTTTACTTTTGATGTAACTACTTTTTTATTATAAATATGTGATTTCTGTCGTTAATTCATACGAATTTTGTATTTCCCAGAAATTTTGCGATCTGAGGGAGTGAATTTTAACCAATGAGAACGATTCATATATTAACAACGGTTTAATATTTGAAAGGTTTGAAAGTATAACAAAACAATAAAATACAAGTGCTCAACATAAAAATAGCGTATAAAAAACCAAAATGCATTTAGTATCAATTTACTTACATCAAATTTATCAGAATGATCGATAAATAAGAAAGATTCATAATTTTTTTGTATATCATTTTTTTTATCACACTCATCGTGGAACACCCGGTATATTGAAGAATTTTAAGTTTTCTTATTAAGCTTCATTCAAAAAGTACGCATCAAACAGATAAAAACGAGTTGATTTTATGATGCAAGATTCATTTTTTGGTTAATATACAGGATGAGTTAGTTTTTTGTTCCAGGACTTCACCAGTTTATAGAAGACCTGTTTTAAGGAATAAAAGTTCCAATAAACGTATGGAAGGAAAAGCTTTAAACATTTTTTTTACAGTTTTCGCCGCATAACTTGGACATTTATCAATATTTTAATTTTATATCAAGAGGTTATTTATTGTAATTTAGACCACAAAAATTGAAGAAAAAATTAATCAGTGGCGTAGATACTGTGTATATGATTCGTCCCTTCGCTTAACGACTTCTACGCCCACGGACTTACAAAATCTTACTTATCAGCGTTCGAACAGACTTATCAATATTCGAAATTCCCCATAGTTTTTAAGCAAATTGAGTCTACACTTCATCATACCGCAAAAATAGACTCATTTTTGATATAATTTGTTATTTTAGGATATAAAATAAAAATTTAAGAAGTCCATCATTTATTAGGTATAGCTAAATAAATGGTTTGAGGTAGTTTAAATTCCATTTCCTTAACCCGGCATTAGTCGCTACTATGAGCACAACCTTCACACTTTCGCTATTTTATTAATAATTCGGAAGTCTAATCAGGTACAGCTCTACTACCCCACCATATCCTCAACGTGACCTTCTACTGCAAAGTACTTACCGGCTGGCAAAAAATTTTTACTCTTTGAATGCTTCTTACAGTTATTTAGTTCGGCAGTGCTCGCAAGTGTGAAGGTAACCTTCATATAGCGACTAACGACGGAAGTTTTAGATTTTGCTATTTGTGCCCCCGTAGGAAAAATAGAAAAATCAAAAAAGGGTACAGTTCTTGAAAGAGGCCTATTTGCAACGAGCACACGTCCATTGTTTCATATGCATGTGCAAAATTGTGCAGGACGCTCAGATTCCGACCAAAATTAGGCTAGCTGTTTGTATAATAAAGCTATAATCAAAATTAGGCAATAATAAAATCAAGAGAAAATGTTTTTTGTGTTATGCAGAATGTAGTTGGTAATAATTTTAGAAAGTGATTTTTTTTTTTCTAAAACATATGAACCATTTTTTCTTCTCATAACTACATTTCAGCAAATGAAATGTCTTCCTTATGATTTAGTTTTTATTAACCATCACAATTTTCGTATAAAAATATCACTTAGACGCAGAAAAAACAGTATATTGTAGGGTGAAGGTTACCTTCGATGCGCGACTAACGGCGTTTTGAACAACCTAGCGACTAATGCCGGGTTAAAAAGCATTGGGAATTTCGTATGTTCATAAGTATACCATTTTTGTAAGAAATCGCCAGGGAATCCAACGCTGATAAAAGTACGGTCTTGTAAGTCCATGGGCGTAAAAGTTATTGAGGGAAAAAGGGTCATATACATTGTATCTATACGCCACTTATTAACTTTTAACTAGCTTTTTTAAATACAATTAAAATATTCACAAATGCCCGGCAAGTTATGCGGGAAAAACAAAAAAGTATCTTTTTTTTAAGCTTTTCCGGACATATGTTTCTGGAAACTTTTATTCCTTAAA
The DNA here is from genome assembly GCA_910589415.1 of Malachius bipustulatus. Lineage (NCBI taxonomy): Eukaryota > Metazoa > Arthropoda > Insecta > Coleoptera > Melyridae > Malachius > Malachius bipustulatus. The sequence continues at coordinate 35,802,631 of OU342635.1, forward strand.
ACAGGTCTTATATAAACATGTTGTTTGTGACTTCTTGCTACAAAAAATTGTATCGAAAAAAAATATTATTCAGTTTGTGACATATTGGAAAAATGAAAATTGTCTAATTAAGCTCGCATGCGATTTGTAACTTATTTGTAAAATCAACTTTTTTGGTATTGAAATGGATCGCACCTAGGTAGGATGATAAGGAAATTATTTCCATCGCCCTCGTTAAATCAGTCCAAACTGAAATAGCAAACAGTGCAAGAATAGGTACGTAAATACCCGAAGGTAAAATTGTTAGGAAATTATTAAAACGCAGCCACCCGCCGTTACATCAAGTAAACGATCCCTGCCAGCACATTAAATATTCAGAAAAGAGAATGGCTCTAGCTAAAAATATTCCAGCGCTTTAAGAAGATATCCGAAGGACCAGCAGAGCTAGGGTGGAGGCGCGCCAGATGTTAGGGCAGGCATTGTATAAAGACACTCTCGATCCGCGTGACGGAGAATAGGTGACCTACATACAGGAGCGGGTGGAAAGATTTGTGAAATCATGAAACTAAACAATAACCCCTTGCAAAGACAATAGTAAGTCGCTAGGTATTCCACCCACGATAATGAAAATTTCACCAATCGATAAAGCGAAAAAATAAACGACCATAGCCAACAGTTTATCTCGATCCCGAAATAGCAAGCAAGTGAAAACACAAAGTGAAAGTTAAGCCGGTGTAATTATAATAGCTAGGAACAATGGAAAAGACGAAAACGCATCTGCCGATTTTAAGGAAAATTTAGGTAGTGGAAGTTCAGGACAATTCAGTAAGGTAGCCGCGAGGTCAACTCGCTAAGTCTCGTGATTAGGGAGATATGATAAGAAATAGAGACGAGAAATCAGAGTGCCAATGAGGTACATTGTGCTTGTCGTGTTTAGAAAGCGGGCCACTGCTTCTATAAAAGCAGACGTCTTACAGCAGCTCAAAGCAGATGAAGATCAGCTTCCAAGCAGGTCGCATCTGACTCCTTAACCCCTTAGTTGTTGGCCAGAGATGACGCTTATGTGAACTCCGGTCTACAACTCCTTATTTAACCTAAAATTCAGCCAGAGACGACGTTTATGTGAACTCCGGTTGAGTTTTCCTTAATCTACCTGAGAATTTCCATTGCCAATTTAGTTAGGGTCAACTCGCACCCGAACAAACTTCTAAATCACAATTCTTAACCAATAATTCAGCCAGAGACGACGTTTATGTGAACTCCGGCTGAGTTTTCCATCATCTACCTGAGAATTTCCATTGCCAATTTGGTTAGTGTCAAAATAGCACCCGAACAGAACTTCTAATCACAATTCTAACCCGATGATTCAGCCAGAGACGACGCCTGTGTGAACTCCGGCTGAATTTCCCTCCTAAAGCTAGGAAAACCCAATGAGAAAATAGTTAGGGAAGATCTCTCTTCGAAATAAAATCCACATAAATAAATAATCAAATAGATTCAGCAAATCCACGAGCGCAGATCCCATTTTAAACCAAGTAAAATAATCAGCTAGGAATTAGGCGGCATCAGCAGCAAATACTTAGTAGGTACCTACTCAATCACGTTAACCAATAAAGAGTCCGCGGCAGGAAGCAATTCCTCAACAACAAAAAATTGGTAAAGAAGAAACTGAGATAGAGCTAGGAGAGAAAATAAACCCAGGTCAGGAATTAATAACCTGTGAATAAAACGGCCCAGGATTAGAAATAATTCAACCATCCTATTTATCTAAGAGTCCGAGTTTATTTAGTGCAAATGTTAGACAGGAAGCAGTCCCTTTAAATTATACGACTTTAAGAAAGTAAAAGTTAGCAATTCCACTCATTGTTTATCAACGTGAATGAAGCAGAGCACCCTCCGATATACAACAAGTCCAGATAGAACAAGGCAGCGTTGTCAGATGTAGCACCTGCTACTCGCATACATTATTAGGATATACCAGTTCCATTATAACACCCAATTAGGATTTATAATAGGTACTCGATTACCGCACGTTGGGGGAGGCATTCATCTCGATGTCCAGATGAAGACCTCAGATTAACCTCGGGGAGCCGGAGAAAGAGCATGACTCTTTAAAGTGTAAATCGTAGCACGCCACGGGGCAATAAAGCACCCGCAGTTGTAGGATAGGCAAATCAGCAAATAGAGAATCAAAAGCACCAAAATTAGACTGGCCTCGAGAATGGGTAAAGCCAATTTAGATTCAAAAACCAAATTGATCATTATAAGGTCGTTTTTCCGAATCTCTTCTAACCAGATTTTATACACACCTAAATCTTATGTGACAAATGCTATTATTATGTGTCTCATCATACTATATACGCTCTTTGGGGTGATAGGCCGACGTAGTCGTGTTACTGGCGGACCGGTGGCTGGTACGATACAAAAGATTAAGCAATGTGTCTGTAAACAAGCCTAAACACGAATGATAAACAAAAGTCCAGCTTTTTCAATCATTAACTAGATTAATGGTTAAAGAGTCGTGGTCTGTAGTATGGTCAGCTAATAATCACGTTGAGGAACAAAGATTTTCGAGAGAAAGAAGGGAGCCAACATGCTCTGAGTAATTAATCAAGGTGTGTAGAAAAATCTACAATAATACAGTTGATCAAGGTTTCAATCTGAAAAGCACTCGAATGACGAGTAAGGTAATATAATTATCTGACGTAAAAGTCACCTTATGGGGCAGCGTCGACAGGTGCAATAAAAGATATAACAGTGACAAATGCCTAAGGGCAAGGTAACGTATGTGACATAAAGGTCGCCTGACGAGGCAGCATCGACGGGTGAAATAAAAGGTAGAACAAGCCCAATAACAACAAGGTATACAAAGTGATAACTAAATACAGTATCACCCAGGTTATGAATTAAATTAACGGAGGTGGAATATATTCACACTCCTAGGTAAATCAACTGTAAAAATAAAATCATTAAATAAAAGAGAATCGGAAGGAACGATTTTATAAGAGATACGAAATCAACATTCAGGAGAAGTGGCAACCCCGTACTCGAATGAGCCTCGAAAGGCAAGAACATCTTAAGCGGCCCAAATCGCTGTAGCTCGGTAACCGAACTTGCCGCCAGTCGTCTAGGCGCGAAATTCAACCCGAGTCAGACCCACAGGGCGACTCCGCGAGATATACAGGGTAATTCTCCCGGTTTAAAATACACGATAAATTCGTACGAGAAATTGAATAGGTAACAGACAGACATTTCCGCAATATACCGGATAGTCCGTAACCACAATGGTCGTTGTCTTTAATTAATTCAAGCTGTTGCTCGAAATGAAGTCAAAGAAATTAGGAAAAGGAAATTAGGCAAAGAAAATCGTTGAGTAGGTAATCAGACAGACATTCCCGCAATATACCGGGTAGTCTGTAACCAAAACAAAAACAACGAAATAATAAGAAAGCACAGGTTTGCAAAAGAGTGGAATCCGAAATGGATTGGAGTTTGAAAAATGCATGAAAGGGATTCATCATTCGCTTTCCATTGTTTTGTACTCTCTATGCAAAATCACAGCCTCTCTCACTTTCCACCATTTTACGCTCTTGCAAACGAATTCTCTCGCTCATCATACGCTTTCAGACATCTGACAGCAAGCCAACAGTTGACAACAAGCCTCAGTTAATCCCCGCTTTTCTGAAAGAAATCCCAATCAACCGAGATACAATGAGTCATAGTAGGTTCTTTTGCGCATCCGTTTCGGCCATAGTAATCCTGGCATACCTCAATCAACGAGCAGGGGTAACTACGTAAACACAACGAGAGAAACACAGCGGTCCTATTAGGGGAAACCCAGAGGTAAATAGACGATCACAGTGGCTTTTCGCGAAAGACGAACGGGACAGGGGTCATTCCGTTACAGTATCTTCGCTGATTCATCAAATTTATGGTAATATTAAAAAAAGCGTTCGTGTTTTCCAAAAGTATCTCATAAAGAAAGTTCAAAAATAGTAAGTTTGAAAATTATGACTTTTAAGTTTAGAAAATGTAATTTCTTCATAAATATGGTAATTATGATTGATACTCAGTGAGAAGATTTTTATTTTTGAGTTCCTAATTTTAGATTTTATTTTTTAGAACACCAATTTCGCTTTTTTCATAAAAAAAAATACTTCATGACATTTTCAGAGCCATCATAACTATTATAATTGGCTAGAATTACCTAGCTAGAATTTTTAGCTAGAAAATGAATGAGACAGATGTAAAATAGACAATAAATAGACGAAATTTTTTTTATATTTTTTATAATAAGAGTAATTAATACAAGAATATTAACTATAAAATTACTACTAATCAATTGAATAATTAATTGATTGATTAAGTTTATTTAAATATCAGTAAGATGATTTTGAAACGTTTAATAAGGAAATATATCTGCTTTGCTGAAAAAATACCTCTCGAAAAAGCGGTTTTTGAAGATAAAATTCTTCAGGGACAGTTTAGATTATTTCGATCTAGTCCCGTGAAAGAATGGCCTGAAGAGTTTAATCAATATCAACTAATAAAAAATTCTTACACAAAAATTGTTTAAAATATTCTTTTCATAATAGTGTTTAAATTATTTTATTTAACTGAATAAGTAAGTATTATTTGTTATTTTAGTTAACAGTATCATTAACACATTCTTGAGGTAAGGGATGAGATAGGTAAGAAGTTTAAAAAATAAATAATTAAAATAAATTTATTCAGAAGGATCGGCTTACACTTTCATATTTAAAACCTTCTAAGTAATGAGAAATTAGAGGCTCGCGAAGTCTTAAGTTATTTCAATATTTTATTAAGATATTTATTCACAAGATATAAATTTCAATAAAAAGTTTATAAGAGTATTATTGTAAGTAAATTATAAACTTTTCGTCTTTTGGATTGTTATTATAAGTAATACTGTGTATTTAAGATTTCCTCCGTGAAGAAATTATTCGTCTCCTCCAGTCATGACTTCCATAAATTCTGAAAATTAAAACAAAATCAATTTAATCAAATAATTAATTACATACAGGATGAGTTTTTACAAGCGCACTATAAAATGAAACACTCATAAGAATAAGCAAGTATATTGTGGTTAAGTTTTCTTTATTATAATCAAATATTAATATTTTGGTTAAAGTGCTTATTTAAATTACTTTAGATATCATTATGATGTCATTAGTTTGATCGTAAGAATTTTGAAAACCTCCAAATTTAAAAAACAAAAAAATCAAATAATAAACAAATAATCAAATAAAACTTTTCAAGACTTACCATCAAAATCTACTGTTCCTGAGCCATCAGTATCAATTTCTGTGATGATCATGTCAAGTTCATCGCTTGACATGTTTTCATCCAGCTCCTTCAGAATTTCCTTCAATGTTGATGTGGTAATGTAACCATTCCCTTTTATAGAAAAAAAAAAACAGTCACACAATTCCATTTTTTATATAAACTTTATAACTAACCTTCCTTATCATACAATCTGAAAGCTTCTTTCAATTCTTGTTGCATAGCTTCTGCATCTTCTTCAACCATAAACCTTGAAGCCAAGGTTATGAATTCTTCAAACTCAAGCTCACCAGATCCTTAATCAAATAACAAAACACAATTATTGATAAAAAAAATTATTAAAACAATTGAAAAATTACCATCAGCATCTACTTCTGAAATGATTTCGTTCAACATTTGATCTGTCGTGCTGATTCCCAACATGCCAAGAATGGTACCAATCATGACAGTACCAATGCTGCCCTTCTTCTCGACATCAAAGGTGTCGAAAGCATTTTTTAACACTATTATAAAATACAGAGCAGAAATTAACTTAAAATTCTTCGAAGATACAATATTCAAAACAAGAAATACAAATATATAATTAGGTAGGTACTTACAAGCAACTTGTTCTTTGCTTAGCTCCTCCTGAAATTGTATTTATAATTAATATTTTATTGAAATTAATTATTATCAAATATCTCACCGCCATTGCTGCTGCGGTACGTGTCTGTCTCGCGAATTTACGGAATGTATTAAATTTTATATTTCACTGGCATCTTTTATAAAAGTTTACGTTCCCGAAATATGGGCCAACAATTTCATAATTTAGCTGCTATCGTTTTTGCAAGTTTATGTTTTAATTACTAGGAAATAGCTAGAAAACAGGAACGGATTCGCCCTTTTTATATACATTCTAAGTCATTCAAATTTTATTGATTTAAATAAACTTTGATTCAATGATACAGAATCGATGCAAATCATATTTACAAGGAAATATAACTTTTTTTATTTTTCAAAAAGTAGGCAACTTTTGCATTGTTTTTCGTCCAAAAAGTGTATTTTACTCTTATATGTATAGCTTGTTAATAACTGTCACTCATTTATCTGTTTTTTTAACACAGTTAGGACTCGATGAAGGTCTTAAGATGAAATTTTAAGTTTGTAAATTAAAGTCAACATTGTTACAGTCTCCTTGCCCGCATCTTCATTCTCCCATTTCCCCTCCGTCTCTGGAACTGGATATGCGCTTCTATTTTATCATAGATTTTATGTGGTGCTAATTTTTACCCCAAAGTTAGGAAAACTTTTTTTTTATTCAATTTTTTTAAACTAAATAATGTATTAGATTATTGGAATGATTAGAAGACCATTTTTATATAAAGTGTCATGATAATATTTCTTACGGAAGTATTATTTTGAACATTCTTTTTATTTGATGATCATTTCAAAATTACAAAGTCCGTGTCTGTCGTTTCCCAAGACAATAATGAATGTAATTTTCTGTATAAATCTGCCGTTCAATAATTCTGTTATTTGGCCATCTGTCCACGTGTTTCCTTTAGGGGTTTTATAATTGGTTTCAATTCTGGCACGTTTAATTCAATCAGAGTGCTATTTAGAATTAGAATTCTAAACGACAGTAAAACGTACTGCAAATGTTAAGAGCGCTGTAATAATATGTCTCTTTGTGTCGCTGCGAGGCGAGACAATCCGCCCTTGATTTATTTTCATCAGCAAGCACTAGTTGGCCCGTCGCGGGTATTATTAATTACTAACTTCTGCCCGGTTAATTGTATGAGCGTCTGTTTTAGCCCATGAAAAATTGTCATTTCAACCGGTCGATTTGTTTCGGTGTGATTTTCTATGACGCCTGTTCACCTTTACGCCAATTTCAAAAATTTCTTAGTTTGTTTACGGGTTACAAAAATATACTTACGCTTTCATGATCTCATTTATAAAATCCCAATTTAATTTTTTGCAGGTCTATTTTAAATCGAAAGGCTTGATTAATTAAGAAGATTACAACTTAGACGTATGTAAGATGCCTTGATTGGAACTTAAATTATTTGCAAGACTTAGATAGAACTAGAAAATTAATACTTTTAGGCATTATTTATCAGCTTTTGCAGGCAGGTAGGAATAAAATGTTATCTTACCATGAATTTGGAATATTTAAATAATTTTTTCTTGAAAAATTGTCGGCTCAGTCTCTTTTTTCTACACAGAATGATCTTCAATTTAAATAAAAGTAAGTGCTTACTTGATGCAGACATTTATTACATTCAAAAATTAATAAAATTACAAAGTACACTAAGCTTTAAGTAGGGGTGATAAGTGAAAAGTAAAAGATCAAAGGTTGAGTTTGTAAACGAAGTGGTATGAAATATTTTTTCACTATTGATTCAATACAATTTCTATGATAACACCAAACCAATTCCTATTAAAGTTACAGCGAGAATCAGGATGCAGGGTAAGTGTTTAAGATGGAACAATCACCAGGGCTAAAACAGTTACATGATTTCCAATTTTGTAGAAATGGTATGATATGGTTATGGTGGGAAGAGGTCATATGCACTTCAAGCAAGCGACTAGGCCACTAATTAAGGGTCCAGACAGGTTCTTGCGATATCTGTCTGTACCATTTTCGGTACACGGGTTCTTTCCGTGAGATAAGTTCCATTTCTGCCACTCTTGTAGTGTCTCTTCTCCAAAGGCATTCAGTTTAAGACTACTGTATACCTTGCACACACTTGCATAGTTGCAGGAGTCCTCGCTGTTCTCTCCACATTTGGCCCGACTCGGTTCCTTTCCCCACCCCGGTCGTAAGTTCCTATTCAGGATGTTGTTACCGGTGAGCCGTCCAACTACATAGTAACTTGACTTCCCTCTGGTCCAGTTTGATCATTTTGGCCTGTTTCTGTCCACCTGTTTCTGTGAATCCTGTGTGTTGATGAATAGTTTTCTTTAATAACATTTTTTGTAAGTAGTTTAGAGAAGAAGTGTGTCTTATTGAGAGAATACTCTTTGTTATATTTCACTAGTAATCTTTCTAAATCTCCGAGAATAAAGAGAAAGTCGTTCAGCTAAATACGGTGAAAATAAAAAAGCAGAAACAGAGTGGGAATGAAATACAGGTCTAAAGTGATAACATAGATATTTATCAGACAAAAGAAGTAAGAACGGCAGTACTAAAATGATGATTAAACTAAAGACTTTTTAATTTTTCTATCGATACCTTTCAGTAACTTACAACCTTCGAGGAGTAGCAGTTATTGACCGCGGTTATGACAACTCTTGATCACAAAGTACAATGAAGGTGAATCAATGCTTATAAGCAAACAAAAACATCCGACCATGCAAAAATTAATTATAACATATTAAATTAGCAATCAGAAGAAACCTTCATAACATTTCGTTTAGTAGGATGATTAGGTGGTAAAGGGGGAGGAATCTCGTACAGTTGTTCCAAAGGACAGTAAACCGGAATGCTCGCAGTACTCTGCTTTCTTCCATAAAATGGTGAAGGGTAATTAATATAACTCGAATTACTATTCCTTCTTGAGGATCCGCTTATAAATGGTACATCATAAGTCCTATCTTTAGGAGTCATATACCCATCGCTGATGCTCTTCACAGTTGGAGGTACATACGCTTGGTAATCGTAATATTTCTGGACCTCAGATGCGTCTGAAAATGTACTCTTTACAATTATAACTCTCTTGTTTCCTTTGATAAGATTCGGATGTTGACGGATGAAGAAAAAGACTACCACTGTCGTTGCTAAGGCTACGGTAAAAAGCACCATAGACACGGTCAGGATGAAACTTACCTTGGACGAATTTGTCACCCAAGCTCTCTTATCAAACTCAACTGGAACTGCTAGAGCGGTGCAATCGTAAGCGTTTATGGTTGTTTCTTTGGGGTTGAAAAGACATATGCTGTAAATGGTCCCATAAGCGAGAGTCGTTTTGAAAGGAGACTTTATATCGTGGAAGCATGTGAAGTTTTCTCTATTTTTCTGGTCTCGAATTAGTAGAGTTTCATTGTTTACACCTTTCAGGGAGATGTAATAAATTGGAGAGTCTTCTTCGACCAAACAGAGAGTAATGACTATTGAATTATTTCGTACTTTAAGTATCTTAGTGTCATTATGAGGTAAAGATACCACTTTCTCTGGCCTTTTACATATTAATTTTATAAATTTTTTATTTGGTGGAGTAGTTGAAGTAGTTATTGGTGACGCTGTTGGAGATGACGATCGTGTTGAAGACTGTGATGAAGATGTCGCAGGTGATGTTGTAGTAGGAACTTGAGTAGTCGTTGTTTCCTCGGTTATAGTAGGCGCAGAATTAGTCGTAGTTGACCCTGGACAGAAATCAAAATTTTCAAAGGTAACGCTTCCACAATGTAAAGGACGTTCAATTGGGGTTGGGTTGTTCATGTATATTTGTTTCAACCAGATAAGATCACAATTACAGTCCCAAGGATTATTTGAAAGGTATATTTTGCCTTTAAAATCTGCTACGAAAATTCCATTTGGGAGAGTTTTAATAAAATTGTTATCCAGATAAAGAGCCTGTAATGTGTTAAATAATAGTGCAAATGTATCGACTGCAATATTTTGTATTTTAGATGATCTCAATGATAGCGATGTTACTCCAATTAGGTCAGTGAAACAATCACTATCTAATGATTGAATGCTATTACTGTCAAGTGTTAAAGTCGTCAAAAATGTCAGAAAACCAGAATTCATCCCTGTTACATTCTTCAAAACATTTGGGTCTCCTATGCAATTTTCTATTTCTAAGACTTGGACGCTAGTGTGATTAAAGACTCCTAACTCGAAATTAATTTCTTTGAACTCTTTGTTTCTGATTTCGATTGTGGTAAGCACTGATTGCATACCAGCAAAAGCTTGTTTTTGAATATAAACGATATTTGACTGTTCTATTGTTAAATAAACGCAATTGCTGAACACGTCACCAGAAAATGCTTCATCTTCCAATGATTCCAAATTTGTGCTTGATAATGAAAGGTGTTTGATAGAGATATCTATTCCATCAAGCCATCCTTTCTCCATTGTACCATTTGGGAAGATTTTACTCTCTTGGATTAGGATTGTATCAGCACAGCCCTAAAAAATTAAATTAGGTTAGCCTTTAAAAAAAATTTTTTATTTATTATGAAAATTATTATTTCGATAGTGTGTAGTATCATGTTGACAGTATTGTTATAAGAATCTCTGAGCGTCTAACGACCCCACTTTCAACCAAAATGTCACTTGGTTTGAAAAGAATTTTTTTCAAGTTTTTGTATTTTATGATTAACCAGAGCTGCGTTCTTATGAGTTCCCTTGAAATAACTTGAGATAAGTTTGATTTTATTTCAACAAAATACGTTTCATCTTTTATTGGTAACTTGACTTCTAGCAATTCACCTCACATCCAGGCACAAGTTGCATTTTATGTCATAATTAGGTGCAAATATGTATTATCTATTTTAGGAACGTCAGCGATCGAATTGGTAAATTCCTGCAGCCATCTGTGAGTATGCAACCATTCAACTACTAAACTACTTCGTTATTTATTTCGTTTTCGAACATTATTTTTCGCAGATGCTACAATCTCTGGCTATGGTCCGGAGTAGTGGTGTGACAAAAATAACGTAACTGTTATATTGGAACTATTCCGCTTGAGGAACAGTCTGTTCCGATAGATGCGTTTACATTTTAGCTGATCCTGTAATTCCTGTTCTCATTTTATAAGGCAGTAAGTGATATTTTTTGATTCCAAAAAGTGTCCAGCAATGAATCATAGATGTCGCTTTAGTTGCTGTATTTAAGCATAAGAATCTTTCCAAACCAATATTTTCGGAAACCATGCAAAAACTCGAATTCTCTTGGTATTTCTCGTTTTTTGGAACGGTTTTGTGGAACATATTCCTATCTTGGAACCGGAACAGCCAGGTCTAGTAAGTTAAAATACCCATATGGCGCACCACTAGCAAAAAGGATTCATTTTATAGTCGGAGAGAAATATTTGTAAAGACAGTTTAACTCTGAGTGGTCAGAGGTATCATAAGTAAGGGGGATTTTCACCTGGTAAGTGAATCGGCTTATTTTTTTAAGCATTATTTCAGCATAGTCTTAAAGAAAGCTCGTTGAAGTGACTTTGTATAAGAGTGGTACTGTGTAAAAAATAAAAAAAACAAATTGCATAAAAAAATTTATTAAAATAATTAATCAATTAGTTACTTGTTTTAAATACAAAAATATACACAGTGTAGTTTTTCATTCGAATAATTTAAGACCTAATCCTATTATTAATTTTTTTAAGAATATTAACTCCTAATAGCATCTCGTCTATAAACTTTTCTTTCTCTTATTGGATGATTAGGTGGCAAAGGAGGAGGAATTTCATACACCTGCTCAAACGGATAATTTACAGAACACGTTTTTTTCACCAAACTGGATTTTCTAAGATAAGGAGCAGCTGTGGGTCGATTGATATAACTTGAGCTGCTAGTTCTTTGTATGGAGCCTCTTTTGAAAGGAAATCGACACGTTGACATCTTGGAGTATTCTTGATACTCATAATCTTTGGGCATCACTAAAGCGTCAGCCGCTTTACTCCCAATAATGACCACCCTTTTATTACCTTTTATAAGATTGGGATGTTGACGAATAACGAAGAATACGATCACTGTTGTTAGAAGACACATAAAAACCACGCTGAAACTCATACCGATTATAATGACCGCTCGCAATGAATTGGTTATCCATGGCCGGTGGTCAAAGTCTTGGGGTGCCAAAATAGCTATGAAATCCCACGCTTTGACCGCTCTATGGATTGGTTCAAGAAGACACAAACTGTAAATTTTGCCGAATCTCAACATGTTTACTTTAAGTGGTAAAATTGTATTGTACAAACACATAAGTACGTCGTGGTTTTCTTCAATGTCTCGGATTAGAAGAGAATTGTTCAAACTAATCCCTGATAAGTCATTGTCGCTATCATTATCCAAAAACATATAGTAGATAGGGATTCGGTCATCCTTTAAATTGAAGTTTATGGTTACTCCACTTACTTCAATCTCAATAGTGTATGAAATATAATCATCGAGTGGATATACGTCTAAATCCAAATCTGAGTTGAATTTCTTTCTTGGTGCAATTTCGAATGTGTGGGGATCAATTATTATAGGTAGAATTTTATTTGCTGTAGTGTCTTGGCAAAGTATGTCTGCAGATGGAATATCAATACAAGATTCCGGGAGATAAAGCTCTGAAATATACTGCAACCAGAATAAGCTACAATTGCATAGCAAGGGATTGTTTCTAACATCTACTTGCAGTGGTGAATAAACCCAGTTGATGGAATTCTCAGGGATTGTGAAAAGTTGATTGTCACTCAAGACTAAGTTTTCCAATTTATGTAGCAAAGTGAAAGTGCGAGGATAAATCTTTTGAATTTTCGATTGCCTTATTATTAGCGTCTCAAGTTCCAATGATTTTGAGAACAGACCGCTGTTCAGTTCTTCAATTAGGTTATTGCTCAGATCCAGGGTAGTGATTTTTAAATATTTTGCATTACAACCAGTAATATTTTTCAAAACTTGATAATTGTCTATACATCTTTGAAGTTGTAGATATCTAAGAGAGTAACGGATGTAATCGAAAACTCCTGTTTCAAACGCAGTTGACTTCAGGAATCTGTTTCGTACTTCTATAGTTTCTATTTTACTTCCAAGGAAAGAACTCTTTCGAAATAAGCTGACAGTGGAGTTTGAGATTGTTAAGTTGGATAAATCTTGAAATATTCCTCGTGAAAATGTGTTCTTGTCTAGTTGATCCAAATCTGAGTTATGTATAATCATCTCTCTTGGTTTCAGTAGTTGATTTTGATTAGGTTTCAACTCTCTATCAAATTTCCCAGATAATAATACTTGTTTATATTGTTTCAGCAATTTTTTCTTCTTGCAATTCTGAAAACAAATAAAAACGTAGTAAATTTATTTGCAAATATAAACTTGAGAAACATCGAGAACTAATTTTACTTAACTCAGATAAAGAACAATTTTTTTTCACTTTTTCACTGTCCCTCAATATGTTATTAATGACTTAAAACCTTATGACATTTTATCTCAGAAGAAGTTCTTTTTTATTGCTAATTTTTTTATATTCCTGTCGATTTGTCGAAATATATTTTAAAAAATTATGAAAAATTATGAAACAGTTGTTAACTAATTGATGGTCATAAATACAAATTTTTACAAAATTTCATTTTCAGGAATAGCTGGTAAAGTTTGCCAGTGGATGCTTGACTAACTTGAAGTTTTACTGGTCAGGCTAATTCCGACAAGAAAATTTAATTCCGGTTTTAATGTGCGATTTTCCATTTTTGGGAATATACCTAACGTTTACAAATCTCGCTTAAATGATAATTTTTGAAAATTTATCTAAGTAATTGTGGAAAATCAACCTCAGATAGGGTACATCGAAGCAAATCTAGATCTATGACAATTTTTTCTACAACAGGTAAGAAGATACAGATTGTTTTCTGTTTTGGCTTAAATTTTAAACGACGATATCTTTGCAACTGTTTGATGAAATCCAACAAAATTTTGCAGAAACACTTTGAAAACGAACTCACACAGCCACAGATACATTTGTAGAGAAATAAATAGCCTTATAAATGAATACAATCAATCCGAGCTGGGATTCAAACCACAGACATTTGGCAGCATCAACGGCTTCAGTTAGTGACCTCAACCGCTACGCCACAGCCTTCGCTATCAAAATAAAATCAAAGCAAAACTAGCCCCTCTCTAATTTTCAATTTAAAATTTTTACGCATAATTTGCTTCTAAAGTTCCTCAAAATTCGTTGTAAATCAGTTCAAAAGCTGCCGTACTATGAATTTAAGGGCTAGTCTACTGCCAGATTTTAAATTAGTAACCAGGGCTGTACCTAAAAAAAAATTGTTCGCATTTTTTTTCAACAGAAAATCATATTTTACGATCGACTTTCGGAAAAACGGCGTCAAATTCGGAAAGTACTGGGTTCTGCAACAGGTATCACCTGTTTTCAAAAGTCCAAAAGTATTCAATAGGAGGAAATTTGGATTAACTTTATTAAGTGTAATTTATTAAGTTCTGGTGAACGTGCTGACCACTGTGAACTTCTTTGAATAGCTTGTCGGACAGCTTCGATTATTTCGGAGGTTCTTAATGTCCGTACACCACCTCTAAACTTTGAAACTTTTATTTAATTTTTTTTTAATTTTAAATTTTAATAAATTACTTTTATTATCAAAACCCAAGGTCATCTCGTAATTGTTTTTCCGGGCTGGAATTCTTCCATTTCTTGGAATATTGAGCTCCTGACGAAAGTGCCTTTGAATTTACACAACTGATTGACTTGCTGTCAATAGACTAATTTTTGATTGACAATTGACTGATTGAAAAATTCTGAGGAATGAGATTCTTAAATCGCGCGTCACACTTCGACCAGCTGCTTAAAAACACCGCAAAGTTAGAACTTGTATACCTACCTACCTGAAAATTCAATTTTCAATTTTGCCATACAAATTGTTTCTAATGTGCTTAAAAATTTATTTGTAATCATTTAAAAAGCTGAGGTACGGCGAATTTACGGGAATGCTTAGACTTTTTGCAGAAGAATTTATTGAAGAAGAAATGTTCTGCAATTTTTTGACAGAAAAGCGCATTATCTAATCGACTTTCGGAAATAACGTCATCAGATTCGGAGAGAACAGGAAAAATGCTATGAATTGACCTTCTCAAATCGCACGGCACACTTCGACCAGCTTCACAAAAACAGATTGTAAAATGCAGTACAAGTTCTTATTTTGACGTATATCTCAGGGTCGAAATAGCGTGCAGTAACTGACATTACTAAAAAAGCAATTTCGGACAAACGGCACGTTTGGGGAAACATTTTCACTGATGGAGAAGCGGCAAAGAGAAATGATATTTCCAAACTTAAGTTTCTGCTTGCCGTTTCTCCGAAATTGCTTTTTTAGTAATGTTAGTTACTGCATATTATTTCGCCCTGAGGTATAGGAACCTATATATTTTTGTAAATCTGGTGAAAGTATGCCGTTCGATTTAAGAAGTTATTAAGAAATATGATGACACTTTTTCTGAAAGTCGATCGGAATATGTGCTTTTCTTAGAAAATATTGTAACAATTTTTTTTTCAAGTACGGCCCTGGTTACCTACTAGATTAAAAATTCTGGCAATAGACTATCCTGTAGTTTTGTAGTACAATATCTTTTGAAATGATTTCAAAAGAAATTTGAGGAACATTAGCAACAAAGTTTGCAGAAAAGTAAAAAATAGAAGTTTAGGCTGGTGCAAGTACTTATTTTGTGAAACTGGTTGAAGTGTGCCGTTCGATTTAAGACGCTCATTTCATAGTATTTTCCTTGTACTTTGGAAACTGTGTTTTTTTTTTGTCAAAAAAGTGCAAAACATTTCTTTTCAAATAGGGCTTGGATTTTTGCCAACAGGTCATCATGAGGTGCCTCGGTAGAAGATTGTTTCTTCTGAAAAATTTTGTTGGATCTCATCAAACCGTTGATTAATTGTTTTCCGTAGATTGTTTTACTGTTTTACCGGTGAAGCGATTTACAAATTCCATGGCTCCTATTTTTAAAGCTAAAACTCCATATAAGAAGACGCGAGAATGAAAATCGATTCAGGACAAAAATTCAAAATACAGGGTTGTATTAGGTAACCGAAATCTGAACGGCTTTAGAAATGTAGTAATAATATTATTTCTAAACATGAATTTTGAATTTTAGTCTTGATTAAGTTGAAAAAGTTATTACTGTAAGACAAAAAGGTAATTTTTTGAGATCTATATTCAGTGGGGAATGAGTGATTAACTCAAATATCGTTTTGAGATACTAAGGGTCCATTCATGATTTTTGTGTTAAAATACAGAAAAAAAGTCAAACAGGAACATGCTCAAATTGCAGAAATTTTGCACTGTTTTATTTACCACTCCATAGAAACGCCATTATTTCATCAGCACCAAAGTTAGAGCAAATTTGGTAGTGTGTAGCGTTTATTCCATTGCTCAGTTTGTATTATGCTTTTGTTATTTTTTGAAACATACGAAAAAAGATATTGCGAGAATTTATAGATGGGGAATTTCAATTACACTGTCATGGAAAAGTGAAACTGCTATGCAATAGCCCCACTAAGTTCAATAGGTTAATATAATTAAATAATCCGTGAATAACCATTTTAATTGAGAAACAAAATTCGAACTAAGTAGGTAACGATTGGTTTTTCTGGATGTTTTTTTCTAAGAATTAGTGATAATATACTTATAAACTTCTTCAGTTTCATAATAATTTGCTTGTATGACAATAAATATCGCTATCATTTTTTGTTACAATCATTATTTCCACGCATTTACTTGATTAGCAATTGAAGGGCGCACTTGATTTCATAGATAAAAAAAATGCGATTTAGCACTCAGCGAATGAGCTTGCACTGATATATCAAATTGAGATGCTCAATTTCCTGAATTTCTGTGAATATGCTCGGTAATTTTCTATCATACCAACAGTTGGCTTTGACTTGACATGGGTAGGAGTAAATTACGAATTTTCAATTTTATAACAGTAGGTAACTCCATTTTTCCCTTGTCTTATTGGAAAAGTATAGAAATTGAAAATTTCCAGACATTCATTTTAGAGAATGCTATGCGATAATTCTATACGATATACGTTATAGTGATTTTAATTTTTTTTCACAAAACCAACTTACGAACTTTTTTTAGGGGGGGGGGGGTTGGCATCGGATGTCTCCATTTGTCACAAAAATTTAAAAATTTTACAGAACTTGTCGTGAAAAGTGAGAGGTATAAATTCAAGGTTTTATATGTCAATGTTGGATTTCTGATGAAATAAATAACCTCTTCTAAAATATTTTTGTTTTCGGAACTTAAGGTGGTGGTGATATTTATAGGGAGTTGAAGACCTAGTCGTAGTAATGATTCTATCATTCGTTTTTCTGAACTTAAGTGACCTCTAAAAATTATAAGCACCTGCAATAATTTGAACAAAAATGCTTCTAATTTTCTGAATAATTTTTTTTACTGATTTACATATACAATATAAGATTCACCTGTGTACTTATTACACAAATATTTTCAAAAATAAAGTTTGCTCATTTTCTGTTAGGTGCCATACAGTCGATGTGTAAACCTTGAACTAAAAGGATAAGAAAACGGTAACATATTGCTGCAAAATAATTGGGCCTATCCTATTATTTTTGATAGGATTAATTCATAACTTTTGGTACCTAACTAACTTAAAATAGGTTTTTTTTTCGAAAAATGAACCTTTTGGTTCAAAGTAATTCTCATTCTTGAACATAAAAAAAATTAATTAAACTTACTTGCTTCGATATTTCTTTCAGTTGATTCTTCATTTCTTCAAGTTCTCCCATTTGAAAATCCGAACATGTTATTTGACTGGAAGTCTCAAAGTAATTACAATAGCCAGATCCGCTGTAATTAGAAAGCGACTTCTCTATTTGAGGAATGCCTATACCTATCTCAGAAAATGGTCTAAAAGCCTCCACATCAGATTGAAGGGTGTTGATATCATTACCACCACTGTGCCCATGATTAATGTTATATTTTGGGAATTTCTTATCATCTCTGTGGTCATCTGCTTTCTTTTCGTGCGATTCTTCGACTATGAATAATAGAATGTTCAAAAGGATGATAAGAATGATGAGAGATCCAAAAGCTATGATTGATTTTTTATGATTTTTAATTGCTGTTTTGACTTTGTTCAAACATGACCTGTAAAAAGCAATAATAATTAAAGATTTCGAATAGTTGAATTAAATTGAAATATATCTTACCACTTTTTTGCGCTCATATCGTAACTACGTGGTGTACATGATTTTGGTTTAAAATCATTAATTTTGGACATATTTCTTTGTTTATCCTTAATATTAGCAGTTCAAGCAATAAACGCAGCGTACTTCACACAGGACATTGTGTGAGTAACAATATTTATTCAAAACCATATGTCAGATATCAAACTTAATCACAATTGGGCAAAATGTTGCGAAAAACGTATCGATGTTGTATTCGCTATTGATTCGCAAAGAATAATGCAATTATAGGTTTGAACAAGTTCTAATCTAATTTGCTATCAATAATCAGCAGCGTTGACAATTAGGCGCTATCATAGCTGTTAATTTTTATCTGTTTGCATCACTGATAGACAAGCATTTTCGTTGGTATTTTCAAGATATGAAAAGAGCATGATCACCATGATCACCTTGAATTTGCTCAGCAAAGATTTGGCTAATTTATGTTAAGGTCAGTGTAACTTTTAAGCTCAGGATCAATCCTATACAGTATAATTTTACACTCGATAAAATTAAAAGGACTATTGAATTTATGAATTCATAATTATTTTAAGCTCAATGTGATCTTATGGTGTATCAAACAAAGAGGACTAATTACTCTGCTAAATTAGTAAACGCAAACTGTGTTAGTTTCTGAAGGGCATCGCTAAATTAAATCAATTAATTCGATCATGGCTTAATCGGAAAAGACCATTCTCCTAATAATTAACTTTATTCTTGGATGTGAACATTTCCAAAAGTAATTGGTGGAATATTAGGCGAGAAGTGGATAAAACAATAAACACAAAAAATATATAAATATAAAAAATATCCCTACTTATAGAAATTTAAATAGAAATGGTTCACTGCTAATATAAATTGTAAAATTATGCACATTATGATAACACTAGTGGGGTTGCTTTCTCCTCACACTTGATTCGATTCAACAACACACCTAATTTGTATAATAATATTTATTGCATTTTTAATTTAATTTTTAATATCTGACAATTTCTACTTCATCGTCTTGTGTGATTTTTTATTATTATTCGGTTGTCAATAGCAACTCGCCAGTGCAACCTATTTTGAATTTATATCATAACATAAGCCGGGGCCCATTGAAACCCTGTGTTTCAATAAAGAATAAAAATTTGTAAATAATGACATTTTGTAAAAATTCTCAAATATTATCTACAATTCAAATATTGACCAAAGCTTAAAATTATCATAGAAAATAATTAATTATAAAACTTCTTAATTTAAAATTAACAAATGGATGGACTTCCTGGATGCGCCCTAAACGCCATAGCTGAGGGGGTAAATTATCTTCCTTGAGAAGAACTAATTGACCAATAAGCTCTACGTAGGGAACCTTCTTGAATTTCCATTTGGATCTCTGCTGTAGAGTATTAAGGTAGTCCCTGGACCATTGACTCCAGAACTGCTGAGTGAGTCGTTGTAGATGTTTAAATCGATTATTGTAACTGATATCTAATTCCATGATTTGTGGTACTGCCTTCATAGGACCACCAATTAAAAAATGTCCAGGACTTATAGCATTGAGGTCACGTGGGTCCGTGGAAAGTGGATACAAGGGTCTAGAATTTATTGAAGCCTCAATCTGGCATAAAACAGTGGAGAATTCCTCAAAAGTTAAGTGGCTTTCATGACAGACTCGCTTCAAATGAGTTTTTACCGCCTTAACCCCTGATTCCCAAAGGCCACCATGATGTGGTGAACGACTTGGAATTAATTTCCAGATGATTTTATTTTCTAAGAGGTAATTTTGAACTTCTGTTTGCAATGACAACTTATAAATTTCCGCTAACTCATTATTTGCACCCTTGAAATTAGTAGCATTATCGGAAAATATTTTCCTACAAAGACCTCGACGAGACACAAACCTCTTTAAACAATTTATAAATGAAGCGGTGGATAGATCGCTTACTAGCTCCAAGTGGATTGCCTTGGTAGCAAAGCAAATATAAAGACATATCCAACATTTGACATACTGCCTATTTCGCAGTTTCCCGTCCTTAATTTTAAATGGACCGGCGTAGTCAACTCCTACAATTGAAAATGCTCTGGAAGGGTTCACCCTTTCGCTGGGTAAGTCTCCCATTAATTGAGAACTTAATCTGGGATTACTTTTAAAACAAACTATACATTTTCGAAGTTCGGTTCGTACCGCCTGCTTGCCATGAATTGGCCAATACTTAATTCGTAAATTTGACAATGTAGTTTGAACACCAGAATGAAGATTCTTTAAGTGTTCGTACCTGATTACTAATGTTGTGAAATGGTGCTTACTAGGAAGAATTATCGGAAATTGTTCACTGTAAGCTAAATTGGATTGCGCAAGTCTGCCTCCTACTCTTAATATACCTTGCTTGTCAATAAATGGATTTAAACTTGCCAAATTACTTCTTTTTGAGACTGAACTTGTTTTTGAAATATTTTGCATGTCTGAATAAAATACACTTGATTGAACATTTTTAATAATGACGATTAGTGCTTCATCTAAATTGCTAATTGATAATTTGATCTCCTCATTTTTTACCTTTCGCAATTTTCGTATAAACTTCATGCAATACTCTCACAAGTTTTGAGTATGACGAAAACTTAGAAATCCAATTATCATTATGTACAATGATATTTACAATTACTGGTTGTGCTTTTATTTCTGGAATATCCCCTGACATATTGAAATCTGATTTAATTTCTTGTTTGATATTTTCTTTCAAAAATGCAGGGCCACACCACCACAAATTATTTTTTAATAACTCCCCAGGACTCATTCCTCGAGATATTATATCAGCAGGATTTTCAGCACCCTCGATGTGCTGCCATTCCTCTATCTTGGTTTCCTGTTGTATGGTTGAAACTCTATTACCAACGAATGTTTTTAAACTACTTGATTCTAGCTTGAGCCAAGAAAGTACAATTGTGGAATCTGTATAATAATATTTCTTATCTACCTCAATTTTCAAACTATTGATAACCTTTTTAACCAACTTAACAGCCAATAATGCTCCACATAATTCAAGTCTTGGTATAGTAATTATCTTCAATGGAGCAACTCGTGACTTTGCGGTCAAAAGCCTTACCATTATTTCTCCAGAATAGGATACAGACTTGAGGAAAATACAAGAGCCGTATGCAATTTGAGATGCATCACTGAAAGCGTGAATCTCCAGGGTGAGTACACCTTTTATAATAACTAATCTAGGTATAACAATTTGATTTACAACAGGTAAATCTTTTGTGAAATTTAAAAAATCGTTCCTTAAATTTTCAGGTATAGGATCATCCCAATCAATTTTGAGAAGCCATAGTTGCTGCAAAAGTGTCTTTGCCTGGATTATTATTGGACCAACTAAACCTAGTGGATCAAATAATTGAGATATGTAAGATAAAATTTGTCTTTTTGTAACTGATTTGTTAATATTACTGTAATTAAATGCTGTGTACTTAAAAGAATCTGTTTTTGCATTCCAGGAAACTCCTAACGTCCTATTATTCTCCACATCTGAAATTGTGTAATTTTGTACATTCGATTCATCATTTGTATATCTGAAAATATCAAAGGCTCATTGGAGCACCACTTGCGAAGCTCAAAACAACCGTTTTTTAAAATTAAATCTATTTCTTGAATCATTCTTGTTGCTGTTTCTATGTCAGGTGCACCTGTCAACAAATCATCGACATAAAAATCATCGAGAATTATTTGAGCTGAACTAGGGTGATTTGCTAGAGCTTCATGTGCGGTTTGCTGCATACACCTTGTCGCAAGAAAAGATGCTGGTGTCATGCCATATGTCACAGTGTTGAGTTCGTAATGGTCCAGTGGCTGTGAGGGATCAAATCTCCACACTATCCTTTGATAAGGTCTATCTTTTTTGTTTACTATAATATCTGCCTATACATTTTACAAATATCAGCACTAATTGCAATTGTATGTTTCCTCCACCTTAATAGTAGGGAAAACAATTCATCTTGTATATTTGGACCCACATGTAGAACTTCATTTACTGAAAATCCTGAAGTTGTTTTACAACTACCATCAAATACAACACGTAATTTCGTAGTACTTGACTCATCATTTACTACGCAGTGATGAGGTAAATAATAAGCATTGCTATCAGTGTTGATTTGAGATGTCGTTAATTTAGTCATGTGGCCCATATTAATATATTCCCGCATAAATTCACAATACTTCTCCTTTAAATTAGCATTCTTCGCTAACTTTCTTTCAATTGAGTAAAACCTATTGATTGCTGTGTTTAATGACCTTCCCAATTTATTTTTACTATCTAATTTAAATGGTAATTTAACAATAAATCTTCCGTTAGTTGAATCCCTTTCATGAGTAGTTATAAAATGATTTTCGCAGCATGATTCACCCGTGGATAAAATCTGCGCATTTGGTTCTTGTTCCATAAGCCAAAATTTTTCTAACTGATCCTGAATATTATTTGTACAAGTGCTGCTTGTAGCTAAGTTGCAATGTGACTTCAACGGGTATGGAAGTGTAATTGGACCTGATATTAGCCAACCCAATGCAGAATTTTGTAAGATTGGTAATCCTTTCCCCAATTTGATTTGCCCGTTCATTAATAAGTCATAAAATATTCCTGCTCCCAACAACATGTCAATATTTTGCTGGATATAGTACTCCGAGTCAGCCAGAGCAATACCATCAGGAATATTTAGTGTACTTGCTGAGAATGAAATTTGCGGAATGTTTTCGGTAATTTTATCTACCACAAGAAAATTCAAAATACTTTCATACTTGGAAGTTTTTGATTTTAATTTTGCCTGTGTACATCTTGAAATATTTACAGTAGATGCGGTTATACCCGTGATAGGAATATTAACTCTATAATAATTCAAATTGAGTTTTTGGCATAATTCATTTGTAATAAAATTAGATTGGGAGCCACTGTCCAATAAACATCTTGCTGTTACAAACTGACCTGATGTGTCAGCTATTTCCACTAATGCAGTTGATAATAAAACAAAATTATTTGAAATTTGTGTAGAATGATTTGCTAATACATTTGATCGCACCTGACTAGCACTTGGATTCAGCAGCAAATTATTTAATTCTGAAGATACGTTTGATTCTGACTGCGAGTAAATAGGAACCTTGTTCTGGAATTGAGATTTATTTCCAGCTTCTCCTTTTGGCTCATAGTCATTGTCATGTAAGAGAGAATTGTGTTTCTTACCACACATTCTACATACCCTCGCATTCTTACAAGAAAAATTTGAATGTCCGGGCTTTAAACAATTAAAGCATAAATGCAACTTTTTTACTGCCAACATTCTATTCTTTGCCGTCAAATCCAATAATTTTTTGCAATAAAATATCGGATGATGACCCTTGCAAAAACCACATGTTACGTCTATGCCACTTGTAGCTGCATGAGATTGAAATTTATAATTAGTATGATTCGGTCTTTGCAAGTTTACCACCTTACCTTCCAAAGTTTCTAAGAGTCTACACCTTTTTTCCATAAAATTTAAAAACTCATCAATGCTTGGCAATTCTTCCTCATTTGAACTCACCTGCCACTCTCTTCTTGTGATTTGATCTAACTTTTGTCCTAGCAAATGCAATAAAATTGTATCCCATGAATCAACTGGTAACTGCAAGTTTTTTAACGAGCGAAAATGCGTTAAAAATGCATCCATGAACTGTCTGAGAGAGTGTTGAGCATTAACTTGAGGTAGTTCAAAAATAGCTTTCATGTGTGATCTTATATAAGTTTTTTATTGCTATATCTTTTTTCTAATAATTCGAATGCTGTATCATAGTTTTCTTCTGATATATCTATGTTATTAATGACTTGCAAAGCCTCTCCTTTAAGAGCGGTTTGCAAATATTGATATTTTTGAATTTTACTCAGATTTTTATTGCAATGAATTAACGTTTTGAATGTGTCGCGAAAATTATACCAATTTTCATATGAACCTGAGAAATCTGGAATTTTAATTGAGGGTAAAACCACTTCAATTGTATTTTTTGATGTAGCTATCTCATTTTGAGTCATTGTAAATTGTGCTTGTGCTGAGTGTGCCTTATTTAATTCATCATTAATTATTTGCCTTGCTTCTGCAACCACTTGAAAGTATTTATTTTCAAATTCATCTCTGTGTGCTACTTCTACTTCACTTGATGCCAATAATTCCATCATTGTTTGTGATTCATCAAAGCCTGCCCAAACACCCTCTAATTTCTCTAATCTGACCTGTAATTGGTCTAATTTGCTTGTGTCTTGCTTTAGATCACTGACAAATGAGCAGAACTTTGCGAGTTGTGTTTCAAAAATGCACCTTTTCATATTTAAATCCTTTTGTTTCTTTTCTGTCATTTTAATTATTGTTTTTAGGTATTTTTAACCAATTATTTACTGTTATTAATATTATGCAATAATTATGCTGTATTGAAATATAAATTCTGATTTTATGATTTACTTTTAATAATAAGAAAATTCTTTCTTATTTATTTGATAATTATTTTTACTAATATGCCAGAAAAAGGCCACAATAATTCAATAATAGGTAGGTAGGTAGCAAAAAATAGGTAGGATAGGATAGATGGAACGGACTGACCTTTCTCCTTTTTAATCGCGAATTTGAATTAATTCAGCTAAAAATGCGGATAATTGTTGCTGCTCCTGTTCTACTTCACTCAACTGCTCTCGGTTTCTTTGTCCTTGATGCTTATTTCCCTATACTCCTACTGTTCAGCCTTTACTGCCGTTTAATCCTTGATGCTTACTGCACTGCTTCTGCTACTACAACTGCTACCGCTCCTGCTACTGTTGCTGCTACTGAAATCGTTGTCTTCTTCCAACCTTTAATTTGATATGAATTACTTCACTTAATTATCTGCTGCTACCAACATCCATGTTCGAAGGACCATTTTATGGGGTTGCTTTCTCCTCACACTTAATTCGATTCAACAACACACCTAATTTGTATAATAATATTTATTGTATTTTTAATTTAATTTTTAATATCTGACAATTTCTACTTCATCATCTTGTGTGATTTTTTATTATTATTCGGTTGTCAATAGCAACTCGCCAGTGCAACCTATTTTGAATTTATATCATAACAACTAGGTAATTATATAAATATTAGGTTCCGCATATGTATTTTATTTAATAAAATGAGGGGGTTGTAATAGAAGATAATTCATTATATTTACATAAACCTAATTATCGGTAAATGTATTTGCTACCGGATTGCTGGTGTAATTCTGACGTATCATGCTAAATATATTTACATAGTTTCATCTGATGACATTAATCAAATAAATAACAGAGTCAACAAAGGCAAAAATGTGTTGCATTGTGCATTCTTAGAAAACAAGCATACTTTATTTCGTGGATTATTGACCTTCTAATTTTATGTACAAGTTATTTATATCAATTGGGATGTTTTGTTTATTTATCTTTTATACTAATCCATTTTATTATCCTTCCTGGTATTTTTATATCCTTTCTAGGATTCCTATTAAATAATATCCTGATGATCATTCTCATATTAATTTGATTTATTTTGAGACATTATAAGATATAGGAATATACAGAGTGTTATACGGCCAAATTTGAAGTTAGGTACCTAGTTCCTCTTATAAATATAAGTTGAAAAAAATTTCAGCTGAAAATGACGTGTCGTTTGAAAGATACCGAGGAAGGGGTCAAAATGAAAAAAAAAACAACATTTTTTGGTTATCACTCGTGCACGAACACTAACCAAACAAAGCTCTTTAATATGACTAATTCAGTTTCCGTAGATGTCATCTAATGACGTAGATATTCAGGATTTGCGACCCTTTTCCCTCCCTATCTTGACTGACTTTATTCAATAACTATAATTAAACCATTATTCAATAACCCCTGCGTTTTATAACAAAAAAGGGTTCTTTTGTTTTTCATACGTCGCACCGTTTTTGAGATATTTGAAGTCCGTCAGGTAATGTTGGATCATTTACATTTCAAAATTATTTTATTAAAATTATTAGAAGTATCTTTTAATTATCTTTTATATTATCTTTTATTGTTTGCAGCTCTTGAAAGGCGGTTCTTAGAATGCGGGAAGCTTTTTTGCCACAAGCAAGGGAAAGGTTCGTATTCTTCCAGAAAGTTTGTTTTAAAATTATCACCTTTGACAAAATGTTCCATTTTTAAATAAACTGCTCAACAAATGAAACGTTACATGACCAAATTTGCCCTAACTTTGGCACTGATAAAATTTGGATTGTTTCGAGCAATTCAATTTTTGTTTCGAGGGCTCACTAGTTCAATCCCTTGTTTATCAGTCCGTATGTTTGCAAGAACTTGGTACTTCACACAAAGTTTATATAGGGTGGTAAATAAAACAGTTCAAAATCTCAGAAAGTTCAGCTTGCTCCCATTTGATCAAAGATTTTTCTTTTTAAATTTCAACACAAAGATCATGAAGATGGACCTCATATCTCGAAACGGTTTTCGAATTTTCCGATTATTTCTTTTATTTACAGGCTGATCTCAAAATAACTACTATTTGATGTGACAATGATAACTTTGTTATTCCCGATTTTCAAAATGTAGGGCTCATTTTAAAGCTTAAGCTTCAAACAAAAACACGCAAGATTGAAAATCGACTAAGGACAAAAATTGAAAATACAGGGTTGTATTAAAACTGACCCAAATCTGAATGACTTCAGAAATCTGGTATTAAGGAAAATTTGAAATAAAGCTAATTTGCTTTCAAACGAACCATTCATTGTGAATACTTCAAGTTGTTCTTCGCTTGCATGAGTTAAAAATTGATGACATAAGAACAAAATTACAACTTCCTGTTTTCGAATGAAGTAGTCGCTTTGTTATTATTAGGCTTATTGTTTATCATATGGATGTCACTATTATTGATTGTTGTTTGACGGCTGATAAAACTGTTTTATATTGTCGGTTTAGCTGAGATTGTTCTGAGATGGCTTGTTAATTCACTCAGTAATAATTGAGCCTGTCATATCGTAAAGAAAGTTTAGATAAAAAAAGGTTAAGAGGTGACCATTAAAATGTTTTATTATTTATGTACAAAAAACTGTGGCATTCCAAAAAAAAGGGGAGTATCCAAATACCAACATTTGTCGGACCTCCCCTGCCTCTTTTATAACTGCCGTAACTCTTCATGGCATTCCCTCCACCAGGTGATGTAAAAACTGCTGGGGAGTAGCTTCCCATTCTTCCTGTATAGCTATCACCAAATCATTCAAATTATCCATTTGTCCTTCCCTTTCTTTAGGATTTTTTTCCATTCTGCTCCAAACATGCTCAAGCGGATTTATATCCGGAGATGGGTGGTCAATTCATTCTTACAATAAATAAAACAGGTTTTATCAGCCGTCAAACAACAATCAATAATAGTGACATCCATATGATAAACAATAAGCCTAATAATAACAAAGCGGCTACCTCATTCGAAAACACGAAGTTGTAATTTTGTTCTTATGTCAACAATTCTTAACTCATGCAAGCCAAGAACATCTTGAAGTATTTAGAATGAATGGTTTGTTTGAAAGCAACTTTATTTCAAATTTTCCTTAATACCAGATTTCTGAAGGAATTCAAATTTGGGTTAGTTTTATTACAACCCTGTATTTTTAATTTTTGTCCTTAGTCGATTATTAATCTTGCGTGTTCTTCTTCGAAGCTTAAGCTTTAAAATGAGCCCTACATTTTGAAAATCGGGTCACGAATAACAAAGTTATCATTGCCACACCAAAAAGTAATTATTTTGAGATCAGCCTGTAAATAAAAGAAATAATCGGAAAATTCGGAAACCGTTTCGAGATATGAGGTCCATCTTCATGATCTTCGTGTTGAAATTTAAAAAGAAAATTCTTTGATCAAATGGGAGCAAGCCGAACTTTCTGAGATTTTGAACTGTTTTATTTACCACCCTATATAAACTTTGTGTGAAGTACCAAATTCTTGCAAACATACGGACTTATAAACAAGGGATTGAACTAGTGAACCCTCGAAACAAAAATTGAATTGCTCGAAACAATCCAAATTTTATCAGTGCCAAAGTTAGGGCAAATTTGGTCATGTAACGTTTCATTTGTTCGGCAGTTTATTAAACACGTGTTCGTTTTGATCACGTTATTCGTTATAGTGGACAGTGCATGTGAGAGTTACTATGACACCGCATTATCACTGTCACTCTCACGATCAACAATCTCGTCGAACGTGATATTATGATTGATAGTTTATTGATAGAATTGATAGTTCTACCGCGATAGCGTGAGAGCTATACTATCAACCAGTTTATATGAAGCAAGTTGTATGAGAGTTACTGTCATGAGAGCACCTCTCATAGTGAACTATCACCGTGAAAGTATTTATAGTTTTACATTTTTTCTGACACTCGACTTTGGCTGTTCAGTTACTAAAAAATATCTTTTTCACAGCGGCCCAATTTTTTGAAATATTTTTTGAATGTATCGTTTAGGGGTATTGTGAACAGGTAGGGAATTGCGTGGTAAGAAAATGACAAATATAGTGTCAGCGTAGAGGTCTTTATTGAACTTCACATTTACATAGAATATTACATTTTGAAAACATTAACATGAATATATTATGACACAAAATACAACAATCAAGTACTTCATTATCATAGTGCATGACGTACATAATATTAGGTATATTTGAACATGATAAAATTGTAAAAAATTGTTTTTTGGCAGGACGTACCGTTCGCGTCGTTATGCGATAACGACCTGACACTAGATATCAAAAATATTGCGTGATTGCTTTGAGCTGACATAGCAACGCGAAAAACTCGACGCCCTGGCCCGATATGTCTCGAAAATGGTCTGGCAACGCTGCTTCCTTTAAACAGCTAGCTCAAAACATTGCCACAAAAATATCTGCATTTATCAATTGCACAATTCCAAATAATCTAATACATCTCCTAGAAAATATCAAAAAAGCTTAGCTATAAACTTACATTCCGATGATATGTCAATGATAATTTTCGTTATCCTAACCTAAATCAGCAAAGATATTGCTTCGACGTCTTTTCCTTACAACCGGCGACAAATTATCAATTTTGATGGTCACTGAAACAGAAGTAGATAATTTTTTTTTCTGCTTTATGGTTGTAATAACAGTGATTTCGTTTCAATCACATTCCTGTTGTATTAAAATTTTGTAATTTCTCATATAATTTCAAGATTTATGATTCATGATTGGATGTTACAGATGGATTGTTTCTATTTCTATTATAGTTTCTAAGATTTTAGGTACACGTATAGCTAAATGTTTATATTATAGAAACAGATAATTGCAAAGAGAGTTCCTGTATTATGTATGTTTATATTATTACATTAATTAGGTATATGATCACACTATGATGTGCAATGACAAATGTTTCTCAAATTAATCTAACACTATCATTATTATAATTATCATTATAGAATTTTAAATGTTACAATAGTCATACTTCTTTTACTACTATTTAGGACTAATGATATGGAAAATGAAGCTCACGGTATTATAATACGTCTTATATAATATATTTTAATTTTAGCATGCATTTGGCTTAAATATTACAATATGACACGTATATAAACACCAAATAGCTCATACTTTTTAAAATTCCGAAAAGAAGGAATTTTCCTGTCTCAAAAACGTTCAAGCTACCTGGGATTATTCTATAAAATGATATGACATTTGTTACAATCTTTGCGGCACATTTGATATGGCTTTGTTAAATCCACCTGATATGTATAGGCCATTTCAGCGTCCCAAACAATACAAGCCACGATATTTTGGTGTGTAACATTACGTAAGTTAAATAATTATTAATTTCAACATCGAGAGACATTTATATGACATCAAGAGTTTTCAAGAAAATACATCCAGATTAAGATTGGGACGTTTAACTAACATGTTATATGGTGGACGTTGAAAATTCGTAAGAATTTATACTACTTTAAGGAATGTTCTTGATATGTATTGGTTAAATAGTAATGCAAGCAACACGGTTTTGATTGTTTCTAACAAGAGACACAATCACTTTGCAAGATGTTAATTTTCAATATATATTATTAAAAACTACCAAAATCACATTGCTATAATAGATAGTTAGGGGTAGGTATCTAATTAAAATAAGATAGTCAATACATCTAGATAGGGTCGCAAAGAAGCAGAGTCTAGAGAGCTAAAATCACTAGATAAACAAGCAAATTACATGCTCTAATATGTTATGTTTTCCTTAAAATGCAAAATATAGTAAAATCTTTAATATAAATATCTATGTTCTAGACTATCTAACAATTTAACTATATAACTGTTCAAAAACAACAAAACACATACTCGATGAAAGCTACTGTTAAATATATCGTAATGTTAGAATCCATACGCTCAGAGCAACCGGTGCCCTAAACCCCAATTGCGTACAGCCATTAGTCGAAGGATTATTAAAAGCCTTGATCACGCAGTTCATCTTCTCCAAGGGGAGACTCTGGAGGTCGTACTCTCTGTGCTCATGCTGCATCATGCAAACAGTCCGCTTCTTCTGCATCATCTCGTCGTCCTTATCCTTCAAGTTGGACAACCAGTTCTTGTACCATTGCAGCTCGCAGTCGCAAAGAAGAGGGTTGTCTGTAGGAAAAATTACATGTAACTTTTTAAAGTCCTTTTCATTGTGTACTATTTTGATAGAGTGTCATTAGTAAGGGCAAACTTGAAACTACCATATTTTGTTAGTTGATTACCCTCATGATGAAACGTTTCGATCATTCATTTTGTGTTAATACATTGTATCTTAATAAGTATCTACTAAAGAGGAACTATGCCCCTCTTTAAAAAAAATGTAGCTGGTTAATGTTATCCTACTCAAAAGGATCACACGGCATTTTTTCTGTAGGTATAATAATTTAAGATCAAGACGAAAAACATAACGAATATCTATAAATTATTATTAATTTTAGACGATTTTTAAAATATACATTTCCTAAATTAAAATGCCGTTTTAAGCCATCATCCTACGGAAATATGGTTTTCTTGGAATGTAGAAAAGAGTTTCATATTGCTCTCCTTAATATTTTAAAAGAGTTTGTTTCCTACACCTTGTTCCGTTAACAAATATTGTTACCCTCTTTTCAACGAACCTATACAAGGTGACTCTTAATCAGCACATAAAAGTTACTTGAAGAATCATTAATAAATTTTAAGAGCGAGTCTCATTAAAAAAGTTTCTACTTTCCTGAGAAGCTGTATCCTCTTCAAATATTATGATATAATAAATTAAGTAAATTTATCGATTACCTTCTGAAACGTTTTGATACAAAAATTCAATTTTAACCCTCACATACTATTATTTAAACTTCTAAGGGAACCAAAAAAGCTCAAAAAAGCTTTAAATGAAAAATCGTCTGAAATATTTAGAGGAATCTTCACGTGAACTTTCTGAATAGAACTTACTGTTATGAAGTGAAGAAATAGAACTCTACTGAAGATAAAAATGAAGTTATAATTCATTATTCATTGTTTCTTTCTAATTGAATTAATTATTATTTTGAAATTATTATATTTTTTTTAGGTTTTGTTTTTTTTTAAATTTAGACAATGCTTTTTTGGTTTTGTAATTGCTATTTTCGGTTCATTGAAACAAAAATTAGTATATGAGACATGAGAGTTTGATAAATTATAAGTATCACTGCTGTATGTATGGAAATTTGTTTACCATTACAGACCTAAAACTTTTAGCTCCTTTTCCAGAGTTACTTTCACCAGGGATTTTTTCCGAGCTTTCAAAGAATGTTTTATTAACTTACCCATTATGTCTATAACCCTCAGAGTGTCCAAGACAGGTTCCATCACATCTTCTGAAATATGCATGAGTTTGTTGTTTTGCAGGTTCAAAGTTTCCAGGGAGTTTAGATTTTCAAATACCAGGCCCGTTAAAACTTTAATGCTGAAACAAAAATCAGTTAAGTGAATATAAACTGTTCTACGCAGCACCGAGTTTTGGAACAGAAATTATGAAATTTATTTTTAGAATCAAATTTAATGACGAATAATAATTATCCTGCTGTGGATTTTGCAAAGTTATTATGAATATAATTGAATATAATATGTTCCCAACAAACACAGAGTTATTTTTGTAGCTTATAATAATTGTTTCTAAATTATAATTTGAGGGAAGAGACGGTTTCGTGCGTTCTTTAAAATAAATATTGGTCTCAATTTATTTTGCATGTATTATAATAACACATGTTTACAATAATAAAAGCAATTAAATAACTTAAAAAAAAATAAATGATATAACAACGATAACGTTTTTTATCTTTAATGAAAATGGTGGAACGTTTCATCACTACATACACCCTTATTACATAAAGATATTTGACGGTTTCGGTTAAGCAAAACTGTGATTTTCAAAGTAGGTAATTACAAATAATTTGGATGATTCATTAATGGAAACGCTGAATCTCTTCAATATTTTCGTCTGCGAGAAGATCATTTAACTCACCGATAGATATTTTCCTGATTAATTAGTTTCCAAGGACGCAAATATTTAAACAGAGGGGAGAACTGGATTAAGTGACTAAGTTTAAGCTAAAAAAGTATACATGGCAACATTCAGGGATCGAGACGTGAACTATAACAAGCAAAAATATGGCCATCAAAAGATTATAATTACCTATCGAAAGGTACTTTTAGGGGATTTTAATAAAAGGGGATGCTTTTATTAAAGCGAAAGAGTTAGGTATCTATCTTATTTTTTGTAAACTTTTCGTAGTCATGAATATACACCCTGTAAACTAGTGCTAGTGGTATCGTAGGTAGATTTGGTATAATGCAATCAAGAGCATGTGGTTCTGAATTTCACAAAATCCAAATGGAAATTGCAATAACTTTCAAGTGTATTCCAAACGAGCTGTGGAGAAGTTGGAAGCTCATTTGTATCGTATTCATGTCCTTATAAAATAGAAGTAGGTAACTGAAATGAAGGAATAAAATATTCCGCGAATGTGAGAGTGGTTTACCGTATAATGAAATCAGATTTTATGAAGCATTTCATGTTATACTTACGCTCGATATAATAAAACAAGATAACACGGGGCTTTAAATATAACACGCTGTTAGCACCATATCAGACTGTAGGACTAACTAGGCGGGGTGCGCGATTACAGAAATTTACTATCGATTATTATCGATACTGGAAAATATTCGATAAAAATCGATTAATCGATATACAATAACCATCGACAATATAATAATTATCGACACTTATGCAATCATTATTATTGGTATAATATCTATCGATAATTTATTATTGTTACTGTTGTGTGTTTATTATTAATTATACCTATGGATTAATGTTTATTGCAACGATGATTGGTGCCTGGAACACGTGATTAGTCTTACAATTTGGAAGTAGATGGAGATCCATCCCTTGCAATGGTGGCAACAAAACGGGTTGGATCAAGACATTTCAACATAAAATTAAAGATAAAAACTTCAACGCTGTTCACATTGAAAATAGCTCAAGAAATGAGAAAACGGCTTACATGTTCCTTTCTTAACTTTTCATGTTGTAACCTATTATGTATGTGGTTTTAATTTCTATACAAGGGATTAAAATTATCAACTACATATTTATATTTCCCTTGCATCATCGACCTTTGATATGCTTTTATAGAAGCAGTCGCCCGCTTTCTAAACACGACACGTAACAATGCAACTTCTTGGCACTGCCTTATACCGTGATTTTATGTGTTTTATTCCTTATCATATTTCCCTTATCTTAAGACTTGACGAGTTGACCTCGCGGCTATCTTACTGAATTGTCCTAAACCTGAACTATCTAAATTTTCCTTAAAATCGTCCGACGCTTTCTGTACCTTTCCATTGTGCCTAGCTATTATAATTACACCGGCTTAACTTTCATCTCGCATTTCCACCTGCTTGCTATTTCGGGATCGCGACGTATTTCCGGCTACCTTCATTTATTTTTTCGCTTTATCGATTGTTGTAATTTTCATTTTCGTGGGTGGAATACCTAGCGACTTACTATTGTCTTTGCAAGGGGTTATTGTTTAATTTATGATTTCACAAAAATCTTCCACCCGGCGGTCTGTATCTAGGTCAGCTCATCCTTTCATCACGCGTTTCGAGAGTGTCTTTTACAATACCCTGCCTTAACATCTGGTCTAGCTTGGCCGTTTCTTCGATGTATTTCTAACATGCTGGGATGTGACCAGCTAGAGCGCTTCGCTTTTATGAATATCTAATGTGCTGACAGGGATCGTTTATTTGCCGCAATGGCGCGTAGCTGCGTTTTAATTTCCAAACAATTTTACCTTTAGGTAATTACGTACCTATTCTTGCACTGTTTGCTTTTTCGGTTTGGGTTTGTTTAACGAGGGAGATGGAAATAATTTCCTTATCATCCTACCTAGGTGCGATCCATTTCACCATGTATAATTTCGAGCGATAATATTGCCAGGGAACAGAAATAAAACGATTCTTGAGTTAGAAGTCATAGAGCTTGGGATCCGGGGATCTTGAGAAGACTTATAAGATTTTTTTGAAGAAATCTGGTAGGGACACCAACATAAAATCCAATTATAAGTGACAGTATAGCTTATCCTGTCTAGTTGAAGAATTTTTTTTGTAAAGTTGGTAATTATTTACCTCTTCACTTTCACTGTAGCTTCAGATTAAAGAAGACTAACATCACAATTCAAATCACATACTGGCGACATCTTATATATTGCAATGATGTTCTGGTACTCGCTGATCTTATTTCAAAACGAACTGACTAATGAGAAACGTGAGGAAAACTTTTACACGCTCCACGTAAACTCAATGAATGGTAATATTTGTTGAGTAATACTTAAGTATATTAAATTCGGGGTTATTCGGGTGCTGTTCAATAATCTTCAAAAGTATGAATAATGTATTTTCAACTCGAGGAGAACACATATTGAACGGGTTGTTATACTCTGATGACACAAATAGAAAGTACGTTATTACTTATTCAGCTATTCAAATGCGTGTAAATATAATTTTCGGCAGTTATATTCGGTTTCGGTATACTTTACGTTAAGTTCTTATACTTTATTTAATTATTCATGAACATCAATCAGGTTTTTCTTTAAAGAGGGTGATTTATTAACTCACCATTAAATTGTGACAAGTGGAAGGTGAGATACTTTAAAAAAGAAAACTTCATATACTCATATGTCCGATTTCAATTATTTACGGACTTACAGGAACTCAAAGTTTCCAGCATAAAGAGCCATTTTTAGAATATTTTACTTTACCTTGGCTTTAACAGTTTATATAAAAAAAACGCCGGTAGAGGGCACAATTATTTATTTATTTTTTTCTTATACAAATAAGTTAAAGTTAAATAAATATTCTTAAATTGGCTCCTTATGTAGGAAACTTTGAGGTCCTGTAGTTCCGTAAATAGGTAATTGGAATCGGACATATGAAGTTTTTTTTTTAAACTACTTCACCCTAATAGATGACCCTGTATAACAATGATGAAATATGTCGAATCTAATCACTATTGAACCTAAATAATTTTTTTTTATTATAATTAACCTGCTTCAACCGTTTAGGTCATTAGCAGAATGGGCCTAAGTGAATTTACATTGATGCGTTACTATGTTTAAACATTCATTTATCTCTTAAATATTAAGGCCCATTCTATACGAGCCACAAAAACGCGACCGATTAGTCGCTTAGTCGCTTGAAAATTTTGCCCATTCTATACGAGCGTGTAGACGCCGCGCCTTTGTAGCGCGTATAACCGGCGAGTGAAACGCGACCCATTCTAGACTAGCGACAAAACGGCTCATTTTTGATATGGATCCCGTACCAGTTGGGTGCATCGCTGTTCACCAATTAACCTTATCAAGTTTGTTGGCCAAAAAACGTAAAAAAAATACGTTGGTGGGTACACCTGGTTGGTGCTAATCGCCTGACCTTAGGGGTGTTTCATCTTAGCTTCGCAGAACATCAGAGATATCCTGAGAATATCCTAATTTGCCTGTGAGTAAATCAGGTCGTGTTCTTGTAGGCTTCAAAAAGAATATGAATTCAAAGGCGAAGCGGGGTTTCGAAAGGTTTCGAAACGGTTTTCCCCTCTCGATAAAGCGCCCCAGGCAATTTTTTTTCAATATCCAAGGTCACGCAATTTCCTAGCACTCGAAAATATTTTTCGTCTTCGAAAATTTGACGCCCACAAAAATTTGCCGCCGCAGGCAATAGCCTACCTAGCCTAATCGGAAATCCGCCACTGCAAGCACATCAATGATGTGCACTATTAAGATCGTGGACACGGCACACTCATACGTGTGCCGTGTATCTTGGACTGTAATAAAAAAGGACAAATCGGCTCGGCCGGCCAGACGCTTGCAAGTTGCTACTTGTAGAATGACACGCCGGTCTCCGGCGTGCGACTTTTACGTAACCTCTTGCGTTCAAAACGCCGACACGCCAACGAACGCGTCCACACGCGACCGCAAAGCTGCCCGTATAGTATGCCCAATTTAAACTCTATGGTTCGGTGACACACGCGTGTCGCTCGCAGGCAAACGGTCGCGTTTTTGTGGTTCGTGTAGAATGGGCCTAATACATTTTTAGTTGTGAAACTTGTTATAAAATTTTCATATTCTTTCTGTTAGGTCTGTTATTCTTATAAAGTTGAGAACTTTGCTGATTTATCATTGCTTGTGCCTAGAGCTTGTTGTAGGCTATACGGAATGTCTGAGAGAAGTCTGGTTTCTTCATTTAGCGGGCAGTCGATCAGGATATGGTGTACGTTGACGGGGACTTCGCAAGCGTAGCAGAGTGGGATAGGTTCCTTCTTTAAGAGATGTTCATGGGTGGCCCTGGTATGTCCCAGCCTGAGTCTGGATATAATTGACTGGTTCTTTTTGCCTTTGGGGAGTGGAAGTTTTGTTTGTACAATTTTCTTTATTTGTTTCAGTTTTGATGTTTCTTGATTCCATTCTTCCTGCCATTTTTTTATGGCTCTTCTCTTGATCTCATTTTCGATGTCTGTTTTTGTGTGGATGTTTTGAGGGATGTTGATTTCTTCCTTTGTTGCATGCTTTGCTAGGCGGTCTGCAGTTTCGTTACCGCTGATATTGACGTGTGATGATGTGAATATGATAGTGTTTCGGAGTCCATGCCTGGCGATTTCCGTCATCAGATCTCTTATTTTTCTTGCCAGTGGGATTTTAGAATACATGTGTTTTATAGCCTGAATTGAACTTAGGGAATCGATGCAAATGACGCTACTTGGTATGTGATTGTCCCTAAATAATAAATAATTTTTTTTTTAATCTTTGAAAATACACAATTGTTCGATTATGCTACCGTTAAATCATTTTCATTAGGTAAGTACATAAGTAGGTAATGTTAAATTTGGAAAATATTATTCGAGTATTCTGAAATGTTTAAAAATAAAATTTCTCTCGCTGGATCGAACTAGCAAGATTCAATCTGTAAAGATGGCAATATCCAGCTTGCGTATTAACATTTTGGTTGTCTTCCAGGTCTTCTTCCTGTGATTAGTTTTTCATCTCTTACTCTCCCAGTCGATTAACACCTTGTTTATTAGTGTTCCCTCTAGAATCGTCGTTTTGCTGTTATAACTCGTAAATAACTCTTCAGTTCCTCGCAACTGTGCTGCTTGCTGAATCATTTATGATAATTAACTCCTTTGATCGCACGCAATATTTTCTTTTCAGTAGCTCTTCAATGGGGCTTTTGTTTTTGACGTTTCAGCTCGAGTCTCTCACGTGTATGTAAATATTTCTCTGCACCCCGATTTTAAAGCATCAACTTTGTTTTTAGCGCTCGTATATTTTGTTTTATCATATTATTATAAATGCTTTTCAGAGAACTAGCAGTTGATTGTTTTCTTCCACGCTTCTCGATGGAAAATTTAGTTAATTTACCGAGTCAAATATTTTTTTTATTAATTTAGTATTGAAACAGATATTTTAACCTTTGTATTCAAATTATATCACAAACTCATATTTTTAAGCGGGGTTTATTTATAAAGGAGTTTCTGCGAAGGATTTTATAAGAATACGAATCTGTTCAACTCAGATATGAAATTTTATAAGGACTTTTAAACCTGGATATTTATTAATTCTCCCGGTTATAAAATGGTCGTGAAAATTTTTAATTTGTTTAGGTATATAAATAGAATTAATTTGGTTTGGAGTTGTCTCACCCAATGTAGCCGCTGGAGCTTTCTTGTATACATTTCTTGAGGCAATTCGAACATAATTACATTAGAGAAAGGACATCTTGGAACTTACTCGTTTTTCTGTAGATTAAGGAAAGTAATAGAATCGCCGTATCCAGAAAAAGCGTCTTCCGCAATTTGGCTGATGTTGTTAGATCTCAGATCCAAATGCCTGAGACGATGAAGCCTGTTGAGGGCGTCCTTTGGTATCGTATGGATGTTGTTATCCCCAAGCCTTAGGTACTGTAAATTCTCTGAAAAAAAGTGAATTAATGAAAACATGAAAAATATTTTGAACGAAACTGTTTGATGGAAAATTAAAATTAATAAATGAGGTTGTAAGGGCAAACATAACAGCATTTTTTGACCTATTACCGTTAAGTGCCTATTGGAAATTAATTAAATACAATGAAGTTTTTTTAAGCTTAATGTATCTTCAATTTGAAGCCTTAAAATGTATCTAACCTTAATCTATATTTACCTTCACAAAAGAACAGACTTCTTTTATAATTCTCCCGTGTCCTAATTATGCAATAATCGCGAGTATTTCCTTTGAGTTTTCCCTAAACTCAAAGCTGTGCATACTATGGAAATTGTATTAAACATTGTACAAGATTTCCCTGAGGAACTGTGACGAGATGGAAATATTCTTTATTTAGAACTTTGACATCAATTTACATTTCAAATAAGCTCATTGGTCCCCATTTTAGCTACAAGAGCACCGGCGAAGCTACGGTTACTTAATATATGGTAGTTAGTTACTTAATAGCTTTCTGAAGAAGTCTAACCAGATTTAGGTAATATTCTTAATAGCTCAAGTCTATTTCCAGTAGATGTTTCCAATTTGTGTATTTTTATTCAGACACTCCTATCTATTGCATGTCTTCTTACGAACAATTAATTTGAAACAACAAGTGAGTTCTTGAATCTAGGAGCAACTCGAACCATGTTTATTATAATCAAGGTAAGTACACTTAGGAAATCATAAAAATGTAGTAAAAAATAACATTAAAAAAATGCTAAACCATTTAAAAACAGCAAATTTTTCTTACCTTCTAAGCCAGCAAAAGCTTCTGGATCGATCGTATCTATGTTGTTCCCATCCAGTTCTAAAGAATTGAGGAATTTCAGATGCGAAAAAACCCTTGAAGTAACTTCTCTGAGCTTATTGTGTGCCAAGCCGAGAGAATCCAAATTTTCCAATCCTGAAAAATACAGATTTAGGTATAGATAAAACACTATAAAGTTTCCAGCCTCATCAAAATATACGTGACTTGGGATTCGATGTGCGAAATCGACTTGAAATATTGCTCCGTGGTTGCAAATGACTTTTTATAGGCTGACGGGGTAGATCTTAAGAGGTGACAACAAAAACGCTACCTACTGCATATTTTATTTTATTTTACAAATTTAGGGAAAATAGATTTATTGCTTGCAAATCTTTCAATTTCATGTCCAACTCAGCAAGGCTCTTCTTGAAAATTTATCTGAATAACTATTACATTTTATTCATCGCCTCGCGTTTTTATATCTCTTTTTTTCATATTTAAAGTTGAACAATACAAAACGTATTTAAAATAACGAATAGTTTATTGTTCTTGCGAAACTAACCATATTTTAAATCCAGTTTTTCCTTTGTAGAAATGTTGAAACTCAGAATTTAGAGTTATACTTCTGAACTTTATCTCTGAACTTCTGAATTACCTCCAACCACAAGTCGAGTGGAGCTAATGAGAGCCCGGAACTCCTGGACATTAAATTTCAAGGAAGGTCTGCAAGATATGCTTGTAATTTTAGAACAGATTTAATCTTTTAATAAATTTCTTTAATAAATTTTCCAGGGCAATTCCTAGATAGAATGAAACAGGAATTTATAGAAACAGCATTCCTTTGGAATGAGTTACCATTTTTAACTATGTAAGTGGTAAATATGCAAAATCTTCGAAATATCTCCAATTTCTCAAAGAGATTTGAAATTTTTTATTTGAATTAGCTAACAATCTGAGTACCTACATCGAGAATAACATTTTTTAAGATTAAACGTCAGATAAACTTTAATTTTACTTTCTTGATACTTATTACATAAAAGACTGTAAAAATAGTATTTGAAACTCCATAAAAGAGATCAAAAAGTTGATATCTATACACACGCGTTATTATTATAGTGGCGTGTGTGAGTCGGATGAACATGTAAATATTTTGAGCCGGAACAAGATTACTTCCCCCCCTCCCCGTTTTCGAGAATGCTGAACACGGTGCCGTTATCAGAATTTCTCTTTGGGGTTGCGCAACCCCTCAAAACGGCCAAAAACCACCCCCTAGAGAGATAAACCGCGCTTCAATCCATTTCCCTGCAAAAAAAACCTTCCCCCCGTTTTCGAGGATGCTGAGCACAATGGAGGTGCTGGACATCGTGTGCGACCCCGACCAACCCCTCCACCGGCCAATACTCACCCCCGAAATGGGTGATTTTTTTTATGTATATGTAGGCCTAACGATGAACTTTTTCGAAGAACTTTTTGAAAATTCAAGTACAGAATCACAATGGCCATAATTTAAAATTATTTTGGAGTATAAAGAGTGTCCCATATGACAGTGACATATCAAAGTTATGTTTTTTTTTTAATGGAAAGCTCCTATGTTATTGCATTTTTAGATTGTCTGAGAAGAGGAAATAAGATTGTCTTTTACAGTAGTTGTTGTTTAAATTCAGAAGTTTGTGACTTATAGACAAGTGAAAATTGTAATTTTTTTAAGTTCAATGCCCTATACAACGAAAACGGCTAAAGATAGAGAAAAACGGCTTACATGTCCTTATTTTAACTTTTCATGTACTATCCTTTGTAGATGAAATGTAGATGTAGATGAAATGTTTATACAGGGTGATAAAAAATTTGAAAAAATCTGAGATTTCTCCACGCGTCGCCAAATAAAAAAATCAAAGAAAGTACAAACTATACCATAGGATAGTACATAAAAAGTTAAAATAGGGACATGTAAGCCGTTTTTCTCTATCTTGAACCGATTTCGTTGTACAGGGCCTTGAACTCGAAAAATGACGATTTTCACTTGTTTATAACTCAAAAACTTCTGAATTTAAACACCAACTGTAAAAGCCAATATTATTTCCTCTTCTCAGACAATCTAAAAATGCAATAACATAGGAGCTTTCCATTTAAAAAAACATAACTTTGATATGTCACTGTCATATGGGACACTCTTTATACTCCAAAATAATTTTAAATTATGGCCATTGTGATTCTGTACTTGAATTTTCAAAAAGTTTTTCGAAAAAGTCCATCGTTTGCCCAACATATACATAAAAAAATCACCCATTTCGGGGGTGAGTATTGGCCGGTGGAGGGGTTGGTCGTGGTCGCACGCGATGTCCAGCACCTCCATTGTGCTCAGCATCCTCGAAAACGGGGGGAAGTTTTTTTTGCAGGGAAATGGATTGAAGCGCGGTTTATCTCTCTAGGGGGTGGTTTTTGGCCGTTTTGAGGGGTTTCGCAACCCCAAAGAGAAATTCTGACAACGTCATCGTGTTCAGCATCCTCGAAAATGGAGGGGGGAAGTAATCTTGTTCTGGCTCAAAATATTTATAATTTTCGGGTTTTTTTCCGACTCACACACGCTACTATTATGGGTTGCCTAAGCTAAGGAGTATAAGCTGATTTAATAACATTTTTATGCTTAATACACATATCACTCTGATATGATACTTTAATTTTGCAATTCTAGGATAATATTTGTCATTTTCGAAGTAACTAGATATACAGCGGGTATTATAAAAGCTCATTAAGTTAACGGAGAGATTTCTGTGGCCATTTCTGAAGAAGGTATCGAGTCTACGTGAAATTTTTTAAATTTTATCTAATCTTGACATTAAAGTTACTACAAAAATGTCAATAAAAGTCATTTGACGTCGATATTAGCTTCAAAAGCGAGCACAGAAATCAGCCCGTAAGCCTAATGAGCCTTTATAATACCGGCGTGATATTTAAATTTTCGCAGGTGGTCCTCGGAAAAATAGTTTTACCTATAGGTGAGATTTATGAAAATATTTACAAAAATATATCTGTCACGTATAGTCGACAAGTAAATTCCATTGCATATTAAGCATGAGGTAATTGATTCGAAGTGACGTGACGTGACGTAAAAGGGTTAAGTTATGCATGAAGAATAGTTGAAGCTATTCATCTTATTATTCTTACGCCCGAATTCACAAACGATAATTTCCCAAATAATTACGTAATCAATTATCCCCATCTCATTCTATTGCAAAAAAAACTGCATATCTCCATCTCACTCATTTAAATAATTACGTAATTATTTAGGAAATTATCGTTTGTGAATACGGGCATTAGACTAATAAACTTTTCCCAACTTCGATCCGTGTCTAATGTGCGCTTTAGTCATTTATGTATTATGAAGAAGTAATTTAAAATATTTCATGGTTTGCATAATATCATGTTTACCTACGTAAACGATTTTTAGGGATAGTTGTCCAACATTGGATTATATTAAAAAACAA
This sequence comes from Malachius bipustulatus, assembly GCA_910589415.1. Lineage (NCBI taxonomy): Eukaryota > Metazoa > Arthropoda > Insecta > Coleoptera > Melyridae > Malachius > Malachius bipustulatus. The sequence continues at coordinate 35,845,623 of OU342635.1, forward strand.
TTCCTTAAATTTTTTGTAGGGTGAAAAAATTGCCTTTCAGATACCTAATTTTCACTCCACTTCATTGTACTAATGTTTTCCCGACCTAGGAGAACCTATGGATGAGAATACTTTCCATTCCCTTTGTTACTTCTATAATTAGAATAATCGTATAACCATCGCACGATTTACAGCGGAACAAAATTACTAGAAACTAAAGGAAACAGCTGATTTATCAAGGGAAAATTCCAGACCCAGAAACCCACAATTTCCTTCTGTCTCGATTAATTCTCACGCTGAGGAGTCTAGCAGTTGAAGGGAGAGGAAATCGATCTTCATTATTTAATTATTATGATTCACTGAGGATCGAGATGCTATTCCTGCCTCATACACGGCAGAAATAATTCACAAGAAGAGATATGAATATTCAAACAGTAGTTCCTTCATCTTACCTTCAAAGTCACCTTCGTTGATCTGCGTGATTTTGTTCTCCTGCATTTCTAATTTTTTCAGCATCGTTAAGATAGAGAGGGATTTCTGAGGGATAGCAGTGAGTCCATTACCACCTAAATTCAGTCTCTTCAGTTTCCTGCAAAAAAGAGAATTGTAAATATTAAAAGTGGAAAGATAAGAGAAGGTTTTTAACATCAAAAGTCGAGAGAATTTCAGATTTGGAGAAAGTGGCTGCCAGTTACAACGTTAAAATTATACGACTTGAATGGTATTAAAAAATAAGACGATTTCTTGATAAAAAAAACAAATACTTTTTCATCATTAAAACTGAAAATTTCTCTCTTGTCTGGTAAAAAAACTTTGTTGTAATTTTTGTTTAAATGTATATTTTAAAGAACTTAATATTTTTCAGTTAATTCTATTTAATAATTTTATGCATACCTATATAGTGATTCGCGCTAAATTCAATGTTTCATCCAAATTTATATCTATCTACAATTTCTCTCTTTTGTAAATATCGTTATTACCGCATACGAGAGGAGTATGCTCATATCCATTGTTCCTTTGTTCCTTTGTTTGAGATAAGCGGACGAAATAATCGGATTAGTTTAAAATTTAGAATCGCCATTTATACTTTCATGTATTTACCTACCTCGAATTCTGCATGAGTTAACATTAAAATAATAATAAGAACAAAAATTAACCCTAGCATTACGTTGTAATTCTATATTTTAGTGCAGGGTAACGAGTTTTAAGTCCTGGGGGAATATGTACCTGAGTTGAAAGAGATTGGATCATAGTTCATAATAATAAAATTTAATCCATTTAATAGAAAGCTGCTGATAATGTCTGATCTGATAATATATGAACCTGTTTTCATTAAGAAGATATCTGTTAATTAAGAGGCAGCAACTGTGAGAGGAAATAATTTACGTGCGAAATACGTTCTAGGGTGTCTTTTCTATCCCTTAAAACTGTAGGAAAAAGTTAACTAATTTTCTACTGACTATCTTTTCGCCTTTTGACACCCCCTTCAAGGGAGATCTCAATAGGAGTTGGCCGATTGTTTATTTTCATTTCATTTCTATATTATCAAAAGAAACCATCCCCTAATTTTTCCCCTTATTCACTGACACCATATTGATATTAAAAAATTTCTTTGCAAGTCTATTTTAATCTAATAGGTATGAAAACTTGAAAATCTGACCTGACCTTGCAGACGAACTCAAGAACCATAGTGACTGTACCCATTGTTTTGTCTAGCACTGACATAATTCCAGAAGAACTACATAGAAGCCTCAAAATACTCGCATTGAATAACAACCCGTACAAGCTCATGTAGAAAGCGGTTATACTGAATACAACCCGGATAGTACGAGGATTCTTCAGTCATGAATAGACGAGAGTGTCTCGCTACGATTCAAGAAAATTGGAACCCATCTTGCTCATCCAGATCAACAACAACATCTAAATGAATACCTAAACACGTCAATAGTAACACTACTTGCACCAAGAGGAAAAAGCAGAATCGGCAATTTATTCCCACTCAAAAACATCATACCACTTACCGAAAACGCTTTGCCAGATACAGAACAACTAAGAGTAAAAGACAAACAACAATATCCCAGATATACCCTTTAGTAATATCAGCAGGGAGAAAGTGTCAGACGTAAATAATAAGATCCACCAACATCTGGAAGTCAACGAGAGTTGATAACATCCAAAATTTCTGGTCACTACATGCAACTTTGACCCAGAAATTCACGTATATTCTTGACCATCCTGGACACACTTCTTTAGGCTTGGTTCGACCAGTATACTCTGAAAGAGTGACCTGCTCACGGAGGACCCATCTCAGTATAGGCCGATAACATGTTTATCAACCTTATACAAAATACTAACAGCTTGTATTTCCAACAGAATCAACGAACGTGTTGGTTGAGTTGATGCTAATAAAACCATGCATGGCCGAAGAACAGAAAAAGGTGTTAAAATACACATGAAGAGTTCAAGGAACAACTCATAATTGATACGGTGATCCTTGGACAAGCCAAAAAAGGCCAACGTAACATCCATACCGTCTCAGTATACTACAAGAATGCATTTGACAGTGTGCTACACTCTTGTCTGTTTAAAGTGTTGAGAATCTACAATATACATAAGACAGTGGTCAACATTTTAGACACTATTATTCGTTGAATCCGCTTTAGTTTTGCTTGGCAATGAATCTCCTTTCCAGGATGTTGAATGATACAAAAAAGGGCTTCAAGATCAATGACAATTTTTTCAGCATCGTTAAGATAGAGAGGGATTTCTGAGCGATAGCAGTGAGTCCTTACCACCTAAATTCAGTCTCTTCAGTTTCCTGCAAAAAAGAGAATTGTAAATTGTACACCTCGCATAATGTTACACATCTTTTACATGTGGACGACATCAAACTGTAGGCAGGAAACCCAGAAAACATTGATCACCTAATAAAATTGACCCACATCTGCACATTCTGCAAGGATATCATATGAAATTTGCCATGGATAAGAAGTGTAAGATCTTGAACATCAAAAAGGCTAAGGGTGATCTGGCACTACCGAACGGAGAGATCGTCCGAGCTATGTAAAAAGGAGAAACTTATAAATATCTGGGAACATCAGTGCTGTACCAGTGGTAACATATTCGTTTGGCATTTTGTAAGGTTGACGCGGACAGAACTGGAAAGCATACCGTGCATCACGTACCATGATGACAAAATATAATACCCATCACCCTAGGGCATCCATATTAGGAACCACAATTGCTCGTAGTGAAGGAGGAAGAGTAAGGATTGACATAATCAACCTTCATATTAATCAATTGACCAAGTTCAGAAAATTCTTGAAATATTTATGATGACCATACAACATCAGTCGTCAACACGAACAATAATCCCACAAGTGTAGAAAATACCATCGGAAGTCAGAAACCTTCCAGCACGTAACATCTGTCTGCACATACTTAGTCAATACCGACTACTTAGGTACATAGACACAATCAGGTCTGCAACAATCGGCATCAGAAGCTGGTGCTATCAGGTTGATCAAGTACCGGTATAATACCAAACAGTTTAGAGGACAATTTTGTCAAATTAGGTCTGTATAAGATTACGTTCATCGATATTCAGAAGGCAGTAATTCAAAACACATGACACTTGGTCAGAAAATTCCTCCACCAGTTACTCTAGTAACAACCCTTTAATATCAACGCACTTCCTCCTTTTGATAGCACATATCTGGGAGAGGTGTGAGAGTTGAGCTATGTGTTAATAACAATCATAATAATAATAAGAAAGTGATTTTTTTTCGTTTTCCCGAAGTTGAGTTTTGACTAACCGTCGAATAAACGTCGAATGTGTTCAGCCTTGACAACTTTTTTTTATCTCATTCACTTTCGGTATCATAAAGCCTTCCAGTCACATTCAACTTTCAACAAATTTTAATATCATACATTTCATCAGTCCAAATTATTTCGTTTATAAAACCCTAAAAGTTAGTGTTTACGCTTGTGACCATAATTTTCTTGTTAGAGATTTTCGTGATATAAATGTAGACGTTCTATATCGGACTAAGATATAAAAACCTCGGGTACAATTTTGCCACTCTTAGGGTTAAAATATGACCTCATAAACAAAGCATAACTCATAAAGAAGTTTTTATTGCGTAATATCCGTGGTAGGATAAGGTTAACATTGAGTAAATAAGAAATCGAGGGAAACTAGACCGAACGAAACTCAATTTAGGACGATTTATATTCTGCAAGCGAAATAAGAAAAGTTCGATGCGATCGAGATGTGCAAAAATAAAATGCATATAAATCACTTGCTGAATTCGATCAAAGAGTCCAGATATGAAACGGGAATTCATTTTTAGAAGAGAATAATGTGTACTGCTTTTGTATTTTCATAAATTTAAAATTTTTACATCGATCAATAAGGCTTTTTATTAGTAAATCAAAACAATAAAACTATTTTTTGTCTCTCATTAATGAAACTGCTATTGCTAGAGACAAAAAATTTGTCATTAAGCAAGATGAATTAAGGTGCTTGAGAGTGTGACAAAACCTGGGAGTTTTTAGGGGCAAAAAGTCATATGGATGAGACTAACAGATGTTAGGATCTCTTACAAAACATAGCCAAATTTTTTTCTTCGTTTCTTTCTACAAGAGGTTGCTGAGTTGAGTAGTATAAATGAGGGATACGTTTAAGTTCACCCAACAATACAAAAGTTTTTTCTTGTAGATTTAATGGACAATTTTATGTGAAAAGTTGGAAAGGTCTTTTGTTTTCATGTTCTTCCCATATTATTTATGGGAAAATGATAAAATTAGTTTCTTTTTACTGAAAATCTCGTATTTCTTGTTGTAGCATAGAATATTATGATATCGTTGAAATATCATGTAATTAAATTATTTCTTTATAATTTCAAGAAGGTCACAGGGTCCTAATAATAATTATTGATGCAAAAGTTACATCCAACTCTATTAACTCTTAAATGGACAGAATCATGCGTTTTATAGGGAGCTGTGGATTAGTTTTGTCGGAATTGAGTCTCGTTCAGTAGATCCAAGCTTTTGAAAATCTTCGCGTTATTACCAATTTTTTTTAGCTAAACTAAGAAATCTTTCAATGTCTCCAATAAACACCAAAATTGCTTAACTTAATTTTCATGATACTGATTCTTGCATATAAAATGTCACTTATGACGAAAATATAATTTTAAACCGCAGTTTTAGAAGATGACAGAATCCTTAAGAAAATTATCTCGTGATAGGTCACCGAAAACGTTCCGCATGACATAACTGTCAAAGATGCTTTATAAAAAATCCAGAAACACGTCAAGTTTGTTTTCAAGGGGACAACTTTTAACCCAAAAACAATTTTTTTGAAAAACGAAAATATCTTTAACCCCCCAAACGGGGGTGTCATCCCCCAAATTTTTCTTAAAGAGGATGGGGTCAAGAGATACCTTAATAAACATGGTTTTCGATTCTCTAAACATTGCTGCTTTGTTTTTACCAACCAATCCATAGTCCAATCCTTTAGATGATAGAGAGGTTTATTTTTATCTTTATATTAATATTTATCTAATTAAATAAGTAATAATTACAATAATTAGGTAAATAAAAAAGAACCTAATAAATCATACACAAGGAAAGCAGTAAATTGAGGAATATTTTTGCTATTTTTTCCCTTTCATCGAAATTACTTACTTTTCCAAGCCAACAAAAGCTTCATCATCGATGGTCGTTATCTTATTCTCATACAGCGTCAGTATCTCCAGCGTATCGAGTCCTTGAAAAGCGCGTGCGTGTAAACTGCTGATCTTGTTATGGTTCATGTTGAGGATTAGCAGATGGTGAAGGTTCTTAGTAGCAGACGACGGAACTGCCGTCAGACTGTTCTGAGAGACATCCAACTGGGTCAGCATTTTGCCTGAAAAGGTAGAGAATTGACTTTAAATCATACTTGAAACGTAATTCCGCTTCCACTATGTAAATAGGACGAAAAAGGGCTGAGAAAGCACAGCGAGGGATAAATATTCAGCTCAAATCTGAATAGATTTTAGGGATACCTACGCGTTTCGTGATGCTTTTTCATTGAAGTTTTGTCGTTACTTTGAATATTTGTGTTGATGAATTATTTATTGGAATAATACAAATACCTATTTAAAAGCTTGATGAAATGATATTCAATGAATTATAAAATATCAATATACTAACCTATGGAGCTAAGGGAAGCTTCTTCAACAACGGAAAGGGAACTATTGTGGATAGTAAGGTGTCTGATATCCAAGCCGAGGAACACGAACCCAGGCAATTTGCGTAGGTTATTGTGCCGTAGCTTTAGATAGAATATGACCAGCGTCTTGCCCTTGAGCACACCCATGGCGTTGGAGATGTGCTGCTGGTCCGTGAACTCGCACAGGATGTCCAGGCCGTTCTTCTTCAACTGACATGAACATGGCGCTATTTCCGAACGGCTCGGACATTGTTGCTGCACCTATAATTAAAAAAATTTACAGTTTTTCTCTTGTTGCTGCATGACATTGATTAATTTTCAGGCTAAAAATGACATCGTATACACGCGAGTGGCGCTTTAGAGCCACCAAGGAAATTTATACATTTTAATACTTAAACTAAAATTGTCGATTATCAAACTACTTCTGTGAGAGCTTTTAATAAAATCTGCAGCTGGAATTATCGTTGCTAGTAAAAGGATTAGTCTTTCTGAGAGTGTTATATGCGATAATAGGACCATGAGATAATAGGAATTAATTGGAGAGTACAAATTTTATAGTTATCCATGAAGAACGTGAATGAGATCAGATGTTCTTTTAGTTTTAGCTTTCCCTTGAGAAAAGTCAGGTTGGTAAACTCATTCATCACAAATCAATATTATACCTTGTAGTTGGGAAGACACATAGCCGAGTTGAATTGGAACGTGATAATGTTCTCTGTGCGAGAGATGTGAAGGAAATGCTTGGAAGTAGAAGCCCAGTTATAAGGTCTAATTGTATTACCGCGAAGCGGAATCAGATCCCCTTACATAATATTTCTACTACTTTTAGTCTCAAAGCAACTCGTAAAACTTGGTTATGATGCCTCTTCTACGTGCTTTTCCACTCAGACATGTTACGATATTAAAACTCCTTTCCAGTCCGATGGGGTTTTAATTCGACGAAACGGGGATCTTATTTTCATTAATATTTATACATATAATCGACATTTATTTATTGTAGATTGTAGTCCTTTCCTTTCTTTCTTTAATTGCAAAGTAACCGACTTTATTAAAAAATATTTTATTTAGTCGAAAAAGCAATTAATTCGCCGCAGGTGACTGCTTGCTGTGCATTTTGGCGTGGCGGAGTTGTTGCGATTGAAAATGCGCTAACTGTTAACGACGTGCGATATTGCGAAATGTTAAATTAAGTTTTTGTAGTCTGAATTGTATCGAATTGATGTCGATATGTTTTGGATATGATGTGGATATGTTTTTTCAACCTGCCATACAGTACGCGAAACAATAATGGAGGTTTCTACGCACCAAGTTTCCCGACCGTATCATCTCTCGATATGACGATCAAACTTGGCCACCAACATCGTGCGATCTAACGCCGATGGATATCTTTCTTTGGAGTTACGTGAAGAAAAAAATTACCCTGTGCCAGAGGTTTCGTGGTGTAATTTTGCCGGATGTTATATTTCATGTTTAATCGCAATTAATTCCTCTTCACATTGTCCTAATTCGAAACAAATGCGTTTTTCCTTGGAAATTTAATCCGGGACTCTTGTTGTGACACCTTTTAGAAAGACGTGTCAATTATAAACTGCATCATCATAATGTTACAAATAAAAAAATGCATGAACATCAGACAGCTGTAAGCAGTGAAACATTAATCAAATTTTGATGATAATAATAAGTAAGTGTGTAATTTTAGATAAGAGTTATGATAAGGTCTACAAAATTAGGGTTGAGAGCGTAAATTTAATAATTTTGTATTGTTGAATGTTGCAAGCCTCTCTCGAGAGAAGATAATTCGCAGGATAAAGCTTTATGGAAAGAAGGCCTTCTTTAATTAAAATTTAATGCGAATATGCTTCTTTATGTAACATTACGATTAAGTATATAAATATAGCCCGAAGTTTGTTAGTCTTTTGCCAGCTTAATTCGTTCATCTTAATTTATAAATTTACATAACAACACCCAACAGCTTATGCTAAAATAAGGGTGTGGTTCCTGACATATACCGTATGACAAGTTTCAAAGCAGAACATAGGCGAATAGCATTGGAAATCACATATTTGTGGTTTATTTCTCACCACTTTTATCTACAAGAATGGTAAAATGGTGTCTATCGAAAGAGAATTGTTTTCTGAGCATGCTGATACCAAATGCTTAACAATTAACAGTTGGTGACAGAATAACTTAAACATTTTCAAAATTAAAAGTGTGAGCGGCTATGACATGCCTAATTCGAATAATTTTGTTACTGTCAAAACAAATATTTTTAATTACTGATACACGTTTCCCTGCAAAGATTGTCAATGAATAATAAATAATAATAATAGCTATTCTAATGCGTGTTTATCGCCGTGGTACTATTAACTGGCCGGCCAGATCTCCCGATTTAGCACCTTATCCTTGTTGTGACTTTTCTTGAGATCTTGGGGTTACCTTAAAAATAAAATTTACAGAGCTCGTGGTGGCCGAATGTGCACTCGTTAATAACCAACAACTTGGACAAGTTCGAAGCGCAATTTATAAAATGGTGGGAACATTAATTACAAAAAAATAAATTAAATAATTGAAAATATTTGCTGTGACAGTGAAAAAGTTGTCCGAATTTAGCATGTCATGGCTGCTCATCTTTTAATTTTGAAAATGTTTAAAATATTCTGTCATGATATAAAACTGTTAATTTGTAGGTATTTTGGTACCAGCATGTTCAGAAAATAATTCTCTTTCGATAGACACCATTACCATTCTTGTAGAAAAAAGTGGTGAGAAATAAACTGCAAATACAGGGTGTTAGTTGAGTACGGGGCCAAACTCCAAGGGGTGCTTTCTTGAGTGATTTTAAGACGAAAAGTTCAAATAAATATAGGTCCGAAAATGCATATTTTTCAAGATACAGGGTGTCAAACTTTTATTTTTTTTTTCTCGAAAACAAAGCAAGATATGGAAAAACTCAAGAGATAAAATAGTTGTATTTTTAGTTACTTAATTCGAAAAAAATACAAAATTAAAAAAAAAAGTCAGTGGCGCCTAATTTTTTAATCAAAAATATTAGTTAGACTGTCTTCCGGGACGCCACTGGAATTAATAATTTTAATCTAATTGGGGCTCAATTACCCTCTTGTTATTACAAACAGAACTGTCAAATTTCAACAAAATTGATTGAAAGAGTTTAGAGATATTCACGAACATTCGAATCTTTTTTTTAAGTTTGACACTGTGTCTTGAAAAATATGCATTTTCGGACTCATGTTTATTTGAACTTTTCTTCTTAAAATCACTCAAGGAAGCACCCCTTGGAGTTTGGCCCCGTACTTAACTAACACCCTGTATGTGATTCGCCTATGTTCTGCTTTGAAACTTGTCACTCGGTATGTAGAAGATGATAAAAATTATGCACTACATAATAAAACATACCTGGTAAAAGAAGGGGTAAATCTATGCAGTCTGAAAGTCCAGATTATGTAGGAGTTTCCAAAGTCACATGCACAAATAATTAAAAAAATATGTTTTGTAAATTGAACGAGATATGCAGAGGTAAAGTTGAGAACTCAACTTCTTTAATATTGACAGTTTTCAAGAATTTGTTTGCTTCAAATAGGCACTACGGCCTCTTCTTTCAAATTTCATAAAAAAATCCAAAATCACGGTTCAAACTTAGTTCAAAAGTTAGTTTCAGTCATATAAATTTAAACCGTCGTCGTTCTTTTAGAATTTTTTATGTTATTTGAAAAAAGAGGCCGTAATCTCCATTTTAAGCAAACAAATTCTTTAAAATTGTCAATTTTAAAGAATTTGAGCTCTCAACTTTACTCATATTTCGATCAATTTACAAAAAATATATATTTTTTTATTACTATGTTTAGTTGCATCTCTGATGACACCCGAACAACGTGCTGAAGAGTTTATGCGGCACTTACGGGACATTCTGTATATTATACGACTTCCAAACATTTTAAAACATTGAATAATGTCAGTTGTGTAAACATATTATACTTACAGGGAGTACAATGGAGAGTTGTTGATAAATTCTAAGGATGAGGGGGGGGGGGGGGGTTAAGGGTTAAAAAAATATTTTTCAAGCTTCCTCTTAGAAGTTACAGCCTCTTAAAGTGGAGTAAAAAATTCATAGTTTTATCGATTGGTTTCTGGACTTGAAATTAGGTATTAAATATTTTAGATTTAAATGTTCCGAAGAAACTTAATTCTTTTAAAAAATAAAATAAAATAAAATAAAATCAGGTGACTTACATAAATTAAACAATCATGTATGATTCACCCCCTTGCAGGAAAGGGGGGAGAATAAAATTATGTAATAAAATATACCTAAAACGATAAAATACGATAAAATTGTGATGTCTTCTGGTGATAGTTTTTGTTTGTATATCTTTTTTTTTTAACTTATATCCCATTTATTTTTTTTAATTTCAACATATTTATTACCTTCTTCGTGAGGATCTTTTACATAATGAGTTACCTATAACAGAAGAACCACAACATTTTCAATATTTTTCTCTTTTTTCGTATAAATTGAGGTTTGCTGAATAAAGAACGGTGTGGCAAGAGTTCCGCCGGCGGAATTGTGCATTTAAAATTAGAGTTCCACCTTGCGTCGGAAGTTCAAAATAATAATCCAGAAATCCGCCGAAAATGTTATACCCAATTTACGCAAGCGCGGCGGGATGATACACTTAATATTTGCTTTGCCGCCGCCTGGCGGCGGACAACCAACATTTGGTACTGAAATTCCGTCCAACGGCGGATTAAAGGTTATTTTTTTAAGAATTCCGTCCACAATTTGTCTATGTCTATTAATTAGAACTTGGGTGTTCAAAACGAACACCATTCGAAATTTTTTATTGTTATGATGTTATGTAGTATATAGATTTAAATTATGAGATTTGTATTCTTTCTTGGTAGTAGTATTCGAATACACGTAGCCGTTCTTTTTTTATTTCAAATTATTTCAGAAAAAAATCGATAAATGTGAATTTTTTACCCTACTTTAAGGGGAAGGGGATGTAAATTCTTAGGGAAGGCTTTAAGAAAATTTTTTATGACAAACCCCCCTTAAAATTCAGCAAGAAATCTTCAGTGGAATTTTCTGCACTGATTAATGAAACACCCTGTATATTAGATTTTTCAAAATTTGATTTCAATAGGTAAAAAAACTCTAAATTTACCAGAAGAGGCTCTTTGAGAGGTAGGTACTGAAAAATTACAAAAAAATTGAGTAAATCAAAAATCACAATCTTTCAAACCGTTCGGTTTGGCGTAGAATGCCCCATATACATAGACATGTGAACTTTATTTTGAATTTTGATTAATTAATGCAAAATTGATAATGATTTTCAAATGAGGGTCAATTTGAAGATAAATTAATCATAACCCAACTTTTATAGACATTGCAAACTTTCCATCACTTATTCTAATTTTAGTTTTAGGTATACCTCTATAGGTATTTATAAATTAGATTATAAATTACAAATTCTTCATAAGAATCAAAAGTATTCCCGACTTGTATGTCCACCTCCATTTCCATTCTGCCAAACAACTATAAACAATAACAATTAACAAAACAAACAGCGGACAACGCTGCGCTAGTGCGCTGACGGCTGACGAGAAACTTGGACGATAGACGTTGACGTTGGACGGAATTCCTAAGATAACCATTAATCCGCCGTTAGACGGACTTTTAGCATCAAATGTCAATTGTCCGCCGCTACCCGGCGGCAAAGCAACTATTTAGTGTATCAATCCGCCGCGCTTGCGTAAATTATAACATTTTCGGCGGATTTCTGGATTATTATTATGAACTTCCGCCGCAAGGCGGAACTCTATTTATAAATGCACAATTCCGCCGGCGGAACTCTAGCCACACCGAATAAAGTAAACTTAACAATTTTATAAATCGAAAAGAATTTTATAAAGCATCTCTTATTCTTATTTTCTTAAGTGGAGAACGACGGGGTAATTAAAAAGTACGTGAAATGGTACGATAACATGTAGTCTATAATCTTCTATTTTATAGAGTTAGAACTTCAAAGAATTCTAAAGTAATTACTTACCTAATCTCAAATGTAATTATAAATAGGTAGTTCTTGAAAAGATTCAGTGTAGGCTGGGCATTACTTACCACGTAATTCTATGGATTTTCTTCGAAGGAGTAGGAGATTCTACTTCTAGTCTCTTATGGGCAACAACTTCCAGCAAGTTGTCAATTCAAAACGAAGGTAAGATAATTTCCCCAGAGAATTGCTCGTAAATTTTCAAACGGATCGAATTTCATCAGGTGTTTTTTTTTCCGTAAAAGTTCAGGATTTTATTATTCAAAAATCAGAAATAATTCTTGTATTATTGTCTTTCGCGCGTCAATTGACTTTAAAAAAATTAACAAGATTTGAATAAAACTCCAGCAAACACTACATGTGTTAAAATTTTGATCACAATCGAGAATATTATTACATAATTATGGTGGTTGTTTGTATAATGTACCTACTTAGTACCTTAACGTGATCAAAATACATGGAGCAATTATGTTGAGAGCAACTCGATCTTAATAATTCACCACTTCTGGAATTGCATTGCGAGGAATAAAAGAGAAACTTTTTTAATCCACATGCGATACTACGAATTAAGGCCGAAATACATAGTTACATTGGCAAATTTAATTATATTTTCCATACAAAAAAAAAGATTTTTAATCTAATTTCATTTCCCTGTCAGAGAGATGGGAAGTTTACATGCGAACAGGAGAGTTATTGTACCTAAATAAAAAAACCACGCACGACCATCATAAAATTTGTTTCAGAAAACGACATCAATTTATCTTACTGAAACACTTACCACTAACGTTTCTTCGTTATAAATAAAAAGAAAACCATAAAAGTCGCACAAATATAAAACCATATACTTGAGGGTCACTTGCGTGACGAGCGTATCTCAAAGACTTTTAGGACATCGCACATAAATAATCGTAACAAGATAATATTTTTTAATTCGGCAAAGAAATCAAACGAGCTTTTTGCATGTCTCATATGTAGCTTATTAATAATATAAATCCCTAAATGTGCTACTGGGATTTGATTGGTAACCTGATAACATACCTAATTGAAATTGCCTGTTAAATTAATGTATCAGTATTACCAGAGGGAAATAGAAATTATTTCGTGATCTAAATTTCAAACCTTCAAAGATATAATTACTAATATAAAAAATTTAATATCACATATGTAGGTACCTATATTAGATTCGCTTCAAATTGGATCAAAATTATCGAATACCTTTAAAACAATACATAAAGGTGGCATTTTTGTTTTAACCACGTTCAGCTGCAGGGTATTGATTCTATCCGTGAGGGAGTAAATTCGGTAACCTGTGTTTATCTTGCTTCATTTATCTTTCCCATTGCAGTGCCAGTGTTGTACGTCCACCTTTCACACGAATATCCAGGCTCGGCTTGCTTTACCAACAGAAAGGCGTATCCCGGAACTAGGATAAATATTGAACATCCGCTACTACATTCAGCTTAAAAGATATGAGAAATGCCGAATTTACCCTGAAATTCGTCATAGGTACAGAGACAATGAAATATTACATGGAGAAATTTTACCAGTTTTGGAAATATCATTCGAATAAAATAAATAATCAGCATAAAAAACGAGAATAATACAATGTACGGATGTGATGTCGATTATTAATAATTAACAGATTGATGCAGAAAATTGTTTTGTTCCGGGACTTTATTAAGCTTGCTTTACAGTGTTTTCAGTTTGAAAATATTCACCCTAAATAATTTTTGATATGAAACGAATTTAAAGTTATAGCACCTGAAATCACAATTTTCCATTTTCAAATCAGTTTATCTTGAAAACAGCTAAAGATATTGGAAAACGGCTTACATATCCCTACCTTAACTTTTCATGTGATATCGCATTGTGTGGGTGAGATACAGATATGCAGGGTGATGAAAATTCAGACTTTGAATCCCCTCTATTATTATAAAGCATGAAAAGTTACGATATAGAGACGTACCTATATAAGTATACCCCTATACCAAGGTACCTAATCTGCTTTTAAAGAGGAAAATGTGATTTTTCACTTGTTTTTCACTACCCTAAAAATGTACAGTCTCAAAACACCAAGCATCGTTGTATTCCCACTAAGTCTCTTCAAAATTACGATGATATATTATGGGACACCATCGTAAGGGGTGATTGGGAGTTCGATGAAACCCAAAATTCAGTAGGTATCATTTTTGAACTTTCCCCTTAATACCAAAGTAAGGATGTTTAAAAAAGTTGTAAGATATATTTTTGAAAAAGGAATAAAATCTATAAATGACTACGTAGATACTCACATCACATCATTCAGTAGATAACGAAATACCAAAGGCGTGTTAAATCAAAAGGGCGTGTCTGCAGAAATATACATATAAGTTGAGAAAATTGGCTTTTAAGATTTTCAGTTATGCCATGAAATTTTTCATATGAACTGAAAGTTTAATTTTATTCAATCTAAGAAATAACAAAAGTTACTGTAGATTATTTGAGCTCTTTTACTTGTCTGCAAACTAGGCTTTTGATAGATACGCCCTTTTCATCTAACATAAGTTACCAATCTTGACAGATACGTCTATTTTACCACATCTCAAACTTCTTTCAAAAGACAGCGCAATCGCACACCAATTGTTCAGAGTAAATGGCGTATCTGCTTGTGAAATCTGCAGATACGCCATTTTGTTCTAAAAGAGTATTTAGATACGTCCTTTTTGATTAAAAAAATGACATACCATACCCCTTTCTAATCTAGCAAAGCAGACTATTGTGTAGATACGCCCTTCTTTTAAAATGGTCTTGAGACGGTACGGAATTCGACTAATGTTTACCTTCAATAAATCAAACAACCTCCTAGAAACGGAACAATATTCATTGCAAGCTACCACCTAACGTATGAGATAGCGTATAAGAGTCCCAGACAAGGAACTCATGGATTGAAAAGACAACGAGAGGATCGCGTAGCAAAACAGTGGACATAAGGGCACTGCAACAACTTACTCTTAATCAGCATAAGGAAGAATTTTATTGAAAGCAGGAAAAAGCCAGGCTTTTTTTCAGTAAAGTTTACATCAAATCAGGGAAAATTATCCGTGAGAAGTTTATTGAAATCAAGGGAAATCCCAAATCACACTTTTATGGAAAGCCAGGGAAAACCGGGGTAGTACAAGGTCAGCGGCCGATTTTTATTGTTACTCGTTATGTACAGATGATCCTCCCTTAGCCAGATCTAATGATGGGAAAATCTCTAATTTTCTCTTCCATGTAGCTCGAAGGAAAAGAAAGATAGGAAGTGTTACGTTCTGTGAAGTTATATACAACTTTGATTTGTGACTTATGACTAAAGACTGAATAATACAATTGAGCTATGTATGTGAGAAACATCGTGTTTTATTGTATTTTCGTACTTAAAATATTTTCTCATCCAACACCCATCTATTTCGAAACAGAACCAGGCAAATTCAATCTACACGTAAGCATCGAGGGACGCAGGTGCGTGTCCTATTATCCACAGGTAAGGTAGAAAAACGTCTCAGTCTACCGCTCCTATATTGATGAAAGACGCCTTTTGTTATTAACACATACTCGTAGATAGTACTCGAGAAAATGAATTTAAAAATTCATCTAACTCAGTTTTGGAGGAATCCGTAGATAAGTTCTTTCCAATTAACACGGCACAGTAGTAGAAGCGTTGAAAAAAAGTCTTCTCCTTTTACCCAGCTTTTTTATTTTCATAAATTACAGCTTGTTATAAAAATGGCCACAACCACAAGGAGCATTTCTGGATATTAGTAAAAAAAACATCACCAAACCGAGTGCAACAGTCTCTAGTGTAAACGCTTCATGGGATTCACTTTCCAGGTCATTTACAGCAACCACGGCCTGACTAAACTCAGTACTATGATCGATATCCATGGGAGGCATATATTTAACAAATATGCGATCCTGGTTCGTTGTATGTGCAACCAGTGACCACACAATCACCCCGTTCCTGAAAATGAGATTCGAGAAGTGGCTTTATGTTCACACATTTGCGTTCCACCTCACTAGAAATTGAATAACAGAAGTCAATAGAACACAACGTTACAGGCGAATTTTCCCTCGTGGATTTTGAGCAACAAGTCGAGAATTTCTCATTAAAATAAGCCCATACATTAGGGTTATCCCACGTATCATGATAATGTTCGTGATGATTTAATTTTTGTTATTTTAAAGCTGCCGGTTAGCTATATTTTTACAGTTTTCAATGCAAATACGCTTGCAGGTACAAATTTTATTGATACAGAATAATTTCTTTTGATAGTGTGATCTCTGGAAGCACTACCCTTAATTGCATTTTAGCAATCATTCCCTGCAATTATTGATCAATCTTGGTGGAACGGGAAGGATCACAACAAGTGAGCCGGTAGATCTCTGTTGGATTCCCCTCGTCTGGAAGAATTATTAAAATGAAACATTCAACCCCTTTTGCATAATCCGGAATGTCTTTATTGATTAACTGTTAAGTATTTTAGAGTTCTCGACTTCTTTAATTCTGATTTTTCTTCCACTTCTGTTGGAATATTACATGATAGCGTCACGCGACGTTCTACTTTATTATGCATGTCTCTACCTCTTCATCACGGAATCTCATGGTATTTAACTCTTTATAGAGAGAGAGATAGAGCATAGAAAACATTCCCTAACTTCAGTAATTATTATTAAAATAGCGATGACGTCATATCTCAAGCTCACTTTTCCTTTTATAATAGTAAGATAATACGATTATTAAGAAAATTCAATTATATTACAATGCTAGTTTCAATTTTGATGATTCGATAGAAGAGAGAAGGAAAAGAGTGAATCTTTCTATATAATAGGGACTATATAAATTAAACTGGATAAGGTAAGAAATATATGTATTATGTTCTTGGAGTAAGGGTAGTAATATGACAACGCCAACTTACGTCGCATGTGGCCAGAGCGCACAGTCCAGCCAACACCACTGCCAAAGTCCATCCGACCTCCCGCACTCTGGCCATGCTCTCAGCGAACCGCGCCCGTGGCCGAGGGCTAGGCCATCACCACAGATCGTGACCCTTCATGCAATCTGAAACAAAGTACATTGATTACAAATTACTTTTCAATGGAGAGCTTTGATTAGTCGTTTATTAATTAATAAATGCCTCAGAGGTGAAACCAGAACACAAATAGCAGTTTCAATAGAAATCTATTTTTAGCCAATGGTTTTGAGTTGACAGGCATTCATTACCAAACGTCAGAGGCAGCAAAAGTAGGTGGACGTGTAAAATGAATACATTACCCTAACTTGATTTGAAACCTGGTTTGCATTTTGACGGTACTTGTTATCCTGTTACCTAACTATATGATTTATTTTATATCTATTGGTGATATACAGGGGGTTTCAAGATATAAAATAAATACTTGAGAAGGCGGCCGCATAATGTCGTTTTAGGTGAAAGTGTATGTACATGGGTTCAATAAGTTTATTATTAGAAATAAAAATAAAAATTAGAAGGTCTTAGATTTTTGGGAATGTATTTACATGATTAGGCATTATTTCTCAAAATCTTAAAGAAAGTCTTAAGACCTCTAAAATAAAAAGAAACCTCTTGAAAACAAACCAGAGAAATAATATTTACAGTCGAAATAATTTATATTTTATGTTAAGCTAAGGATTGCTCGATTTAAAAAAAAAACCAGTGAAATTAGGAACAAAAAAATTTACGACTCTGTCAATTTGGTTTTCCTACACAGAATTAATTACATAACTCGCTTATTCTGAATAACCTTACAATAAATGAGTCTCCCCTTTCAAAGTTAAAAAAACGTAATTAAAAGGTCTCGTGTTAATGAAGTTACAAGCAAAATTTCGTCTCTGACAGGAAAATTAAATAAAAAAACACATGAAGCGGAAAGTTTAGTGCAGCTAGCGCTATACGTGTAATCACGTTAGAAACTACATCAGCGCGCCGTCAATTAGATAATTAACAACTCGTGTGAAGTTTCATCCTTCTATGACATTAATAAGCAGAATAAATTCATTACAAAAGTTGTTTATTAACTATTTTTAAGCCCTCAGATCACTTTATGGAACTTTCTATGACAAAAATTTTCTATCCAAAACTTTGCGGAAAAATATTTCTCACTCTCATCTAGCAGTCAGAAAAAAGACCAAGTGAAAAAAAAAAGAGTTTTAATACTGGGGCGTTGTGGAACTCTCAAGTTTGTATTATAAAAACATTTAAATATTTATCCTACTCAAACATGAAGAAATTCAATTGCATCAAATTTATTTGCATAGTATAAGATGCTATACAGGGTGCACCTGTATCTTTCTCTATAATATATCTCCTAACGCTAACAGATACAGGGTCGGTTAAACAAGTCCAAAGAAGCGCAATTTTGTGACCATCTCGAATCCATCGAGACATATACAAGATATCTGCCACCGTTGCTGAAATATCCTGAAAAAACTGAAAAATCGATATTTCTTATTTTTCCATATCTTTTTTATTATTGGAGATTAATGAATAATCTTTTGTGGGCTTACATAAGTCGTCAAGAGCTACCCATCTGGCATTTCAAAAATTTTCAAAGCCGACTAGATCCCAGAATTTTCATAGTTAACTTTCGTTTTTCTTATATTTATTTATTTATTTATTTATTTATTTATTTATTTATTTAGGAAGTAAGTACTCCACAGAAAATTAATTCCAATTGGTACATTTACATTTATATACATCACAACTTGATGAGTACTAAACTAAACTTAAATTTATCTAAAATTAGGTATACACCGGTCAATACAAGAAAGTATTATAGAACAAATGTCAGAAGTAACTTGTGATTAGGTTTCTTTTAAATGTGGGAAACGAAGATTTAAATGGATCGAATTGCTGGTATGAATCGTCATACAATATGCACATTCTACTAATTATGTCATTAGCTCCATAATTAGTACGGTGATGAGCTATCTCAAAAAACCTGGTCGATCTCGTACGTTTAGCCAGTATACGTATGGTAAAACTGTTCAACAACTCCTCACAGTCCACAAGATTGTTCAAAATTTTATGCAGGAAAAAAATCATGGAATGATTTCTTCCATATGGCCACCATATTGTTTTTTATGTTGTCCGGAATAAAAAAAATCGTAAAAACTAAATATTGTTAAACTTCAAAAAATAAATTAAAAATGTTTTTATGCTTCTTTTTTCATTACAATAGACAACTTTTTAGACCGAATTTCATAGATAAATTAAAAAACCATAAGGCAAGCACTATTTCGGCGTATTTTACAAATGTTGACGTTTTTCGACGATGTTTTTATAGGTTTTTCTTTCAAAAAAGAAGAAAAAAAATTTAAAAAAAATTTTTGAAGTTTATTATTTTTGGGTTTCCATTATTTTTTCATATCGAACGACATAAAAAAATAATATGGCTGCCATAAGAAAAACGAAAGTTGACTGTGAAAACTCTTGGATCTAGTAGGCCTTGAAAGTTTTTGTGATAATAGATGGGTAGCTCTTGACGATTTATGTAAGCCTACAAAAAATTATTTATTGATTTCCAATAATAAGAAAGATGTGGCAAAAATAAGGAATCTCAATTTTTCAGTTTTTTCAGGATATTTCAGGAGCAGTCACAGATATCTTGTATGCCTTGACGGATTCGAGATGGCCACAAAACTGCGCATATTTTCTCTAATTTAACCGACCCTGTATCTCTTAGCGTTCAGGATATAGCAAATAGAGAAGGATATATGGTGCACCTGTAGATATTCAAATACACAGGAATTTTTTTTTACAATTTGCATTCAAAACTAACGCAAGACCATCGCTAGAGTCTTATAAAAAATGCTGCACGCTTCAGCTTTCCAATAGATAAAAGGTGTAAATTAGTTTCGTGGAGCTTTGTGTATAAGCGCAGTAAGAATAAGAAGAGATGTAATGTAAATCTAAAGAGAATGCAAGTCATGTTTTCTCTTGATTAGCTTATTTCATTCAACTTAATAAATTAACTTATGCAGAAGGGAGATTCAAGCATTAGATGAGGGAGCGTTCAAGGAACGTATTTATTTCCTTCAAATTATTTTATAATGATGTTCCTTGTCGTGAGAGATCTAATGAAGAGTCCCGTAGGAGTTCGATGAACAAAAATTATGTCGTAATTAATTTACTTTGTTATTGAGACTATTAAAATTAGATAAATGCTGTACAAAAAAAGGTTTCAAAAAATTTAAAAATATTTCTTAAGTAGGTAGTTAACAAACGCAAAAAGCATCAGGTAAAAAATAAAATTTTTAAATACGCTAGAGGTCCAACTTCCAGATTGAATTTTCTCGGAACCAAAAATCACTTCTTAAGTGAAAAGGGGTTAAAATATTGAATTTTTGGTCTTTCGTACAGTTTTTCTACCCGTGTGGTTGAGGTACCCATCGCGAGCGACCGAGGTGACGGATAGAAGAATGACATAGGGAACCTCACACATGCATGCCTGGGAATCACAGAATCATGACTCTTTTTAAAGAAGAAGCACCGGGCTTAACCGTATATGTAAGACATATCCGCTCCATTCTGATAATTTTGTCGCTTCTTTCTTATGGGTGTCATCAATCACATACTTTCGGTGTAGTCAACTGACAGTGTCTTGAAGGGTCTTAAAATAGGGAATAGAATACCTGATAATAATTGTAGCCTGCATGGAAAACGCAAATGAACTAAGTACCGAAATGAATAAATGACAAATAGCTCTATTAGAAATTCTCTGAAGCATGGAGGTATCACCTGAACAAACTTTCGAACTCCGAAGTCCTATTATAACAGGATATCGATAGGAACTTAGCTCCAATACTCATAGGCATTGGCGTTCATACATAGACTCCTTAGATGCATAAAACATGATGCTGAACAAAATGGCACTTAGTTCATTTGGCTTTTCCAAGCCTCAATAATAAATTATTGTCAAAAGATATGACAATTCTCATCAATTTTAAAAGTTATCTTTAAGACTTGAACCGCTCGTTCACCAAACTAAAGTGATTTGATGCCCAGTTGAGATTTACACCTGGTTTGCGCATGTACTGAAAACGGTGCGTCGCTCAAGTATCCAAAATAGACGTCGAGCTGGCGGCCGCGAGGTGCTATGACCGTACCTCCGGCTGCAATTTTGTGAGGTGGTTGACGAAACCATCAAGAGGTGTCATTAGCTAGCAAGAATTCAACTCAAAACCTCTGCAAAAGACACGTCAGACGGCTCAAAGCTAAAGGGGTGTCAGATGCGATCCAATTTGTAATAAAAAAAAATGTTTTCGTCACACACACTTCTTCTATGACCTGCTTCAAACAGATAATACGTAAATTTTTAGCTGGAGGTTCAAATTTTTTTTCAGCTTATTTTTTTCTACCTTGAGATGTCCGACGTGTCTTTTGCAGAGTTTTTGGGTTGAATTTCAGCCGAATATACAATCATAGCACCTCGATTGATCATGGCCTGCTCCTAAAGTCTAAAATTTAAGTTTCCGCGCTATGAAAATAGAAAATTTGGCTGAAAACGTTGCATATTTGCATTAAACTCACTCAAATATTTTGCTGCAAATGCTTCATGTTGCTAGAACACAATATCCAATGGGACTTATTAGGCGTGTTTCAGGGAAGCTACCCCTAAATATTCCCGAAACTCTTGGAACTACATAAAGCAGCAAAATCAACTTTTGGGTCTACTTTGATTTGACTTCTAAATCAAAATCTTACAGAGGTGAGAAAAATAAAATAAATGAACCCTTGACATAATAAGCAAGACCTCTGAGCCAGAGGCGGCCACAGGAAAAAGTTGGGGAGCGTCAATGTGTTCTAGATGTACTGAGTACCTGAAGTTACAGTCTCCATGTTTATGTTTTCTAGGAAAAACTTTTGATGAAAATTAGTTTCCTCTACCTCTCTAAGTTTGCATTAGGTAGGTACATAAGATTAAAATATCTCAAAATATGCATTTATACGCTGACTAGTTCGGTAAGGGTTAATAACTAGAAATATCGATATAGAAGCAACCAAGGTTTGATTGGAAAGAAATGCTATGACTTTTATTAACGTGGGTACAGCTAAGAGAAAAAATCCTTTCAAGAGATATAATTTTTTTAAAGCAGTAATCCTGTTCCTTTTGAAGGATACATCCTTACACCTAACTCTTTTACTTAACTTAAAGTAACATGCTGTTTGATTTTCAGGGAAAAATGGTTTAGTTACTTGAGTTTTACTTTGTAAAGAAAACGACAACTTGAAAAACATCACATAAAAATTGACAAGATGATAGAATAAATAATTATTGCCTTGCCAAATAATAATTGATATCTTGCAACAATGTATCTAATTCCCATCCTATAATAACCTATTAGATTTCACTAATAACTCGCACTTTTTAACCTTACAAGTATGTAATGAGATGTCGTGTTAGAACCAGTGCGTTAAAAAGATTTCTAACTTATAACTACCAGTATTAGTTCAATAAAGACTGACAGGTGTCACTCTATCATGGCTGGCTCGTTAATTTTGCAGAATGAATAATGTATCCGAGTGTAAAATAAATAATCTTTTAATAATAATTAATGAAAGTCTTAAATATTTATCTAGTCGTTCCTTCTGTTTATTCGTCCTCTGTTTATTCCCTGCCGCATAAAAATAAATGGCAGTAAGTAACGTGAGTAAGTTGGAAAGATTTCTCATTATAAAACGACCCAGAATACTGATTACATGAAATGAGAGGGCATAAGCGGCATTCGAAAAACTTACACAGATTGTTTCCCTGCTTCTCCTCGCAGAACTCTTGATAAATTACAGCTAATGCCAATCACAAAAACACTCTTTGAATTAAAACGATTTATCAGCGTTATAAACCAACAAAAGGGTCCTCTGCTTCATTTATATCAGATTACGACAGTTCAACTTTCCACCGAGTATTCTTCGCCCTAGTCACCGGCACCGTTCGTTTTTTCGATTGACGAAAAACTTCTCATTATTTCTCGAAAATCCGCGAAAGTACGGTTTTTAATTTGTTTTAACCGAGAGAGATAAAGTAACCTTGGCTTCTAAACTGTTGTACAAATAATTTTAGACGTATCTGCCACGAACGGTTATTGTAATAGAGTGTTTCCTGTCGCATATCGAATTATTCTATTGCTGTCAGCATAAGAATCTTCTCATTTTGGTCACTTAACTAAGCCTTAATTCATATATTTCCTATTTAAAATTTCAATAATCATTGATAATAAAAATTTTGAAAAATAACGCTTTAATATTGTAAGTATTTAACAATTAGGTATTATTATAAAATTATCTGAGTCAGAGCTAATGAATTAATTACCTAATTAGGTACATTCACCCAGAACTAAAATATGCAAGTCGGGGAAGTAGCACGAAAGCTTTTGATTAATTAAGCCTGAAAAGACATCGGGAAACAAATTTGCATTAATTTTATATCGATTTTTCAGACATAATCTGAACTGACTGAATGGGACGACATTTATCAATAATTATAATGAGAATAAGAAGAAATTATAAGCAATTTTTTTTTGTTTAAACGTGCAGAAGACTTTTATGTGTATATCCTAAAAATCTTTATCTCTTGCAAGTTATGATGCGGAACGTTACCAAGAGAAATATACTCTGAGATGTATACCTACCTTTATTTCTCTTCCATTAGAAAATAATTACAGCGTTATATATTAGAAAAGCAGAAATAAATCATGCTCGTATATTGTGTCGTTTTAGAGGAAAAACAGGGCGTTGTAACTCGTTATTATTACATTGCGACTTTGGTTATAAGTAAGAAGAAGAGAACAGTAATTTAAGTGAGTTATATCCTTTGTAGAGGTGTGTCAGCTACGAGCCACGTTATGATTAAACTTGGCGAAACTCGTTACAGGACACTACAAGACAAACATTTACACGCCCTAGAAGCAGTTAGTGCTAACTGATATTAAATTTTTCTGAACTAATTTCATTTATTTAGTTCGAGGATCGTAATTCTTCCCTGTACGACCTTAACTGAATAGTTCCCAGTAATTTGATGGTTTGTGTAACTTCTACGATGATTGTTAGCGAGGAACTAATTTGATTGCTTTAACGGGTGAAATTATTCTTATAAACGATCATTTTTTTTACTTTTGTCATTTCGACTTGATTGATTGGTTTCAACTTATTTCGGTAATTTTTTTAATCTTTCGCTATTAATATACTTCCGGTTATGCCGTGTAACGGTTCCTTTAAAACATTTCCAGTAACCGTTTCAGTCGTTACTTTTTCATTTACGTAATTATTTTTGTAACGATTGTTTTGATCCCACCATATGATAATTTTTTAGAGTACTCTGTATAGGGCTATAGGGTCGGCTGCATTACGGGACATCGACGGCACTATTCGGAGGTAGCAATATTTTGACTCCGTTCTGTTCCCGCTTACTGCAGATTGTGATATTCGAAGCTTTAAGAGAGGTGGACAGCATGGGTGGAATCAGACCTTCTTTAGAACTCAAAGAACAAAATATTATTATTATTATTATTAGATAATATTAAATCATCTGTGTAGTGCGTTACCGGGTACTGGTATCTGGTAACAGTTCATTGTTCATTGAGCAGATAGAAAGTGGAAATGGTAAGAATCATGTAGGTACCTATGACACTGCTTTGTCTATAATAATAAAAATGTTTTGTTGCGACCGCTTGGTGGGCGAGTATTACGAATTTTTGAATTGCCACAACGGAAACCTATTGAAATGGATCGCACCTAGGTAGGATGATAAGGAAAATATTTCCTTCGCCCTCATTAAATCAGCCCAAATCGAAAAAGCAAACAGTGCGAGATTAGGTACGTAAATACCTAAAGGTAAAATTGTTAGAAAATCAAAGCGCAGCCACCCGCCGTTACATCAAGTAAACGATCCCCGTCCGCTCATTAAATATTCATAAAATAGAAGCGCTCTAGCTAGTGGAGTTCCAGCACTTTTAACAACATCGAAGAGACGGCGAAGCTAGGGTAGAAGTTGACCAGATGGTTAGGGCAAGCATTGTGTCGAGACACTCTCCGTCCGCGTGAAGGAGAATAATAGGTGACCTACATACAAGAACGGGTGGAAAGATACAGACCGGGTGAAATCAGAATTAAACAATAATTCCATGCAAAGACAAAAGTAACTCGTTAGGTACCACACACACGGTAATGAAACTTTAATCAAACGATAGAGCGAATTAATAAATGAAGGCAGCCGGAAATACAGCACGGTCCCGAAACTGCCAGTAGGGGAAAACGCGAAATGAAAGTTAAGCCGGTGCAATTATAATAGCTAGACACAATGGAAAGGTGCAGAACGCGTCGGCCGATTTGAAGGAAAATTTAGGTAGTTCAGGTTTAGGACAATTCAGTAAGGTAGCCGCGAGGTCAAACCGCTAAGTCTCGTAATTAGGGAAATACGACAAAAAAAAAACAAATCACGAGATGAGGCAGTGTCAATAAGGTGCATTGTTGCGTGGTGTTTAGAAAGCGGACCACCGCTTCTATAAAAGCAGACGTCTTAGAGCAAGTTAGGAAATGAAGATCAGCTTCCGAGCAGGTCGCATCTGACTCCTTAACCCTTTAGTCGTTGTCTAGAGATGACATTATGTGAACTCCAGATAACGACTCCTTCTTAACCAGCAGTTCGGTCAGAGACGACTTATGTGAACTCCAGCCGAATTGTCCTTCTTCAACCTGAGAATTTCCATTGCAAAATTAGTTAGGGTCATATCGCACCCGAACCAACTTCTAATCATAATTCTTAATCCGCAGTTCGGCCAGAGATGACTTTATGTGAACTCCAGCCGAATTGTCCTTCTTCAACCTGAGAAATTCAATTTCCTAATTAGTTAGGATAAAATAGCAATCAAACAAACTTCTAATCACAATTCTTACCCAGCAGTTCGGCCAGAGACGACTTATGTGAACTCCAGCCGAATTGTCCTTCCTAAAACCCAGGAAAAACCCCATGAGAAAATAATTAGGGCAGATATCATTGCAACCACATTTTCAATAACGTAAAACAATCAACCCGATTCGCAATGTTCACAAGCGCAGATCCCATTTTAAATCAAGTAAAATAATCAGTTAGATATTAAGCGGCACAACAACTAGTAGGTACCTACGCAATTACGTCAATAAATAGAAATAAACCAAGTTAGGCAGGAAACAGGAATACTTCAACAAATAATTACAAACTCATTAATAGGAAATTGAGATAGAGCTAGGAAGCAAATGGACCCAG
This sequence comes from Malachius bipustulatus, assembly GCA_910589415.1. NCBI lineage: Eukaryota > Metazoa > Arthropoda > Insecta > Coleoptera > Melyridae > Malachius > Malachius bipustulatus. The sequence continues at coordinate 35,872,164 of OU342635.1, forward strand.
GTCAGGAATAAAATAACCTGTGAATAATAATTAAAGCGGCGCGTTATTAGAAATAAACCAAGTTAGGCAGGAAAGAAATACTTCGACAAATAATTACGTCAATAAATAGAAATAAACCAAGTAAGGCAGGAAACAGGAATACTTCAACAAATAATTACATATTCACGTATAGGAAATCGAGATAGAGCTAGGAGCAAAAATAGACCCAGGTCAGGAATTAATAATCTGTAAACAAAACGGCCCATGATTCAATCATCCTCTTCTTCGAAGAGTCCGAGTTTTTTTTTAGCGCAGATGGAGGCAATAAATGTCCCTTTAAAGTATACGACATTCTAGAAAACGAAAGTGAAAGGAGCTATTCATTTCATCCCATTGTGAGCGCCATAACTGGAACTAGCGGCCACGGTAGGTAGCGTTGTCAGATGTATCATCTGCCACTCGCAAATATTATTAGGATATACCAGTTCCATTACAATATTCAATTAGGATTCATGATAGGTACTCGATTACCACACGTGGGGGAGGCATTCATCTCGATGTCCAGATGGAGACCTCAGGGGGCCGGAAAAGGAGCAGGACTCTTTAAAGTATAAAATCGTAGCACGCCACGGGGCAATAAAACATCCGCAGTTTTAGGATAGGCAAATCAGCGGCTAGAGAATTAAAATCAACAAAATTAGACTGGCCTCGAGAATGTGTAAAGCCAATTGAGAGTCAAAAACCAAATTGATCATTATAAGGTCGTTTTTCCGAATCTCTTCTAACCAGATTTTATACACACCTGAATCGTATGTGACAAACGCTATTATTATGTTTCTCATCATACTATCTACGCTCTTTGAGGTGATAGGCCGACGTACTCGTGTTACTGGCGGACCGGTGGCTGGTATCGATACAAAAGATTAAGTAATTTGTCTGTAAACAAGCCTAAACACGAATGGTAAACAAAAGTCCAGCATTTTCAATCATTAACTAGATTAATGGTTAAAGAGTCGTGGTCTGTAGTATGGTCAGCTAATAATCACGTTGAGGAACAAAGATCTTCGAGAAAGAACGGAGGCAACATGCTCTGAGTAATAAATCAAGGTGTGTAGAAAAATCTACAATAATACAGTTGATTAAGGTTTCAATCTGAAAAGCACTCGCATGACGAGTAAGGTAAATCATCAGGTATAACAGTGACAAATGCCTAAGGGCAAGGTAATATAATAATGTGACATAAAGGTCGCCTTACGGGGCAGCATCGACAGGTGCAATAAAAGGTATAACAGTGACAAATGCCTAAGGACAAGGTAACATATGTGACATAAAGGTCGCCTGACGAGGCAGCATCGACGGATGCTGCCTTGAATTAAATAAACGGAGGTGAAATAATTCACTCTCCCAGGTAAATCAACTGTGAAAATAAAATCATTAAATAAAAGAGAATCGGAAGGAACGATTTTATAAAAGATACGAAATCAAAATTCAGGAGAAGTTGCAACCCTGTACTCGAATGAACCTCGCAGGGCAAAGAAAAACGTCGAATAGTTAGACAGACAGACATTTCCGCCAAACCCGGATAGTCTGTAACCGAAATAAAAGCAAAACGAAATAATAAGACATTTCCGCAATATACCGGATAGTCTGTAACCGAAACGAAAGCGAAACGAAGTAATAAGACATTCCCGCAATATACCGGGTCGTCTGTAAACCAAAACAAAAGCAAAACGAAATAATAAGAAAGCACAGGTGTGCAAAAGAGTGGTTACTGAAATAGATAGAAGTGTGAAAGATATATGAAATATATCTATCTTCGTTTTCCACTTTTTTGTACTCTCTATGTAAAATCACAGCCTCTCTCGCTTTTCACCATTTTACGCCCTTGAAAACGAATTCTCTCGCTCATCACTCGCCTTTAAACTCCCTGATAGGAAGCCAACAGTTAACAACGAGTCTCAGTAAAATTCTCCGCTTTTCTGTGGGAAATCCCAATCAACCGAGATACAATGAGTCACAGTAGGTTCTTTCTTAATCCTGGCATACCTCAATCAAAGAGCAGGGGTGACTACGGTAAAAACTACGGTAAACACAACGAAGAAAACACAGCGGTCCTATTAGGGGAAACCAAGAGGTAAATAGACGATCACACAGTGGCTTTTCACAACAGACCAACGGGCCTGGGTCCTTACAGTCACACTATTTACATAGGACCAGTCACTGTATATATGGTAACGCAGTTAACGTGTTAAGTGACTCAAAAATTACTGCTTTATTTACACTATTCATTAGCCTTTTCTCTTCCATAGTTTTTACTATCCCACCATTTAACCACTTTACAATCTTTGCAATAGTTTCTGTAATTTTTCTTTCTCATAATAAAGCATTATAATTTTTAATATCGCCCCTCTTTCATTTAGTAGACTAGAAATCTGTAGATTGGACACCATATGTGAGTTTATGGGTGTTTTATTTTATGTGTATCATGATTCAATATTGTTGAGTAATTTTTGCCAAATTAATATTTGATTACCTACCTGTGAATTTTCTTTTGCCTGTGATGTTGTTCATGCGTGTATATTGCCAAAATAATAAGTTAATTTCATTTTTGAGCTAGCTGGCTGCTAAATGACGTTCTTTACCTACTCTAAATTTGCTCGGGGCTGGAATTATTGAACGTTACAGCTTTTAAATGCGACACCCTATGCATTATTATTATTATTAGATTTTCAGATTGTATGATAAAATGGTTTTCACAGTTTTTTGTAAAAAGTCATTTATGAGTTATAAACAAAATAAATCGGGTTTTTATAATTTCGAAACAGCTCGAAATAATGTGAAAACGACTTACACATGTAAATTTAAATTTTTATACAGGGTGATAAAAAATCTGATAATTCTGAAAGATACTGACATAGTTATCAGTTTTTGCATATATCACATTTCACTATTGATTGAACCCTTTTCATTAGAATGGCCCATTATCCTGGCACCTGCTACTTACATACAGTAATTAGTATAAAGTTTTGAACTGTAATTTGCTGCCTGTCCATTCTACCGATTGAGAGCCCTTGTACCTGTAATTAGATCTATTGATGTCATTGCCGCCACCTTGTAACAAAGCCCAACCAATTTGTATCGTTAACATGACTCTGTTAACATGACTCTGTTAACACGACTATAAAGTCGTGCAGAGTAGTTTCGTTCCAATGTGAAAGAGTTTCTCCGTAATAATCTTTAACAGTTCTTTAACAAGACATCAAATAACGAGGTTGTAATTGTGCAACATTCGTAAAAACAAATGTGACTATTCTTTTCACATGAGGAACTCTAACCCCTTATTTGTTCAACAACAATGGAGCGGGTGTTTTGGATGAATAATCAAAGAGTAGGTAATGGCAGAGCAAGTCCTTCGCGATTGCTAGAATATATGTGATAGAGTCCCTGATCATTAAATTGGGGCTTCATAGCGTAATAACGTTCTCTTTGTTCTCATAGCTACAATAAAAACAACAATACCTATACACATACTTCTGCTACAATAAATAATTAACATAAGTTCTCGTTATAAAATAATATTATACTTCTTTTAATATCTTAATTCATAATTTCACTTCGTAATTTCTCTTCACTAAATACCGCTGTAACTCAGTAGACTGTGCTAGATTTTCAAAGTTGACTTATTCCTGCTAAACGCAGCCGATAGATGGAATGGACATCATCCCCTAAACGTCAAAAGAGCTTTCTACATCTCATCTCACTGGTCAACGTGGATGATGACTAAACAAAATCTTCTTCTTCCTAGATAGCGTATTTTTGCGTATATCTGTGGATCTTCATAATATAATAATCTAAAACCAAGGGAATATACAATAGGTTATGACAACAGCGCTCAAACATACGTCATGCTCTTCGTTTATAGTGTTGGTAACAAGTAAGTACATGGTACAAATGTAATTTGCATGTTGGCACTAACAATATAGCACTTCAAACAAGGGAGACATAATTTTCGTGAGAAATTGGCAGGTTCGCAATACAACGGTTATTTCCCATGGGACTGTATGTTAATCTTAGTCAAATCGATAGTAAACGCTAAAATTCTCATTCTAAGGTAATAACAAACAAACGTAATTGCTATGCTTCAATAACATTTCCATGAAGGTCGCATTAAAATCTTTATTAGACCTTTCAGTAATTTGAGAATCGTCGTTTGGAACGACGTATCGAACGTCTTATAAAAAATACATAAAAATTCCTGATCAATGGAATAGAATGTCAGCGTAGGTGACGTTTCCCGTTAGTTTGTTTCCAGAAATTGTGACGCCGTCATTAAATATTGAGGGAGATGCCGGGAAAATTATCCATCGGTTTAAATTTCGCCTGTCTAGTGAAATTGTGCCGACGGAGATCGATATGGTACACATATTTTAAATCGAGTAATATTCTCGCGGTTCCAACTTTCGAGTTTTATACCTCGACGTTTGGATGAAGATGGATACGTTTACTCATAACCAGCGACTGTTATGCATATGTATTCATAAATTGTATTCGCGTGTTGATAAAAGGAGAGGAAAGTGGATTTGCATTTTAAAAACCACCTGATAGCATGCCTCGTGATAAATATGAAAACTTCTACCCTGTGGAGTACTCATACAATTTTTAACGACTGTTGAATCATTAAAAATGAACATACCTACGAGGGTATCAAATAATATAATGTGTATGTAAATGTATACATATGTCATTATTGCATGTAGATTTTATGCAAAGCTATAATATTCTTTGCTCTGATATATTTCAAACCGATTTTAGACTTCCGCACGATGCGATATGTAACTAGAAGAAACCCAAGAAATTTTAACTAATTTTTGTATTTTATGATTCAAACATTCCCTTTTTATTAACATGATTTATATACTCTTATTGTAAATTTAATCTAGCAACCAACTCACATCGAAACGTTTACATTGCAACACCCTAAAGCCAGGAAGCAATCCACAGAAAAAGACATATAAAGATGTAATTTCAAGACGCATATTGTCGTCAGGCATCAAGAAAGACATCAAAGGCATCTTGCGTCATTAGCAGGGCCACAGGGTAAGAAACACGCAGAACTGCCTCAACTGATTCCCGGTAATGTTCGAGTTTTGATCGGCGCTGCTGTTACCTGTCCCTTAGAGCGTTTGCACACAATGCGATATTTCGTCCGAAATGCCGGACGAAGTTATCAGAGCAATACTATGTAACCTGAATTGTGAGTGAAGTTATCCACACAACCACTCCAGCGACATGCTGTACAGAAATCGTGTACCTTTGGAAGGCCGATAGGTTTTCTCAACCTATCTTCTTATCATCATCAAAAATAGCATTTTATTCGCATTTTAAATTCTGAAATGAAATAATATTTCAATAATTAATCGATATAACCTAGTGGCATTTCTAGTAGCAACGATCACCATAAATGGTACGTCTCCAGTCAATCCTCTCTAGTAGACTTTCTCACACTAAACTGTGCCTCCTAGTGGAGGGCTTTGGTGTGTTGTTGGCTTTGCGTAGATAACTTAACACAACTTAATAATTAAGGCAATATTGCCTCACAACTTAACTTTCATTGCCTCGGATTACTTGGGAAATTGCCGCATTCGACATGCCTTGTGAAAAATCGCATTATGTGCAAACGCTCTTAGGCTTCAAGGTATTCAATTGACCCGCATTTCCCGACCTGTCCGCTTTGTGTATTGTAACTGGAGAATAGATTCAGCACCTAAGAGTTGTGCGGCAACCCTAATCAATGCAGATTCGAGATATCGGCTCGATCTGATTTCCTACGTTGGTCAGCCAGCGTATTGAGTTGACGAGCTTTCAAATTTCAACAACCGGCCTTATTATATTCTGTGGGGACTATTATTATTGATCTCCTCGGAATTCACTATACTCAGGAGTACACTCTCGAGCAGCTCCTCTTAAATACGGTTATATATGGTAGATTGAAGAAATAAATTCAAGCGCGATCGACTACAGCGGTAATACCGTTATCGATATACGAGAGCAACGAAAAAAAATTCAAAAATGTTTTGGCGGACATCATAAGAAAGAACCAAACCTGATTAGGAAACTTTAAGATCTTATAGTCGCCGGCTTTTAAAATTTTTAAATTACGATGGATAGCTTATGATGGAACCGACAAAAATTAATTTATTTATTTTCAGTAGATATTTAAAATCTGCTGCTATAGCATGAAATAATAAGAAGTCTAGCTTTTTCAGTTTTTTTCGGGATATTTCAGTGACAAATGGAGTTGTCCTAAATTTTCTTCCTTGTTCTTAATAAATATAAAATTCCCTGCTCAAGCGACCAAACTAGTAGTCCTCCAGAAACCCCAACCACGGACGATTTAATAAGCTTATCCCTGATGCTACCACCTCTAACTCCAAACGTCACATCGAAAACGCATAACAGGCAGCCAAGCAAAAAATCCAAGAGGGAAAACGTATCAGAAGTAGCTAAATTCCCCGAAACTAGCAAAGCAGCATTAAAAGACCACTGTAAAAATAATCCAGGCGCGACCTCCATCCCAGCAGAAAGTCTCATCGCGTTCTTGGAGGATACCCATGGCAGCAGCGACCCCTACATAGAAGCTTTGCGATTTACAACGGACGTAAAATCCTTGCTTGAGGACCTGCATAGCATATACCCTAAGCTGAAAGATCGAGCCCTAAAAAACAGAGTTACAAGGATAATATCTAAGAAAATAAAACAACGGCTAGAACAGGATGGCTTTGAAATAGCTAGCATATCCTCCGCATAAACTCCACAGACACATTAGAAGAAGTAAATTTTTCAGACGACTCACAGCACTCCCTCCCTCCACGCTAAAATAAAAAACTCTACGCCACACATTCACAGTCGTTCAGTGGAATTGCGATGGATTTTATCCACGCTTAGAAAGGCTACAACAACTGATATCTGATATCACTCCCGACGTCCTATGTTTGCAAGAAACTAATTTCAAGGATACCCACAAAAGAACCCTCAAAGACTTCGAAGGATACCATCACCTAAGAACCGAGTATAACAGAGCAAGTGGAGGGACCTCAATTTTTGTCTCGAACAATTTATTCTCCAGACAACATTATATAACCTCCAGTCTAGAATCTATAGCTGTCACCACTTGGTGTCCACAAAAACTAACAATTTGCAGCCTATACGAGGTCTGGCTATTAAATAACGAGACTGCATATAAAAAAGAGGTTTATTGTAAAAATTATTGTACAATCGAATGCTCATCCCCTTGAACGTATACCCCTCCCCTCGCCACACACCGTTCAATTCGTTTTTTCCATTGGTCAAAGCAATGCTGGCAGTCTTCTTTTGTGACAGAATTTAGAAGCTCCGCCGATTTTCGCTTCACCTCTTCCATCGACTCAAACCGGGTTCCTTTTGAGGCAGACTTGATCTTCGGAAACAAGTAAAAGTCACAAGGCGCTTAATCAGGTGAGTACGGCGCGTGTTCAACCACTGGAGTGCCTCTAGCGGCTAAATAACGCTTCACAGACAGCGCGTTATTGGCAGGCGCATTGTCTTGGTGCAAGATCCACGACTTGTTTTTCCACAACTCCGGGCGTTTCTTACGAACTCGCTCTCGCTGCGTTGCCAAAACATGACGAAAGTCTCAGCGTCTGGCGTTTACAGTCTCAGCAATCATCCGAATGCTCATATGACGATCTCCGCGCACAATTTCATTGATTCTGGTCACTGTTTGCGGAGTTGAAACAGACACAGGTCGACCTGGACGTCGGTCATCTTCGATGCTCTCCCCATCTTCAGAAAACCTTTTATGCCATTCGAAAATACGTGCACGAGATAGAGAATCTTCACCGTAGGCCTCTTTCAACAATTTATAGCACTTGAGAAATTTCACTAACGAGAAATTTCACATTGATTCGTTGCTCATGTTTTTCGTGACACATTGTTATCGGCACGAGAAAAAACCGCGTTCGTTTTCAACTTCTATAGAAAAAATACTACTATAGCAAGAAAAACGTGTTTTTATATTGACGAAGTAGACACTACACGCTAACCACCGCTGTATTTGTTTTCCTCCCTCCCCTTCTAGGACGCCTTCTGCGCGCGCAGTCTTGTTATTTAATAGCCAGACCTCGTATATCCCTCCAAATGGACTCTTAACAGAAACCGAGTTAAATAACGTTGTTAATCAACTACCTGCTCCCTTCATTTTAGTGGGGGATTTCAACGCTCATAACGTGATCTGGGGTTCAATAAAAACATCGAGCCGTGGGAAAGTAGTGGAGAACGTCCTGCAAACATCTGCATACTGAACACTGGAGTTAGTACCCACTTTAACCTATCATATCGATCTTTCTCAGCCATAGACCTCAGCTTCAGCGATCCAAGAACGGCTGCTGCCTTAACATGGCGTACATCAGATAGCTTATATGACAGTAATCACTTTCCCATAATCATAACTGACGCCAGTGGATCTCCCCACACCAATACCATTGCAAAAAGAAAATGGAGAATCGCACAAGCAGACTGGCCCAATTTCACCACCAGTATAGAAAAGCAAGCAAACCATCTGCCACAGACCAACAGCATTGATAATGATTTAGATAAGTTCAAACAGTGAATTATTTCAGCAGCCGAAAAACACATCGGCAAAACAGGTCACACTAAGAAAGGTAGGGCAGTACCCTGGTGGAACGAGGACTGCCAAGCAGCAATCAGACTATCTAAGTCTGCACTAAAAAGGTACAGAAGGCTAAGAAACGAAGAAAGCTTCATAAACTTTAAAATGTTGAGGGCCAGAGCCAAGAGAGTAATTAAATTGAGTAAACAAAACTCGTGGAAAAACTACGTTTCCACGCTAACCAGTCAAACGCCCCCTGGTCAAGTATGGCAGAAAATAAGGCATATGAAAGGGAACAGAACACACAACTATATTCCCGCTTTGGTACACGAAGACTCAATTATCACCAACAACTGCGATATTGCCAACATAATAGCATCTAAACTAGAAGACAAATCTAAGAGCAGAAGGCTACATACTCCTGAAGCTGAGCCACAAAGTAACGAACCAACTTCTGCATATGATTATAACTCTGACCCTATGAATAACCCTTTCTCCCTGCACGAACTCTCCATGGCACTCGCCTCCTGCAAAAACTCTGCAGCAGGCCCAGATGATATTCCCTTCACCTTCCTAAAGAATCTAGGCACAAATGCCATTAGTAAACTGGTGGAGATATACAACCACGTATGGCTGAAGCAAGTTTTCCCCAAAGCATGGCTACAATCTGTTGTAATACCAAACAAAAAACCAAACGCAGACCCCACTAACTTTAAATCATACAGACCAATATCATTGACCAACACAATGTGCAAGCTCCTGGAAAAAATGATTGCAAGACGCCTACTCTGGCACTTAGAAAGACACCACCACCTAGATCCCGCGCAGTCTGGCTTCAGGCAAAGTAGAAGTACAACAGACAACCTTGTACTCTTACAAACGGAAATCGTCGATGGTCTAAACGCACACCAAGATACTATAGCTGTTATCCTCGATATTGAGAGCTCATTCGATACCATGACAAAAGAGCTCATTCTTCAGAAACTACAAGATTGCAACGTAAAGGGGAATACCCTTTCCTTCATTAGGAACTTCCTCACAGAAAGATCTTTTAGAGTTGCAACAAACTGTGTAAACTCTGGGGTCTTTAGACAAGAAACCGGTATTCCCCAAGGGTCAGTTCTGAGCATCACACTCTTCATAGCCGCTATTAGAGATTTATGCACCAACATATAATCCCACCCGTTAAATATGTTCTGTATGCCGACGACCTCGTCATGTACTGCCGTGGAAGGAACAATGCGACCACATGTCAATTACTGCAAGAAGCTGTAAACAGCCTGAGCGAGTGGTCGAGACAAAGCGGTCTCAACTTCTCGGCATCCAAAGCAAAAATTCTTAAGTTCAGCCGAAGGACGACTAATCAAATTAGTCCAAATATATCCCTCAACGGGGTGCCACTACAGACAGTAAACCAGAGCAAGATATTGGGCGTAATCTTCGACAGTAGACTCACCTTGAGACAGCATATCTTGCAAACCAAAGCTGACTGTCAAAATAGAATCAGCATATTAAAAACGCTCTCCAACCACCTTTGGGGTGCCGAAGAAGAAGTTCTCCTCAGGACCTATAGAGCGCTGATCCGATCCAAGCTAGATTATGGCTGCATAGCATACTCCTCCTCCAGCCAATCAGTTACAAAGGTTCTTAATGTAGTTGAAAACCAGGCACTGAGAATCAGCTTAGGTGCTTTTAGAACGAGCCCAGTCGAAAGCATGTACATAGAAGCTAATGAGCCACCCTTGTGGATCAGACGACAACAACTATCAATGAGATACGCAGCTAGAGTGTCAGCCCTTCCCCACCACCCCGTTTACAAACTCATGAATACCCCACAACAGCTACGATACAATCACTCCCCTCACAGACTCCAATCAGCTCTCGAAATCACACACTTCTTGTCCGATTTCCAGGAAATAGACTTTACCAAAACCACACCGAATCACATACCAACAGCACCTCCCTGGGAGTTGAAGTTGCCAACCATCAATCTGCTCCTCTGTAGATACAAAAAGTCGGAGGTCTCGCCTCTCGTCCTCACACAGGCGTTCAAAGAAATAATCAATCTAGCAGAATATGACGAGATTTTTTACACAGATGCCTTAAAAAGCTCTACTGGCGTTGGTTGTGGTGTTGCCCATTCAAGTGGTGAATACTCCTACCGCCTGCCAAGCAGCTGCAGCGTGCACACAGGAGAGCTCTACAGTATACTGCAAGCTATGTCTAATGTAAAACAAGACCTCCGGAAGGTAGCCATATGTACAGACTCGCTATCCTCAATCGACTCCCTTAAGAATATCTACACGAATCACCCAATAGCACAACGCACTTTAGAAACATATAACAAGCTATTAGCTCAAGGAACTTCGGTTACAGTCATCTGGGTCCCATCACATGTTGGCATTCAGGGCAACGAGAAAGCTGATAGAATAGCGAAGAATGCTTCCACCTTAGCAACGCCGATAACTGAAATGCAACTCTGCGGTGACCTGCAACTGACAATCAAACGCACAGCGAAAGAGGTCTGGGCAAGACATTGGAGCGCTCTTAACACAGAACTCCACGAAGTTACTCAAACAACTTCAAAAACCAAGACACCATCTCTGCCCAGAAGAGAAAAAGTAGTGTTACGTAGGCTACGAATTGAACACACGTCCCTAACCCATAGCTTCCTATTAAGACATGAAAATCCACCACTCTGCGCTAACTGTAACACCAGACTAACTATAAAACACATATTAATAGAGTGCGAAAACTACAGGCAGAAACGACATCAACACAAGCTAGCCCATAGTCTCCATGAAATATTAAGCTCTCACGACCAACAGCCAAAACTGTTCAAGTATCTGCAAGACATAAATCTATACCACCTAATATAAATGTATAATGTAAATATAATATAATGTAAGTATAAAATGTTCATCCAGTGTAATAAAGTGCACGTGTCAATGACCCTAAGCTGTCGAGACACGTTATTATTAATAAAAAAAAAATATTAAAATTGTGCAGCTTTTGTCTAATCTGACCACGTATTTTAGCTTCTGTTCAAGATGCCAATGATGAGAGATTAAAAAAATCAATCTGTATATGATTCCAGCCCTCGTAGGTACTCTTGCTAGGTAAAATAATTTAGAAAATCCATCTTTTAGGTATCAAAACCAGATTCATTTTGAAACTTTCCATCATAATTTGCTAGAAGAAAATATGAGACAAAAAATAATAATAATTACTAATAAGAGAAATAGCGTTAATCATTCGTGAAGCTTGATAGAACTCTTGAAAGCATACGCAGACTTCAACATCAAATTCACGTTTTAGCGATTATTGACAGAGTTTGTGGCGACGGCAGGAAATTGATTACTTTTAAGAAATCATTACTCTCTAAATTGATTATAATATTAAAAGCTCTTTCTATATTAAGTTCTAAATTAGAGGAAATTTGCCAGCGTAAACTTCCAAACGAGATTTTCTAAGAATTTGATAACAATCCCATTATATACCTGAGGTTAATAGTGTAGAAACTTGTCTTTTTTCTTCTCTCTTGCTTTTCATTCTACAATTATTTAACCATAAAATCTACTACTAAATTAGGATCTTGTTTTATATATGACTATTATTCAATATCTGCATTATATTGTGAATAAAAAATGTAAGTTATCAAACGTTTTGGGTCTTCAGGGCAAAAAAAAGATATTTTACCTATCATTCATGATGATACCAAATCAATGGGAAGACACTGTTGCATGCGCTAAGAAATATGTAGCGACAGGGTTCACAGTCGAACCCGATGCATTCCATCATCGCTTTTCCTTAGAGACTAGAAGTTTTTCTTGCTTTGTCGCTTTCTTATAATTTTCAGTCTCTCGCTTCAGTCAGTCAATTTCTTAGTTACGTGATGTCCTTAATTTGTCCCGTTTATAAGAAAGATGGCAGATCTCGCGTTGGAAGTTATAGGCCGTTGTCATATTAAGCAATTTCTTGGAGTTCTTGAAAATTTGTTATGCTGGTTTTACACAAAAGCGTGTCATAAATTCTGAAGCTGATTTCTGACGAATTAATAAGATTACGGATTTAAGTTAATTTTGGTAGGTATGTACATTCAAATATACAGGGTGTCCCATAATATGTGGGCAATCTCACGGATTTGGGTAAATTTCGTAAAAATAAATCAAAAAATATCTATAAAATTAATTCCTCAGAGACACCCCTACAAAGATATTAGCTGTTGAAGTTGAGGGTTGAAAATCAATTTTTTGCAATAACTTTTTTATTTCTTGACCGATTTTGATAATTTTTGGTTTTATTTTGTATTATTTAGGACTGTTTAGAATAGTGTTTCATAATCTTTGGTAGCACATACATAGACCTCGGGATGGCATAACCCCCTCATTCACTTGAAAGAAAACAATAAAAATAAAAATTTGACAATTTTTTAAGGCTAATTTTCTTTTTACTTGACATTTTTTACATAAAAAATATATCTTTATTTATTTCGATAGAGCGAGCCGTTATCGAGATAAACGTCCTTCTAATAGGTGATGCGTCGCAGGAACTTTCTAAATTTCAAGTAAATTTTAACAAGATGGCTGACCTTTGACAGTAAATTGAGCAGGAAACAAAACAAAAACTTAATTACATACATGCCAGTGTCAAAGATTTCATTTCATGCAGATTCAATTCTAACTGATTTTCTGCGTATTCAGCGTTTGTGTAACTCATTTTAAAATCAGTTAGAATTGAATCTGCATGAAATGAAATCTTTCGACACTATTTGACGTGTATTTAATTAAGTTTTTGTTTTGTTTCCTGCTCAATTTACTGTCAAAGGTCAGCCATCTTGTTAAAATTTACTTGAAATTTAGAAAGTTCCTGCGACGCATCATCTATTAGAAGGACGTTTATCTCGATAACGGTTCGCTCTATCGAAATAAATAAGGATACATTTTGTATGTAAAAAATATCAAATAAAAAGAAAATGAACCTTAAAAAAACTGTAAAATTATTATTTTTATTGTTTTCTTTCAAGTGAATGAGGGAGTTATGCCATCCCGAGGTCTATGTATGTGCTACCAAAGATTATGAAACACTATTCTAAACAGTCCCAAATAATACAAAATAAAACCAAAAATTATCAAAATCGGTCAAGAAATAAAAAAGTTATTGCAAAAAATTGATTTTCAACCCTCAACTTCAACAGCTAATATCTTTGTAGGGGTGTCTCTGAGGAATTAATTTTATAGCTATTTTTTCATTTATTTTTACGAAATTTACCCAAATCCGGGAGATTGCCCACATATTATGGGACACCCTGTATAAATAAAATGTAAGAAAATCAATAAATATGCCTACGCACTAAATAGAAATTTACAAGTTCTACAGTCTTCATCGGAGATTGGGACGTCAATCTAACTTCTTCTATCGCTTACACGTTTTGCTGCCTTGAAACTGGAGTCAGCAAATCGTGTGGAGTTCTTAGTACCTACGCGAACACGTGTAAGTCTTGAAAGGAGTAATTCAAATATTTGATAACCATCAAAGTATATTTACACATTCAAGGTAATTACCTGTCAGGACCATTCCCCGGGCACGCTTCTAGTAATGCTTAGCCGAAGTTGTCTTGAGATTACAACTTATTTCTCCACATGTAGAGATAGAGTATCCTTTTGTTTTTGCTTTTGTTTCCTTCAACAAAGCGAAGTTTAATACACGATCTAATCCTTTGTTCTAATATCTATACCCCTGAAATTTCTCACGACGTTACTTGTCGCGTGTGACTCGTGAAGTTTACGTATGCAGTTTCTGGATAACTTTGTTGTCCATATTCATTACAGTTTGTGGTTTGGGTATAGTATATTGTGAAACAAGTGCGGAAAAGAGAAAATTTCTCACGAGTGTGAAACAATTGTGACACTTTCTTTTCTTTCTCCGCACGTGCTTCACACAGTACTTTTCCTACGACCACAATTTAACAGATTAATTATTTAACAAATTTAACACATAAATTATTTTTTCTGACAATGCTCTGCTTTTATGACCTTTTCTCCAATTTATGAAATGCTTATAAGCAGATTCGTATTTTTCTCTCGAAACTACAGGTAGCAAATTCAAAGAACACAAACCTGCTTGTTTTCTGACTTCAGGTGGTGTATTTTCTGCTTCAGATTCAGATGAACAATCCATTATAATGATAGGTACCTAACTAAAGTTTATTTTTTCAGACTACCTACATACCTAGGTAGGTATTATTTTCAATTCTACCAATGACTTTTTATTATTACTATTATACAGGGTGTCCCAGCTTATTCGAAGCGGTCTCTGTAAGCCAAACGATGGACTTTTTCAAAAAACTTTTTGAAAATTCAAGTACAGGATCACAATGGCCATAATTTAAAATTATTTTGGAGTATACAGAGTGTCCCATATGACAGTGGCATATCAAAGTTATGTTTTTTTCAAATGGAATGCTCCTATGTTATTGCATTTTTAGATTGTCTGAGAAGAGAAAGTAAGATTGACTTTTACAGTTGGTGTTTAAATTCAGAAGTTTTTGAGTTATAAACAAGTGAAAATCGTCATTTTTCAAGTTCAAAGCCCTGTACAACGAAAACGGCTGAAGATAGAGAAAAACGGCTCACATGTCCCTATTTTAACTTTTCATGTACTATCCTATCATGTAGATGAAATGTTTATACAGGGTGATAAAAAATTTGAAAAATTCTGAGATTTCTTCACGCGTCGCCAAATAAAAAAATCAAAGAAAGTAAAAATTTTTCTATACCATAGGATAGTACATAAAAAGTTAAAATAGGGACATGTAAGCCGTTTTTCTCTATCTTGAACCGTTTTCATTGTACAGGGCCTTGAACTTGAAAAATGACGATTTTCACTTGTTTATAACTCAAAAACTTCTGAATTTAAACACCAACTGTAAAGCCAATCCTATTTTCTCTTCTCAGACAATCTAAAAATGCAATAACCTAGGAGCATTCCATTTAAAAAATCATAACTTTGATATGCCACTGTCATATGGGACACTCTGTATACTCCAAAGTAATTTTAAATTATGGCCATTGTGATCCTGTACTTGAATTTGCAAAAATTTTTTGGAAAAAATCAATCGTTTGGCCAACAGAGACCGCTTCGAATAAGCTGGGACACCCTGTATACTGTAAAATCATTGAATTCTACCGACAATATTATTATTATTTATTATTAGACTCGGTATAAACTAAAAATAAGTGACGTGAGCGTGGAGACGTGGTAGATAATAACAATGATTTAAGAGAGGTTAGTATATCATTGATATGCAATTTCTACACAACGCAGGCGCTGTGCGTCGTCGGTGGAAGTTAGTAGAGGTGTGCGAGTTATTTTCACGATCACGTTCGTGAATTTGATTTGGCTGTTATCAGCGATCAACTCGTAAATTTTAATAATTACTGCCACAAGAGAATAATGAGTATATTTTATAGTCTTGTCGGGTTCTATGTTATCCCATTTGTGTTTATTTTATTACCTTGAAGCTTTAAATGAATAGTTATTCCATTAACAATTAGTAACAGTTGAGTTCTCAGTTACCGCCCATCACTATTGTTTACATTAATATAAAACTGTACGGAAACGATTTTTGGTTATGCGTTATGTCACTTTGTCGCACAGTTTTGGATACGTGAGAAATCTGCTAGTTTGCGCACAAAAAACGATGCGCAAAGTAGTGTTTTGTATAGTGGTCGTAGGAAAAAGTAATTTATATTCTATTAGTGACTACTTTTAATTAAGTTAATTAAGTACAATCACAGCAAGTTCAACAATCTAATTCGAATTATTCTATGTCTAAGAGAATATTACTAAAATAAAATTAAAGTATCGGTTAGGCAACTTCTAAAATGTATATTTTTGATGAGAAAATCAATATGAGGCAACTCTATTATTGTGTCTCTTCCATTTCAAGTTTTATATGATTTAGAGAGACACTTCGGGTTAACATGACTTTTTCGAAGACAATTTATGCAAATTTGATTTAAGGGCATACCTGTAGCCCTTATTTAATGGCATTTCAATAAAATCATGACAATTTAAAATATAGTGTGCTGTTATCATCGAAGTTGCTATCATTTATTTTGTGAATGTATAAGGTTCCATTACACCCCCGATTAAATTTAGGGGAGCTTCACTACGCTATTTAGCAACCAGCTAGGCCAAACATTACATAAGAACATCACAGGCCAATGAAAATTCACAGGTCAATTTTAACAGTTATAACAGAGGGATAGAATGCCAGCCATCTTACTCTAG
The DNA here is from genome assembly GCA_910589415.1 of Malachius bipustulatus. Classification (NCBI taxonomy): domain Eukaryota; kingdom Metazoa; phylum Arthropoda; class Insecta; order Coleoptera; family Melyridae; genus Malachius; species Malachius bipustulatus. The sequence goes on from OU342635.1 coordinate 35,889,085, forward strand.
AATCTTACTCTAGAACGGTTACTGAAATTGTTGTATAAATTTAAATATATACTAACTAATATAAATTTCTCAATTTTATACGTGATTTTAGCAATATTTTTGGTACGTTAAATTTCTAGCAAATCTGTACGATTTTTCAAAAATTCCTGTAAATTTTTAAAAGTGGTTCTAGAAGAAGAATAATATAAGCTTTACGATTCCTTATATTGTCATGATGTTAGGATGTTCCATCTTAGAGATTATAGTAAAAAAAAGTCTCATAACCTTCATTGGGTTCTTTTAGAGTAACTAACGCGCTTAAATAGTTAGCTACATTATCCAACAGTTTACGAATTTCATCTGCAGATTCTTCATCCTTTATACAACTTCATAGTTTTATAACTTATTAATTGAATAAACTACAGCTTCATGATTATTATACAATATTTTGTCATTATTAAAACGTTCACACATTGGTAACCTTGCAGGCTGATTCATAAGTAAATTTAGAAAATTCCAAAGACCGAATTATAACAGCGGCTGGGCCTTCCAAAGAGGCGGGGCCAAATAATGGATTTTTTTATTTCCTTAATAATTTCAATCCATTTATAGGTAAATAAAAAACAGAGATAATTTCTCCTGTTTATTGTACCTTGCAAACTATATAATTCTCTTTCATTACTTCACGTCTGATTAGTGTTCGATCAGTCGTGTATAAAATATTCATCCTAAACCGGAATTGTACAAATTGGAGAAGCTTTCATGTTGAACGTGCCATCATCTATTATCGTTGCTTGAGAAATTACTACTAGAGATTAATCCATTACATTAAGGGATGGTCCAACGCAAATTAATGGTGGCGCAATTAGTGGAGAATCGATAATAAAGACATACAACCTCTTTGACATCTTAATCCTGGAGCTTTGTTTGACTCGACGGAATGCCCGTGAAAATGAATGAGGAAGCGCGATCAGTGCTGCTTTGTTTTTATGGAATTAATTTAGGGATTATTATCAATTTTGATTAGGTAAAAGCAGCATTTTACATCTTGGTCTTAGTTAAGGCTCCAAAATGTGGCTTACAAAAGAGATACATTTAGACGAATCATCCCGTTGTTCATACTTTGCGTAAGCTGAAACCCTTGAAATCCTCCATTTACGATACTTGCGTATCGCATTCATCGATCCTATGTTCAAGTCTAACATTACGGAGACTATGGAGTACCTAACATTGATTATTGCCGAAATTAAACGAACGTTGCTCTATATTTCACTGATTACACACTTTATTACTCTTTCCTCTTTCAGTGAATTACTGAATCATTTTCATTGTTCTGCTTCGAGATTATTCAAGATATATCCCGAAATCCCGTACCATTAATTATTAATCATTCCAGTTGAGGGATATTGAAAATTGCGATTTATTAAATTATAACGGGCTGGAAAATTTCTTCCTAGCATTACAATCATGCTTCACCTGATTACTCTCTTTATCAAAGGGGCAGAACAGGTTCGATTTTTTTGTTCCTTTAACCTCGCATTTTATTACAATTTATTGGCCTTTGCAGTTGCTTGTCTCGTAATAAAAAAAATGATTTTTTCAATCTGAGTAATTTTATAGAAAGTAGGTTTGATGAATTGGTAGACAAATTTTTTGATTTTTTTTTGTTTCAGTCAAATAAGCGGTTAACTCTTGTTATATGGCTGATTTGGCGCAAGTCTCTGAGGTGGAGAGGGGGGAGAGTAGGTGTAAAAACGGTGGGAAACGGTTTTTCAATAGTCTCGGTAAAAATCGAGATCTCTCAAGAGCGCACAATCTGGTGTAGCGTAATTTCGAATCCGTCCATTACTCACCGAAATATCGCCGAATTGGTTCTTAGTTGTTTTTTTTTTGCCAAAACGATAGTCACCAGGAGTAACGGACGGAGTTGGAGGCATAATTCAGGGGAAGGCAATGAATTTACATGGGTGAAAAAATTCGCTCCCACTCTTGTAAATTCATGTTTCCCAGGAATTTCGGTCCATTTTTATGCGGATCGATGTATTAGGGGTGAAGGGGGGGGGGGGGGGGGCGGGGCGTTAGACGAAACCTAAAACACACGGATCGGATATAACTTCCACAGGTTTTGGCCCATATCGCGCAGCAAAAGTTGACTAAAACAAAAAAAAATCATAAATAATAATGTCGTTTTTGAAAGTTTTTCACGCTAGATCTACCACAATACCAGTAAAGATCGATTATTCGATAAAATGGGAAGAAATTACAGTTAATTTGTTTTAAATTTCATTTAGTTGAATTAATTATATTTTTCGGATATTTTTCTTAAAATTTAACAGTAAGGAAGAACTGACTTCTTGATATTAGACATATCCAGGCTAATTCTTGAGGAAAATTATGTGTAGGATGGCATCTGGAGACAACTAGGGGCGTTTTAACTAGCTGGAGTGTAAATGAGCTCAATTTACCTCCGCCATAGCCTTCAACGAGGGGTTATATTAAACATTTCAAGGGTTTTATAATTGGGGTGAGAGTATCTTGCTGGTAATTAGCAGTGCGTCCTAAATTATTCTTCCAGATGATTTTAGGCAGCTTGTTTATTAGGTTTATTATGTCTTAACCTCGCGTTCTGTTTAATTTTGCATTGAATATCGAGCATATAAAAGTAACATTCTCTTATCTTATAATAGAGGACGTAAGCACCGATATAAGTACATAGTAGAGTTTGGTAGTAGTATCGTGCCTACCTATAAAGTCCATTTATTAATTAAATAATCTCTTACACCTTGCACCACAACTTTAGGAGGCCATTATAAAGTTAAATTATTATCTTACAAAATAATGAACAAAACTTTCTACATAACATATAAAGTGTTTTAACAAAGTTAAATTCGATGAGAAGTTCAACTAAAACTTATAGACTAAGCAAGGGAACTAGCTGCAAAGCCTTTTATACATTCATGAGTCTAAAGTCACGGGAGTGTTTTTCCCCCTAGCTCCTTCTTAATTTATGAAACCTACGAACGGGAGAAAATGAAGACTTGTTGGACTTTCCTCTGCGACCTAATTTCGCGCTTTTTAAGCTGGAAAATTTAGTGGAGGTGTCGTATTCCAGTATTTGTTATTTAGAATGAAGCGGGAGTTATAGCCTTGCTTAGGTTTTTCTTGCCAAAGATATAAGAAAGGTTGGCATTTCTTTGGCCGCAGATGTGTGTCTACAGTTTTTTCCGCTTTAATTAGTTTTCTTTGGATCTATTTGAATCACTGGGTATTATTATTGACCTTCTAGATACCCACATAAATATTTGGGATTATTTTAAAAGGCATTCCTAAGTCATCATAATTATAAACTTGAACGTGGTGTAGATCTAAATTTTGAAACGGCGCTTTTTTTTCTTTAAGTCAACTAGGTGGACCACTCTTGTTATGTGGCCGATTTAATGCAAGTCTCGGAGGCGGGTAGAGGGAGAAAAACAGGTATAAAAACAGGAGGAAATTTTTTTTGTCCCTAAGTTAGCTGTGAGTCCTAGTGAAAAAAAATCGGATAAAAAACCGATTTCTCGCGAGAGCCCACAATGTGGTATATCGCAATCGCGAATCCATCCGTTACTCACCGAGATATCGCCGTTTTGGTTGTTCTTCTTTTTTTCCCAAAACGGGAGTCACCGGGAGAAAAGGACTGAGTTCGAGACATAATTCAGGAGGAGGCAATGAGTTTATAGAAGCGAAAAAATTCACTCCTGTAAATTTATGTTTCCCAAGGGTTTCGTCCCATTTTTATGCGGATCGGTGTATTCGGGGCGGAAGGGGGAGGGGAAACCTAAAACACACGGAATTGGACGTAACTCCAAAGTTTTTGCCCCATATTGCGCAGCAAAATCTGATTTTCTTGGATTGATTGATTAATTTTTGGCAATTTTCACTTGTTTATAACTCATAACCAACTCAATCTATACTGCAACTTTTAAAACATTCTTATTGTATTTTCTCACGTAATATGAAACTACAATAATATACTACAGTCCTATCTAAAAAAAATGACAATATCGTCATTACTGAGCCAAGGAACAATTTTTTACTTCCATAAAAATTATAAAATCGACTGTTTTTTTTTTCTAAACTCAAAATTAAAGGGTTTATTGGGGGGTAAGGGAACTTTTTCAGCATCGTGGATATAAAGTGCCATCATGGTCGTGATGATACCAACCGAAATTTTGGTTTTATAGTTTTATACCTACAATTTATTGATGATCCAAGCTATTTTTTGCCAAAATTGTAGAAGTTTTCATGATATTTCTAGAAAAACACTAAAGGAAAATACATACAGGTGAACTTTTTGTCAAAACTGTAAGAGACCAAAAAAAAATCAAGTACGGCCCTGCAGTTTTCGAATCGGCTGAAAATGGGGAGTTTTAAATGTCATTGATAGAGAATGCCATCAATTTGCTCAAAACATACTGCTAATCAAAAATTTCGGCAAAATACATGAATCACCCTGCAACATCCAAAAGAAGGGCTTCAGAAAAATTTCAAACTAGATCCCGACTCGCCTTGAAAAACTACACCTACCCTTGAGCCATCTCGGTCTGGTGGTGAAACATCCTGTATAGATATATAATTTCACTGTATTTTAAAAGCAAACATCTCCATGCGCTGTGGATAAATATAAATAAGAGCCACCAAAGCCCTTAGTTCGTGGAATTTTTACAATATTTTGATTTCCAAAATTTACATCTAGTAATCCTGCTCTCTTTTAAAAGAACCAAAAAAATTCAAATCACCGCGATTCTTGTGTATTCTAGACATAACAAACTCATAAGCGTTTCTACTTTCATATGAAATACAGGCATTCCAATGGCCATCCCGGCTTATGGCACTCATAGGTTTCATCTCCCAAACCCAACTCTAATCCTGAAGGAGCCGTAACCAGAGGATTTCACCCAGGATTGTACACCTGAGACCATAAAACGTCCAACATTTTATTTATTTTTAGACTTTATACAAAAATTTTACGATCCGTTTTATGGCATGCTGCATAGAAAAATCGATTTCTGCAAATGTAGGTAAGTACGTATAGGCATCCTTTTACTGAAAGGGCACAAACGATTCGAAATGCTTCATAAAATTCCAGCTACGCTGGGGGAATTAACTAACTTCAACTCGATTACGCAATTATGTTACTGTTAATCTATTACACCGAGGAACACTCCAGTTTTTGATAAGAAATCGCGCATACGTAGCTTGACTCATTTTGGAAGTTAGCTCATAAGTTACGAAGCGAGAGTAATTATTAAGAAGCGAAATTGCTATAAATATGGTCTGGGAAGCTAAACTTTGGATTAACTCACTTTATTCTCAGAAAATATGGCTCAGAAACTGATGAGTTTGTTATAAAAGAGTTTAATTTTCATCAAGTGTTGGTAGAGTCAAATAAAGTTCACTCAGCGCTTTTACTTTTTTTTACAACTTTCTTACTATAGGTAGTTTTTTTATATTTTATCTTACATAAAGTCTAGGAAGAATTATGAAAACAGGACTAGATATACTTCATCATGAACAAGTTTGATTTGTAAGAAAATCTTGGAATTACAAGGAATGCTGTTTTAGTAAAGTGGTAACATTTCTCTCAGCACGAAATTTTACAATGTATTTTTAGTAGACCATCAAGATGCTCGAAACGGTGAAATTTCAGCGTTTAATTTACAGTGTGCCCTTTAAAAACCTTCTGAAAGAGCTCCGAAACGACTTTTATTATTACGATTTAATGCACTTAACGTAGAGAAACGTAATATCCCTCTGGATAAAAGCTACATTCCGGACTCATACTGTTACCGTCTGTCTACAATTGAAGTGAAATTGTTATTAAATTATGTACCTACCCAAAAAGCGGGTTAAAATTAATATTTAAACAAGCAACAATGAACGAGGGTTAATGGATAACAATAATTGTTAAAACGCTTAATTTATCACAAAGCATTGTATTTAATAAATGGAAACTCGTTTATATGAAGGAGGCGAAAAACGTCTCTGCTTATCCAGGCAAAAATTAATATGTGCAACAAAATCTTTTTGCTATGTTTTTGTAAAAACACGCACACAATTAAAACTTATTTTGATACTTTATATTATTATCTAAAACAAAGATACCCCTAATAAAGGTCTCTAATGTCCGTATTCATCAAACTTCAAAATATAACTCTGGGGTTATATTTTGAATTTTCTGACAGCTGATTGGTCTAATGGTCAAACCCTACGAATGCTACGAATTTTAAACCAATGACATGTTCCAAAATATAACCCCAGGGGTTATATTTATTGATGAATAGGGGCCTAAGAGGCTTAGTTTTTGAGATGTTTTCATTTGTTTTATTTTAATAAAAATAATAAAAAATGCTCAAATAATTTCATTTTTTTGATACAAAATAGTTTATAGTGACGACTTTTATATTCCAATACTGTCTTATAGCAACTGTCGACGCTTACAAGCATAAAATAGTGATAAAATAGTGATCTACGAACACCTCTTTTGAAGTTTGCAGTTTTATGATGTAATCTCGTTTATCAAAAATCAAAATATCTCAAAAATAAACCTCCTATGTCCGTATTCATCAAACTTCAAAATATAACTCTGGGGTTATATTTTGAATTTTCTGACAGCTGATTGGTCTAATGCTCAAAGCCTACGAACGCTACGAAGTTTAAACCAATGACATGTTCCAAAATATAACCCCAGGGGTTATATTTATTGATGAATACGGGCCCTAAAGACTTTTATTAGGGTATCTTTTTTCAGATCATAATATACAGTGAGAGTTTTTTAAGACGGAACATAGAAGATGAGCTTGTGAAGTATTGCTATGGAGATCGATCTGTTGCCGGGCAAGGTCGTTAATGATTTTCCAATAAGCCCCCCCACTTCAGATTATATTATTAATTTGACGTTTATGAGTAAAACTTGTCGTCAGTTACATACTAGCGCAAGTAGTTACTTAATTCATCAAAAATGTGTACAGCTGGTGAGAAAATTATTAAAAAAGAAAAAATTACGCACATGGTACACCATGCAGTGTGTCTTCTTTATGTGGAGTTGAAAATTTACGCCGGTACCATGTCACAGTATCCATAGAAAGTGAATGTGTGGGCTGGAATGGTTAACACTCATATCTTGCAGCCACTGCAAGAAAGAATCATTCTTGCAGTATACCATAAATAATCTACCGTAGAAAGGCCCTTTGTGGTACCAACAAAATGTTACAGCTGCCCATTTTTCCCGGCAAGTTCGACAATTGCTTAAAATGCTCAGTTTCCCGTATTTGTGGATAGGAAGAGATGGGGTAATTAAGTGGCCGCCCAGGTCACCAGACTCAACATACTTGGATTCTATCTACCACATTGAAAAGCTCAAACAAAGGATAAGAAGAGCTGCGAAGAAATATCTCCTGAACAGTGCAGAAATACGATAAATGTATTGATTCTACAATAATTTTTTAGGACACTTGCCTATAGTCAACGGATGTTTGATACTATTTTAGAATAATAATTAACACTCTGCAGTATTAAATTTACAATAATTATATTGTTTCTTTATAAAATACTTATTATACAGTTACACTAAAAAATGATAAAAAAATTATATTAAAAAATGATTTATTGCATTGACTTTCAATCCAATTCCCTATGTTCTATTTTAAATAACTCACTAATGCTAAATTCAACAATGCTCGAACGTAACCATAACTACGGTATTGTTAACGTATTGTTGCGGCTTTGTTGGAAATGCACTGATTTCGCTATGTTCCATTTTAAATGGTTCAACAACGTTAATTAGACTACGCCATATTTTTTCTGATGTTCCGCATTATGTGGTTCTCACTGTATAAAATTTCAAAGTAAGTTTTAAAAAATAGTTTTTCTCCAGTGGCGTAAAAGTTTTGGGGCTAAAATAAAAAAGAACTCTTATAACTACGCCCCTGGTTTCGCCGGAGAAATTTTTGCACTTCAAAATTTTACCCGTCTATTAATATTAAGACCTACACATACCAAAATTGATCAAATATCGTTAATAGTTTAAGAGATATTCAACAAAATTGATTTTTTCTTCCAAGTTTCACACCCTGGATATCGAAAATAAAACGTTTTAGGGTAAGACTTCTAGAAACATTATTTTTACGTGTTCCATCTTTTGCCGGGAGTTATGAACATACAAACTAGAACATCCTGAATATTACAAATTATATTCATACCCACGGGGGTAGCTGCAGCCGCGCCGCGGATAGCACTAGCGCACTTCAGCTGTAAATTGAAATAACTTTTCAAACGTTACATCTAGGAACATGAAACTTTCCAAAAAAACTTCTTTACGTATTCAACTACAACGCTGCATAAGTAGAACTACTAATTTCGGAAATTTGTAAAACAACTTTTTAAATAGAAAAAAAAAACATAAACTTGACGAAAAAATAATTAAAAATCGCCTCTGTGTTCGAAATTAATACAACGAGCTCAAGTTTCACTTATTTTTCCCAAAATAATTGTTGATAGTTTGTTATGGAAAAGTTTCAAATCGATTTCTGCTTTATTACCTAAGATATTACGAGTTAAAGTTGAAATTTCTATTGGAAAGGCGCCAAGCAAAAATACTTCAAAATGTTTGATTTTTTAAATGTTCCAATTTGTAAATCTTTGGTAAAAATCAACAAAGGTGTGTTTTTGAATAAAGAATCGATCACAATTGATTTTAAACGGTTGCCTCATCCATGCCACTTAGTGCATCTCCAAAGTGTTTTTACGGGGTGCGCTGCTGCAGGCTTCAACAGTCAGCGTATTCAAAGGATCACGCAAGCTGATAAATTGACCCTCCAAATACTCAAAAATTACAATCCATGCTCCTGTGAAAAACAGCCGGCTTTCAGTATGTTTCAGTCATATAATTCAACATATTTATTGTTAGTAGGTGTCCAATGTCCATGAATGGTTCCAGGAAGTTCTCTTGGAAAAAACTTTTAATTATTCATTCTGAATCAGATGGTGGGGTAATTTTTTTGAAAATAAAATTTAAACGATTTAGATAACATGATGGATAAAATATGAAATATGTGTATAAATAAAAATTTTGTTTGACATCTTGGATTTGAAAGAGTAGTTCAAATACTTCAATTTATTTTCAACCCTTGTAGAACAGAAATTAAAGCTACCACCTTCTGTAAAGTTGTAATTTCATCCACTGAATCATGCGAAATTCATTGAAATTATACCTACTAACGAGCCTGGCGTTGTCAAACAAGTTACTGTAGCACGCTCTAAATTATTGTTAATTAATCTGCTTAGCGTTACGGAAGTAATTACGTTGATTCTGCACTCACTCGGCAACTCAAATCTGTGCTGTAATAGTAGTTGGTGCAAGTTTAGTTTACATGAATGAGTTTTGGTAATCTGTCAAGATCAAATACCTACCTATATGAGAAATATGATTATATGGTAAGCCCACGCTTAAATAGCTTGTAAAATAATTAATAGTCACAAATATTTCATTTCTGAGCTAGGCTATAGAATTTCTTGGTAGATACTCTTAAGTCACAAAGCTTGTTGCATACCAGTCGCAACCATAACAAGTATGTGCTATGGTTGCAGGCGTCGTTTTATGTTTGAGAGTTTGTTGAAAGAAACTTTTTTCCCCTCTAAAATTTTCAGATTATTCTCAACTTTGTATGAATAAATGGGCTAGATTTTTTGCTATTTTTCTAACTTTCAGATATCTTCCCCCCATGCTTGAGCACATTTTCGTAACGAACATTTCAGCATAATAAATAAGATTGCCTGAAATATTTCATGAAGTGATTTATTCGCTTTAAAGTTTGCAACGTATCTAATTGGTACTGATATAAAGTTTTCCTACGACCACTATACAAAACACTACTTTGCGCATCGTTTTTTGTGCGCAAACTAGCAGATTTCTCAAGTATCCAAAACTGTGCGACAAAGTGACATAACGCATAGCCAAAAATCGTTTCCGTACAGTTTTAATGTAAACAATAGTGATGGGCGGTAACTGAGAACTCAACTGTTACTTATTGTTAATGGAATAACTATTCATTTAAAGCTTCAAGGTAATAAAATAAACACACATGGGATAACATAGAACCCGACAAGACTATAAAATATACTCATTATTCTCTTGTGGCAGTAATTATTAAAATTTACGAGTTGATCGCTAATAACAGCATTAGTAGCGTTCAAATCAAATTCATGAACGTGATCGTGAAAATAACTCGCACACCTCTACTAACTTCCATCGACGACGCATAGCGCCTGCGTTGTGTAGAAGTTGCATATCAATGATATACTAACCTCTCTTAAATCATTGTTATTCCACGTCTCCACGCTCACGTCACTTATTTTTAGTTTATACGGAGTCTAATAATAAATAATAATAATATTGTCGGTAGAATTCAATTATTAAACAGTATATAATATGTAGTAATATTAAATAGTCATTGATAGAATTGAAAATAATACCTACTTACCTAGGTAGTCTGACAAAATAATCTTTAGTTAGGTACCTATCATTATAATGGATTGTAATTCCTCTGAATCTGAAGCAGAAAATACACCCCCTGAAGTCAGAAAACAAGCAGGTTTGTGTTCTTTGAATTTTCTACCTGTAGTTTCGAGAGAAAAATACGAATCTGCTTATAAACATTTCATAAATTGGAGAAAAAGTCATAAAAGCAGAGCATTGTCTGAAAAAATAATTTATGTGTTAAATTTGTTACATAATTAATCTGTTAAATTGTGGTCGTAGGAAAAGTACTGTGTGTATCACGTACGGAAAAGAAATTTCACACTCGTGTGAATTGTGACACTCGACTTCGTCTCGTGTCACAATTGTTTCACACTCGTGAGAAATTTTCTCTTTTCCGCACTTGTTTCACAATATACTATATAGTACAATTTGAACATTGAAGAGGGAAGTTGGGTGTCTTTGGAATCACATACCTATCAGAAGCCATGCACCCTTGTCAAAAACATTGTTTTTCTTTTGCTAAAAAAATTAAAATTGATGGTAGGTAGCAGAGTTTTGTTTTTTATGCAGGTATTAGGGGAAAATAAATGAAGGAAAATGTTTTTTAATTTTATTTTAATGGAGTTCCATGATTGGTAACTATGATAAACCTGTAGCAATCCAAAACACACTTTATTATGAAATATGATATCATTAGCTTGGTAACTAATATCGTATACTTAATTGAATCAATTTGATCCCCCGCTCGTTAATAATAATTGCCACCGACCCGATTAATTTAGTATAGGTCAAGTTTACATAGCACGTCATACAATAAAATTGTCATTTCCCTTTCATTACGCTATTCTTTACTTTAGATTTGAATAAATGAATTATTGATTTGTGGAATTTCATTATTCAGGATATGACCGTGGAATAACCAGCTCCGTCATTTCGCTTAAGCTGTTACATATTTAAACCGACATTCTACAATATGAATGATTAGAGCCCATCCACCACCCAGTCACGAATTCTAGTCTAATCAATTTAGGACCTTGGGTCAGACCTCCCTTATTTTTACACACACCCGATCGTTAACCGATAATGGATTTTTGATCAAGTCTCCGACAGAACGTCTCAACCCAAACATTCAAAACACTTTTAGAACAATAAAAGCTTTTTATATCTTATTGCGTCACAGCACACGTCACAAATTGTGTTTATAATAATTACTGCCATCACACGCATGTACACGGAAACTCTTGAAACCACTGAAACTTGAAGAAGGAAATAAATGGGAATAAGAAGTCATGCAACCACTTTAACTTGCACCCGTTAAATAATAGGGCCTATTATGGTTGCTCTTATGTCAGAAAATATGCATATTATGAAACTTGAACTAAAACACAAAGAGTAGGTAGGTATAAATCACGCAATTTAAAAATAGTGTGATCAAATCTAGGAATTTTTTTTACGTTATCTTCAATCTAGAATTCGTTCTACTGAAACTATTTTATAGTAAAAAATGAACCAAAATCATTTATCTAGAAAACATCTAGCTAAATGCTCTCCTAAACCTAAACAGAGGATATAATACTTCGAACACACCAACTCGATAATTATTAGCGTCACGTTCTTTGAAAGATAAACAGAGTTTCCGTGACTGTAAATGTTCCAGTTTTCAACCCTCTATATGTATACTTATCAGTGGAATACATTCAAAATCACGTTGAGTAAATATTGCACATGCATGTTTATGCTCTTCGTTCTGTTAATGCATTTGAGGATACTCGGGATAGAATAAATATTACTCTAAATTGTTTCGGTTTCCATCAACTGGGTAAATTATAATTATTTGAATCTGCTACTAATTAGCTATAAAACAGGGGTTTATTTGTGGTAGAGCTTTATTCTGATTAAAAAACCGACCTAATTTGGTTATGAGCATAATATCTAGCTCAAATAGATTGGGAAATTTTATTTCAAAAAGTCCCTATTGGACTTGCACACACAGCCTTAAAAATTCTTTAAAATAAAATTTTAAATTCTTATAAATAGATCAGTGAAGAACAGTAAGAACATTTTTCGACTGTGCATGATATAAATACGAAACTTGCCTTTGACAGGGATTAGAGCCTGTAAGTCGCCCGCGATTGGAAAAAATAAAGAAAAATTACGGTCTTCCACAAAGTGTCAACATTGCATTTCTATTGACAGTTGAAAATGTTTGGTACTTGTGGTAAAAGTAGGTCAATTTAACACTTTAAACTTTTATTTGAAATCATGAATAAGCTCCCCTTATATGAATACCTGTATGAAAATAATAGTGTAAAAAGGGAAATTTTTAGGATATTAAAAAATATATGATTATATTCTCATGTTTGTTAAGGATTATTTCTAATAGCACCTTGTTTTTTGCTTGTCGACATGCTATTGTGTGGTTGCACTTAAAACTAAGGGTAAAAAGCATGTAGTGCCGTTACTTATTTGATTATCTTGCTTTTTTTTGACCATCACTAAAAATAGAAGGCAGATTCGTCCCGCTCTACTCATTACTTAATTAATTACGTTACAGAATTAGCTAATTTATCTAATGGATGATAAATAAAATACTAATGTTTTAATTTGTCTAATGAAAATTTTTGTATTCGCAAATATTTATATTCAGCGCATACGAACACTACGTTAGAAGTGGGATTTGAATTCAAGCACCGCACACCCACATCATAGACTTATATCAAATTTTCATATTGTGGCATTATCCGCCAATTTTAAATTTTAAATTTGACTCTAAAATTAGGTTAATATTCCATTTTGTCGATACTTTTCTCCACTTCTTCCACCTCACCACTGTGTAGTATGATGTATGTAAACTAAAATGATAATTAATTTTTCTGACCGACACAGATCTTTTTTTTTTATTGAAAACGCACACGCACTGTAGGGAAATCCCTATGACGCTCTGGAAATGGTGCATGAGCGGAGATGTCGACTCACGTTTCCTTTGAATCGTTGCAGGCTTTATTCGTCGGGAAACACGCCCTGTGGAATGCTATTCCAAAGTGATGCGGTTCTATACATAAAAGAAGTCTGAAATTGAGTGGTACGAGGTGTAACGAGCTGAACTGGATACAGATGAGCGTCTGCGGCTCGACGTGTATTTTTATCTGGTCTTGTTCTAGGTGAGATCAAGCGGGCCACGTCTTTTGAACACTTCCCATAAAAAAATCTGTAAAACAGACTTTTCTTCGATGTTCGAGAGTGTCTAAATTTTTTGTCAAATCCGGGTCCCCAATCAAGTGGATCTTTTCTGAATGGAGTCAAGTAATCTCAGCGTATGTTTCGGAGCTGACCTCCAAACATGTGTGAAGTACTTCAAGGATGGTCGGATTTGTGCCTTATATAAGAGGAGAAGCTGTTGTGGTGTATAAAATTTCTTCGTGCGGAATAGTGTTCCAAGTTTTTGAGAAGCACTCTTTACCAGACCTGCAACATGATCATGCCAAGACATGTTCGCTCCGAGGCTCACTCCAAGTAAACGAAGAGATGCTGATGGAGTAAGAGAGTGTCCCGCCATCACCATATCTGGCTCCAGAACGTTGGCCTTTTTGGACAAGATCTCGGGTTTTTCCAGCATTAAATTAGACTTGGATTCTATCGCCCCAAGCTAGAATGTCTTGTATGTCATTGTTAAGTATGGCAACTTCTTGCTCTCCGAGAGTCTGTGCGTCGATGACAGATGTTCGCTCATCTAAGGTATAAGAAGACATGAGTATACTGTCATCGGGAAAACTCTATATTAGATTTTTTGTTGTTTCAAAAAATCGTTGTTAAATATGTTAAATATTAGAAAGAGAGTCGGAAAAAATGGATCCCTGAGGCACACCGGCATTGATGGAAAACGTCTCAGAAAGAATTTTTTGACTGCCACCTGTAATGAGCGATCTCCGAGATAACTCGCAAGCCACAAGCAGAATTTCTCGGGCATGCCATAAGCCAACAGCTTTTCCAACAATCCATCATGCCAAACACGTTCGAAAACTCTAGAAATATCAAGCGCAACCCCTCGACACTCCCCATGGTGCTCGATTGCGCTGCTTCGCAACTCGGTGAGGTAGCTGAGGAGGTCACCAGCTAACCTCTGTTTCGGGAATCCGTATTGGCGGTCGCTGATTATCGCTGATCGCTGATTCCAAGTACTTTAAAAGATGTTGATGGTTAATAGCTTTCTCCATAATCTTGAATATTACTGAAAGCAGTGCCACTGGTCGCTAGTTATTTGGAATAGTCTTTTTGTCATCAGACTTTTTTTTGCAATGCTCATCTCTGGAAATATCTACACTGTTCCAATTCAGGATATTTCTCCACTGCAATTTGGTCAGAAACCCAATCAGTCTCAATCAGATTATTTTTCCATTTCCTGCCTGATTTCTTCTACCAGCTTTGATATTTGTAATATCGATATCTGCGAGAATTATTGGAAACAAGTAACGTAATATTTTTATTATTGAATTAGGATAATTACTGAAAAATCACATTCCTAATATATTTTTCATGGATTTTATTTCTAATTTTGGCTATAAATCGATCATTTATAGGTAGAAGCTTACACATCTTTTTCATTACCTGATCACTCATTCAGTTGAATTCATCAACGTGAAGTTAATGTTTACATTGTGAGAAAACAGAGATTAATTTTTTGACTCAACACACCTTATTCATCATAATTAGTATCAATTACCAGATTGGTTAATTGGTTACCTCCCTAACATTTTTGTATTACGAGTCAGACGAAATTCCATTATAAATCCGTGTCTGGATCTATCTATCATTATCATTATAAATGTACAGGATACGGGGTGTAACACTTATAAAGTGAAATGGTGTAAAGTAACTTCTGTGTAATTAGCTGCCTACTCAGTGTATTTGCACAATTAGGACACCAGGCTGCTATATCACCTAATTGCTAGTTACGAATTTTGCATATATGTATTCGATTCCGTAATTGCTACCCTGACTAATAACGGACGTGTTGAACTGTTGAAAGACGATCGCTAGACGACGTTCAAGACAAACAAAAGGAAATTGATTACTTCTCTACGAGACGCGCCATGTAACCTATATTTCAACAAAGGCCGCGCCTGGCTGTTGCTGTTACTGTAAGGTGGCGCTTTCAGCATTACGTTTCCCTTTATCCAGGAATTTCACGGTATAAATCCTTGACAGCCGCTAAGTAGCTAACCATAACCGCGCGAGAAAGTAAAAGATTATCAAGGTGCGTTATATTTTCTCCCGAATGGATTTATTGTTGATTGTGTGTGGAATTACTTTGCTCCCGACTAGCTACCGTGATTCAACAGTTTTCAGGCTACGCGTTCTAAATACAATGTCATTTTGATGGAAAAATTGTATACCTATCAGGGAACGGGAATATTATTCTTTCTTTTCATCGTATTTTTTATAGCAAAGTGGATATATTTTCTGGAGGTTGTTGACGTTAGCTCATTGATGGTCCGATGGAGAGAGTAATCTATTTTCAGTTTTTTTTTCCATTAAATTCTCAGGAAATTTCGATATATCCCTGACTTATGTTTGTTTTTTATCATACATGCATTTTCGGTAATTTAATAATATGTAAGCATGGAACGTTCTAATCCGATTTGGCCCGGAAATTTCGTAAAAATCGAAAGACACCATCTTGAACCAAGAGAATTTATTGAATCCTTCTGATATGTTATTTCTGAAAAATGATAAAATTGCAACGTCCGCTGCACTACCTATATTATGCTGAGCAGAAGTCCTCATTTCAACAGAAAGCTTCGATATAAAATAATGAGATATTAAACCTGATGCCATCTACTGAGCGCTGAAATTAACACACGTTAAAAAATTTCAAGAACTCTTTTCTGCAGGACAAATTTAAATTGCTTGGATTATTTTTGCACGTTTGGTACGAATACAAAATTTACTAATACAAGTCATAGCGGTTCCATAAAATACATCTATTATTTTAGGGTTTTCCGGGTCGCTGATAGACCCTAATGTATCCGATTAAAAAAATGGCGGATCAAATATGACGGATGTCTTTCATTTAAATTGATCGAATTTTTAATTAGTTACGTAAAAAATTTTAAAAAATTTACTAAATATGATCGCTGGCTGAGTTTAGGCGTCCCCTATGGAAAGAAAATTGGAAGACAGGTTCCTATGTCGAAAAAAAAATCAAAAAACACAACTTTTACCTATATTTTCTCCCCCGATTAACCGGTTTGTTATGTAAAATCGAGAAAACTGTTCCCCCTAAAAGTTGTAATTTTTGAACAATAAGCAAAGTTGGATGGTAAAAGTTGGATAAATCCTCCATAACAATTTTTGAAATAATTATTCATACGTACAAGCAATATTTATCGAGATATATGATTTCATCTCTTGAATTCAAGAAGGTTGCCTTCCCTTGCGGGAATTCGAAAAGGGAAACATTTGCTGCAGTGCTCTAGTAGTAGCACCCCCTTCCTACTATTAAAATTTCATTTCACTTCTAATTAACGCAATTTAAAAGCAGTATTTGACTGAACTAATAGAAATTTTTCATTTTGTGTAACATAAAACACAGAAGTTCATAGTTGAAAAACAAAAAATTAAATTTTCTATTCGACTTTAATCATCGATCTCAATTTAACAATTTTCTGTCTGAACTGAATCCCATTCTGAAAAAAACCGGGATGAAACATCGTATCGATTAGAGATGTTTTGTCTGAAACGTAAAGCTCGAAAGAAAAATTGCCCCGAGGATGAAAGTTGGTAAACCCAAAACTCCCATATTGGTATTTCCACGCCGAACTTTATAATAACTAACAACAAGGATAACTCTTCATTAAAATGATACATTTGAAGCTCATGGCGTAGGAAATCTAAAATCCAATCTTCCCTTGTTCAATTCAAGGTTATAAAGAGACACGTCGGTCTCAGGAAAGGGACCTGCCCCCACGCAAACTTTAATTAAACAATATATGTAAATTCAGGCAAGCTTGTAACGAGCGATTTTGGAGACCGAGATTGCCTTCGTCAGGTAACTTTCCCTTACTATAAACGAGTTCGGCCTCCAAGGGCTGTTTATCATCAGCGGTAGCGGTAAATAAACTATGGTTTTCCTCAATACGGGTCATTTATGTGTAGGTTTGGGTTCATTTACATAAGGGTTTGTAGTTTTGTTTACCTCCCTGTAGGGTTCCATAATATATTGTTTGAATTATTGTAAGGACACTGTTAAGCACTTGTTATTATTTGAATTATCTAAGCCATCCTTTCTATAGTTTCAAATATCAAGATGGGTGAATGTGGATAATAAATATTTGTCATAAAAAGCGATCAAATTAATAGATACTCAGAAATTTTGCGAGATAGTCCAGTCTACAAACACAAATATGCATCAGCAGTATTAACTTTAATAGCGAAGTTAATGGTCGCTTAATTATGATTTGTCTCAGAATTATAATATAACAATTTCACAGTAAACATTCTAAATAGTTTTTTTATCCTTTTTATGCAAACGGGAAAAGTTTAAATTTTTTAGCAGTTTTAGTTAGTTGCGAATAATTTAAATTTTCCAAGCAGTCATAATAATTAAGTTTTTTTAATGAAACATAGCTACAATAGTGTTCAAAGTAAAAGTGAGTAATCGTGAAAAAAGTCTAAAAAGAAGTGCGTGGCACAATAAAAAATTCATTCGTTCTGTATAATGAGAATTATAATTTTCATTGCATATGAGACATAACAGCTTTGTATAATAATAGCTTTATTATGAATGCAAAATAACAAAAAAAAATAACAAAATATTATGACTCAAAAAGTACACCCACGAGAAATTATTTACAATTCAACTAAGTAGAATTTCAACGTTTTTATTGTGAAACAGAGCCTAGTTAATGTACATTTCATGCCTTTAATCAAGCTAATATGGATATAACATAACATACTTTATAAGTGTTTAATATTCTTTGTCATGCATTTCCCATTACCCTACAAGACACCGGCATTTTCCACCCCTTTGAATAATAATATAAAGCTTTTTGTTCTGACAACAGAAACACTAAGCTTTACCTGAAATACACGAGCTTTTATACACGATATTGTACTTTACGTTCCCTGAATATGAAAATGCCTAGCTGGAAAATTATTATACCTACATATTGTTCTGAAATTATTGGTTATCATGTTACGTATAAGCAAGTGGGTCTTTAATAATTTATCAGCAATATTTAGGTTTATAAATTACTATTATTTGTGTTGTTAATAAATTATTCATCGTGCGTTAATACTTCCCCTTAATATCCTTCATCGCATATTTAAGCGATAACATCTATTATACATAAAATATTTGGAAGAGAACTTTTTCAAAAATTTACTAAACCACGAGAAGGGAAAATAGTAAATTTTTAATCAAAAATCGTGACAGAAATAATTATACCTACCCACCTAAGTCATAAAAATTCGTTCGTAAATGGCAACTCGTCAACTACCAATTGATCGATATCAATTTATTATTACACCACGTAATGAAGCTTTTCATTATTTTGTCAACAAGCAAAAGTAGGTAGGTACAGAGTGACTAATAATGGGTGTAACGATTTTTAAGACTGGTGATTCATTAAAATTGATCACACTGCTAATATTTATATTATTGACGGTAGACTGGGGCGTAACCGTTGGGGCATGTCTTCGTTTAATTATTTCAAATAACTCAGTTCAATTTGATCGATTTCAATAGGTAATTTGAATATTATATATTATTTTGAGAGATATGTTGATTTTTAGAATAAACAAGTTAAAAATTATTGGAATCAGTTGAGAGATCTTATCTCAATTCTCAGAGACAGAGTTAATTTCATCAAGCTTCCAAGAACATGCATGGATAGTTACAAGAGTAGAGTGTCAGCTTTAACATCGTGGAGAAAGGGAAAATAATGACAGGAGTCTCGTAACAGAAAGCAACTCAGAACGCGACAGAAAGGTGCACATTCAGTCTTTATAGAACTTAATGACATCGCACAACTTCAGAAAAAGACGAAATACGACGCAATTGTAACTCGTAGCATTGGGAAGATTAGAGAAGCTTCTACGATTATTTACTTTGATGCAAAGTTTCAGAACTTGCCAGGATGCAATTACGGCCAAGACACTTCTTATAAAAATAATTCCAGAAATATGACTTCATTTATTTATTTATACAAAAAGATCCTCAACCATAAAAAAAAACTTTTTAATAATCAATTGAGGACTATTTTCATATAAAAAGTTTCTTTAAACTTTCCCAAAGTTTAAGGAAAAGTACTCTTAGTGATTACTTATAGTTCTGACGTATTTGAATTACTATCTGACAGCGAAAGTTCACGCTTCGTATATCGGTGAAATTGAAGGTTGGCTATATAGAGTCTTGGAGTTTCCCTGCCTGCGTTTGATTAGATAAAAAATAAAAAAAAGGCTGCAACAATTAAAAACTTCAAAGTTAAACAGGAAATGAATAACCAACATAGCTCTTCGTTTGGAATTTTCTACAAAAAGAAACTTTATTACCAAACTTCACAAACTTCTGAAAGGAGCAAATAAAATTTTCTTTCAAATGCAGATTCAGCAGATAACAGCAAAACGAATTGTCTTCGTTGGAAAGCTTCTCTCTCTATCCGATGTTTCCTGCCAGAATAGGAGCTTTCTTGGACAGCAACTACAAAAAATTATGACAAATAAACCCCATTTTCTAGGAAGTTGTTTCCGTTTCTCTAGTCCTAGGCAGCAATTCATAAAGCGCTTTTCAAGTTTTTCCAGCCGCGTATAAAATTCACAGTGTCATCAAAGTACACTAGTTGACATGAAATGTTTCCTGTACTAAGTAGGTAAACACTCGTGCACAAGAAAATATACCATCCTTAAATGTACATAAATCTTTAAAATGGTAGCGTCTCCTTTGATGATACTAATGACTGTTTGTATTATACTAGACGTAAGTTTATACAACAGAAGTTCTCATTTTTTCACAAAATATTTATTATTTAGCACACAATCCAGTCATACACGGTGAGTTTTTTTTACTTATTGAACCGTTCGAATATCTCGAGTAACAAACCCTCTATAAAAAAAAGCATGATCAATCATTCCCTGAGGAAAATTAATCACCTATAGTTTCAAAATTAGTCACTCTCCCCGCTTCTTGTAGATGTGTAGATGGGACGATGAGTAAATTTGAAATTTTATTAAGGAACCCTTAATCCCCTTATTTTTTGCAGATTTGTATTTTACCACAAAAAAATCATAGATTGGTCTATAAGATAGAAACAGAAATTATCAGAGAGAGGGGAGACTCCAAATGGTTAAATTTATATTACTAATTTTTTTGTAGAGTATACTTATTATTCGAGATATTTGGTTTCAAGTTAACCTTCAAGTTAAAATACTCACCCTGTATAGTAATTATTACATAACAGCTGCGGTAAAATACACACTTTCCCTAAATTTAACAAAAGACGTCATTATCAGGTGTTGATGGAAAAGGTTGCACCGAATAAATAAGTCATCAAGTTGCGTTTTCGACAAACATTACCTACAAAAGTCCCAAAAATGAATTAATTCCAGACAGATCCCAATTTAGATTGAATGCTAAAACAGCAATAATTTTGGCTTAAAATTTAGCTACTACAAAAATAAAACAAATTGATGTCCAGGCTTATCTTATCAGAATTTCCAGAGTTATATTTCACAGTCAAGCTATGCGTTTCATGTTTCCCTGCCCATGGTCCGATTTGGAACTTCAGATAAAAATATCAGGTCGAGCTTGTTGATACGCCCTTTTTAACGAAGTTAAGGTCGACATAAAAGAGAAAAGGTTATAAAAAGACTGCATGAAACAAGAAAGCTCAGGAGTACTACAAGTGGTTTAACGCCTTTTTACGGGCTTCATTTTCCACTAGGTTGCCAGTACGTGCACAATCCGGAATTATATGAACCGTAAAGAGAAATGGCTAATTTCGTGAATGTTACGTCATGAATTGCAGGATTGGCTATGGCAACGCCTTGTCAATGCATAAATGCGAAATAAATATCCACAAAGCATGCAATATGGAAATTTTAGTTAGACTGGTATTGATGTTGTCACGATTTCAAACATGTAATATTGTTAGGACTTATTTTCGTTTAAATACGTGCGAGATACTTCTGCTCGAAGTAATTTGAAAGTTTTATCAGTTTACCCTAATCCTTAATGAAATATGAATGTATATCCAACGTTTTTTTTTTCTTTACTTGCTTTGTTGTTATTCTATTATGGGAACTTTGATAGGTACCTACTTGTTCACGTATATGAATTCAAGGATAGACTACTTAATTTTGAAGATCCTGTCAAGGTTTTCATATAGTTGCCTATTTAAATATTTGTTCGGATATTTTTTATACACCTTCGGGACCCTCGTAAGGTACATAATTATTATTGTTATAGCATGGCTTGAAACATACAGATATCGTTAATAGTTATTTTATATTATATAAAACGATTTTTCTCATAAACTATAAAAACCAATCAAAATATGATTTCTTACCAGTCATAGGTACATATAATATTTGTAACATGTTTTGTTCGTAGAATTTTATTTTTCCAGTACGTTTTAAAAACAAAACTAAGCAACTCAATTTAGTAAGTTATCAGGATGTGAGAGAAAGTAAAGCCTCAAGCGTAACGTCACCGAATTGCTTGGGTAGTGACATTCCACGACCCTATTCTGCTAGCTCCTGTCTAAAAGTCAATCCTTGATAGAATCAATTTATCCTTATCTATCACCTCCGATCCCAAATATGTTCTGACCGAAACCGTTCATCACACCAACTTGAAGTTGGTGGTGACAATCACCATGATAACAGAACCTGCTACAATTGTTAGTTTAATCGATCGTACCTTTTTAATTTTTCACAAACATTCGACAATTAAGAAATAATATAAAAAATCGCGTCGCTTGGGGAATCGAAGCTGCAATCTTGACCTAAGTAGAGACACTTAATAAAAACCTAAAATATAAATTACTTAAATTGTGATTCCTACCTCATTTGAACCGAAATATCATCAGCAATGTAGCAGCGAATTTGTTTTTTTTTAATGATTTTTTTTACGCAGTAAGAGTTTAAATTCTGGCATTGATTACGATTGTGCGAGTGGTATAACCTTGAGCAGTTATGCCAAAAAATGCTTGGTCAATAGGTAGGTGGTTGTTTCAATTTGTGTGAATGAAATTTCAGCGCTGATATAGTTTTCTTTTTATTCAAAAGACATAACGAAGAATTTTTTAACACAAACAACTTTGAAACAGCTTACACTTGGTATAACATGATAGGTACAAAAGTTTATTGCTCATAAGTAGGATCTTCGATCTCGATTGCACTAATAATCCTCACATACTCGCAATTGGGACGATTTTCTTCCAAGACACGTTCTCTGGCTGAGTTATAACAAATTTTTTTGTCTATTCGTTTTTATCTTCCCTAGGTACTAATGTCATGTCGCCGACTGCGCCCATCTCCAGACCTGACGACCCCTACACAATCACATCACACTGTCACAATCACATCTGCTTTATGTGTTCCCTTGCTGACTTCGCCAATTCCCACAAATCAATAACTACAAAATTCAATTCCAAAATTGAACTGTTACCTCCGGTTATTTAGCTGAGTAATAGAATAATTAACGCCATGATTTATTAACGAGAAATACTTCAACCTCTCGCTAATAAGGGGTGAATTCGACTGATGATTAATAATTAAGGGCTGCACAGTGCACATGGACAAATTTTGAATCTGGATCCTCCCATTGACAGCCAGAAAATTTATAGACAGACATAATTTATTCACTCGAATTTCATAATTTTCGATTCATAGAATTTTTCTCAATTGTTATGATGTTCTCAAAAATCAAAAGGCTCAAAATACACAAAATCTAATTGGAACAAAATATTAGCATAATAAAATATTATATCAAATAGGTGGATGTCCGTGTTAATAAAAATATGTTTCTCTTAAGAAGACAGATAATCTGATGAAGACAGAGACTTTTGATGATTTTTGACAAAGATGCAGCTTTTTTATTTAAGCCATCAATCTCTTATATCAACAAGACCCACACCAGAAGAGGTGCTAAAATTTAATTTAACTGAATTAAAAATTATAGCAGTAATAATCAGAATCTCAATACTTGATAAAAATACGGGAAAGTTAGAAAGAGTTCAGATAAAAAGCCTCATATCATGAGCGGGAGCCATGAGATCAACACCAAGAAACATCATCTTGCGGAAACCACTGAATACGCTTCACACCTGAGACTGGAGCTTCTTTTCAAGAAGTAGGTACATGCTGAAAATTCACAACAAATATCACATCCTGGCTTAATGCAAATTTTACGTAGACTGCCAACCGACACTATGCGGACAATATAAGTATTGGAAAAATAAGAAAAACCATCCGCTGTCTAAGGTATTTTTAGCAATGCAAAAATATCAACAATACAATACAATACCAGAGAAAACTACCAGCTACTCTACCGCATCCATTTCTCATGTTAGTACCCATATTACTAATACCGGATATCAGGAACAACCTATCCTAAATATCAGAATTTTAAAAAGACTATTAGAACCTTTTTGACATTATCTCAACTTATATACAGATGTTTTTAAATATAAGGACGGGACAGGGCTTGCAATTTACTAATCTACACTCTACATAAATATTGACCAATAACACACTTCACGGATTAGCCTCAGTATATACAAGCGAAGTATACGCAATTAAAAATGCTCTGCATTTGTCCTGACGGGAAATCCTACGCTATAGTGAGGTCAGACTCTTTGCCGGCCTTAAAAGCAGTGAAACAAGAAAACAGGAGAAAATGGTCAACGCTTTGTGTTCCATACAAAGATCATTCGCCCAATTGTATGAATCTGGAGGAATCATATTTGTTTAGGTTTTAAGGGACACGCAAATATTAAGGGCAACGAAGCAGACAAACGAGCCAAAGAGGCCGTATATGATGGCGTGTATGTAGATAATTACCTTCCTATAACAGACATTTACCCAGAAATCAAAAAGCTTACAGCTACAAAAGCAAAGGCTGAATGGAGGGATTATTACCGCAATACAAATTGCAAATATTAAATTATTCATCCTACCCTTCCTAATGTTCTCATTTTTACCATATTTATTTGCTTATTGCTTGTTTATTTGTTTATTTATTTATTTATTTATTTTCCTTTTCCTCTGTCTTTAAGTACTCATTTCTGTTTGATTTAAATTTCTATTGGTAGTAAGGATAAGTGAGGTGAAAGAACGATGAAAAGAGGGAAAAAATAAAGGAAGAGGTGTACAAGGAAGAGGTAATAAGATTTCTGTGTGCACATACTATCCGCCCGTTTGATGCCATATATAATCCGCGGTCCTGTCTTGTCTATCGTCGTCTTAATGAACCTCCCTAGACGCGTTGTGCTCCCAATCCCTTCACCTATATTTGAGATTCAGAAAGAAGGGAAAGAGAAAGAAAAAAATAATAATGATAAAAAAATAAAATAACAAAATATAGAAACAAAGAAGAAAAAAGAAAAAACAGAAAAGAGAAGAAAGAAAGATAAGAAAACAAGAGAAAAAATCAATAAGAAAAAAAAATTCTTTGTAAGTGAGCCTAACACTCAACTGACTTGTGAAAAAAATTCTTAAGAATTTTTTTTGTTAGGAGTCTTGATCTAGGTACCTTGGGTCTGACCTTTCAAAAGTCTGTCGCTGATTGAGCGAGCGTTCCAATATCAAAATAACACATACATGCTTACGGTACTTGATAAGACGTATACAACCACTAGATGGCAGCATTCCAATTAACCCAACGGAGTTCCGATTATTTTAAGACCTTAAAGCCTTTTAAAGTTCTCTTTGTTTGGGACACTTCTTTCCTTATAATGTTCTTGGAAGATATGGCAAACTGATGAGCTTTAGCAAAAGCAAAACATCGATGTCTCCACCAGATAGTCTGATAAAGTGTGTAGTTTAACTTTCAAAAAAATTAATACTCTAATTATTGGAGGTTCAAGCAAGACAACTTTCACTTTTTTCACAAAACAACTTGTCTCTCCTCTTTGATGCAACGCTTTAATTAATAATATTTTTTATTTAGTAGACTTTTTAGCCTCAGAACGGATAATCTACCTATTTGCATCTTGTGCATGGTAGATTTTGTTGCTTTATTAAAACCCAAAAGTACAGTCACGATTCTTATGAAAATGTGATATCATTTATTTATTTAAAATTATCATTCTGTATATCACCTTTGCTGACACCTGCTAGAAAAATCATCTAGGTACTGAGGGTCTAAGGTTACTCCATGACTTTAACTCGTTTTAAGCGTCTATGAAACTCTAACGACATCTTTATGTAAGTCTTTGGCATAAAGTTCACGAAGCCATGATTCTTTTGTAGATGGTCCATAAGTAAAGAGATCGTGACTGGGGAACTAAACAAGACCTGTTTTACATTACTATTCAAGAACAGTCTCTATTTGTAGAAACAGTTAGTCTTCTCGTACCTATATTGTTCATTTTGGCACTCCGGTAATTAATTAACAATGATTCATAAATCTTAATTAATTTCAATTTTATACCTTTCAACCAAGTTTTCACCTCCGAACAATATTTTAAGAATACTAGCAAGATACTTTTCTTATAAATGAATGCAATTGAGAATCATCCTCTAATTCAAATGAATAATTAATGATCCAGGATGAATCCCTTAGCAGAAAATTATATTGGCAGACGTAAAAACTTTCAGGATGAAATTGGGCGTAAAGGATCCAATGAATCACGTTTATGTGGCCCTATTGGGCTGAAGGACTTCGATAGAAGTAGTGAATGGTGTAAGAGCAAACCTATCAACAGTTTGTTTATTGATTTTCTCCAGGTATACATAGAACATAGAACGAACTTCAAACGTCAACTCAACTCATCACCAAGTTTGGCAGGTATAGCTAAGTTTTTGGATACACTTCTAGGACCTAGGGTCAAGATCAACCCTCATTTATTACATGTCGTATCGTTGGTTCTCCCACTAAAAGCAGACTTATTCTTTCCTAAAGTAAGACGAATTTTGTCTCAGAGGGAACATTTATACAAACTGGGAATTTCACGTACTGTTTGAATGAGTACCTACGTGTTCTCTGTTCAGTGTTCGCTACCAGACGAAAAAGGAGAATGGCAAGACTTGTTTGCTGAGAAAATAAAAAAGACACACCGATTGCAATTTTCTTTGTGTCCACGGCGTTATTTGCTTAGCTCGACTTTTCATGTCATGTTTGTTTAAAGACAAATCAGAGCCATTTTCCTTGATGGATATCTTGTCATTTCTACTGCTTTCTACATTAGTGTTTCTTTTGTTTGTTTCCGGCACATAATTCAGGACTTTTAGAAGCTTTCAGGAAAGCGGAAACATAACTAATGACTTGTTTGCAGGGTAGACATATTTTTATCCCTAACAAGATTTTGTTATACTTACACCATGAAAATTGTAATACACTACTTTTAAGTGATAATTTTTTGAAAAAAATATGTATTTAACAAAATTAAAATGATGCTTTATATTTTACTTATATTCAGTTAAGTATTGCCAGATGTATTTATATACTTGGAAATTGAGGGACAAATTGTTCTCAAACACGTTCTCTTATTTTTTATGAAATACAAGCACAAAAAGCTTAAACGGTTATCTTTTATTACTTATACCCTTGAATCTCCGGCTTATTCTGGGGCTTACATCCCATCACCAGTTGACCGTTAATTAATACAATAATTGTGAAATCTAGTCATTTTTTATCTGATTATTTTTCAATTAAAGAAAGAAGCGAGTTTCTTCTCACTAAAATATGGAACGCCTTTTTCCATCCCCAAATGAATAAAAGAAAGTTAGCACCCTTTTGGAGCTCTCGGGTCAGATCATAAGCGCGAGGTTGTCCTATCTTATTTTCCGACATAACAGTGACATGTTATATTCTGGGACTTTGCTTTGCCACTATGTGACTTGTCCTAAGGTTCAGGATTATTTCCCCAAAACGTCATGGAGTAAAGACATTCATGAGGGTAATAATAGTGAACGAATATCTAGATCCTTACCAAAGCCACACGGTATTTTATGTCTCTTAAAAAGTATAATTATTATTGGTTTCCCTTTGCGTGACGGGAGTAGGAAACAATTTTCTTAATTATTAATTTAGAATTTCTCATCGGAAGCAATATATCTTTCTTAATAGACCACACCTTAAACTTTCAGTGAGTTAGAACCGTTTACTTTAATAACTACCCAGAACCACTAACAATGTCATTGTTAATGCAGAAAACGGGTCTTTCTAGTGTATTTTTAAAGTACAGAAAAATAAAGAATTACGCAGGCTAGTTAAAAACTCAGAGAATTTTGTTACGGTTATTGGAGATTGGAGACACACCAGACAGCATGAAACAATGATATTCATAAAGAAGTAAGTCGTTAATGAATAGTCGAAATTATAAAAGCAGAAAAGCTTACTTAAGTGACTGTGACTTGACATTTACAAATAGAATAACAGGATAAAATGACATATTTGAACAGACTAATAAAGTAAGCAAAACGGTTATTGAAAATACGCTGGTTATAGGAGATTTCCTTGGAGTAAGACTTGAACAAAACGGACTGTACACAAAACGGTGAATCAGCTCCCAGGGAAAGTTTCGGTATGGTCCAAAAGTTAATTCAGTTCCACACAAAGCTCGGCACGGTCCCTAAAATGCTATAAAACTACCTCTCAGTCACTGAGAGGGAAGCAAGAGCAGCAAATCGGACTCTGCACGGATATTTTAAAGTACCAATTAACTTAATAATTACAAACGAACATGTAAAACCGCGTGTAGCAGAAACTATATGCGGCAAATATTTAATTTATTATAAAAATATAGTAATTCACATGCTCAATATTTAAAAAGATATTAATAATCATATTTACCGACGACGATAAAAGGATAGATGGGAAGATATAATGTGAGAAATTTATTTTAACCAGCTATGGAAAATATAAAAACAATTATTAAATCTTGTCTGAGATATCAGCAAGTGTCATTCCTAATAAGTAATAACAGTCTTAGACGTGACCGCTGACAGAAAATCAGAAAGAAACTAATGCCGAAAGTATAATAAAGTTGTCCATTCTACTGAATATGGTCTCAATTTCACCAGAAACGAATTTTGTTTCGCTAACCAGAACACTCAGTCTTGATTTTAAAGACTAAACCGTCGGTTATATTCTTATTCTGTTTATCAAAATTATCATATCAAAAAATAACTAATAAAAATGCTCCTGATTCCTTATAGGTAGTGTCATCTACAAGAAAGTGAAAAAGCTAGAAAATACCTTTAATTTTCAATATAAGTCGACAGAAATTTTTCTGGTAACACAGTAATCTCCATGATTTCGTTATGATAAATGCAATATGGAATTAGTGACTCACAAAGTTTCCTCATTATCATTTTACTTACGTGTTAAATAAATAACCATTGCGGTATATAATTTTTTGATTAAAACTAATTAATGTCGAGCTTTTACTTTAAACCACTATCTAAAAATCTCCCAGACATGTTTTAAAACCCCATAATTTATACAAAGGGTGAGTAATAGACCAACACGTCACGCTAGTAGAACAAAGTATCGATTTATTTTTCCCCAGAGATTTACCCGATGTACACCTGGTTTTAGTTTATAATTAAGTTAGTCATCAGTACTTTTGTGCTAGTGCTGTTTCGTAAATAAATGCCGTTCAGTTGATATAATTTAATAAATTTTGCAGCAGTTTTGGTAATGTAGGCACAAATTATGGTCTCAAATTTAACGCTCCTGTAATCAAATATAGAATAATAATAATAGATGAGAAGTTTAGCGAAATTCATGTTCAGTTGAACTAATTTTCCTGACTGGAAGGGTTGTTTTGTGTTGTTTAGTCGATATGATTATAACGTATTCTCCCAGCTTAATAGAATTGTTTCGTTTATGACAAATGTACGGAATTACAGGCATATAGTTCCGGATTCAACATGGTACATGGTTATTGACTTATATCTAAATAAGCGGTTGTTTTTTCGATTTTTATTCACGTAATACAGCTAGACATCCCGTGCGGTTGAGTACCCATCGGGCGCGTCCCCAGGTGGCGGATAGGGGGAAGGCCTTACAATGATCGTAAGTGAGTAAGGTTAGCAGTGGTGATAAAGCTTGTCGGAGGTAAAATTCTAGACTGGTAGCTCAAAACCCTGCCGCGGACCACCTCCCCTAACCTGGTTGTCGTGTCGTGACTAAAGGTCTGCACTAGGGGAAACGGCGCCAGAGATGTCCGACTGTGGACTATCTGATATACCGTATCATCTGTTGTCGTGGTCATGTTCCGCGCACAGAGAGATGCGGGGGTCTCGGCTTAATCGCCGGAACCAAGAGGAGACAACCTCACTAAAAAAAAACCTAAATCCTAAGGCGGGGGTCCAGGCTGATGGGATGCGTGACTGGATAGAAGACCAGCCCTACTGGATTCAACCTTGGGGCACCAGGGGGCACCCCACTGTATCAATCCCCTCACCTTTGCATGCGGGGCTCTGCATAGGTGGAACACCCTTCCCTAGCTACTCGTGGGATCAACCATGGTAAGAAATAAAAAACCAAGAAATTGCGGGACATCACCGCAAAACAGACTGCTGACCGAGCGGGGCTTGTCACCCGTCAAGACAGTCAGCAATCTGTCAAGAAAACTGAGAGAAACTCATTGGAGGAACCTCTCGGGGTTGAGACAATCCAAAGAATTTCTCGGGAATTTTAACCGAGAGAATTAACAGAATACTGACGGGATTCCTAACGAGACATTGCAAGCTCAAGGAACACCTGAGGAAGCTAGGCATAGAAGAAAATGGCGTCTGCAGATTCTGCGGGAAAGGAGACCACGTCACCTGCTGCTCAACTGCGATGCGATAGAACTCAAAAGAAGTAATATTCTGGGCCATCACCAGCTAGAGGCAGGGAACTTACCCGACCTTGATCCTCTCAAAATCCTGAAGTTTCTCAAGGAAACGGACTTGGAGAGGGTGCTTCACTAAAGGGATTCCACACCAGGCGAAGCACAGTAGAGGGGATACAATAGATCTTTTAGGTCGCAGTAACTTAATCACCCTCAAAAATACAAATACAAATACAGCTAGACATGATGATATTAGTATGTCATTGAAGAGAGTTGAATGAACAATAAGTATTAGCTTGATTTATAGCAGCTCTGCTTGTAGGGAATTATTGTTCTTCTAAGATTATTCTTTTTTCCCACTCTCAAAAAAACACCATCTGCCTCCCCCATGAAAGGTTCTGTCAGCCCGCCAGGCCGCGGTAAAAATGGTAAAATGAGGACTTGATCAGCTGAGTGGCTGTTTTGTTATATGTATAAATATTTAAATAAATATATTAAAATATATTATAATTAAACTATAATTCATATTATAAAATAAATTTTAAAACTTTACAGACACTTTTTTATTATTAGGTTGATCATGGTATTTGTAAAATATTTGTCGTTATTTCAAAGCAATATTTATAAAAATGGAGTTTCCGGTGAAATTGGTTAATAAATGAAACAACAAACTTGAAATCAATGTAATTTGTAAACATTTTTCATCATGAAGCTGTAGTTTCTTTACCACCATACCTTTCTAGGACAAGTAAATGTCGACGGACACTTTTACCCTTGTCTTTTATTTTCAAAATTTTCTTGTAATCTGTCTCCCTACAAGCATAGGCACTTCGTGACCATGTTTGTGGTTAAACTTGGACCCAGGGACAAAGAAAACACTATTCCGGTTTCAGAACCACAATTTTATTTGCGATAAACTGCACTTCATCTGGAATTTATCACTTATACACAACTTCGATAATACTCGGGTGCTTCTTGGCGTGTTGACGAGAATTCACGTGAAATCACCGAGTTGTAGACGAACCGCTCTGCATTCGATCGTGTCGATTGTCGCTTAAGTAATATCGCAGATTTGCCAATTCTATGTTCGTCTCCTAACCAAAACTCATTAATTCGATGCTAAAACCACGATATTTCAAGACCAATAATAACTGAATTGATGCCTAGACGTAACAGAAGCGCCGCGTGGCGGCCGTGGTGAAACTAAAATCACCCCCTGGCTAGTGTGCCATTTCAGAGTGGCCAGTGTGTACACCGTAACCTACCTACATCGTGACCCAGTGCTTTTATTCAACAACACGATTCTAGCAAGTGAGGGTTGCCAACGTCAAAAAAATTGGTCGTTTTAAATTGCACAATGTTGAACATACACAAAATTTTTCATCAACTAGTGCCTTGGAAGAGAGAGATGGATTGCAGTCATGTCTGAGCTCATTGCACCTGAGCACACCTACCAATAGTTTGCATTTTATCTGACAGACTGGCAGACATGCTTCATTTTTTCCAAAGCACTTGTTGATGAAAAATTTTATGGATCACCCGATATTTTCACCTCGATAATGTAGTAAGTTGAAAAGTATGACTATAAAATAGCATTAGTTTGTAAGTGTTTTTCTTAAGTAAGAAGTACTTTTGGAGTTTAGAAAAATTATTACGGAATCAGAAGATCTCATAAGTTTCTAAAAACAATTTTGTAAAGCGAACATTACTTGAATGAGTAAGATGACTGCTTAAAATTTTAAGGTAATATCTTCATTCACGACAGCTTTGCTTATTTTACCAGTTTTACCGCATTTATAATTAAAACCATTTGACAGCAGTTAGGGCTGAGTTGCAAGAAAATCCTTTTACAATGCAGGGTGTTTACAATCCTGAGAGCAGTTATATATTTAGATGCCCTGTGTAGTAGGTTTAAATTAAAATTAGAATTATTTACCCCGATTAACCCTCTTTAGATAATCAATATTATGATGTTAAAACAGTTTTTTCTTAAGAGAACGTTTATACGTTCTCTTAAGGTCCTATCTTAACGTTCCCACTTTTTTAACTATTGAATCCTTTTAAATAATTCAATACAATTTTCGTCTTATTTTAGCTTAATAATCAATGGGTTTCATGTTAAATTTTTCTCGCTTCTTACCTACAGGGTGCACCATGTATCCTTCTCTATATTGCTATCTCCTAACGCTAACAGATACAGGGTCGGTTAAACAAGTCCAAAGGAGCGCAATTTTGTGGCCATCTCGATTCCATCGAAACATACAAACATACAAGATATCTGTGACCGTTCCTGAAATATCCTGAAAAAACTGAAAACTCGAGATTTCTTATTTTTTCCATATCTTTTGTATTATTGGAGATTAATGAATAATTTTTTGTGGGCTTACATAAGTCGTCAAGAGCTACCCATCTGACATTTCGAAAATTTTCAAAGCCGACTAGTTCCCAGAATTTTCATAGTCAACTTTCGTTTTTCTTATATCTTCCATATTGTTTTTTTATGTTGTTCGATATAAAAAAAATCATAAAATATAAAAATTGTTTAACTTCAAAACATAAATTTAAAAAATTTTTATTCTTCTTTATTCTTTACAAAAAAGACACATTTTTGGACCGAATTTCATAGATAAATTAAAAAACCATAAGGCAAGCATTATTTCGGCGTATTTTACAAATGTTGACGTTTTTCTACGATTTTTTTTAGATTTTTCTTTGAAAAAAGAAGAATAAAAATTTAGAAAAATTTTTTTTTGAAGTTTATTAATTTTTGGTTTCCATTATTTTTTTCATACCGAACGACATAAAAAAATAATATGGTCGCCATAAGAAAAACGAAAGTTGACTGTGAAAACTCTTGGATCTAGTAGGCCTTGAAAATTTTTGAAATATCAGATGGATAGCTCTTAACGGCTTATGTAAGCCTACAAAAAATTATTTATTAATTTTCAATAATAAAAAAGATATGACGAAAATAAGAAATCTCGATTTTTCAGTTTTTTCAGGATATTTCAGGAACGGTCACAGATATCTTGCATGTTTTGACGAATTCGAGATGGCCACAATACTGCGCATCTTTTCTCTAATTTAACCGACCCTGTATCTCTTAGCGTTCAGGAGATAGCAATATAGAGAAGGATACATGGTGCATAATTTTTTGATAGTGTACTTAATAGCTTAAAAAATAACATGTCTGGTAATTTTTTAATCGAAATTATTTTTTATATCACCGATAAATCTTATTTTAAGTCACTCGAATCCCTTATCTTGAGTTTGATTGTTTGGGTGAGTTTAAAAATAAACCCCTATTATAAATATTTATGATTCTACACCCTTGATATAATCAAGCCAAGTTTTCCTCGTCTGCTGTCTCGTAGAAAATAGCCCGACCTATATCAAGTGTCAAATTATCATTGTTCTCTTTGAACAATCCAGCCCAGTTCCTGAGGTTCCTATAAATCGTTACGCAATTAATTCCTACTGTTCGACCTATTGTTAGATTACAAGGCAATCGTAAATCCGTTACAAGATAGCTGTTAGAATGAGACCATTCAGGGATAATAATTATTTCCACTGATCCCAGAACTAATAATTAATTTACATTAGAACTTCCATTTGATTATTATTGTTCCGAATTTAAGTTATAAGTGTGATTTGGGTGCTTAATTTACCTACATCATAAAATCTCCTCTCTTTATAAGTTTTCAAATTCAATAAACTCAAAATTATTCTACTAATTCTTCATAGTAGCTGAAACCAAGTGTTCTGCAGATAAAATTTAAGGTTTTTGAAGTTTTGGATTTTTTTGCGACGATAACTCTCACCTCACGAAACTTCAGAATACTTGAGTAACAAAAAATAACATGCAAATCCTATCAGTTCATGGTGTAAAATTTATTTCGAATTTTCCATAAATTATCATACAGGAACGTTTGGTAGGCGTTACATTTCCTGTCCCTTTTTGTTATCCAAGATTATACAAAGGCTTTCCCTCGCGAAGAGTTCCCTTTGTGTGCATCAATATTTAGCTACAATAAGGAAAAGAGTTGACGAAACTTGATGATCGCACTCGACGTCTCAGGGAGGCTTCGAGCTTTGTCGGTTTTATCGTTGAAACTCCTGAAATGCGGTGGAACTTCCATGAATAGCATTAGTGTGTTTAGAAGGCCCGTATTCTGACTTGAGCTCGTGAAGCTCATTCTTGAGCTTTCGAGGTATATTTCTGAAAGTGCTATACGCTTCCTCTCAAAACAAGAACCCGAATTAAGACTTGCTAATAATGTGTGTGCTTCTCGTGGAACTTAACTTTCTGAATTTGCCACACAACGAATACATGAGAAAGAAGATGGTGAGATGTAGTTTCAATACTGCCTGAAATTAATTATTAAAATACACTAAGTAGGTTTAGGTACCTACATAAATTTATTTGCAATTTACGAAACTATAAAAGAAACTCTAATGTAATATCAAAAGATGTACTTTACAATGAATATATTCTTACTTCGATCAACTCCGACAACTGAGACGGGAAGTTCTCTCGAGCTTTTATAAAGCGAGTTACTTTCCGCTCCACATATTTTCGAAACTTTCATATATCAGAGCACTTACGTTCTTCCATGTTCATATTATAAGCATGAAAGAAGTATACGATAATATAAAAAAAAATGGCACCAGTCACGGATATTTGCAACACCCATCTTTCTCACGCCTGTTGAACTGGAAACTTTCGACGGAAAGTTTTCCTGTGACAAAGTCTGCGAGAAGCCTCATTTCTTAAACTGTCAAATAAATGCTTCAAGTGCTTCCGTCTAGTTAACATTGATAACTGTTGTAACGAATTTTTTAAGCAGACTACTTTCTCTAATGAGCAAAAAATCTCAATCTAAACTTTTACAGAAATTGTTTATTCAAGAAATAAGATTTAAGTTGAGGATCATATTCTGCTATGCTCACTGTAGGTACTGTACCTGTTGACTATTACATATTATATGTATACGTTCTCTCTATAACTATAAATGATCTATAAAAGTATACATCAGGAAAATATTATGAAATCCTATTTCAAAGAACCTTGATCACAATGACATGATTCCTTGAAATCCACTATATTGGGTTTTTTTATGAGACGTTTCTGATTTAACATTTAGCCTATTCATTATAATTTATTAATTCCGTTCTCTCTGAGTAATGTTCATAATAATGTAAAAGTATACAGGTCAGCCATAATACTTCATAATACTTCGTTAGAGTTCCTCCCTAAAACAATAATAATTTACACTCTTTAGCATGAAATGCGTCCAAAGAAATTCATCAGCTATTTCTGGGTTTTATTCAGCATTGAGAGTAATATAACAAGTTAATCTGATATCTGGAGAATCTCTTTGAGAATACTGTCCAAATTCTCTCGTAAGAATAACTGCAAAGCGAGTTAAATTTCTTCCCCCCTTTTAATACAAATACCAAGAAACAAAACCAAATTTCGCAGTTAATCTACGAGAAGGCAAAGGCATAACGAACTGATGAAAATTATTATTCATGACACAGACAGCAAACAGACTGGTTGGTTGGTCTGCAAATAAATAGAAGGGTCCTTTAATTTATTCATTTAATCGCCAGAAATATTCTCTAAATAGTACAGAACAAGAAATTAATTGAACCTTTTACTTTACGTCATAGCTACGCAGCCATTTCGGGATTTATATCGATCGAGGTAACAAAAAATAAAACCGCATTTTTTGCTAAAAGTAACGCGTATACCTAATTCGAAAAATGAAACGGTTACGCAATTAATTCCAAGATTAAGATAGAGGAAAATGTACCGTGTTGGAAATAAAAATAAAGTCGGTAATATAAGAATCGGATAAAGAAAAGTGTCTCGAAGGACATTTTTGGCTCTCAAGCTAAAGAATATTGGCGGTATAGGTCTCCAGAGCAACATAAATCTGAAAAGAAACCTCTCAGAATAACCCAGTGTGTAGTTTGCTAAATCTTATAAAAGAAACTTGGCAATTCACTTCAAGATAAGTGAAGTGAGAGACAATAGAAGTAAACTACTTCAACACTTAAGAAAACAGCCAAGTTTATTCGAGAGTTCTACAAATTGAACTTGATTTTGACATGATACAACTATACCTACTCACTTAGCTGATATCAAGTAACGAATTGTTTGCAGCGTGCCTTGCACGCTACGTTTTCTTTTTCAAAATTTTAATTCTCGATTTGGAATATTTTTATAAAGTTCAGAAAAGTTATGATTGACTGTACATTTTTGCTGGTGTAAGAGGCTGTATTAGGCAAAGATCGCGAACGAACATCTGGCGGTCGTTAAGAAATTCTTGCTTTTGTTATTTAAGTAAGACGTAGAAAACATGTCTGGTCGATTTTCTGTCCCGGTTCTGGGTTTTCAGAGTTTGAAAAGTATATCATCTTATGCGAATTAATTTTCCGCGTCTAACGAGACCACTCTCATCTTGCTACTCTAGATTTCCGATTAGTTATCGAGATAAAACCTAAAATATTATTTCTTTGGGTGTGGGTTAAAATAAAGGAAAAGATTGTTGAGGAGACCCATAAAGAAACATATAAAAAACTTGCATTTCGTTCTGAGACACAACAGGCCTCGAGTATATGCGGATTCACGATTGTGAAATTTAAGTTTGAATAGAGGGAGAACGTGAGAGATTGATCGTACTATCGAGAGTGTGCCGATGTATATGGGAATTGATATGACACCGTCGCGTGCGAGTTTTAAGTGTTGCATACCGTCAATGATGAGGTTTGGGTTTGAAAGTAGGTCACCAATTTCGGTTAGACAGTGGTCAGTGCGCTTGAGTAGCGTCATCTCAGAGAAATTATAAGTAGAGGTGGAGGACGCATCAAATTCATTTTTCGGTCTTAATTCGGCAGATCATGTAGCTTGTCTACAAATTCGTGAATTAATATTAGTCCCTTGTGTGAGTATATCGATAAAGGGTGGAGTTATTTCTGTGAGAGATGCAGTCTTACGTAAGTAATCTTCTGAATTTAATTTTGGTCATTATAACTAATGTTCGCTTTCTTGTCTTTACAGACAAGGGACTTTCTTACTACTAGACTTAATTTTGGATTTAATTTTGGACTTAGTTTTGGGACTTAGTTTTGGATGTAGTTTTGGACTTACTTACTAGTAGACGTAGTTTTGAACTTTAGTTTTGACTTACTTTTGAGTTTCAAGTTCTAGAGTGTTAGGTCCCGACTTCCAGTTTTGATTTTTAACTACTGATTTCCGATTTCCAGTTTTTGATTCCGAACTTTGAATTTCTAAGTTCTAACTTTTGATTCCTGAATGTTAATTTCGAACTTCTAGTTTCTGAGTTTTGAGTTCCAACTTTCAAACTTCTGATTCACATGAAAGTTTACATAAAGATTCGATCATGTGGAGGCTTATGTAGGTAGGTACCTACCTAGGTAGGTATACTAACCTGTGTGAAGGATTATATTTGAAGAAGCTTGGAGAAATAAAGAAGAGTGGTGCATGGAGTTTAGTTTGGAGGCATGGGAGGTTTCATCAGGCAGAGGTTCTAGCGCTTTTATATTTGGTCGTCACAAGGTTGAAGGGGGAGCAGTCCAGCTCATCCGGCACCTGGAGCACCAACCAAGGGGTGCTAACACCAGTACAAAGGCAGTTCCAGTAACCATGCCGGCCTATTCTTTGATCATCGCGCTTAGGTTAGAGGAACCTTAGTTCGTCAGTTTTGAAGTGGAGTTTTGAATAATAAGGTATGTCTTTATGAGTGAATAAACTTTTGCTATTTTCCAACAATCAAGAAAATGAAATAAATTCAAGTACAGTGTTTAATTGATTTCATCAGTTTAATTGATTTTTGATAATATGTTATGAACTTTTATTGTGGTCAACGAGTGACTAATGTAATGGTTATGTATAAAAATAATTTATTAAATTTATCGTGTGTGTTTAGGATTTTGAGTTAGAGATGATCATTTTGTAAGTTAAAATTTTGAATTTCAGATTTTGTAGGTAGATACCTGTTTTTATATTGAAACTTTTGCTTAAGATAAATTTAAATTTTTGATAAATAACTTCTGATCTAACTCTGAGTTCTATTCAGAATCATACCTATGTGTTATAGTTTAGAAATTGTTTAATAGAATTTGAGCTTTGGAAATTTTATCTGAGCTATTGAAATGATATAGGTACCTATCTTGAATTTTAGTCATGTAAGTTTGATATCATTGGTAATGAGGTAATATTTTATGCTTGAATATTTGAGTCAGGATTACTGATTTTGATTATTAAATTTATTGTTTATGTGTAAGATCTATTGGTGGTTACCAGTCTATTGTACTGATGAAATTGATTTTAATAAATCTTTGTATTAAAATTCAACAATTTTAGAGTTTTGAGAATCAACCCTCCTCATGTTCTTTTAAATCATTTATTCAATAAGTAGAGTAACATCAAGAATAAGGTGATATATTCTGGTATATTTTGGTGAGGCTTATCAATTTTTTTTTGTTATTGTTTTTAAAATTGTTAGGAGTTACTACGGGTCCAGTCTGGTTCAGTGAATGCTGGATTTTCCAGAGGAAGGCCACATTTATCTGTCCTGGACTGGATAATCACAACGAACCTTTTGTTTAAGTTTGGTTTTGGTTTGATACTTTGGAAATTTAGACGATCACTTTTCAAAATTTAAAATTTATTTTCGTTTCGACATTTAGAATATTTGGGTGGGGCATTCGAAATTTGATATGTTCCACTCGACAGGCCAATGTGGCTAATGTTACAAATTTGCCTAGTCATATTGAGATCTGTCAATAGCCACCTCCTTCTTTTCTGGGTTAAGGTAAGTGAATTATTTTTTTATTGTTCAACTTTTTGAGTGGGAGTAAGCGAGGGGGAGGAAGGCTCCATGTTTTTTTTTTACTCGGAAACAGTAATTTTTGAAATTGTTTCTTTTGAAAATTTACGAGCAGTTCTCAAGGGAAATTATGTTACCTTCATTTTGAATGGACAAGTTGCTGGAAGTTGTAGCCCGGTAGAGACTAGGCAACAACTATTGTAACTTCTGCCCTTTAAGAACTCGCATAGAGTATAGAACTTCTTAGGTAATGTATCCCTCTATTATAAGAAACCGCTCCATCCAATTATTGTTGTCTTTGGCGTAGTTTTATAATTAATATTATCTCTTGAGTACCTACTTCGACAAAGTGCTCGTAGGATGAATTAACCATTTTTGTTCGAATCAACCATGTTTATGTGTGTAGGATTTATGAGTAACTTCATTTGAAGTCTTAGATGATTTCAGCCTCTTGGATCATGATGGTCTTTGATGATTTTCTCCAAACGTTTCATCTACAACTAAGAGTAGGCGATACTTCCTGCATTTAAATTGTCGTTTTTTTGATCATCGCTAGGATTCTGGTTCTCATGAAAGGTTTCGCAAAAAGGACAGTTCATGATAATACAAATTCAAGCAGACCTTACACTGAAATTAAGGTATTAAAAATTAGAAGCCATGATGTCGCGATGAGGTCGATTCATGATGAAAACACCCTATCAAAATAACTATTACGTGGATACGTGGATGTTTCCTTGAACTTTCAATTTGGCTTCAACTTCACAAAATAACGTCATTTAATATCCTTATCAAGTTATTTGAAATTACATCCTGGGAAAATATAAATCAATGTCACAAAATAACAAGGCATGTAACAAAGTTACAATCTACGAGAGCTTTCAGTAGCTATAGCATCATGTTTCTGTACCCATTGTTCTAAATCCTGACAAAGATTGGCTTTAAATCTGGCTACTGGGAGGAGGATGCAATCGTTGAGGTTTATACTAGCTATAAAGGTCTACATTCGCTCAGCGTGTGCTCTATATTTCATATCATTTTCCTGTCAAAATGCATCAATTTCACAGCCTGAATTGTGCAGCTAATGTCACTTGCATTATATGGCATTGTCTGCACCTTCAACCAATATTAAATTTCCTATGTCAGTCGCTGCAATCGATCCCCAAATTATTAAATGTACATTACCACCTCTACAGGGTGTTTCGTTAAAGAACCGACATAAAGCGGGGGCGTCTAGGGAACCCAAAATGTGGTGATTTAACGCAACGTACCTCTGCACCTACTAAGCTGCACCCGTCTTAGTTTCTTTCCTTATCAACCCTTCAAAATCCTACTTTAACACTTAACTTTACTCTCAATGTATATTATAATAGCAAATATAATAAGAATGGCCAAAAAATCTTAACTCTAATAAAGACACCCTTTTAAAAGATCTTTTAATTTGAAAGATCGATAAAACGTAGCCGTGTATTTTTAGTCAAATTCAGGTGTGTAGGTAACTGTCAAAAATATCTTCTAGCAACATAATATCGGGATTCCTATCCTTACTTTAATCATTTCCATCTTTAGAAACCTGTCACGTACATCCTCGTTTATGTGTGTGTGTTTCATAATCCGAGCCTGTCACGCGAAGGTCTCCAGTTTTCCAAGATCGATCCTTGCTTCCCGAATCGTGTGAAATTTAGAACGAAACAAACATCAAGTAGTGGAGGAGAGAGATTCATGCTGGTCGAAAGCAGGAACACTGACGGACGTCTCTTCTCTAATAAGCTGACGGATCGATGGATTGAAAGCACTTTGAAATATCGTCTTCATTCATCGTTCCCGTTTCGCTTGACAGGTTTGCTGAATACTGATGAGTTTGTGTGATACTGCTAATAGGTAATGCACGTTAGACAAGCTGGAGAACAAGCAGTTATCGGGAAAATATAAAATAATGCCTTCGTTCAAGAAGAAATTTTTTTCAATATTTGAACATCTCTTTAGAATAATGATCAAGATTAAATTTTCCTGGATTTAGGATTTAGACCTAGGATTTAGAAACTATAAAAAATCTTCTACAACATATTTATTATTTTTTGTTATTCCTAAAGCAAACTCTACACACCTATACTTTATGAATTCTTTTTTCTTATAATCTTATTTGAGTTTAGACCATTCTTAACAAAGACATTTGCGTTCTGACAACACACTTCATGACATCATCTTTTCCTTGCAGATTAAAGTTATTTGATATTTGTTTATACAGCCTTTCCTTTTCGTAGTATCTTGCCAAGATAATGTTGTGTTTCTTCTTTTTTATTCCTAAAAATTTCTGAAAATAAATTATTTCTGAAGTTTACTGCCACTACCAAATCTTCCCCGAACTTACATTTGAGTTGATGTAGTAAAACCAGGCCTACGAAGAAAGTAAAACATAAAAATGTATGTAATTAGGTACCTACTCATGTTCGCATAAAATATGAATTATCATTTATTTAATGAAACTATGGGAATTTGTAGATACCGACATACTTGCACCTCCATATTCGTATATATAGCATCATAAATAATAATTATAGCGTAATTTATGTTGATATATTTATATTTCGTATTTTATATGCCTTAAATTACGACAGGTGTGAGTTTTATGCACTGATAAAATTTTGTTCCTGACCTAAAATATACGTCATGTGCTGAATATTTAATTAGGAAATTAATACTTTTCAAGATTCATAAAGTTTGAGCACGCTATTCGTAACTCGGTACCTACCTAAAAGTTCCGTGTGTTTAATTTTTTCATACCATTTGTCATAAATTTGTTAAATGTAGCTATAATTAAAAAAAAAATTTTAAAATGCACTCGCTGCTAGCTGAAACTTCAAAATTTACATTTTTCTGGTTATAAGTATTATTATCTGAAATTCCTGAAAATGTGAATCTTTCCATTTCGGTATAATTTTAATAAGAAGTTTCAAGTAGGTAAATCAATCAACTGCTAGAAATAATTCATGAGTTGACCTTTATTCAAAAATTGAGCTTAATTATTACTTGTAGGTTTTTGAAAAAAAATACAATGAGGGAAATTTTTTTTACTTGTCTTGAAGACAATATAACACTACTTTACCTAATATTGTTATATTATAATATAATTATACCTAATTACAAATATTGTGTACTACAAAAATTTAATTTCTCTCTCGCGCTCGTTTTATACACGGTCAACGTCTTCGCAATCCTTTTGAACCATTCTGCATTATTTTACCAACGTACCCCCACCCTCTTGGGGTGAGTGGCAGCATATTTGAAATCTTAAATGAGAACCCAGATTTTTTTATTGCAGATTCGGATTTTACGAGTTAAAACAAGTAGGAAATTGCAATCTCCTCCATCCTTCCATGCAAGTGGGGTGTAGTGGTAATTTTAAATTTTAAGCAAGAACGCTTAAAAGGCTTAAAAAACGTAGAATTTGTCCTAGTTTTTTTTCTCGGTTAGCGGATCTTCTTCGTTCAATTTCAATATTAAGACAAATCAAAAAAAAATTAGGTAATTTCGTCGATTACAGCGCTATTTATCACTATTATCGATCACAATAGCCAAACTGTTAGAGTTTCGGTCAAACGATCTCTAAAATGCAGCATGGTTTTGCTTGGTCAGTACTTAGATGGGTGACCAATTGTAGTGGTAAAAAAAAAAGTTCCGTGACTGATCGTGTTCCGGGAGGTACGTTAAACTGCTTCACAGCAGTCGTTAAGTTACGTCAGAGACCCTTGAGGCTACTTGAAAACTTCTGATACTTGGGCTTTACCGCAGCCATACGATATTTATTTATTTTTAATCGAATAAAATATTAATGACAAGTCCTTTCAAAAAATCGAAAACTCCAAAATTCCAAAAAATTAAAAAACGTAAAATTTTTCGAAGAACTTCAACCAAAGCTCTCTTTAACTTTAACCAAGTATCTCGAAAACCAAAGCTCCAACGACCGGTGTCTACAGGAAAGTTTTCGCCTATTTTTGCATTTCCTACATGTCCTTTAAGTTTAAAAAAAATTAGTCTTTATACTTCAAAGATTTTCAAGAGTGATTTTATACAAATTCTTCAGATGTTACCTGCCTAAGCCACGATAATACAAACTTCATATCGTAGTCGCTGATCGTTTCACGATCGTTTCTACCTGTGTTGGAGACTTGCGCAGAGAAACTGCCAGCTTTTATAAAACAATATCGCCTGTCTTGGTGCACGTTTTCATCTTTTTATCTGTAAGCATTACTCGATAGTGTGAGAGTTTTGATTCATATCAGATTTTCAGGGTGACAGTTGAATTCACTCTCACAGCAGCTGCTCTCAACTATCTCGTCAAACGTGATAGTGTGATAGTGTGATAGTTCTATTGCGACAACGTGAAAGCGACTATCAACCAGTTTACATGAGGCAAGTTGACTGGAGATTTCACTGTCGTAAGAGCAACTCTCATGCTGAACTATCATCATCGTGGGTCTTTAGTTCAGTAATGCCATGAGATGCCTCTACAGGGTGTCCCAATATTCCATGGACATGGAGCAACCACAGATTACTGAGGTAAAAAAAAGTCGCTCGGACCAAACTTATCTCTATACCA
Organism: Malachius bipustulatus; assembly: GCA_910589415.1. Lineage (NCBI taxonomy): Eukaryota > Metazoa > Arthropoda > Insecta > Coleoptera > Melyridae > Malachius > Malachius bipustulatus. Next base: position 35,933,044 of record OU342635.1, read on the forward strand.
AAATGCTTCGTTTGTCCGTTAGAGGGCTTCAAAGTCTTTTGAAAATTTTAGTTTTTTTGAAATAGCTCAAAGTCGGCTAATTCAAATTCGATGAAATTTGGTAGGTAAATTTCTTATTAAAAGTACTAATTTCTGATGTACATGATAATTTGACGGAAACCCGGAAAGGGGTGAAACTACCCCCACCCTCCATTAAAATCGATCGTAATTGTTGATACGGTAGCAGGAACACTGTTCATGTTTTTTTGTTTGAAAGATACGTCGTTTCAGCCCATTTTTGGTCTCCTACAAAAATCTGTATCTTTCCGAGGTGCTATGTGATTAAATAAATTAGTCGATGATAACTAAATTTTTATTTCATTCATTTACGTTGAAATCAAATTTTCAATTGTCAGGTGATTATTTGATCTAATCTCATAAAAGATGCTCGATGTGGGCGCCGGTTTGGACCCTAGAAAGTTCCATCCAGCGCAAAAAAATGATTTGAACTTTTCTTGGAACCTCGTCGTTTTGCAAACTGTTTACTGCGTTTGAAAAAAACCGTTTGCAAACACCTGAAAAAAAAACTGAACCATACTATTCATCTTTTATGAGATTAGATCAAATAATCACCTGAAAATTGAAAATTTGATTTCAAATTAAAAGAATTAAATAAAATTTTGATTAGGTACCATCGACTAATTTATTTTATCACATAGCACCACGGAAAGATACAGATTTTTGTAAGAGACCAAAAATGGGCTAAATTGACGTATCTTTCAAACAAAAAAACATGAACAGCGTTCCTGCTACCCTATCAACAATCACGATCGATTTTAATGGAGGGTAGGGGTAGTTTCACCCCTTCCCGGGTTTCCGTCAAATTATCATGTACATCAGAAATTAGTACTTTTAATAAGAAATTTACCTACCAAATTTCATCGAATTGGAATCAGCCGACTTTGAGCTATTTCAAAAAAACTAAAATTTTCAAAAGACTTTGAAGCCCTCTAACGGACAAACGAAGCACTTTGGTATAGAGATAAGTTTGGTCCGAGCGACTTTTTTTTACCTCAGTAATCTGTGGTTGCTCCATGTCCATGGAATATTGGGACACCCTGTATATGTTTCTTCAAGTTTTACATTACTGATATTAGAGAAATAATTTCTGAAAACTTTTGTTGCATGTATCTGAAGTTTTCTACAAGGATCTATTACCTCAATTCGTCAGTAATTGGAGATAATTATTATTATTTAAGCGGGAATTCTTCAAGCATCCGAAATGAAACACTTTTTTGACCTGTGATGTGTGTTGAGAATTTTTTCTACTTTTTTAATATAATTTTCAATTCACTCCAGACTATTCATTTGAAATTAATTTGCTTATTAAAGAATTTTATGTCCCCTGAATTTATCCAATCTTGCGAGAATGAAATGGAAAATTTTCATTTCATAAAAACCTTTACTAAGTACCTACTTAATATCGGGAAGAAGCACTATAAGCAATTATTGCTTATTTTGTTTCCGTTTCAGGTGACCTGCCTCAACCTGCAATGAACCTAAAATTTATGTACAAATTTTAGGCAAATTTCCAGACAGGCTTTACTCTAGGAACTAAAATATTATTTTTGTTCCCTCCCGATAACACTACTATAATAGGTAGAGAGGTACCTAGTGCATAATATATGTAGTTTTCGAAAAATATTATTTTAGTTATTGGAACAACAAAGAGCTTCTGTTTGTTATTTTAGCTGTAGGATATACATTATTTGCTTTCTGTTAGGCCACGTTTGCTATTACCAGTCCTAGTGGCTAGTTTACATTTATTTGTACCATTCCTCTTTGAATTCTGTCTAACAATGTTCTTGATGCTAGATATGGAATACAAAATTTTTTAGTGCAGCTTTAAATGTGATCCAAGATAAATGTCTTATTTTGAAGATACATTTTTATAAATTTTTACATCGAATTTATTATTTTTATCCCCTTTTTTGCAGCAATTCCTTGAAATTTTATTTGAAATTTATCACAAAAAAACTTGAGAATTCTGTTAAAAAGTTACTTTTTATTTACTTATTTTTATTTTAAATAACGTAGTATTCCTTACAACAGTAGTGAAATTGGCATCATTTTAGGTGTATCTATACGTCGTTTAAGGGTATCACTGATTGCATTCTGAAAGACTTCAGGTTTCTCTTTGATCTCATATCCGCTACCACAAGACCTAAAAGCTTCTCGTCGGATTTGACTGAATACTGGAGTCGCATATACTAAAGCTTTCATGTGGCCTTACGAAAAATTTACAGGATTTAATTCAGGGAATTTTCACTTGTCTCCTTTCCTCTTTGTTTATTTGAACATTGCTTGAAAGCTTATAGTACGAGAGCCCACGACCAAAATTTTTGTCTCATAGCAACCAACACCACATCAATTTGATAGATTCTATTATCCTGAACCCGAAAATCAGACATTTTCCGTGTAGCGTCTGACCAGACTACACTTTCAAAAATGTAAAAAAAAATTACCGAACTGTATCACAGTAATAGTTTGTTTTTCAGAATGTAGTTGCTCCGAGATACCTAAACCACTTATAAAAATAAAAATGAAAAATGAGACAAAAAGAAACTGCACAAAAGATAACTAGGATAAAGTTAAAAAAACTGTTTATTGGAAGATATGAGATCTGAGATGTAAGTGTATTTTTAGTCACTCATAATCATCGTCGTCGCTATCAAAATCACTTTCCAGATCTCACGCTCAAGATGGGGGAGTAATAAACGCCGGGACGTCTGAAGAGCGACTTCGGAATGTTCTTTTGGTTTTTGGGATTGTTATAGGCGACATCTAAAATGTCTGAAAACTTTATTTTGGTCATCCTGGCAGCCATAAAAAAGGTAAGAAATTGAACCGGATTGCTTTATCTAATGCAGTTCGGCTAAATTTTTCGACATTTTCAAAAATACGCCCAGGTGATATATGTTAAGCGCAAAACGTCTGAAAGCAAACATTTTCGTCAACCACTGACAAATCTGTACATTTTCAATATCAGACTTAATACGATAATATCAACTGCTTATTTTTTTTACATACCAGAAGTGGGCTTCCACGCAGTTTGTACATTTTTTACTGTTACCGCCCACTTAGTGTACATATAGGGTTTTGGATCATCTAATCTAACGACTTTATGCGGTTTTGGCCGTAAAACAATGATACATGGTTTTGGTCGATGGCTCTCGTACTATTATAATAAAAAGTAAGTGTGGATGTTTTTGGTTGGGACAAAAATAATATAGAAGTGCCTTATAATATACCGGGTGTTTCATCGGCAGACCGTCCATAGAAAACACCATGCAAATTTTAATACCCCCTAATATTATCTTCCCGGTTCATTTTCAGCAAATTTCATGATCAAAATTGTGCGATCATATTTTTGCGAAATGTTTTTTAACGCCCTTGTATGATAGACTTGTGTACAAATGTTGTACACAACAGAAGAAAAAGTAAACATGATCAAATGTTACTACATACATGGGAGCTGTTGTGTATAACATTCTTGGCAACGCTGTTGCCAAGAATTTGACACCGTGATTTGACGCTATTTGACAAAAACTAATAAATAATTTGACATTTGCTCAGGACATCAGGACAGCATTTTTATTTTACAAATTTTAAGAACCCTTTTTCAAAATATTTCTCAATTTGCTGAATGAAAATTATTCGTATTTTCACGTGAGTCCACTATAAGAGGGCCTTCAAAAAACTCCGGTACATTAAAATTTGCATGGGATTTCCTATGGTCGGTCTGCAGATATTAGTTGGATATTACAAAATTTTTGTCATGAGTTGAAAGAAATTACTGCCTCAACTGTTTGGTTAATTATATTTATTATAAATGCGAATTTTACTACACTTCTTGCATCATCAAAAATATCTCAACAAACCTGCCTCCGGTTGTATTTTTTTACTATACGCGAGAATAGAAACGTTACTTCCAAGTTCCAATTCAATCTCAAGATAAATTGGAGAGTAAAGAATTCTCTCTCAAATAGAAAAAAAAACAAATAACTGACAGTTGACAGATTGTTAACAATCTCCCGATTCTAGTCTCTAAGCTTCCTGCTCAAAGAATGACCATTTAGGTAACAATTTACACTAAATCCGGACACTTTCGAAGATCTACTGTTTAAAATGGTCCACGTCCGAGATAAGTCTCAACATAAATTGGAGAACAGAAAATACAGAAATCTATCTCCTCTGTCAGCTAAAAAAAAAGACAAAAGGAAGACAGATGTTAACAATTTCACGATCCTAATCCGAAAGCTTACTGTTTAAAATTGTAGCAGCAAGATTTATATGTCATCTTGGCGGTGGAAAACAAATCTGAGCAAATCAAGTCTGTTACGACGACAAGTAATTTCTGAAAGTATTACTATTATCCGAGTTCGATAAAGCTGACGTAGTTCATATATCGGGAAACTTACACGCAATTTATTTTACTAAGATGAAGAATGCGGGATGAATGAATCCTTATGACGTGCAAGCTTCATGAGATAGATGTTCGTTATATCAGAGACGTGTACCTATTTAGTCTTATTTTTTTAGGTTTAAGTTTACGATAAAATTAGAGGCCTTCTAAAAACATTTTTGAATTTACGGATAAATTTTATAGAAATATTTTTCTGTCACGGGTCATGGTAAAATTGTCACCCTGTATAATGTATAATAATATTAGTGTATTTAAATCCCAGAAAATGAGATTCCAGAACTATTTCTCTTTGTAGTTTTATGTAGACTTTTATGACTTTTATAACAGAATTATTGCAGACTTATTTCAAGTATTGTTAAAGGAGTTCAACTGATCCAGATAATATTCTATAATGGATACATTGCATGACCTTTCTCGGTTTTATATTATGAAAAAAAAAATATATGACATGACTGGTATGTGGTTGAAGGGTTCGGCTCAAATGAAGCGCACGTAATTGTTCACTGTTGTGTTTAATAGAAAAATATTTTTAATTAATTCAAAAATTACCTACGTCTGGATTTAATGCCGTTGATATTATTGTTGCGTGTTTAAAAAGTAAATCGATGGTAAACGCTCCTCGTAATTTTTATGAAGCGAAGCAATGATTATCGTGGAAAATTGTCTTCTGTTATTCTTTTTATTTGATTATAATAATAGTGATTGCGACATATTGATATTTGTTCGATATTGAATGGATATTAACACTAATTACCAGATATGGAGTATTGTGAGTATTTTTGGCTACTGAAGTGTTTGTTGTGGTAGGTACCATAGAAACTAATTTTTACCAACATTTTAAGCAATTTGAAACACTTTAGCTCGGTTGCACAAACGTAATTAAAAATCTGTCAGATAATAATTACTGACTTTAAAATACCCTGTAGGTATTAAGATAGTATTGGTCTCATATTGCTGAAACTAATTCTACTTCCTTTAAGAAGAGTTAGTTACCGATAAAAGCGCCATAATTTCAAAATTTGCAATTTAAAATCAGTAATTTTTATCTGAAAGATTTTTATTACGTTTTTGCAATCGGTCCTTTAGATGTTACTTTTTTTTTAATTTAGCAGTTAAATCACTTAAAAAGGACTTAATTTCGATTTTCTTTAAAAGCTGTCACTTCAACTACTTTTATATTGCTGGTGAGATTATTTTCAAGTCGTTCTTTAAAACTCTTGTGAGGTTTTCTTCACTGGTGAAAGTTTTTGCGGTTCTGGAATAAGGTGATTATTGCTAAAGTGCCTAATACCTAAAACATGGCATTTTTAGTAAAAATTTTCATTTTTCCTGTCTGTTATTACATTAAGTAAAACACAGTAGGTACGGATATACCATGTACAGTTAGAGCCTTAAGTTTTTCCATAATTATTTTGATAAATTATACAATCATTAGATCACAATTTAGTTTAAATTCGGTGGTCCCGCATTTTTACGAATGATCAGTATCGAATTAACACTGGTGTTGTGCAGAATGGCACGGAATTAAGTTATGTAATTTTATAAGTTTTATGAAATAATGTTTTTTATCTACGAGTGATTCATAAAATGCACTTTTTTAGACGTTTCTTAGTTTATAAAATGTATGATTATCTTGAAGAGTGAAATAAAGTAGTTCGGGTTAAATAAAGTACCGTAGCGGTTCATTATTTAACGCTAAATCTGACACGTTAATGCACGCTCGCCTAGTGGAAGTTCTAGTGAACGCCAGCGGCTCGGCTCAGTTGGCTGGCTCGATCGGGGCGTTCGCACTGCAATACGAGACGCTGAACGCTGAATTACATAGTATCCCGATGCCAACCGCTCCAAATGCTTGTTGACATCAACCTATACTAGAGAAACGTCGCAGTTTATTAGCAGTGCGCCAGATCTATGTACCTACAATTAATATTTTGTGTTTTGCGTCGTTTAGTTACCTAAAATGGATACCATTGTAGATGATTCAATGAATGAAATATCTTCTACCCCAGAAGAAATTATTTTTCAATCAAATGTGGCTATATAATTGACATATTTTATGTTTACATTTAATCATAAATGAAATATCTTCCGCACTAGAAGAAATTATTATTCAATCAAATATTCCTGCACAAAATCTGTAAGGTACCTACCTCAAAAATCTAAAGAAGCAATATGTCACCTTTATGAACTGACGTGATGAAAAAAGCCTTAATAGTTTCAAAGAAACACTTACATAAGATATGAATGCATTGGAAAGATTTTATTTTATAATAATAAGTTTTAGTTCTAATTTAAGTCACTCGTAGATAAAATTTTGTATGCAACATATGCATAAAGTGCCTTTTTTTCACTTCTGGGATTGCCGCATTCGCCTACGGCTCATGCGGTCAAACTTCCCAGTCGTGAAAAAAAGTACCACTTTATGCACTTGTTGCATAAATAACTATTTAACGATTGTGTGGTTTGAATAAGCTGGCTTTGGAAATTTCAGCCAGCCGCAGGGTTTTCTATGTCTCCGTTTACATTTTTAATTTACTTCCAAGGCAAACGTTACGACCAAACCGTAAATATCCTTTCTATTGCTACTGAGAATAGTTTCCAAATTCAAGGGTAACCCAAATCTAAACCAAGTAAGCTTTAGAAAAGCAAAACAAGCAAGTGACTTGACATATTGACTAGTTGCAAAAGCACGTATGTAGCCTAGGTCAGCTACTGTGTTCAGATCACTATGCTAAATCGGTACTATAGGGAAAACTGTTGTATACCAAACTACTTGGTTTGACTCTCTAATCGGGGCTATTAAAGAGTGAATTCTAAGTGAAAGGCTAGTCGACATGATCAAACTTAACGAGAGCGAGCTTAGTACTAACTGAAGCACTTGAAGCAGTGATCACCGTTTACAGCAGTCTGAACAGACACCTATTAATTATAGTCCAATCAATGTGAACAAAATTTGGATTTAGGTTCTACTTATCCATTACTCCGCTACTTCAAAGTTGACCCTGTTCTGGGGATTGCTTTTACGCTGGATGAGGTGAATCGTCTTTCTCGGAAGTGGAAAATTATTCATTGAGAATAATTCCTTTGTCTAATTCGAAGCAACTTTTGCTCCGTAAAGTTTTTCTGAAAGTCAATACTTTTCGGCTTATTCACGACTGAAAGTGTCAATATTTCACCCAATACTTTTTCAGACGGTTATTCGCGAATAACTCAAAAAGTAAGTATAATAAAAAAAACAAAACTAATAGTGGATTACGGTCTCTGTAAACCCAATACATACATAGTGATGGCTTGTTGAAGGTTGGTTCTTATTCGTGAAACGCCAAAATTGAAAGTTTCAACGTGAAAAGCGAAACCGACAATTTTGCGTACCCCACAACGCGCATCACTATTAATTTCTGGGTTATTTTGAAGAAAATGCAGTTTGGAAAATCACAAAAATGCTTTTTTCACTTCAAATTCAATTTATGCAAAACTAAGCACTTTTAACTGATCAAGCTTCTATTGAATTGTATAGCGAATTCTGAAGTGGGAACGATTATTTTTACTTCAGGTGTTAATTAGGAGGTGTTATTCAAATTGACGCCGAAAAAATAGGGCCCAACATTATTTTCGTTATAATTCAAAGTCCAGAGTTCTCTTTTCCTTCGAATTTTATATACAGGGTGATTCAAAATTGAGTGCAAATATTTTAAGGGCTTATTTACCAGCCAAAAATAAGAAGTTTTTTTCATAAAATCGTATGTCCTAACTTGCTTCATTTTCTAGATACAGGGTGTAAAATGTTGAAAAAAAAATCGATTTTTTATTAATTACTCAAAAACCTTTCAGCCGATTTAAATAAAATTTGGTAGGCTTATTTGTCGTTATAAGGAACTTCCTTTGATGGGAATAACATAAATTTATCAATTCCAGTGGCGTCTTAGGGGGCTACCTACTTGAAACTTATAGGTAAAATTATGGTACGCCACTGTTCTTTTGACAATTTATATTTTTTTTTAGATTAAGCGGTTAATAATGTAACTTTCTTGCTTGAGCTTTACTCGTATCTAGCTTTGTTTCCAAGAAAAAAATCAAAATCTGTGCCAGGCCATATTAAGACAAGTAATAAATTCACTTCGATTATTGAGATTCATTTAATTTAATTCAGGTAGCCCCCTGAGACGCCACTGGAATTAATAAATTCATGTTATTCCCATCAAAGGAAGGCCCTTATGATAACAAATAAGCCTATAAAATTTTATTTAAATCGGCTGAGAGGTTTTTGAGAAATTGATAAATATCGATTTTTTTTCAAAATTTTACCCCCTGTATCTAGAAAACGAATCAAGTTAGGACATACGATTATATGAAAAAAACTTCTTATTTTTGGCTGGTAAATAAGCCCTCAAAATATTTGCACTCAATTTGGAATCACCCTGTATATGTAGTCCCGTCAAATAGTCAAAAAAAAATGACTGAAAATTGCGTTAAATAGAAGTTTAACGACATTTAATGGTAGGTAGGAGGCGTTACTAGAACACTCCAGCCAAGTTTCCCCCCTCGGAATCTGTAAGGGGGGGTGGGGATCTTGGATGAAATTATACAATGATAAAGAATAATATATCCACCAGCTTCTCCTTCGAACTTTTCTTGAAATTTCTTATTGTTCAAAGATATAAATTCTCGGAAATTACACCTTTGCGCGTGAAAACGTTTTTTTTTTTTTTTTTTTTAATTTTACAACAAAACGATCAATCGCCGGGGTTGCAAAATGAACTGAACAAAAGTTTTAGCTTTTTCTCTATAATATAGGTACATGTTTTCAAGAAAATTTTGGCATGCTTGATACGAATACAGAACGCGAAAAAAGTCAACCGTTATGTTAAAATTTTTGAATATTTTCGAATATTACACATAACTCATTAATTTAAGTCATACCTTTTCCACCAATTTTGGGGTTTTCGAGGTTGCTGATTAAGCAGACTCAAAAATCCCAACAAAAAAAAAGAAAAACGTTGAGTTCGGTGAAAATGTGATGAATTTATGAAAGACTTCCGCTATATTGAAGCCGTCATTTTGTTTTTTGAAAATCGGAAATCGGATACGTGATCAGCGACCTCGAAAACTCCAAAGTCATGTATTTAGTGAGAACTCTATGACTTGAAATAATTAGTAATGTTCATAGATTAAAAAATTTTCCAAGATATTGACTCTGCTCAAGTGTTGGTACCCCCTCTATATTATCGGTACCAAGCATGTAAAAAAAAAGAAAATACGTTTGTTGTAGAAAAACTCAAAAGCTACAACTTACCTAAGTCATAACCTACTTTCACCTCCCGATTGATCATTTTGTTGAAAAATCTAAACAAAAGTGTCCACCCTTAAAAGTGTCATTTGTGAAATTGCGTAACTTTTGAATAATAAGAAATTTCAAGAAAGGTTTCAATAATAGTTGCTGGATATATCCTGCTTAACAATTTTTGCAATTATACTTTCTTACGTAGATCCGATATTTACCGAGATACATAATTTCATCCCTTTAATTCAAAATGGCGGCCACCCTTTAGGGAATCCGAGGGGGGAAACTTGACTGATGTGTTCTAGTGCCTCCCCCTATCGACCGTTAAAATTTCGTTAGACTTCTAATTTACGCAGTTTAAAAGTATTATTTGACTGAACTAATAATATTGTCATGAATTTAGAGTAAATAAATATTTCTGAAACCTGTCTTGGAAATTTCTTCAGATCAGAAATCAGCTAGTTATTTCTGAATTGAGCTTTACCAATAATTATTATTTTTTAGGTCACATTAAAAATTTATGATTACCTAGTTATTATGCAACTACATTAAATTTGAAAACATTTCTATTTTAAACGAACTCAACAGGCAATTTAAATTCGTGAATTTATATGTTTTAAGTAGGATGTAAATCCGATATATTTCAGATGTATTCGATTACATTTCAGGAAATTCCGCGTCCTGGAAGTTAAATTGACGTATAAAATTTCATGTCTTGTTCCTTCATAATAAGACACCTGGCTTATCAAGGATTTTCGCTTTATTTTGTTTACCGGTATCATTTACTCGCCGGAAGCCATACAAAGCAATCACAAAAGTGTGTTATTAACGGATAAATATTCTTCTTATTATATTTGAGAACATATTTCTTGTAAACTAATTCTGTAATCTGTAAACTAGTTCTTTGTTCTATTACTGTTGTTGTACTTAATTAAACGATGTGGGTGAAGTTACGAACATCATTAATTTGCAGGTAAATACACCCCAAAGAAAATAACATCCTTAGAAATATAACTAAGGCTTTTCTTTCACGTCACACTCATACGTCACTCCCTGTCAGCAGCAAACGTAGGTAAGGTAATAAATTTTATGATCAATGTGTGTGTATTCCCGTGTAGATAAACACTCACGTTGACAAAGACAACGGTAAACAAATTACGTGTTTCCCTCAAAGATAAAGAAAAGTCCATATTAAATTCCTCCCTTAGCCATTTCGTTTAATAAAAAAGGGTGACCAATATTATAAAAAAAAACATCAGCACTAAAATTGAATTGACATCACGTAGCGGTAATAGATGGCGGTGGGCAGAGAAAGCGTTGGAGTTGAGACCAATAACTCACAAAATTGAGAAAAAAATATCACCAAAAAAATCGATATCTATAGCATTGGGGTACCTCCAGTATTCTCCAGTAATGGACCTGAATAAATAACTGATGAAGATGTCTTATAATAAAAATTAATATAATTACTTAACAAAAGTTTATAATAAAACTTGTTTTAGCATTTTTGTAATTTTGGAATTGTTCTTCTTATCACATAATATTATTGTTGAATTCTTCAGTATAAACAATTCACATATAGTTGAGCAAATTTTAAACTATATACGTCTGCCGTAGATATCAATCAACAAGATTACTCGTCGGGTCTTTCCTTCCTTAGCTCTGTTCGTATGCGATCGATTCGTATGAATGGTGATTGATAAATGATATTGGATCTACATCAGATACATCAGATATATCAAATACAGCAGCTGTTAAATGGACAATATGAATGGATCTTATTTCTGGAGCTAACTTTAATCCAAATAGAAAAAATATTGATGGTATTGGGCAAATGGTGGCTAACATACTTTACTACTTCTTTCCGTTCGCAGCATGGGTCTTAACAAAATCACAACATTGCCAATTTTGTGAAAAGACATGGCTTTCTACCCTTGCTAAGACAATAATTAAACTCAAGTTTGAACTGAATCTTATAAGGATAGAGTGGAGCTTTTTCTTAAAATTGTCCCCTTGATGTGCTTTTGATTAAGGCCTTAGTTGCTTGGCTTTGCTGGAGTTTGATGCTTGTTAATAAGGTAGGTAGGTAATTGATAAAAGGAGCCATCTGACAACGATAATGAGCACGCCAGATATTATATTAGAATAAATAACAATGCAAAAAAAATCTTGAGAAATATTTATTGAAATAGGATGAGTTCACATTACATGGTTATTATAATATTGCGTGATGTACTGTATAATATCAGTAAGTATCCTGGATAATAGATAAAATTATGTTGAAGTTGATATTTGTTAGGACACTGATCACTGATAATTTTTCCCTCATGTTAATGCAAACCAACAGTAACTTTATCCTTATTGATTAGATATTATGTACAGAAAAAGGTAAATTGAAAAGGTGATTTTACATGACAGGATAATAATTATATGAAAAGCAAATACAATCAAGGGGACAATATCGATATATAAGAGCCCTGTCAACTTCAAGAGGTGGCGGCAGTGATTTTTAGGAAATTCAGTACAGTGTAATTGAATAAGTTGTAAACCAGAAAGCAATTACCTACTACATTTCACTTTTCTTCTGTTGATTTTCTTGACAATCTTATTAAAGAAATTGTGACGGAATAATACATCCATACCTACTCCAATAAGAAAATAAATATTACTATAATTGAATTACAATATCCAGGACGTCCTATGAAATATACCTACTCAATCCTGGATAGAAGCAATTTCAACCACAATATATTTTTCATTCTCCCCTTTACGAAATTGTAACTTTCTGTCTTGATAAGACAACCGAAAGCGAAAGTAAAACATCCTAGGTGATAGGTTGCTAGGTGGTTGCTAGCTATGAAAAATTTTCATGGCCTGGACAAAAAAGTAGAAATGTCAGTTTGATTAACGTTTCTTTAGATGGAAAATTAAATGTAAAACTGCAATAAAAAATTCCAGTAAATCTTTCTGGAACATAAAAAAAATTATTATTGTATGTTCCAGAAAGATTTACTGGAATTTGCAGCTTCTTGAATGAAATTCATTTTGAACTAAACTACGATCAAAGATTCTAAAATTATAGCGGTACAGAGTTTTAAACTTGACAGTGTCATAAATTAATAATTTAAAACTATCGTTACTATGGTAATGTTAAAAACATGGCACCTTATAATAATTCCATTGTTGTCACTGAATCGTATTATTTTACTCATTTCTTCTTAATCCGTGGTTCAATATGGCAAGGGGAGAATGAAAAGTTTAATACATTACACGCTACGAAAGCTCTTTCAGGTGTTCGGAGTTTTTAAATATCCTCGGCTACGCTACGCTACGCCTCGGCTATTCAAATACTCCTCACACCTAAAAATGAACTTTCGTAGCTTGTAATGTAAATAACTATTTATTGTCTTCGACTTATTATATCTATCCAAATCAAATAGTTTTTTCTCTGTTTGGAATGTAAAATTATTCCTAATGAAGCTTAATTTACAAGAGATTAATTAATTTCTTTTTACCGACAACAAATCAAGATGGTCTGGAAACTTAGAGGGAGAAAGCGATAATTCCCTGGTTAAAACTCATCAGTTAGCTATGCTGAACAACGTCCAAATATACAGTGAGGACGTATATAGTCCCCCATGACCTTAAATTTTTAACCGAATGAGCTAGAACTTTCAAACTAATATCAAATCAAATGTCATGAGTTTTACTACTTTCTGATTCAAAACTAATCTGTCAAATGTCAAAGATGACGTTATAGTCGCTGTCAACTTCAAAATTTTGAGGGGTATAGCGGGGTCGTGTGAGACCTCATTTTAAAAGTACCTATTTTAATTATCTATACAAGAATTATGTTTAATTCAAATTATTGGCTAGTCGTCCAGAATTAAAAGAGGGAAGGGAGGACCTATAAACATCATCTAAACGTCCTCACTGACACAAAAACTTTCAAAATAATTGAAAACTTACATAATTTTCGTGCGAGCTTTTCAAATATCTTTAAAATGAGGTCACCTGACCCCCCATGCCATTTAAAAAATTTAAGTTGACAGCGACTGCTACGTCATCTTTCACATTTGGCGGATTAGTTTTACATCAAAAAATAGTAAAATTGATTTCATTTGACTTGGTATTTGTTTCAAAGTTCTAATTCATTCGGTTAAAAATTTAAGGTCAGGGAGGGACTATAAACGTCCTCACTGTATAACAATTATTGAAGAATATAATGATGATTTATACTTATACAGTATTTCAGTCTTTGAAAAAAATTTACGTTTCCCCTTTTCAAGCATAAAATAGTAAAGTACCCACCTGCTGGAGTAAAATACGTCAAAACTCTAAAAAGAGTTTTCATGCTGAGACGGACGAAGATAGCATCCAATTCAATAAATCAAACAACCCCTTAGGCTGAGAGCATTTTGATCCAGGTGAATTAAATCTACCACTTTAGTACCGAAGAACGCCAGAGCGCGGCCCTCCCTGTAGGTAAGAAAAAAACGTTCAGTGGTGCCGAAACCAGGGATCGATGGTGGAAGACTTAGGTTTAGACGTCAGGGAATGTTAGGTAAAAGTCTATAATAATTGTTAGAGAAATGTTAGGTGCTAGGAAAAAGTGTTAGGGGGCGGTTGTTGTTGTTAGGTAAAAGTATCGGGGAGAGTTATAAAAAACAGCGGTAAGTCATTTGGCTCCGCAATCTGACCCTAGGTAAAACGATAGGCATAAATACTTTTACTCCAAACACACACACAAGCCGCCTCGTGAAAAGAAGCGCCATAAAAGAACAACACACACGCACACGCCACCTACTACAGCCCCTTTTCACGTCCATCCGGGAGCAGGTATATCCCCGAAACAGTGGTAAGCGAACCGCCCTTCTGTAAGATAAAAACGTCTCAATTGATAAAACTGAACTCGTTTATTGTCTCTAGATGTTACCGGAAAAAAACGAAAGAAAAAGAACTCTCTCGATACAGAAAGTATGTCAAATGGCCGAGCAACATCACAAACCTTCAACCCAAGATAACCTCAAGTAATGATGAAACACATTATACACCTCTATCCAAGGATATCCTAAGAAAGAGTTAACCAAAATTGTCAACTATATGATTGTCGAACAAAGTCATAAACATTGAACCAAGATTATCCCAAAGGAAGAGGCGACAAGAAACACCAACAAAATTATATCCAAACGATATCATATGCCTTCAACCCAGGCCAATCGGAAAGATAAGATAACCAGAATTATTTTCAATAAAAAGAGATCAAAAAGAAACATTCTAAACCTTCAAACAACACAATTTAAAAGAAAATGACCATCAGACTAGTCAACAAATATGGGTATACCTAATCCTACAAAATCCTAAACCTACTTCAACCAAGGCTGATGTTCTAAAGAACTTCAACTCTCCTTTTTCTTCTTCAATAGGAACTTCCTTAACAACTTGAATAACATAAGCTCTCTAAAACCAGAACTTGAGGATTATACCACTGCAACTTCAGGTATTCCCCAAATCCCCCATGAGAGCGAATCGGCTCCATAGCTCTTGTTTCTTATTTAGTTTCTTTATCATAAATATTTCGTATCGCTGATACCATGGAGGTAGGGCGAAGAAGTAAACGAATGTAAAAACAAACAGCTAGTAAAACATAATGGCTGGATAATGGCTAGAATTGATTGGAACCAGTGAAGAGAAGTGTATCAATATATAAGTTGTACGAGAACTGTTATAAAAGTGAAATGAACGTAAATCGCATTCGCTTTGATCTAATTTTTTTTTCGGCGAACCTCAAACGTTGTTGTTTGTTAAAGTACAATTATTGAAAATTAAAGAAGGATAAAACTTCCTGAATAACGTAAAGCTTCGAGACCATGGAAGTAAATCTGTCTTCACGTAATTGAAAGTTTAATCTGGTAAAGTGTCGAGTTCTTCCGGTTCTTGAAAGCAACAGCATAAACTGAATAATACAAAAAGTAATCACCTCTTGTTGCTCTACCAAATGTTCTACGAAATTAACATATAAAAAAGCAACACGAGTATTTATCGGACTGAACGCTCCTGTGAATGGGAGTTTTGTCTTTCAAGAAGAACTCCAGAGATGCTAAATGTTTCACTCTAATAAAGGAACATTCTAGGATGAGATAAACAAAAGATTTCTTGAAAACTGCTGCTGAAAACGAGACATATAGCTAGGTACTTCTCTCAGAAAGAAGCTACTTAAATGCATTCTGACTATAGTACCTTTAGAAAACCAAATTAGAAAAAAAAACGCTTTACTGGGTCAAGAAGTTTTAACACTGTTCATTTATACTGATTAGAAAATATATCTATTTGATCACCTTACTATACCAATAATGTCTCATAGAAATGTAGAAATGATTAATGTAGCATCCCTTTATGTGTATGTATAAGTACCCTAGAAATTTCCTAAGGGAACTAACTATATCTGGCTTGGGTGCTCGGGACTGAACAGCGATTAGATTGAGTACCCACCAAAAGGGAAGCATAATAGATCTTATATAGGTCGCAGTGTCCTTCCATTATTACTCATTAATACAATACGAATCATTGCCCTATTTGCCCTGTGCAGGAAACTGACTCTGAAGGGATTCGAAATTAGTCCCTAGAGTTTATAGTTTGAACGTGAAGACAATAATCTGTTTAAAATTATTAAGTAGCCTTAACAAGCTTCTATAGGTTGGTTAAACCATAGTATTTACTTCCCTACCCGATACGGCTATTCGACTAAGCCTTGTCTTTGTAATAAAGCAGCATTTTTAAAATGCCAGCGCAAAATATAGAAATTTCCAGGAAAACTTTCATTTTAACTTTAAAAACTTTAACTTTACTCTCAAATAATAATTTTATTTTTTAATTAATTAATTATTAATAATCAAAGTTATTTTAGAGCAAAAATAGTATTAGACAACCAAGATTTTGTAATTTACCTAGCATTTCTTTTGAATTAATATATCTTGTAGATACAAGTTACAAGGAGATACACCAGGAAAAAATCGTTAAAGCTACAATTTTTCATTCAGTGGAATAATTTATTTGTCCAGGAGTACTTCGTTCGGGGTAAGAGGTTATCAGTTTCGTTCTCCTTGAGCTCTGTCAACGAAATCACTAAAAATGCAAATTCTAGGTTTTGTTCTCTGGAAGTACCCACTTAGAGAATCCTGCTAAGTGTCGGTTGACTGTCTTTTTCTCTCGTGTATTCATTCACTTGTCGTCCATTTTAAAGACAATGGCGCGAGAATGTAACCTTAAATCGATTTTTCGATTCAACTCTAATGGAGAAAGGATTATGCAATTTTTAATTATTTCGCAATCATACCAATCATTGGGGTTACTTACTTAATTATTTATTTCAGGTGTTAAATCTTCTGCACCTGTTACACAGGAATCTTCAATTCCAAGTTTTTTAAAATCAATTACCTACGCAATAAATGTAATTGTGATTTTTATTAATACTAATTACTAGTAGTGGTATTTACTAAGGAGTCACTAAGCATATGCTTTTCACTATTAGTAGTTTTAGCAAATATTTCGGATTATTCACACCATTCATTGTTAGAACTAGTTTGAATACGGATTGAATTTTTTTACACAGTTCATCCCGAATTGTTGTTCTAATATAATATAATATGAAAAATAGTTATGGAAAACATCCTTTTCGTAAACGATAAGCCTGAAATACAAGAATGTCATGTTAATTTTTTTATAAGAAGACGGCAGTGGCAGTGACATATAAGCCACAATTCTGTGCTTTTAAGCTCCATTCCATAATGTTCATTGTTTGATTTCAATCTGCTCCGTTTGTTCTCTGGTAGCGATACAAAAAATATTTTTGCTTTGCTTAGTCGCTTGGAGCTAATTACAAACACACGATATTTTGTGTTTCCATAGCTATACTGTTTTTAATACACTGAATCTGATGGTATATTCACAGCTATGTTCTATTTTGGCAGTTTATTATAATCGAAAATTATCTTTGCGAAAATAAAAAATAGCCCACTATTTAGTTATTTTGAAAATGACAAATATCACCATAGAGTAGTTGAAAAGTAAAAAATATCACACTAGAATAATGTGTATGAAGTACCTGTTAATTTAGTTATTACTCCTTAGGGTAGGCAACTATGTATAGGATTTTCGGATTTATAGGATGGAAGCATTGTTCAATAAACAAATAAATCAGCCTATGTATAGGTATAGTCAATGTTCTGCTACTTTGATCTCTTTTACGGAATTTTTAAAAAATACTATTACCTACTAACTTTCAATCTACAATAATTCTAAGTCGCTGTTACTTAATTTTTTTCTAATTCAATAATAATTAGTTTTCTTTGTAGTTTTCAAATAAAAGTATAAAAAAAATTAATTTTGCAATAATCTGTGGTGGTAGAAAAAATAATGTACATTGTATGGAAAGTGTCATCTCTCACTCGTGTGAAATGGGTCACTTTCCACACTAGTAATGTAATATACTTTTACCTACTATACAGGGTGTTATGTAATTAAATGTCAATATTTAAGGGGGTGATTTTTGGGTCCATTTTAAGAAGAAAACTTCATAAGAACGTATGTCCTAAAAGTCCTAACTTTTGAGATACAGGGTGGTAAAGTTTTATTAAAATAAATAATTTTTTCGTAATATCTGTAATACCGCTCTGGAACTAATAATGAAATTTCGTATAAAGATATTACGCATCAAGCGACATTTTTTCATGTACCACGTTTCATTTTATTTCCATTAGTGACGATGGTGCACGATCGTGCAGAATTTTACCGGCATATTTTAGCAGACATTGATGGTACGCTACTGATTTTTGTTCAAATAGAAATCATTTTTGGAATCCCCATCCATTTCCAAGCAAATTTGATCACTTAATTTTTTCAGCCCGATGCACGGTTTTTGCCTAAAAAAATAAAATCTGTTTCTCTACATGGTCACAAGATTGTCGTTAAATGACAATAAAAATTATATAAAAATATGCAGGTAAAATTCTGCACCATCGTCACTAGTGGAGATAAAACGAAATGTGTTACATGAAAAAATGCCTCTTGATGAGTAATATCTGTCTATTAAATTTCATTAAAATATCCAGAGCGGTATTACAGATAGGTATTATGAAAAAATTATTTATTTTTAAAAATTTTACCATCCTGTATCTTAAAAGTTAAGGCTTTTAGGACATACGTTCTTATGAACTTTTCTTCTTAAAATGGACCCAAAAATCACCCCCTTAAATATTGACATTCAATTACAAAACACCCTGTATTATAATTCGTTGGCATCTTTGGCTATTTTTCTTCAATGTTATAAAAAATAAGGATAATTAACTTAAAAATTGCCTGATAATTACGCAGTTATTACATTATGTTATTACCTATGGTAATTTCGATATACAGGGTGATTTGGATATACAGGCTAACATACAGATTTAGGTATGTTAGCAATTTACAACATTCTCAATGCCTATGTAAGGTGATTTTGCGAAAAAAATTTGATGAATTATATGGTATCCGTTCCAGACATTACAGTAACCTGAATTTTTCATTAATTTTTATCACGGTTATTGAAAAGAATAGCTCAAAACTCGGATAAGGGAAACTCTGTTACTTGAAAACCAACCATTGGACTCAAATTTTTTTTTGCAGAATATCCTTAATTTCAATGGGCTCTATATCAACCTGTATTCGGAGTGCGCGAGTTACTGATCACTCTGTATTTATCTCAATTTTATATTATATTCATTGATTAAAGTTTCAATACTAATCTTCTTACAGCAAAAAAAATATATAAGTATTTAATTTAGGTAAATTAATAATTAAAATATATAAAAAAAAAATTAAGTTACATTCAAAATATAGGGGTAGTTTCAAAATTCGCTACACGTTTAGATTTAGATTTTAAGGTTGTGATTTCTTGTTCTTAGCATCTCGATTCTTAATCGGCACACGCATCATGTCGCAATCTTAAGACAAAAATACAGGTACCCGAAAGTGTAGAAGGAAAACCGCAGACTATAGTAATTTTATGAACTTGAAGCCACAATTTAGTATACTACTTCATGTACCTATAGGAAAGTTAGTTTTATAATATTTTTACTCAACTTAGAAATTCTGTTTCGCCTTTACTAAAGATAATCAAATTTTGCTTTGTTTTTGGAAGTGAACGAATCTCATGAAGGTTAATACATGAGACGATTGGTGCCTAAATAAACTTAATCTATTTACCTTCCCTAAGTTAGAACTGTCCCTTGACCAAAGTTTATACAGAGTGGAAATTCGTAAGTGGACATAGGAATTAAATATGCAAATTCAGTTTCATGCAAATAATATCTCCAGGCTTATCTTTGGAATAAAATGTAATTGAAATAACGTCCGGCTGTACTTAATGTAAATGTAAATGTATGTAAATAATAAATGTACTAATTTATCTATTTTGAATTTTTATTAGGCTTAACACTAATGCAGAAAAATAAAAAATCGAAATCTAAAAATTTTTTCGAAAACATATAGGTACCTTATAGGCAACTACCTACACATTTCGTGCATTTTATTGTGATGTGGTGCTATTCTTCTTCGATCAAAATCTTGAAAGTAATTTCAAAATAAAGGACCCCTCACGGATCAAATGGAAAACAGCCCTCGGTTAAAACTGCTGAAATTGAAATATGTTATCAACTTTTTATAGTGTTCAAAAGCGGACATAAAGCCGGAATACATACAGGGTGATCGGCTATTTTATTTTTTTCTGTTTACCATTATTAGTAACTTCGTTATTATTGGAGCTATAAGGTTGAATTATTAGCAAACGGTAATCTGTAACGCTTATCACAGTGGTGAAAAGAGATATTAAATCGAAAGTCGACTTCATGAAATATTCCAATAACCGTAATTTTTTATATGGGAATCTAATTAAAATGACCGATAAAACAGTTTTCGTTTAAAGTGAGTAACTTTGTGAGTTAAAAACAAGTGAAAAAGATCAAGATGTCGAAAAACGGCTTACATATCCTTAACGTAACATTTCATGTACGTTAAGGTATAGTAAAGTAAGGTATAGTTAAGCTATATGGTAAAGAAATATTTAAAAAAAAAAATTTATGTCTATTTTATCATCCTGTATAAACATTTTAACTACACGATAGGATAGTGCATGAAAAGTTAAGATAGGAAATGTGAACCGTTTTTCGATATCTTGAGCCCTTTTCATTGTAAAAATGGCTTTGAATATCGAAAAATAAAAATTTTCGCTTGCTTTTTGCACATAAGCTACTCATTTTAAACGTAAACTGTTTAAGAATGATGTTTTTTGGAATATTTCATGAAGTCGCATTCAATTTTTTTATGTTTTCACACTGAAATACGTTGCAAAAATTCTTCTCTTTCGCTGATTTCGCAAACTTCGTAGCTCCATTAATGCCTAAGTTAGCAATGGTGAACAGAAAAAAATATATAAAATTGCAGATTTTCATCACCATATAGGTATAATATCGCTCC
This sequence comes from Malachius bipustulatus, assembly GCA_910589415.1. Classification (NCBI taxonomy): domain Eukaryota; kingdom Metazoa; phylum Arthropoda; class Insecta; order Coleoptera; family Melyridae; genus Malachius; species Malachius bipustulatus. Next base: position 35,954,301 of record OU342635.1, read on the forward strand.
ATGCCCATGAAGACTTTTGATGACAATTTTTAAGATCACATTCATAACAGTTGAATGTTATTTCAATTTCAATTTCAGCAATTTTAACCAAGGACTGATTTGCATATTATGATTCGTGCGGGGGCCTTTATCTGGTTTGAATTAAATTAAAAACAACAATCCACAATGTCAATACAACCGGAAAATGAGTGCAAATTTTAAAATTATTTGTAATTTTTATCTAGATATTTTTCTACATTTCTAGTGAAGTGTTTTTACTGAAAACGGTCTCGTTGAATACAAATCGTCATTGTTTAAAAATTATTTTTTCTAAAATTTTTCTCTAAATCGAAACCTGTAGATATTATTTGCACAAAACTAAAGTTTCGTGTTAAAATCTTATAACCCAATTACAATAAGTTTCCAATCTTTATAGGCGCTCCTATTATAATAATTGAGAGGGATTGCTTGGAAAAAAATCAATAGTGACTACATACCTACTAAGTACAGAAATTGTATCCCAAACGTAACTTTTTAATATAACGCATAGCCGATCACACAGCTTTGTAAACACACTTAAAACTAAGAGATATTGCAAAAATATCGGCGCTTATGTGGTCTGTAAAATATACAATAATATTGTTTTGCATTTATAATTAGCTTGGTTTATGTACTTTAATTTTTACTTCCATATTAAAATAGTGTAGGTATAACAAAAAAAAAAAGCTGCTAGGAATGATGATACTTTTACCTAAAGGAGTCATAGAAAAAGTATAGAACATTACAAGTGTTGTAATAGTCACCAACACACTCGTAGATTAACGGACGCACCGCTACTTCTTCTGTAAGTTTTTCCAGTCCTGAACAATTTTTTACTTACAGCTTTTGCTATGTAATTATGCATTTTATCATTTAATTAATATTTTTCATTTACCCCCTATTTTTATAAAAAAAAATATTAATAAATTCAACAATTTTAAAGTTAACGGTCTGTTTTCCAGCGCGCGGGAAAACTTCCAAACAAACTTCAATCAACAATCAATCATCAAAACACAAACGAAAAATTTATAAAAAATTCCAAAGTTACGTAAAAAACTTCTACTACCCCCTGTATCTATTATTATAGGTCTAAAAAACTCACCGATATCAATTCCCGCAGTCCTTTTTCCAGACTTCTCAGTCATGTCTCCACACACGGCGGGCGCTAACTGAGGCTCCGACGTCGAGCGACGCTAGCGCCCGAACCGCCCGCGGAGACGCTTGCAAATGCCGTATGTCGGTCGATACGGGCGTCGAGGCACCGCTCACCTGACGACTCGACGAGCGTCGGTGGTAGAAGCGACGGGCGTTGTATGCAACACGTTGGTGAACGTCGAGCAGACTGGAGACTGCTAGACAAAGGAATTCGGACTGTGAAGTCATACCCCCCATTAAGGGTGTAACAGAATTTATGACTTATTCATCAGTATTTGCTGGGAATTATTAAACATTTCGGAAGGGTGCTCATCAGGGTAAACAAGCTCTTTGTTTTGTCAATTTAGGACGATTATTGACTAGATCAATAAATGGTTTGTGCAATAGAGCTTTGTCATATAGGGTTTAATGTGTCATGGTAGGAAAATATGAATGGTTTTAAATATCTCAATTATTCTTAAAGTGTCCTCATTGAAGCTGTCAAGAAACATGTGTACATAATAAATATCTAGGAGGGAATTTTTCATGTACAAGAGTATAATTTTATGTGGTGGCGCACTCGTCAGTTAATAAATTCAAATTTTCCAGCGGTATTTCCAAACGGCAGTGTGAAGAATTTACTTAGTCGGTCGCAAACAAACTCTTGTAGCTTTAGAATTAAATTATATGAGCGCATCGTCGTAAATTCCTTGCTGTTGACATCAGAGGTATGAGGTTTGCGATATGATAACGAGGTAGATGGGACCCACCTTAATTTCCTTTGAAAACTTCTACATTCACCTAAAAACAAGCGAGGTTACTTAGTAAAGTTATAAAAACAGCAGGTAGATCGAATACAGAATGAAAACAACATGTACGTCAACAACTAGTTTCTAATAAACAAATCGAAAATTGTTAAGGGGTATAGGCAAAATAGTTCTTCTTAAAGTGTGGTCTTTATCACAAAATCAACGTTTCGACCAACAAGTTGGGTCATCTTCGGCATGACTTCTGTTATAATAATAAATAAATCTATAATAAATCAAATACATGTTCAATTACGATAACCAACGCCAATGTAATAAATAACTTCTGTTATCAAAATCTGTTCGCCTTTTGATTGCTTTAGGAATTTCTACTACGGATTAGTGTTTGTGAGGATCTATGACATACATGTTGTTTTCATTCCGCGTTAGGTCTATTATAAACTAAAATTTTGGCAGTATAATATGATTTTGTAGTGACTATGGAAATTGTTCGATATGTTAAACAGCATAATTATGTATGTACCTATTTATATTGCCGTAGAATGTGTTTCTATGGACGTCAAAAATTTATAGTTTAGACTCTCTGCACAGGTCTAGTCTCTTGCCCTTTTTAATTCTACATATAGATAGTTACGATCGATTCCGATCCACAATTCCAGCGAATTGTCTACTGCAGCTGCATAATTAAAATCACAAAGAGGAAGTTACAATTAGGGAAATTTAGAGACAATTAAATTATTGTCAGAAGATTTTTAAGTAGCTTATTATTATTATTATCAAATAATTTGGAGAGTTAGTTTTCGATAAGTGAATACGATTTAAGAAAAATGGGAGTTTAATTTAAAAAAAAATAAGACATAAAAACGGTTTCGGTATTAATGCATTTTCAGTTGGAACAGCCAAATATATAAATGATTTTACGGGGTATCGTCAATACGCTATCATGTCACATTTAAATAAAATCAAAAAGATATAAGAGAATTATTATTGAACTTTGCTAGTCTATGTGGACTTAATAGCCCCGTCAGAATAAAAAAAAGTCTCTGCCCATAATGCAAATGGCTTTTTTAAATTTTTATTTTTTGCAATTAAACAATTACAAGTATAACTTTTTTGTCCATGAAATTTCTTTAGATTTTTTTGTCAGTATATGAACAATAATTACCATAATGACAACTCTTTTGTTTTTCTCGTTTGTGAAATAAAAAATAGAATCCACTTAATTGCATATCCCTGGAGCACGCAAAAAAGCCATTGGGTTCTGTTGGCTTTTTTTATCATTTTTTAAAATTATTACGTAACAATAACAGCAACAGCAATTAACAACAAATAGATGAGTTAATCTACAGGGTGCACCATGTATCCTTCTCTATATTGCTATATCTCCTGAACGCTAAGAGATACAGGGTCGGTTAAATTAGAGAAAAGTTGCGCTATTTTGTGGCCATCTCGAATCCGTCAAAACATGCGAGATACCTGTGACCGTTCCTGAAATATCCTGAAAAAACTGAAAAATCGAGATTTCTTATTTTCGTCATATCTTTTTTATTATTGAAAATTAATAAATAATTTTTCGTAGGCTTACATAAGCCGTTAAGATCTATCCATCTGTCATCACAAAAATTTTCAAGGCCGACTAGATCAAAGAGTTTTCACAGTCAACTTTCGTTTTTCTTATGGCCGCCATATTATTTTTTTTATGTCGTTCGATATGAAAAAAATAATGGAAACCAAAAATTAATAAACTTCAAAAAAAATTTTTTTTTAATTTTGATTCTTCTTTTTTCAAAGAAAAACCAAAAAAAAAAAATCGTCGAAAAACGTCAACATTTGTAAAATACGCCAAAATAGTGCTTGCCTTATGGTTTTTCAATTTATCTATGAAATTCGGTCTTAAAAGTTGTCTTCTTTGTAAAGAAAAAAGAAGAATAAAATTTTTTTTAATTTATTTTTGAAGTTTAACAATTTTTAGTTTTTATGATTTTTTTTATACCGAACAACATAAAAAAACAATATGGTGGCCATAAGAAAAACGAAAGTTGACTATGAAAATCCTGGGATCTAGTCGGCTTTGAAAATTTTTGAAATGTCAGATGGGTAGCTCTTGCCGACTTATGTAAGCCCGCAAAAAATTATTTATTAATCTCCAATAATAATAAAAATATGGCAAAAATCAGAAATCTCGATTTTTCAGTTTTTTCAGGACATTTCAGGAACGGTCACAAATATTTTGTATGTCTTAACTGATTCGAGATGGCCACAAAATTGCGCTTCTTTGGACTTGTTTAACCGACCCTGTATCTGTTAGCGTTAATAGATAGCAATATCGAGAAGGATAAGTACATGGTGCACCCTGTATAACTCAATTTCTTAACATCTAACCTTTTTTTTCATGTTTCTTGCATGGTCCAAGGATATGCAATTACGTGGATTCTATTTTTTATTTCACGAACAAAGAGAAAAGCAAAAAAGTTGTAATTATTGTAATTGCCAAAAAAGCCATTCGTGTAGTTTTTTTATTTTTTTTTTCACAATAATATTCGTTGAGGTGCTCCCTGGGACGCCAGTGGACTTATTAGTTTTAATTCCATTAGGGATAAATTAGTCCCTGAACCTTACAAATAACACAAACACTTCTAAATTTAAAAAAAAAACAAAGTATATTATTTAAGATATTTTCGAAAAAGACGATTTTTAATAGAAGTGTAAAATTTTGTTTCTTGTAAAATATGCGATTCCGGATCTACGAATGTTTATATGAACTTTTCTAGTTTTCGCCTTATCAAGGAAGAATGATCCCTTGAAGTTTGACCCCATACTTAATTAACACCCTGTACCTATATTGTCAGAATAATTTTTTGTTTTTACAAATTTAAATTATTATGTTGAATTTTTTTATGTGTTCGTCTAGGTGCAATGTTTAATTCGCAATTCTATTTTACTTTCATACAACATATTGTTATAAAATAGTTTTAATTTTTTTAAAGTCGTCTATATGCTTAATAATCAAAGATACACGTACATACTACATACTATAAGCCGCTTTTTTAATTTTTGTTGTTTCAATTGACTTTGCAAAAGACTCTTGTCCGTATTCACAAACGATAATTTCCCAAATAATTACGTAATCAATTATACCCATCTCACTCTAACGCATAAAAACTGCATATCTCCATCCCATTTATTTAATTATTTTCGAGATATTACAGGACAGAAACGCTTTGTGAATACGGGCCTATACATAACAATTGTTTTTAAAACTCTACTAATTTGTATTTATTGATTTGTGTAAATGGAAGTGATGTAATTTTGATCAACAGTTAATTGAGAATAGCTACCAAGAAAGGGTTGACAAGATAAACTGATTCATTGCAGGTTTCATTTTAAGGGATGATTGTTTGATTCAAATTAGAAGGTGGATAACATCAAGCACTTCTTTAACAAAGAGTTTCGTTAATTGGACTCCCTGCATGGTCTCTTGATCATTTTGAATATTACAGGAGATATACCTACAGATACAGAAATAACGATCACGATCTCTGTCGATAGCTACGAACTGTTTCATCTTTTGATACTTTTTCATTGAATTCTTTGCTTTCACTAATTGAAATCATTTATGCCTATCAAATGTAAATTGAATCCATTTCGCAACATGAATTCCCATTTAGTACTTAGAAAACCTTTATTAATAAAATTTTTATTTAATGGAAATTATCATGATGATAGTAATAATGTTTTGTAAAAGGATTTAGGTGGATGGTGAGTTTTCAGCATTCATTTCTATTTCAAGCGTTGCTTTTAGAATATGAGTGACCCAATTTTCCAGAACTTGGAGTCACGGTCATAATTTCATAAACCACATAGTGCTTTAAAATGATATTTAAAAATGTCACTTTATACTTTATTTATTTTTAAAGGTTATCAGGCTTCTGTATCTACTCGCTTGTATTTTATTTTAGAGCAAGGGAATGCTTCTATTAGTGTGCTTCACCAAAATAACAATTTTAAAAGATTAAAATTTATAAATTTTAATTGATGTTATATTGATGCACTCATGTATCATAGAAGGTGTAAATTAAGAAAAAATTAAATTAAACACACTCTCTGCTATCGCATAGGCACTCAATAAATATTTTTTTGAGTGTCACACTGAGGAAGATTATGTAATATACATAATAATTGTACTGATTTTTTTAATGATGAGACCCAAGTAGGATGGAACAGGTGTCTACAATTTCCACCCCTACTCACAGCACAGCACAACATCAATGAATGACATGCTGTTTTACAATACAGTGTGTGTCACAGGCATGGTACACCCCCTTTTTTTTCTTTATTTTTGGAGATAATTTTTTTAAATTCGTACCATATTCTCGATAGAGCGCACTTTTTAGCAGAAAATTGTATTTTTTCCCACATCCGGTTTTTCAGGAAATGTTATCAACTTTTTATTTTTAAATGAGACACCCTATATATTATTATATTTTTGAATTCTATACATTTGTACAAATCCAACAGTACCACATAAGTACCATTTTAAATGTCAAATTTGTTTTTGTTTAATTTTTTATTTCTCAGTTATAGTGTGCCATGACTATTTCGTTTTACTCCAATTGGATCATAATGCTAGAAAAATCGAATTTTTGTTCAAAGTACTAAATTAAGTGATTTATGGATGAATTATGCGCACTGGAATGATTTTTTGAGCTGGATTCATTTTTTTCTAATGGTACCATATTGGTACCGAGGTACCATCTATTAGTACTCTTAATAAGGGACATTTTGGTGTACCCATTTTGCATCTGTGTCGAACACAACTGAAGTCATGGCACACTATAATTGAGAAATAAAAAATTAAATAAAAACAAATTTGACATTTAAAATGGTACTTATATGGTATTGTTGGATTCGTACAAATGTACAGAATCCAATAATATAACAATATATAGTATGTCCCATTTAAAAATAAAAACTTGGTAACATTTCCGGAAAAACCGGATGTGGGAAAAATTAAATTTAATGCTAAAAAGTGCGCTCTATCGAAAATATACGACGTACCAAATTTCAAAAAATTATCTCCAAAAATAAAGAAAAAAATGGGGGTGTACCATGCCTGTGACACACACTGTATGTCATTCATCTCTTGCCACTCAATAAATAGTTAGTTGGTTTTTTTACTATGGTTGCAAAGGATGAAAAGACACCCCTAAAATTTCTTTTGTGCTTTTTTTATTAATATGAAAAAATACTTAAATTTTAATTTTACGTGAAAACTACATGAGATCTTTTTTCTTTAATAAAATAAATCAAACTACCTGAAATTTATTTTTAATTAGTAAGATGCGAATAATAAAAAAAAATCCCAAGAGGGCATGCTTAGATGCATTTTTTATGTCAGAAACCCTCATGTTGAAAAATTATTTTTCCCTGATTTACATCCCCTGACTTTTTACAGTTATTAATTTACACCCTGTATACCTAACAAACTATACGTATATTATTTTAGTAATACCACATTTCAAGTACCCATATTGGTATCATTATAAATTACATTTTTTTATGAAATGATAAATTAATTAAATTAATTTTTTACTCGAGTAAAATCGAGACAAACCAACAAACGCGTTGATTAAATATTAGTACGGAAAGAAGGGTATGAGTTAATTTCACAATCCAAGCCCTCACGTGAAGATCAATACAGTAAATTTAACCCCGTCAGTAATTTTACGCTTGAAAAAGCTTTGATACGACCTCGACCGGACGAAATTTCACGATTGTACCGATTTTTAATCCATCATGGATCAATTACAAATCTCAAAAGAGAGTTTAAATGTATTAATAAAACAAACACTTGGTTATAAGGGACTTCCAAAGGTCAGGAATTAATTTTTCGACAAATAAATTAATCAACTGTAAAACTGTTTTTATAAAAAATTAAAAATTTGTAATTATCAACATTGTTATTTTTGACTGCAACTTTTTTAAATGCTGATAAAATTGAAATAGAGGAAAAAATTATTTTATCTTTTAATTTTTTTTCTTATCTCATAGTTTTTTAGCGGCTTCGGTCATAATTTTGATTCATACGGTACTGACCACGAGTCGCAGAAAGTTTCAGTTCATGATAATTGCGGGAAAAGTGACTGAAACAAAATAGACTATATTGATTTATCGAAGAAATTATATTCTGTTAACAAAGGCAGTGAGCATGAACTGGGATGGTGTGAGGGCAGCGTTTGAGTGAGCGATACTTCGACATCCTATGAGCTCAATATTTTCAGTCACATAACTATTACTTATCTTGTAAAGAAAGTACCTAATTAAATTAGGTAAAACCGAGAAAATTAACTAGTCAAATGTGGGGGTAAATATTTTGAGAATGTCATTAAAATAATTAATAAATTCTAACAGGAAATATAACCTTAGCTGAATTTTATAAGAGTCAAAAAGCGGGAAAACAATTAATTGATTGCGAAATCAGAGAATCGACTAGTAATGAAGTAATGAAGAGTGAAAATTGCAAACTCAAACAAGCCCCAACAAAGAGCATCCTGAATCCAGATAATCTGCTTAACGAATTTTTATGAATACTAGGAGCACATAAAAAAGGACATATCACAAAAAACAAATTACATGCTAAGTGATTTTTCAAAAAGCATAAAAATTTATATATTAAGGTAATAAATAACCTCTTAATGTGTCGGTTCGATTTGAAGAAAGTATTTTTCTTCATTAAATCAGTTGTCTTTCCGTGAGACATTAGAAAAATTCTATCAGAAAATATGATGTTCTTTTTCGGAAACAGAATGTCAAAATGTCAATACAGGGTGAACAACCAAAACCGAGTGTCATGTATAAAATCGCATTTTAAACATAAAAGAGATACCTAGTAACTTTTTTCAAGATTAGTCCTCGTGCAGGAAATATTTCCAAATGATTCTACATATGGAAATATTAGATAAGAAGTTTCCATAAGAAGTTCTTTGATAATTTTTTTTGGAAATTACATTTTTGGAAATATTTATTAAATGAAGTCCGATATGAAAAAAACTTATTTCTTCTTTTAAGTTCAAAATGCGATTTTATACATGACTTTAGATTTTTGCTGTCCAGTTACAAAAAAAAATCATTTTCACAGTAGTCTTAGTTTTACATTTTTGGAAATATTTTCTAGCGGAGGCCTGATTTAAAAAAAAATTGATTCTCTCTTTTATGCTTAAAATTGGACTTTATACGTAAATTTAGATTTTGGCTGCCCAGTTACTGAAAAAACACATTTTCACAACAGCCTTAGTCTTACTTTTTGTAAATATTTCCTAAAGGAGGCCTGATTTTGAAAAAGTTATTCTCTCTTTTATGCTTAAAAGACAACCAGGAAATTTTGATTGGCAAATGGTTTATCTTTTCCACTGTCTAAACTGCGCGATTACAATTATTATAAATAAGAATATGAAAATTGAGAATATCAAAAAAACCGAGTAAAATTATGATTTTTTAATTCGTTTATTTCGTTTACTTACCATTCTCTATAATATCGACTAATTTTAATATTTAAAAGATTCTTTATTTCAATTTGAATTTTAAATCTGAAATAAGACTAACTCAGATTCAATCTGAGTTTATTCAGACCCGATTAGGTATATCCTTAATTTCCAATCAATAAACCAAATTTGAATTTTCTAGTCCCAGTCAATACAAATTATACACCTAACTTTCTCGTACTGCAAGGTGATATTCTGTATCACTCTGTTCTCGATTTAAGTCATTTTGATTTTATTGGTTCAATTTGACTCTAATTGATTCCAGTTTATATCTCAAAAGGTTCAGATTGATAGTATCAAGAGATTTGAAGAGGACTCACGACTCACGAATTTCTTCTCCGAGACAATGTTTTATTTCAATTTGTAGTCTCCAGAGAAGTTATTTCGATAACACGATTTCAAACTCATCTAGCAGTGGGGAAAGAAAAAGTACGGAGTAAACTCCCTCGATTTACAGTCAGACAGTTGAATATCTCCCGAGACTAAACAGTCTCATAGCGTGACCTAGAGGTAGGAAATTGGAAATGCTATTTGCTTGCGCCTTTTTCTCAACGCGGACTCTTGAAAGGAATTTTCTCACTTGTAGAGCTCTAAGCGAAAATAAGAGAGAGAATGTAAGCAAACCTGTTGAAGTAGGGCAACATCGATTCTTTGTATAATACCTCTCCAACTGATTGATTTATTGTTATACAAATCGAAAAGTGTCGTTCAGGAAATGTCTTTGAAAACGTCAATTTTTTTTCTTGCGCTGGTAATTATTATTCTTTCTGGTTGCTTCTATTACTTATTTATTGTCGCATCTTTATGTTCATACTGTTGAATGGGCTAATTTCTGTACCTTCTGCGTTAATGTAGTGATTTATTTCGTATTATTATTCTGATCAATTCTGAACAATTCAACCAGCTCAAACTTCTCTTTTCATTTTTAACCAGCTTTCCTAGTCAATTCTTAATCGCAAACAATGTCTTGACTTTGACGAGTTCGAAACAAACTTACCAATTGCTTATAAAAGTTTTCCTCATCGTCTCTATCACAATACAATTTTACGTTTTTCTAACTATAATAAATAAACCTATAATAGGTTTTTAAATAAAATATTAACCTTAGACTGTTTATTTATTTATAGAACTAGAAATTATGTATCTAGGTATACTACTTTTATAAATACACTATAAAACATCAATTATATAATTTGTTTACGTAAGTGCTCTTATTCCTTGTCTATATTTTTATATTATTATGTAGAACAATAAGCTTGTTGATGAGTCGAAACGATTATCTTTTGTATAGATCCTTAATTGGAGGTGCAATGTACCTACTGGTTTTATCCAGTAAAAGTTATAGTCGACTAAATTATAAGCAACCTCTCCGCTACGACTGCAGTTATTTGACTTACCAGAGAATTAAGACCCTGAGCGATATTTTTCTTCACATCAACGATCTGGATTAACAACAGCCTTGAATGTGTAATTTCTTGCCCATAAACCCCGTTAAATTAGGGGTAGAGTAAGAAGTTGGCGCTCGAGATTCATGCGAACTTTAGACGTAAAATTATATCTCACGGCCGAAATAACGTGCAGTAACTGATATTACTAAAAAAGCGATTTCTGAGAAACGGCAAGCAAAAATTTACGTTTGGAGGAACATCTTGACTGATGGAGAAGCGACAAAAATAAATATTCCTCCAAACCTAAGTTTCTGCTTGCCGTTTCTTTGATATTGCCTTTTTGGTAATGTCAATTGATGCACGTTATTTTGGCCGGGAGGTATAGAGGTACCTATTAGGTCATTTCACATTTCCAGTTATTTTCAAAACACAGCTATTGATTTTACTCCAGCATTTATCGAGCTTTTGAGTATTACTAGAAAGATTCATTTTTAAAATAAAAAAATGTGCCTAATAAGCTCTAACTACAAATATCTTGAAATTGATGAAAAGTGAAAATTTTTCAATAAATTTCCCATGTCCTATCGCTCAATCTCAACTCTCTTCAAGATAGGAATGAACAGGTCCCAAGGTAATATGTGCTCTGCTGAGTCTGTATACTTCTTTAAGCGCCAATTTTGAATTTACTATTGCATACTAAATGATAAATTATAACAAAATTTAAAACTTCGTCTCAGTCTATTGAAACAATCAGAAGTTAAGCCTCGTCCACACCGAAAGCAACACATATGAACGTTCTGTTTATGTTGCTTGTTCCTGGAACTTGTTTATGAATGTTGCCAAAAGTTTATCTAAATTCCTTATTGTTTACGGTGGCAGCAACAAAAGTTACTATAAGTTGCTTGTTTTCATATTTAGCGGCAAAGATTAAAGAAAATATGGAAACATTGGTAAACATTTTTTTGTTTCTCAACGGTATTTTTATCAGTGTGGACACGTTGTTGCTTGTTCCCAAAGCTCGAAACTTGCGTCGTGAAGCCGTCGCGTAGTTGCCGAAAACAACAGCTTTTAACTTGACTTAGTTCATTAAATAATAAAAAAAAAAACAATAATTAATAATAAAAATCATGTCGTTTAAATGGACGACAGAAAATATAATGTGACGTATGACACCATGTGACTTTCTGTCACAAAGACTTGGTCTACTCCAACATTTACGGACTCGTTTTTTGTGTTTTTGTAAAATAATTACAATTGCAGCTGCTGCTGCCTCTAAATCTTCTTCATCGGGCCGCATTGTTTAGAAACATACACTGCACTGGTGTAGACACAACGTTTCCTGTTGCGGCAACACAACGAAACATTCACAAAACTGAATTACCTTGGTGTGGACAGAATGTTAACGGGACTTTTGCTGTTGTTTCTGTTTCCATAAACAGGTTGCGGCAACCAGCAACAAAATGTTTCTCTGTGTTTCTTTGGTGTGGACAAGGCTTTACGAGCGATATTTCTGAAATCAATTGATCTATTTTAAATACGATTTTGTTGTATGATCCAGCATCTACAGTTTTTCTCCATTTAAACTAATTCTCCATCTCTCTAGCTTACGCACGATCCCCATGAAGTTCGTTGTTATCTTGGTCACAGTACACAGGATGTCTTCGTATTCTGAGACCCTTCGTTTCGTTGTTACAGGGTGATTCATCATATCTTGATGAATAATTTTTAACGAGCAGCATCTTTTGAACGAATTGATGGAATTTAATGAAATTTGATAGGTATGATCTACTGATATCTCGCATTTTCCGCCGATTCGAAAGCTTATACAAGGCCATACTTAGTTTTTTTTTGTTGTATTTCGGTTTCGTCAGAAAGTTCACCTTGTAAGCATTTCTTCAAAGCTTAGTGCCATAATTTCAAAAAGTAAATGAAAAATGCCAGAATTCTGACAAAAAAAATTGTTTCGCACCATTAAATTGAATCGAGAAGAAAATCAATACTTTTAGTGTTTTCTGGATTTCAATTATGGCTGTTCATTATTTTCGCAAAATCAAATTTTCTTGTTCTACAGATTTAGTCACGGGATCGTACTAAATTTTTAAATAAACATGAGTGTTAATAAAAAATAACTTAAAGAAGAAACGGTAATTATAAAGACAACCAAACATTGAACATAAATTAATCTGAAAGAAAAAATTAACACACATCTGGGGTATAAAAACTACAATTCAGCGCAGATGATGTTCAAACAAGCCGCCATCAAACTCGACACATTTCTTTAACCTATTGAGTCCTTAAAAGGATAGTTAATTTTTTTTGGTTAAAAACTTCTTTCAGATGAATCAACAGAATCCCCAAAAAAGCACGAGGCGGATAAGCGCCGCTGTGGGAGTCCGTCATTTTCAAGTAGATAGTCAAAACGAAACGTCCCTATCACTATCATGTCCAGAAAGTTCAGAGGCTCGAAATAGGTGACGAGGTTGCTACACGGGCGTCTTGTCAGTATATTCCAGGACATAGACTCAATAATCCTAGATTCCTAGGTTCCTAAATTCTTTTCACTGATGAAGCTCAATTCACGAGAGATGGGGATGTTTAATACTCAAAATTCATCGGAAGAGAATCCCCATGCAACGAGGAAAACTTATTCGCAGCGTAAATTTTTTGTGAAGAAAATTGGTGACAAATACTTTTTCCTACAAAGACTGACCGGACAGATCTACGGTAATTTCCTAGACAACGAGTTGCCTGGTCTGTTGGAAAACTGGAACGTAAATCAGAGAGGATTGATCTGCCAACAGATGTGGCATCCGCCCATTTTTTCTTAGCTGTCCGAAACTATATTGACACGATGAATTCCAACCGGTGGATAAGTCGTGGAGTCCCTATGCTAGGCCCCCGAGGTCGCCTGACCTAAACGTCCCTGGATTATTTCTTGTGGGGGTGCATGAAAGTCATCGTATATCAAATTGATGTGGACACAGTTAAGGAGCTGAGTATCGCAAATAAGATGAAACCTTCAAATGACGCGCAGGGCAACCTAATATTTACTCAAATGATCAAGAAAATGTGTCGAGTTTGATGGCCGCCTGTTTAAACATGATCTGCACTGAATTGTAGTTCTTCCCACCGTTTTTGTTGATATTTTATTTGTGTTTCACTTGTACATATAGAGTATTTGGTTGTCATTAAAATTACAATTTTTTCTTTGTGTTGTTTTTTCTTCTTAACACTCTTGTTTAACTTAAAAAATTTAGTATGGTCCCTAATACTGGCTAAATCTGTAAAAAAAAGCAAATTTATTGAAATTCTGAAAACACTAAAAGTCTTTTTTCTCGGTTCACTTTAATGGTGCCAAGCCATTATTTTGATTGCAATTTAGCATTTTTTATGTATTTTTCTAAAATGGCACTAAACTTTAAAGAAAATGCATACAGGTGAAGTTTTTGACAAACCGAAAAAAACCCGAAAAATCAAATACGGCCCTGCAATTTTCGAATTGGCGGGAAATGAGGACTATTAAGTGTCATTGGTAGAGCATACCTACCAAATTTCATTAAATTCCGTTAATTCGTTCAAAAGGCAAAAATGTCGGCAAAATACATGAATCAACCTGTATAATCGGATAGAAAAAATTCAAAACCAGACCCTTAAGCCATGTCGGTATGATGATGAAACATCCTGTATAAACCGGATACTGAGAGATTTAGGTAAGAGAAATTCACATATTAACACAGAGTTGATATAGCTTTCGAAAAATGTGTCATATTTCTACTGCTTATACCATTTGGGGAGTTTGATGTTTGACATTTTATCACCAATTTTGCTGAAACTAATTTTTCTAGCAGAATTTAATGGCTCGAGTTATTTTCCTTTCAAGATCCCGTATACAGAGATTAAACGAAAGCATAAAACATAGCTTCTTTTTTAGTGACTTCTGTTACTTCCAACGTAAATTTTTATGGCATAAGTTATTAATACAGCCCCGGTGTATAAAAATTATATCCGCTAATAACTCTATAAAAACGGTTTCATTGACCGATAAAAGTAATTAACGGTGATTAAATAACCTCGTCACTGCCATGACCATGTTGAAAGAAGAAAATGAGAAAGAATGACAACGGATATTAATTGTCCTGGTAATGAAGTTTGCGGAGTTAATTAAGGAGCGCTTCTCGGTAATCCGCTTTTTCATTATTTTAAAACACATTCCGGTGGCGAAAATTCCCACAAAACTGGCGCTGCTGCCGTTTAAAGTCAGTCCGAGAACTGGCATGTCAACGCTTGTTTATCCATTTCAGGAATTCCGGGCGACAATTATCCTAGCCGCCTGATGCGGCACGAGAACGTTACGGGCTTCCTAAATGTGTTCTAAGTTTCCCTGTCACGTAACCTGAGAATACCTTGGGCGGAACGTCCGTAGTCAAACAAAGGAAGCTCATTTTCAGTTCACAACTTCCCACCTAAAATAATTCGATTAATGTTTCCATAAAGTTTAAATGATTTCAGCCAGTTTCATGAAGTTCGGCTTGAAATTACGATTTCGATAGACTATTATAGGAACTAGTTTAGAGACGAAATTTTGTAATAATATCCGTCTCTCATCATCTTAGATAATGGAAAAGCTTGTAATTGCTAAAACTTGTAGGTACAACAGAATCTGTGCTTGCCTCTCTTATTATCCTGCTTGGCCTTATAAAGGATAATGATTCAGATTATTATAAAAAATAACATATTATGGAAAAGCTGGTAATGAAGGTAATTACCTATTAATACATAACTTGTACATACAAGCTGCCGACCTCATAAAGCTTTTTTCACTTGAAATTTGCCTCTATGTTTTAAAACCGTAGATTTGCCCAAAATGTTATATGGGAGCCCTTGCTAATATTTCAGGCCACGGAATAAATATATTCCTCCGGCTATTTTACACTCGATGCAACTTTTGATCTATTTGAGCTACACATGCGTTAACCTATTTTAAAATCAATCAGAATTCCGATAGAATGCTGTAAATAAATTTATTTTTGCACCAATAGTTAAATAGTTTTCATAAATTTTTATGACCAGATACGCATAACTCTATACTCTTGTATTTTAAATTATTTTTTTATGTATTTCAATTTGGAATAATCAATTCCCTACTTCATGATTTATATTGTAACGAAGGAACACTAGCATGTTTGTTTACATTCTCTGAAATAATTTCAGATTAATCAGTCATTGTTCAGATTAGTCATCATTGTTGGTTAGCTAACTGACATGACAGGAATGACAATCGTCATATGGAGCAGGTTTTCCAAAATCAGTTATTAAGCGGGGTGCAGAAGACGAACCACTCCCTACAGGAGTTCGAAGCCGATGGCAACAGTTTGTCCACCAAACCTACCCAGACTCACAAACCTTTGTCAATGGAATACGAGATACTGGAATTCAGAAGTTCCCCCTCATACTCGTATCACATTTGATGAAATTCGGCGAAGCGTTAGCTGGAACACTTGAAAAAAAAAGCAAGCAAGGCGTCGAGCGGTAGAATCTTTTCAAAAGTTCAAGCTTCGATGAAGAAAAACAAGAGATTATGACTACCATATTGAAAATATTTATTGAGGTTATGGTGGGTAAGTTCTCTGAGCAGTTAAATATTGAGAGAAAAAGAAGTTGAACTCCAAGGAAAAATGAAACCAGGAAATAGTGCTAGTTGATGAGACTCCGAGATGTGCGTGGTGGATCCCTAGAACGAAGACCAGGCAGGGACAGGAGCAGAAGCAGAGAAAGAAGTATCTCTCGGGAACGGAAAGCTCTCCGTTGACGTAAGGAAAACTAATTTTAGCCAGTGTGAAGAGGCAAATGCAGGCTGACAACAACAAAGCCCCTAAGATCGTTTCCATCAGAACGCCATGTAGACAGGATAGCGATCGAAGGGCAGATAAATGGAAATTCTGTTGAAATGATAGCCGTCACCGGATCATCCATTTCATTGGTAAGGAAGGACATCGTCCCCGTGCGGTTGAGTACCCATCGGGCGCGTCCCCAGGTGGCGGATAGGGGGAAGGCCTTACAATGATCGTAAGTGAGTAAGGTTAGCAGTGGTGATAAAGCTCGTCGGAGGTAAAATTCTAGACTGGTAGCTCAAAACCCTGCCGCTGTTGTCGTGGTCACGTTCCGCGCACAGAGAGATGCGGGGTCTCGGCTTAATCGCCGGAACCAAGAGGAGACAACCTCACTAAAAAAAACCTAAATCCTAAGGCGGGGGTCCAGGCTGATGGGATGCGTGACTGGATAGAAGACCAGCCCTACTGGATTCAACCTTGGGGCACCAGGGGGCACCCCACTGTATCAATCCCCTCACCTTTGCATGCGGGGCTCTGCATAGGTGGAACACCCTTCCCTAGTTACTCGTGGGATCAACCATGGTAAGAAATAAAAAAAACCAAGAAATTGCGGGACATCACCGCAAAACAGACTGCTGACCGAGCGGGGCTTGTCACCCGTCAAGACAGTCAGCAATCTAAACAATCCTTGTGCTCGAGACGACCTCGAGCGCAAGAAGAATGCCCACTCATTGGCAAGAAAAGGAGCATCGACACCCTTCATAGGACCAGAACCATTCTGTGGCTTCGAAGATTCTTTCTTCAAGCAGAATTCCAAAAGGAAGAAGAAAACTGAAAGAAACTCATTGGAGGAACCTCTCGGGGTTGAGACAATCCAAAGAATTTCTCGGGAATTTTAACCGAGAGAATTAACAGAACACTGGCGGGATTCCTAACGAGACATTGCAAGCTCAAGGAACACCTGAGGAAGCTAGGCATAGAAGAAAATGGCGTCTGCAGATTCTGCGGGAAAGGAGACCACGTCACCTGCTGCTCAACTGCGATGCGATAGAACTCAAAAGAAGTAATATTCTGGGCCATCACCAGCTAGAGGCAGGGAACTTACCCGACCTTGATCCTCTCAAAATCCTGAAGTTTCTCAAGGAAACGGACATGGAGAGGGTGCTTCACTAAAGGGATTCCACACCAGGCGAAGCACAGTAGAGGGGATACAATAGATCTTTTAGGTCGCAGTAACTTAATCACCCTCAAAAACCTTCTTGCGCATCAATCGCAGAAACAGTGTATTTTTATGCGATTCAACTATGAAAATTTTTGCCGCCTTTTAAATTGGCTTTCTGAATTTTTCAATAGTCAGGTCGAATTTGCGTAGTGGTTTACTGTGAAAATTTCATTTCATTTCGTTTGAAAGCGTGCCATAAAATAGATTTTTACATATAATAAACCAAAAAAAAATTGGCAAAATTTAACAATTTCGTCTCTTGTCCTATATACCCGCCACCGACTAACTTTAAAAAGTTACAGGCGAGTTCTGAAAACCGAACATTTGAAATTTTAGAGAAATAAACATCATGTAAAAAAATTCGAATAACTCCGCCATTTCTCTTATTTCCTTCTTTAAATTTTGGAGAGTTACAAACTATTAGTGTAGTTGTCTACTCCGAAAATTTCAGGTGAATTCCCTCAAAAATGTGCTCATAATCAATTAAAGAAATTTAGCCATTTTTACCATTTTCTTACCCACGCCACTAGCTTACTAATGAAAATAATAAAAATTTTATTGCATTAATTCAAATTTCAAATCATTTTAATCCAATCTTGTTAATACAGGTTTGTAGGAGTTTTTATTTTCTGCAATTGGGGTTGGCAGGAGCAGTCATATCTGCATGGGTGGTCCTGCCCGAGCCGAGCGCGATGAAAACGGTGCGCTGGTCTGGTGCTGGTGCTGGTTTTAAATCAAGCAGTCCCGGGTCTGAATATTACATTCAATCGTTAAGTTATTAAACAAGCCTTTAATTGTCATCCTCATTATTTTGTTGTGAAAAGTTTTCTTTCTATATTGCTTATACAGGGACTAAAAAATAGCCCTTTTCCCTAAAATTCAAAAAGCCGCCATTTTGAAACGGCTCGATCGATTTTGCTCAAAAAATGCAATACCAGACCACTACTTGTGGACAATATCTTCCTCCCATAAAAATTTCAGCCTCCTAGATTGAAAACTGCTACCAGAAAACCGTGCCACAGGACCGGATGTTTCGAAATTTTAAAGGACACCCTGTAGAAGTAACGCGACTTTTGAAAAATTTTTCAACGAAAATTTAACGTCATCCCAAAGTTTCACAAGAGTAAAAAATTTCTTCCACTAATCTTGAAAGATGAAGCTACTAGAGCGTTTTTAAAGTTTTAGAGAAATTTACATCATGTAAAATAAATTTAAATATCTCCGCTATTTTTTTATTTGATCCTTGAAATTTTTGAAGATTAAAGAGTATTAGTATAGTTGTCTACTGTAAAAATTTTAGTTCAATTCCTTCAAAAATGTGCTCAAAAACTGTTATAGAAATTAAGCCATTTTCACTCTTTTCCTACCCACGCCACTGGCTTATTAATGGAAAAAATTGAAATTTTTTTACATTAACTCAAATTTCAATTAATTTTCTTTCAATCCTGTCAACTTGATGTGAAAGTTTTTTTGCCATCTTGCTCATACAGGGATTCAAAAAATAGTAAATTTTCCGAAAATTCAAATGGTCACCATTTTGAAACGGCTCGGCCGATTTTGCTCAAGTGCAATACCAGACCACTCCTTGTGGACATCTTACTCTCACAAAAATTTCAGCCCCCTAGATTGAAAACTGCGGCCAGAAACCGTGCCTCAAAGTCCGGATTTGGGGAACTTTGAAAGGACACCCTGTAGAAGTAACGTGACTTTTGGAATTTTTTTCAACGAAAATCTAAAGTCATTCCCAAGCTTTACAAGAATCCAAAATTTCGTTCACTAATCTTGAAAGATAAAGCTACAGGAGCGTTTTTAAAATCGAAAAATCGTGATTTTGGAGAAATATATATATATATATATATATATATATATCGTGGGCAGGTGAATTTTGGAAAACCATATTTTCGTGATCTGGGGGTCATGATCGGTGGACATTTGATGAGTTTGGGTGATTTTCGAAAAGTGATGTCGTCCTCAATAGTGTATTTTTTTGTTAAAAAATACACTAAAATACAAATACAAATACAAAGGACATCGTCAGTTCTGCTGTTATTCGTCATCCATCGAGGCAGGTCCAGTTGAAGTCAGCGCCAGGTGAAGTCGCAGATGTCATCGGCGAAGTAGATGGCCGAATTCAGTTTGGAGCCCTGGAACTACGTCAGACGGTTGTGGTAGCCGAGATTGAAGACGAGTTTATTCTGGGACTAGACATCATTCAACAACATGAACTGCGGATTGATCCGAAACAAGGTATAATGAGATTGGGTGAAGAAGATTTGGTACTACTACTGTGATACCCAAGAATTTGCGTACCGCAGTCAATAATATCAGCTGTTGCGAGAAGATCGGAAGAAAAGAGCAGGCAGATACAAGGTAGATGAAGACTGTATACTGCCGGAAGTTGATTCCGAAGAACTGTCGAAAGACCAGATAAGGTTGGCATAATTTCGCAATGTGCATCTTGTAGATATACAGAATGACAATAATTTACTCTAGTTGTATGAATAATTGTTATTGTAAGAGTTACAGATTAGGTTGAATTAGCAAATTTAACGAAAATTTTATATTTAATGGTCTAAAAAAATGAAGACTAAGCCAACAATCACTTTCAAGAATTTTTCCCCAAAGATTTTGCACGAAGACATCATGATTTGTCCTCTAGCGAACTATCAGTAACAGTTCCACGTGAATTAATTTTCACCTCTATAAAACCGATAGAAACCGATAGAATTCATTAAGATGTTCGTCTATAAGCTATACGAATACCTACTTACTGCAAGTTTTGCTTTTATGAATTTCAATGATTTCAAGTTCCAGTTCCTGTCTACGTCTAATCAGAATCGTGAATTCTTTCACATTTCATATTCAAATAATATAATGCCAGAAGGGTCTAATAAAAGGGATATACCTTCGGAACCAGTCAATATCAGGTGATCGTGCTGGATTCTACAAAGGATAACGAATGAATTTCTACCAAGTATAATCGTGTGTGCGAGCGCAATTTGGTCCTAGAGGAGAGGAGCAATTTTAAAAATGTAGACCGAGTAGACGTGCCAGTTGCTCCTGACTGAATCTCATAGGACGCTCTCTTTTATTATCCAGAATGAAGACGAATACTTGCACATACAAAGCTCCAGACTAGCTCTCTTTGTTGTTAAATTCCTACTTCCGTAATCCTATAAGATGAGATCCGACCTCCCGCTGTAATTGTCTCATGTTTAGGGAATTCGTATAAGATTCAATTATGTTGTAAATGTGCAAAGACATGTCTTATAATCATTTTTGATAGTTTTTCCTAATAAATATTAGCTAAGGATTGCTTTGGAAACGCATCCCTACTTACAGTGAGGATTAGTTTACTAAGTGGTTTTAATGAGAACTTGTTTTCTGATTACGAAAGGAAGTTGAAATAAATTTTAACTTAAAACTTATAATATTATCCTTGTAAACCTTTGTCTATAGACATGAGTTAATTTACTGGTTCTCTTTGTATACGGACGGAATATTTCCTAGAGTGGATGAATCCTTTGACACGTGAGTCCTTTCTGTCACCTGCTTTGTAACTAGTATCTGGTAGTTACGTTTCACCATTAATTCTAATTACCATCAAAGTGACTTCAACTGACTCGGCAAAGGATTAGTTTTAACAGAACAAAATAAAACAACCCTGACTGGGCAGCAACGTAAACTCCAATCCCTGCAATACATTATTTACTTGGGAGAATTTCAGGTTTGACATGTTGTAAAGAAAAGATACTGTTGCAGCTTTGCAAGTTTCCATTTGCAACCACAAGTCTGGAAGTTGAATGTATTCTATCTGAGTAGTTTCCTGTCTATCTAGTACGAGTCTAGCTGGCGGTTGAAAGATATTCAAATATGAACTGCTCTGGAAGCAAAATTACACACTTGTGGAATGCTCCCTGAATACAAGATAAGCCCGTTTTAGAGCTCAATAAGAGCGGGAAATGGTTTGAACGTCATTTCACCCACAGTAGTAGCAATTGTAGCAAACAAGACTTTATACGTAGGGAGAGAGGTAATCGTTAATTTAATCCAGCGACTCTCAATCTTCTCCATCCGTGAAGGGATGAAGATGCCAGTCGAGGTGTATAGTTACCGAGGAGAATATGTATCAAGATTGCTGACAATTTTTTTTTAAATAGGTAATCAAGAAACAGGGTTCAAAAAATTAATGAATGGCGTCATACCTCAAACTTTGGCATAATTTGTGTCTTTAAGAAAAGGCAACAACTTAAAATATTAATCGACGTACCCGCGAGCATTTTCCGGAAAATAAAGAGCTTTGATTAACTGATGCTATTCCACTTTACAGATTCACTAGTGTATAAAACACTAGGAAAAAAGGGGTCCAAAGATGGAATTTCGTAACAAATTACTTGAAAATTAGTTTAGATTATAAAAATTTATTCAAAACTCTTAAGTTCAACGAGCAAGCTCTTTTTTCCACTCTAGAAAATACGTATCTATTGGTGGGTATACATACAGGGTGTATCAGCTCGATTTAGACAACGGTAAGGGCCGTGTAGGTCTCGTCAAGACGAAACGTTTTTTTATTTGAAGTTTTTGGATTTGGACCTTCGTTGCGGAAATATGGCCGACTTCCGGTTTTTAGTTTTTTGGCTCCAGTTTCGGCATTTTTAGGTTCTCGCCCAAACTGAAACTAGTTTTGGAAACTCCTTAGCTTCAGTTACAACTTTCATATTGAAGTCAAGGTTCTATCTCTGTTGGATTCAAAATGGCGACATGCCCAAGACTTTAAATTTTAAGTCTTTGAATCAATTCAAATTGAATCAAATTGAAAAATTAAGATTTTGAATCCAACAGAGATAGAACCTTGACTTCAATATGAAAGTTGTAACTGAAGCTAAGGAGTTTCCAAAACTAGTTTCAGTTTGGGCGAGAACCTAAAAATGCCGAAACTGGAGCCAAAAAACTAAAAACCGGAAGTCGGCCATATTTCCGCAACGAAGGTCCAAATCCAAAAACTTCAAATAAAAAAACGTTTCGTCTTGACGAGACCTACACGGCCCTTACCGTTGTCTAAATCGAGCTGGTACATCCTGTATAAATTTGATACTCGATTTTTGAAAAAAATAAAATAAAATGAGCGTAGAGTGAATGTAATTTTCCTAGGTGTTAAAGTTAGATTACACAGATCGACATGTCCCTCACGAGATTAGTTACACATGCATTATCAATTCCAGGTTGTAGATATCCCGGGAATATGCAGCTATAAACTTGCAAGTACTCTTCAGGGTGGTGGGATAGCTCTCCCTCCAGAGTGTAACTTTCATTAAGGGATCCAACGAGTAACGCTTTAGGGCTTCTGGCTGGAATATATTACTTCGATCCCCAAGATTACCAACACTAAGCTACGATAATGTGATGCTTTGGGAATTTTTGCTTACCTACTTCAAATGCATAAATTTTAAAAGTAAGGACGTGTGAAGTTAAATTTTTATTAGTTTTTTATAAGTATACTAGGAAGTATATTCCTAAAGACGCATAATTTTCAATAACGCTTCTACTAGGAAACTAGGAAATTTTGTTTTATCGTGTTTTTTTTTTAAGAAATCTTATGAATTAAAATATAAAATTTAAAACTCCTTATTTAAAAAAAAAAGAACATACATAAACTTGGTAAGAAAATAGCGCTTCGCTTGGTGTCGTTTATTCTTATGACATAATGCCTTTTTATAAAAATTTTTGCTAAAATCTTGTAAGCTGAAAAAATGTTTGATTTTTATGAGTCCTTCCAGGATAATTTTATTTTTCTACGGGTGCTTTTTTTCAGACATTTCCCATGTATTATTATCCTAGGAAGTATTGTGCCAATATGTTTCATATGCATGGATTCTCAAACCGAAGTAACCCTTCTTCTTACATATACCTACAGATATAACATACTTATTACTTTTATAATATATTTTCTCAGTGCTTTTTCCATTGTCTTTTTCACCAAATGTCATAAAAAGTCATAAGGCAAGCCTTTTTAACGTCATTTGATATTAAAAAATTCAGGGTGTCCCATAATATGTGGGCAATCTCCCGGATTTGGATAAATTTCGTAAAAATAAATGAAAAAATAGCAATAAAATTAATTCCTCAGAGACACCCCTAAAAAGATATTAGCTGTTGAAGTTGAGGGTTGAAAATCAATTTTTTGCAATAACTTTTTTATTTCTTGACCGATTTTGATCATTTTTGGTTTTGTTTTGTATTATTTTGGACTGTTTAGAATAGTGTTTCATAGTCTTTGATAGCACATACATAGACCTCGGGATGGCATAATCCTCTCATTCACTTGAAAGAAAACAATAAAAATAATAATTTTGCAGTTTTTTTAAGTCAATATTCTTTTTATTTGATATTTTTTACATAAAAAATGTACCCTTATTTATTTCGATAGTGCGACCATTTATCGAGATAAACGTCCTTCTAATAGGTGATGAGTCGCAGGAACTTTCTAAATTTCAAGTAAATTTTAACAAGATGGCTGACCTTTGACAGTAAATTGAGCAGGAAACAAAACAATAACTTAATTAAATACACGTCAAATAGTGTCAAAGATTTCATTTCATGCAGATCAATTCTAACTGATTTTAAAATGAGTTACACAAACGCTGAATACGCAGAAAATCAGTTAGAATTGAATCTTCATGAAATGAAATCTTTGACACTATTTGACGTGTAGGTATTTAATTAAGTTATTGTTTTGTTTCCTGCTCAATTTACTGTCAAAGGTCAGCCATCTGCCATCTTGTTAAAATTTACTTGAAATTTAGAAAGTTCCTGCGACTCATCACGTATTAGAAGGACGTTTATCTCGATAAATGGTCGCACTATCGAAATAAATAAGGGTACATTTTTTATGTAAAAAATATCAAATAAAAAGAAAATTACCCTTAAAAAACTGTAACATTATTATTTTTATTGTTTTCTTTCAAGTGAATGAGGGGGTTATGCCATCCCGAGGTCTATGTATGTGCTACCAAAGATTATGAAACACTATTCTAAGCAGTCCAAAATAATACGAAATAAAACCAAAAATTATCAAAATCGGTCAAGAAATAAAAAAGTTATTGCAATAAATTGATTTTCAACCCTCAACTTCAACAGCTAATATCTTTGTAGGGGTGTCTCTGAGGAATTAATTTTATAGCTATTTTTTCATTTATTTTTACGAAATTTACCCAAATCCGGGAGATTGCCCACATATTATGGGACACCCTGTATATAAAAAGGGTTATTAAATTATTTGAATTTCTATTTTATTTATCAAATTTTTGGTTTCCTTGAATTTTTCATACCCAATGACATCCGAAAACAGTTATCAATTTAATTACCGAAAGCTCATTATCAATTTGCTAAAAACAATATAAGAAGATTATGAATTGGTATGGTATTTGGTATTTTAACTAAATGTGAGAGATGGTTTATTAGGTCCCAAACACTGAAGCCAGCGGGCTTATTGTATTTCTCACATTTAGATTCTCCTTGATTAGAAGAGCTCCGTTCCTTTGACAAGGTTTAGCAGCCCGCCAACCAAGGTTTTTTCCGCTAGATGGCTCCCGGGACTGATTGGTCCCAGGACCGCATAGCGTGTTCGTGCGAGTGCTGGACACTCGAATATCACATGAGAAGCTGTCTCGTCTTCTTCATTGCAGAGTCTACAAATTGGGTCTTCTCTGTATATCCCCAGTTTATGTAGGTGTACTCTTAGGTGGCAGTGTCCTGTGAGAAGACCCACCACCGTTCTGATCTGCATTCTATTTAGTTGCAGTATCTGTCTGGCAAGGTTTTGAGAGGGCTCCTTGATCATCACCTTACCATGTTTGTTTCCTGTTGTACGGTTCCAGTGTGCTCTATGTTGTGTTCTTATCCACTGAGCCACCGCCCCGCGTACAGTGTTCTTTGGGATGCCAAACACTGGTTCGGGCCCAGTGTAGTTTATCCCAGCGCCTTTCTTGGCTAGTTGATCTGCAGCCTCATTACCAGGCGTCCCACGGTGACCCGGAACCCAAACTAGTGTCACCACGTTACACCTGGCTAAGTCAATGAGGTCTTGCAGGCATTCCCAGACCAGTTTTGATCTGATTTCATAAGCTGCAAGGGCTTTCAGGCTAGCCTGACTGTCGGAGAGGATGTAGATTTCCCTACCTCGATAGTTCCTTCTGGTATTCTCTCCAACGCATAGCCTAATTGCATTTATTTCGGCCTGGAAGATGCTGGCATGAGTCCCCAGTGGCACGTAAATATTGCATCCGGGGACCACCCCATGCACTCCAGCTCCGGTACCTGTCCCTGTCTTTGAACCGTCAGTGTACCAGACCAGCCCTTATTTCAGGCACAGGTGTTCCATTTGTTGCCATTCTTTCCAGTCCATTAGAACCTTGAATGGTTTTACAAATGATATCGTAGTACTCATACCATCGGATTGCATTTCCAGGATAGGATCTGCGATGATATCAGTTATTCTGGAATGCCCGGTTTTCCCAGGTTTGTCCCAGTTTTTGTTTTGTTTCAGCCTGTAGGCGCCCAATCGTGCCTCGCTCTTAATATGAATGTCAAGAGGAGGCAGGTCAAGTATGGCCTCCAGTGCTGTCGTTGATGTAGTGTTCATGGCTCCCGTGATGCCTAAGCATGCAAGCCTTTGAACACTTTGAATTTTCATAATGGCTTGTTTCTGGTCGATTTTTGGCCACCAGACTAGACAGCCATATGTTAGTATGGGCCTGACCACGGCAATATACAGCCAATGTACCATGCGTGGTTTCAGTCCCCATGTTTTACTGAATGACCTTCTACAAGCCATCAGTGCCATTTTACTTTTATTTATCGCTTTCTGCAGGTGAAGATTCCAGGTCAGTTTTGCATCCAGGGTTATTCCCAGATATTTGACCCGGTCGTTCACCTGCAGCCGTTCATTGAAGAAGATGGGTGGGGTTAATTCCTCCATCTTGCTTCTTTTGGTGAAGGGGACCAGTGCCGTTTTGACAGGGTTTACGCGAAGCTTCGCCCCGAGGCACCATTGCTCCACGATATTCAGAGCCCCTTGCATGAGCTCTGAGATGGTTTTAGTGTATTTCCCCATGACCAGTATGACTATGTCATCCGCATAGCCTTGGGTATAATAACCTTTGTTATTTAGCTTGATGAGCAGGTCATCCACCACCATGTCCCACAGCAACGGAGATAGGACTCCGCCCTGTGGGCATCCTTTGATGACGGTGACCCGCATCGTCTCGCCAAACAGAGTTGCTTGGACTCTTCTGCCTTCCAACATAGCGCTCAGCCACCTAGTTGTGGTGTCGTCGACGCCATGTCTTCTAGCAGCCGATACCATGCAGCTAAAGGAGGTGTTGTCAAACGCCCCCTCTATGTCTAGAAAAGCCCCGAGGGCAATTTCTTTGTTGTCTAGTGATTTTTCAATTCTCATCACTAGCTGGTGCAAAGCTGATTCGCATGATTTACCTGGTTGAAAAGCATGTTGCCTCTGGCTTAATGGCCTCTCTGTAAGAAAGGTTTGCCTGAGATGCTTCTCAACCAGTTTTTCCATCGCTTTTAGTAAAAAGGATGTCAAACTAATCGGTCTATATGCCTTGGCCTCGTCGTAGTCATTACGTCCAGGTTTCGGTATAAAAACCTCTTTTATTTCTCTCCAGGCCAGCGGAATGTAACCAAGTGCCAAACTGGCTCTGAATATCCTGCAAAGCACCGGCGTGAGATCTTCACTCGCCTGCTCCAAAAGGGCAGGATAGATCCCGTCCGGGCCAGGTGACTTGTAAGGCTCAAATGAGCTTATGGCCCATTTAACTTTTTCATATGTAATTATGTGTCTTGATGTCCTCCAGTCCTCCCTGGTAACCCTGTGGTTCAGGTTTTCCAGAGTGTTGTGTAGGCCATCTTCCACTTCAATTACATTGCAGTCCGGAAAGTGTGCTCTGAGGAGTACCTTAAGAGTTTCCCTCCCGGTTTCTGTGTAATTACCATTGCTACTTTTTAAGGTACCAATGGGGTTCAGGGGATCTTTTGCCATGAGTTTGTAGAGTCTTGCTCCTTCGGATGTCGTTTCCACATCCTGACAGAGCTTCCTCCACGCAGCTCTTCTTGCAAATCTGATCTCCTTGTTGTATTCAGTAATGGTGGTCTTATATTCGTCCCACTTTCCTGTTTTCTTAGCTTTGTTAAAAAGCTTACGTGTTTTCTGTCTCATTTCCGCCAGTTTGGGGTTCCACCAACTGACATCCCCACCTTTCCGACGGGGTGTCTGAGCACAGTTGTTGTGATATGAGGTTGTAATGGCTACTTGGAGTTGTTCTGTAGCTACCTCGATATCGTATATGCATGCAATGTTGCTTTTGACATTGGTTAGATTTGCCCTCAGCTCCGCCCTGTACCTCGCCCAGTCAGTCTTTCGTGGATTGCGATACAGCTCTGCTGTCTTATCAACGGAGTTGATTTCCAGCTGAATGTATCTGTGATCTGAGTGAGACGGTTCATCAGATACACGCCACTTGACTACCCGGGCGCCGATACGAGGGGAAGCTAAGGTGATGTCAATTATTTCTTTCCGTCTCGATGTTACAAAGGTGGGTTCCCTGCCCCTATTCAGAAGTTCCAGTTTCCTGGATACCATAAACTGTAACAGTGACTCACCTCTGTTGTTTGTGTCGCTGCTGCCCCACACTGCGTGATGGGAGTTTGCATCGACACCAATGATGACCTGGAGGTTATGGTCCTCGCAGTACTTAACCAGTAGTTCCATTTCCTGTGACGGAGGAGGACTGGTGGAGTCATATGGTAGGTATAATGAAGCTACTACAAGCTCCTTGGCTGCCCCATCCATATGATATTTCAGTATTACTGTGGTCAAGTCCCTGAAACATAATTGTGTTATAACCAGGACTTTTAGTTCGTTTTTCACGTAAATGCATGTTCTGCTGTTACCGTAGGCCCTATTGTAAATGATCTTACCTCTGGCTGCTCCTAAACCTGCTACGCGGCCGGCTACCAGCCAAGGTTCTTGAATTAGGGCTACGTCTACATCTCCGGCAGCTAGAAGTCTGCACAGAGATGCGGAGGCAGCTTTGCTATGCTGCAGGTTGATCTGGAGAGCCCGCAGCATTGCAGGGTGTGTTCTTTCCTCCCATCACTCTGAAGGTTACCTCACCAAAACCGAGGTACGCTTTGTACCCCCTTCCGGCGAGAGCCTTCAGAGACTCTTCATCAATCCACAGCACAAGTGTGGTACCCTTACCGTCCCTCTCCCTGTGCTGTTTGATGATAGACCATTCGTCTGTTTTAATGCCCAGATTCTGGTTTTCCAACAGACGAAAGGCTTTTGTTGGTTCCTCGAGGCCTGGTGTGTCTGCAGGAATGAAGACCACGACCTTAGTGGCTTTCACCACTTCTCTGGACGGGCCCACACGTAGTGCGGCCCCATCCCAAGGTCGTAGCTTCGGTACCAAGTCCACCAGCCACCTCTTAGATTTTTCATTGGCGCAGGTGATGAAGACCACGCCCTTCTCAAACCTGGTGCTCTTGAATTGTGGCCCCAGTCCAGGCACGCCCCCCATCACCTGCTCCATGATGGATTGCTGGACCAGTTTTGCCTGGTGTTGATCCAGCCGCTCTTCGGGGTAACTTTCCATTACCACCGCCATTTTGAAAGCCGTCAGGGCTTGACTGTAGCTTACTCCGGAGCCAGTAGCACCCTGCGAGGATGCGCCAGGCTCGGAGGTCACAGTCTCCCCTTCGTGCTTTGGCTTTTTGGCCAGGACTTTGGTTGCACTCATCGCTGGGGATGGAGTACTTACCACTGACCTTGGCCTTTTTACAGATGGGGTGGCAGTTCCCTGTGATGCAGAGTTTGACGCTCTGCTGGGTCCCGCCTCTCCATCAGGGTTTTTCCGCTGGCGGTTTGTCCGCGGCCTTCTGGGTTTGATTGGTACCCCAGCGGCTTTCGCGAATTCAACTGCCAGCTTTCTACGCTGTGCACCCGACAGCTTAGGTCTCGGGGTTTGTATTAGGGCCCCTGAGGCCGTTTTTTGTTCAGCTGTCGTACTCGCTGGTCTTGTAGCACTGCTACTTCCCTGCGAGTCCGCACAGCTGTGTGTTTCAACTTGCATAGGTTCCAGGGTGGCATGGCTTTGGGGGCCTGCCACATCCTGTGCATCCATGCTAAGTTCTGAGGTTCCTTCTTGTGGAGGTCCCTCAGTTGTTTGTTTTGTTTTTTCTTTGGTTTCCATTTTGGTCCCACGAGAACTGGGGGAAATAAAGGTACTGCGCCATAACCCCCATGACGCAGCAGGCTACATACAACGGGGTGCGCCAGGTTCCCCGAGGTTTGTCGCTAGTTGCCGAGCTCCCCCTCGACCATGCATCCCTTGGCGCGCACAATACCGTGGATTTGGGGAGGTTTTTATAGTGGTCCTCATCCACGCAGACAGGCGGTTAAGCCAAGCCCCCGTGCCCCTGGCGTCACTACCCCGAGGCAGGTCACGACAGTGATATACCTCGGGGGTCGTTGTGCCACCTAGCGGTTTACGGTCTGTGCCATGTTTTGTCAGAGCCTTGTTAGCCGTGGTACTCACAAGTGGCACCACGTTGCCCGGTCCCCACGATCTTGGACGTAAGGTTGGCTTGTCCACCACATGACTGGAATCGCCTAGGCTTTAACCAGTTGTGAGTGGACCTTAAGATTAAGAAGATTATGAAGCAATAAGTACCTTTTTAGAATGCGAAAAATGTTTCAATAAGAAGTAGACTTATAAGTACAACATTTTAGCTAATAATATATTATTAACTTTGAGGAGGACATTCTTTGTGATACATTTTTGTGTTATTTTTTTCCCCAATTCAAGAAGAAATGGTGTGACATAACGAGAGGATAGAAATTGTTAAATGAGGGGTCATTCCACCTGTTAATTCCCTGGAATGTGCGTGGCGTTTCCATGGCACAGTTAATGTAATAATTAATCTCCAGGTCTATTAAATTAAATGACCACTGTGACCTGAATGCAACCTGGGTGTGTAAGGTGTAACAATATGGGATACACAGTGCAAATTATTTATATCTCCCATCCTGTTACATTAACATGCACGCAGTTCCGGCACTGATATAAAAGCGCTTTTCCTATTACAATAATTTTAACTCGTGTTCTTAAAAGATCAAAGCAGAAATGATTAAATTGATAAGACTTTTCGTAGCAAAAAAATTAATTAAATGTAATACTATTAATTACAGTAAATTAAAAATAGGTAAACGTGCTTTTTTTGGAGACTTATTTAAAGTTTATAGACATCAGAATCAGCAGATATTCAAGTGTTTCTAAATAAAGTACCATTAGTTGGAGGGCGTGTGTAGCGTGTAGATGAAACTTGAATATTACAAAAATTTAAATTATTTTCCGAAAATGTTTTTTTTTAACAAGATACAGGATGTTTAAAAGCCGATTTACGAAAAAGGCTTATTAAGAAAAAAATTTCTACAGAGTGGACCAAAAATTATGAATTTTTGTATTTTCTACCATTTCTATTTAATAACCTGTATTTGGAAAAATTATTAGTAAAACCGAAGCACGCAGTGGCAAAGAATCCGAGGTCATATGACACCTTTTTCCTCGATAAAAATTCTAAAGTTTTTTTTTTCTTTTTTCGGAATGCCAGATTTAATGGCTACAAAAAATGCCTTACTTTTAAAAATTCGATCGCACCGTTTTCGAAACTATTCAAATAAAGCGTTTTTAACATTTTTCATTTTTATTATTTCCATTTAATAGTTTAATATAATTACCAACAGTTAAAGCGCTTTATTGTCAATTAAGCTAAAATATGAAGATGAAAATTCAAAGAATTTTTTTTTCGAAAATGTTCTTTAACCGAGATTGAAAACCTTGTTTTGTAAATGACACTTAAACACTCTGTATCTCGGTTAAAAAACATTTTAGGAAAAAAATTATTAATTTTTTATGAAAAAAGGAAAAATTTTCGCCCTCAATAAGCTTAGCCCTCAAACTTATGGTATCCACAGTGGCGTAGCTACCATACCGCCAAACCCCGCGGCCGCAGGGGGGGCCCGACGTCAAGGGGGCCCTAAGCTCTGGACCTCGGCTCGGTCCAAAAAAGAGCCTCAAATCAAAAAATCAAATAAGTATTATTTATTGATTATGAATAATAATTAATAATAATAATATTTATTCATAATCAATAAATATGCAGAGATTCTACGAAGTAAGGGTTGAAAACATAAATTTTAAATAAGTATTACTCGCAAACGTATTTAAACTGATGACATTAAATAACTAATATTACGAATTGAATAATATGATGTTATTTTATGTTATTAGGAAAACCAGCAGCACCCGTTTCCAATCCACTTGTATTGTAGAGTTAATGCCTTTGGGGGGCTGGAAGTCTAGAGTGCTTTGACAATTAATGGAGTTCTATGCTCCTTGTCGGAATAAAAAATGGAAAACCAGCAGCACTCGTTTCCAATCCACTTGTATTGTAGAGTTAATGCCTTTGGGGGACTGGAAGTCTAGAGTGCTTTGACAATTAATGGAGTTCTATGCTCCTTGTCGGAATAAAAAATGGAAAACCAGCAGCACTCGTTTCCAATCCACTTGTATTGTAGAGTTAATGGCTTTGGGGGGCTGGAAGTCTAGAGTGCTTTGACAATTAATGGAGTTCTATGCTCCTTGTCGGAATAAAAAATGGAAAACCAGCAGCACTCGTTTCCAATCCACTTGTATTGTAGAGTTAATGCCTTTGGGGGACTGGAAGTCTAGAGTGCTTTGACAATTAATGGAGTTCTATGCTCCTTGTCGGAATAAAAAATGGAAAACCAGCAGCACTCGTTTCCAATCCACTTGTATTGTAGAGTTAATGCCTTTGGGGGACTGGAAGTCTAGATTGCTTTGACAATTAATGGAGTTCTATGCTCCTTGTCGGAATAAAAAATGGAAAACCAGCAGCACTCGTTTCCAATCCACTTGTATTGTAGAGTTAATGGCTTTGGGGGGCTGGAAGTCTAGAGTGCTTTGACAATTAATGGAGTTCTATGCTCCTTGTCGGAATAAAAAATGGAAAACCAACAGCACTCGTTTCCAATCCACTTGTATTGTAGAGTTAATGCCTTTGGGGGGCTGGAAGTCTAGAGTGCTTTGACAATTAATGGAGTTCTATGCTCCTTGTCGGAATAAAAAATGGAAAACCAGCAGCACTCGTTTCCAATCTACTTGTATTGTAGAGTTAATGGCTTTGGGGGGCTGGAAGTCTAGAGTGCTTTGACAATTAATGGAGTTCTATGCTCCTTGTCGGAATAAAAAATGGAAAACCAGCAGCACTCGTTTCCAATCCACTTGTATTGTAGAGTTAATGCCTTTGGGGGACTGGAAGTCTAGAGTGCTTTGACAATTAATGGAGTTCTATGCTCCTTGTCGGAATAAAAAATGGAAAACCAGCAGCACTCGTTTCCAATCCACTTGTATTGTAGAGTTAATGCCTTTGGGGGACTGGAAGTCTAGAGTGCTTTGACAATTAATGGAGTTCTATGCTCCTTGTCGGAATAAAAAATGGAAAACCAGCAGCACTCGTTTCCAATCCACTTGTATTGTAGAGTTAATGGCTTTGGGGGGCTGGAAGTCTAGAGTGCTTTGACAATTAATGGAGTTCTATGCTCCTTGTCGGAATAAAAAATGGAAAACCAGCAGCACTCGTTTCCAATCCACTTGTATTGTAGAGTTAATGGCTTTGGGGGGCTGGAAGTCTAGAGTGCTTTGACAATTAATGGAGTTCTATGCTCCTTGTCGGAATAAAAAATGGAAAACCAGCAGCACTCGTTTCCAATCCACTTGTATTGTAGAGTTAATGCCTTTGGGGGGCTGGAAGTCTAGAGTGCTTTGACAATTAATGGAGTTCTATGCTCCTGTCGGAATAAAAAATGGAAAATTATTATTGGTTAATCATATTTATACCACGGAGTGTTTTATTTTACAGAATAAATTTATCTATTTCACGTTGTAGTTTATTTAAAAAAAATAAATATGAAACAAGAAAATATGGATATCCTGCACTAAAAGCAAGAGTTTTGATACCCAAAATTAAGATTTTGTTTGTACTAAATTTAATTTTAATGTAGGTACTAATACTTTTAACATAAAAATTGCGACTACATTAAGTATTTTACACAACTTTTCTGGAAAAATTTTAGGAAATTTTAAAAGACCATATAATGACATAATCAGATTAATTATTTTTTTTTAGTTGAGCCATCAGCGATAAAAAACTGTAATTTGGTGTTAATGTGACCAAAATAAATTCGATTTTTCTTTAATACATCGATAGAAATCAATTAAGAAAATCAAAATCGCTTAAAAGAAATATCAAAAAACTAATTACAAGCCTTTAATTAAATAAAATACTTAAAATATGGAAATGACAGCTAGAATGATTGATTTATGGAAGCAATAAAACTATCAGGATTTTGAAGGGCTGGTATAGCACAAATGTTAAGTAAACATATCCTAAGTAAACATTCATAAAAGAAGCCCCATTCGAGTTCAATGGCACATTATTCTGACTGCTTTGAAGATTATTTATGGTAGGTACCTACCCTCATTAGATTTGTCAGTTTTATTGCTCTACCATATATCAATCATTTTACCTGTCATTTCCATATTTTAAGTATTTTATTTAATTAAAGGCTTGTAATTAGGTTTTTGATTTATTTTCATCGATTTTGAGTTTATTAATCGATTTCTATCGGCGTATTAAAGAAAAATCGAATTTATTTTGGTCACATTAACACCAAATTACAGTTTTTTATCGCTGATGGCTCAAATAAAAAAAAATAATTAATCTGATTATGCCATTATGTGGTCATATATTAATTACACAAATCCTCAAAGTTTCAATTTTTTATTTTCAAAATTAACCTCTATTTCGGGGGTGGACATAAGTGATGGACCACCCGGTATATAATATACTAACAAAATTTTAAGTTTTTTCGACTTGTTTTCTACCTAATGCACGAACCACAAATGAAGAAAACTTTAAGTGGGGGCCCGCCAAGAACGTTTGGCGGGGTGGCCTCAAATCTGAAGCTACGCCACTGGGTATCCACTTCATTTAGAGACATCTCCCGGGTTTTTTTCCCCGTAATATTTATACTTAGATAGGTAGTAAATTTTATTTTCAGTAAAACTGTTTTATTTGAAAATTTATACATTTTACGGGGAAAAAACTGGGACACCTGTATATCGTTGAGTTATGGGTATTTGCCGCTTTTAGAGACCAGGTCAGCTTATTTTTAATAAGACAGGCATTTGATTAAATTATTATATCAAAGAAGGGGGTCACTACCCTCTATGCTTAATATTAGTCACAATAATAATAATTATAATTGGAATATCAAGTAAATTATACAAACTTTGATTATTAATAATTAATCTCCATGTAATATTAACCACTCCCAATTTTATAATATATTTATAATCATTGGAAATATTCATGAGCAGTAACGCTTCCCGTAAAGTTTGTTTAATGTTTGCTTTTCTCCAATTATTGTCTACAAGCCAACACGGTTTTTGTAAGTTGTATTTTTTTAGGTTCAAACTGAATAAGTCATTTCATTAACCCTAATAATTACTCTAGTTAATCATTTAATTTTTTTTAGATTTCTACAACATACAGAGAACCGCATTAGGTCAACTAAATTTGTTTTATTTTATACAAACTCAATTAGGAACTGTAATCTAAATTCAATTTCAGCGATGTTTTGAAAATCAACAGAAACTGCTCGAACTCAAATATCTACAGACTTAGTTAAGTTATTCAACTCAATTTACTAAAAGCAATTGCACTAAGTGTAGGTATGTCTGGATATACGTCATGTAACTCGAAATTCGAATATTTGAACATGCTACAGTGATGATGATAATTACAAGCAGGACACTGGAATTAGGATACAAAGTTATAATACCTATGTAGTTGTAGTCACTGCTGCAGTTGTAATTATAATACAGCTTTATGACAGATTTGTGACGACACTACTCAGTTATCCAATATTTGGTGAATACAGCGTGTATCAACAAGATTTACACAACCTAACGGACACGTTATGTAAGTAGATCTAGTCAAGATTTTTTCGCTTTCCGGCTCTAGCTCCGGCATTTTTGAGTTTTAGCCTAAGCAAGAGCTATGGCTGTAGGAACTCCTTGTCTTCAATTACAAATTTCATAGTAGTGTAAGTCCAGTTTCTATCTCTCAGAGATCCCAATCGAGAGCATGACAAAACATTTAAACCACCAACCAACATTTAAACCAGCATGACTAACAAAAAATTTTGGAGTTTGCAGTTTACTTGTAAGGTTAGTGAAACGTAGACGAGGTGCAATTTTTTTCAGAAATCGAAATTGCTTTTTGATCCATTTTTTATACGTAGTAAAATATTTTTCCTGAAACGGTAACTATTTTAAGGCCAGAATTACTTACGTCAGACATTCCTAATAAGGTCTCTCAGAGCTATTATAGACACATGCTTCTGCTTCACTGTTCTCATTTGTATTTTTATTTATTTCAAAAATTATTAATTACCTGCACAAAGTTTGCAAGAATGTTTATGGTTTTGGAACAGCAATAGCTGTAAGAGAACTAGAGTACCTATACGTGCGTTTAGGTACTCTATATATACGTATACTGATATTTTTAAATTTCCCAATTTCTTTTTAGAGCGGTGATTCGGTGGTGGCTGATTCGGATATGTTTCTGCATAACGTGTGCGTCTAATAGTCAAAGTATAATAGGTAAATTCGGATTAAAATGCTGACTGTAATTTATTTAAGATTTACTTAGACTAAAATTATTCCTTACGGAAATCTTGGCCTGCCGGCGGCGTCGGGCTTTCGGCCCTCTATGGCGGGCCTTCGGCCCGTAATGTCAGTAGATCCCAGTCAAAGTTGAAATTTGTCATCAGTTTTTTTTTTGCCGTCAAAGTTAACGCCTGCCACCTCCTTTTTTGTGACTATTTTTTCTATATCGCTCCTGAAGGACCAATATGAGAACTTACGAAAATTCGCGTAGAAATTAGCGTCCAAAATATGACGTCCCAAAGTTTGAGAGTAACTTGGATCGTTACTAGTATTTACTGTAGTGTTTTCCCTATGTTACCTTTCCTATGAAATACTAGTGTACAA
Organism: Malachius bipustulatus; assembly: GCA_910589415.1. Lineage (NCBI taxonomy): Eukaryota > Metazoa > Arthropoda > Insecta > Coleoptera > Melyridae > Malachius > Malachius bipustulatus. The sequence goes on from OU342635.1 coordinate 35,991,419, forward strand.
TATTTCACTAAAATGGTTGAGTTTTTAAAAGGTTTTCAATTTATTAATGATGATTGTTAGCCATGGTACACCTACCCAACGATGAATAAATAAAAACGCAATTATAGGTCAATGGGTACAACATTTATTTTAATAGTCTGCCTACCGGTTTCGGGCAAGGTCACCCATCATCAGGACAACTGAAAGTATAAGTTGAGTAGGACGATGGTAAATTTTTTCAAACACTTTAGTGTGTATCGTTAAGATGAAAAATTTACCATCCTCTTCAACTTACTTTCAGCTGTCCTGATGATGGTTGACCTTGCCGGTAGACAGACTATTTTAATAAATTTTATACCCAGTGACCTACAATAATTGCATTTTTATTAATTCAATTTGTTGACTCTTTGAATAATTTTTAGTCCGTGAAATCTTCAAATTGTTTATAATAAAAATTCAAATTATGTATTAACATGAAAAAACAACACAATTATTATTATACAGGGTGTTAAAAAATTACGGACAAACTCTTCAGTACATTGTAGGGGACACTCAGTACAGTACGGGAAAAATAATTTAAAAAATTCTGGTCTTCAATTTGGTGACATAAAAAATGCCAAAGTTAACATTTTACTATCTTTGTTTTTCAGTATTTGCAAAAAAATAAATGATTTTACAGATATAAAAAGGGTACTTAAATCGTTATCAATTAAAAAAATTGCTTAAAATGTATTACTGGCTTGGAAAATTTAATAAGATTTTTTTTCTTTTCTAAGATGCTGAAAAAAAAGCATTTGGCAACAACGGTTTTGATACCTTGACTACATACATTGTTAGAAATTAAAAACAGAAAATAAAAAAGAAATTGGGAAATTTAAATATCAGTAAGTTGATCAATGACACACACCCAAACATGTTGATATATCTCGTAAACGAAGGCCTAAATCAAAATGATATAAGAGTAAGGATAGTAAAACAAATAAACGCTCAGTCAAGAAAACCATACATCAGAGCCATAGGCGTACGCAGAAAAATGTTGGGGGGCCAAGGTCTACCATAAACCCCCTTTCGTGCGCTCGCGCTTGGATTTTCTTTGATTTTTTTTTCCTAAAAATGTGTGTCTGCATAAGAAAGAAGGCTGTGCAAATTTTCAAGTGAGTATCTTAAAAAATAACGGAGTTATCGATAAAAAACTTTTTTTTTATTTAAAGTATGACAACCTGTATCTTGAAAATGGGACGCCTATGTGAAAAATGGCATAAGGAAAGTGTCATTATTATTGGCCCAACAATCTGTGGCCAAGAGCTTGACCTCCTTTTTTGTAACACCCTGTATAGGAAAAATTTGTTTTGCGGTTATCTGAATGGGCCTATGTAGATATCACTTAGCGTACATGAACTATTTGAACTGAACAACCTTTTTTTGGCAACTTTAATAAGAGATGGCGGTACAAATTTATTGATCCTGCCAGATATAACTAGCTCTGATTGAATAATTAACACACCTATGGTGAAACCTCGGGTGAAACCAAAACCTTATTGGGAAACTTTATGAATTCCCAAAGAAAATTGAGCAACAATTAAGACCAAATCGGAGTTGCGAACAAAAGGTTTTAATATGCATTTAAGTAGCAGTTCATTAGGGCTTCATAGCTAATGTATCAGTTAGGTATTAGGATTAACAAAACTTCTTCAATCCAGAGACTTTATTAGCCTCGATATTGATTTCCATTCATTCGTTGTATAATAATTTATTAAAAATTAAAGCGGAAAATGTCTTAAGTTGACCTCTGAAAACACTTTTAATTGGCTTTATATTCAATAAGTCATCCGCTTTAATTTGTGCGCTGAAGCTAAAGAGGGAAATACGTCACAATAAACCGTTTCAGCATATTTTCTATTATCTGCTTCTTGCAATTATTTATTAACTTCGCATGACTGATTTTCAATTTCCGTTGAACGTATCCAAGTCATTCTAGCGAATTTTTAATATTCAAATCTAAAACCGCGATAGGTATAGATATTATGAAAAACGCATATGATATTCTATGAATCACCTTTAGCTTTAGATCAAGCTTGATGGTAGGTTTACAAATGTAGCTTTCAGATTAAAATTCCCCTGGAAAACATACGTACGTATAGTATTCAAGCTTAATAATAAATCTGTGATTACTTTCATGCTCACATGAAAACGCTGTAAAATTCCTCTTTAAATTTTTTACGTTTTTTAGGTAACACGCAATTTTGACCTGCATATTTCATAATACGAATATTAGCCTCTACTCTCTGAAATTGGTATATACGTACGTGAGTTCCTTTCTATTTTAAGAAGTGCCGTTCTTCCCACAGGAATACAGTGTATAAAAGACTCGCTTTCTACAGCCATACAAAAATTTTAAATAGAATAGAATTGTCAGATAATAATATAAGATTTATTATTAATAGTTTATTATACAGTGTGAGTAGAAAATAGATGATGCACTACGTAACTGTTGTCACAGTAAATATCGATTGGTTATATAAGGTCAGGAAGTACAAATCTGATCTAGAATCCTGCACGCGAGCCCTGCAGCTCCCAATATAGGATTAAAAGGATCAGGAGCTCCCAGCAGGATGCGCCGGGTTTAATCGCCATTGGCGGATTCCATGTGGTCGTGCCTGGAATGTTAAATAGGAGACAAAGGGGATTAGTCTAGGAAAAGCGTTTGATTTTTTTTGCGATTTCCATTTGCAATTTCCAGTTGAAGATGACTAGAAAACTTAATTTTGTAACGAGTTTTATATTATAATTGATAATAGGAATTATTTACTTTGATTAAAATTTTAATGAGATAGTTGTATTATTACGATATTCACTATGGACTGGAAGATAAAAATAATCCAGGGCTTTGTTTGACTAGGTAATTATTCACTTACCGCTTATATTTACGCTTATTTTATTTTATTTACCTCAACAATTTATTTATACCGGCTCTATTTGTGTGTTTATGTCTTTTCGAAAGGCCCTCTTTCCATTAGCTACTAATCTGGTAACTTTCCATCTAAGTTTCAATCTTTTCATTTGAAAGTTTCAGTTTTATTATTTTAAACTATGTCCAAATGATTGATCAGTATGCTGTGTATTTATGCAACCTGCGATTCGAAGGCAGCTCACTTTGACAATAAAGTTTACTTACTTTTATCAAATAAAGGTGGTTCGAAAATATAAGAAAGTTAATCAAAATATAACAGGTAATACACTTACTAACGATCTTCATATCTGTTAAAAGAATAACACATTCCGGATTTAACCACAACTTGATTCGTCATATTTTCTCCTACCAGCTGGTCTTCAGGTTGCTCTCCATAGCTTCTTGAATGCCATAATCTTGAGTATAGGTTTCACAATTACATATTTCCCAATTTCTCCCCTTTTTCAGCAACCTCAAGTGAGCATGTCATTTTCATTCACTCAAGCGAGCATATCCATACAAGGTAAAGCTTCTTACCAAATCTCCGATCTCCGCCACTGGATTTAAGAATTTTTCTTTGAGAGTATTAAATAATGTACTGAAATGGATCGTACCTAGGTAGGATGGTAAGGAAATTATTTCCATCTCCCTCGTTAAATCAGCCCAAATCGAAATAGCAAACAGTGCAAGAATAGATACGTAAATACCTAAAGGTAAAATTGTTAGAAAATTAAAACGCAGCCACCCGCCGTTACATCAAGTAAACGATCCCCGTCAGCTCATTAAATATTCAGAAACATAGAATCGCTCTAGCTGGTCATATTCAAACACGGAACAGCAAGAGAGCGGCCACCGCAAGGGTAACTAAATATTGCCAGATGTCTTTATAAAAGACACTCTCGACCCGCGTGACGAAAGGATGAGCTGACCTAGAAACAGACCGCCGAGTGGAAGATTTTTGTGAAATCACGGATCAAACCCCTTGCAAAGACAATAGAAACTCCGTTAGGTATTACACCCACGAAAATGAAAATTATACCAATCGATAAAGCGAATAAATAAATGGCAACAGCCGAAAGTTCCTCATAATCCTGGAACAACAAACAAGCGAAAATGCGAAATGAAAGTTAAGTCGGTGGAATTATAATAGATAGGAACAATGGAAAAGACGACAACGCGTCGGCCGATTTGAAGGAAAATTTAGGTAGTTGAAGTTCAGGACAATTCAGTAAGGTAGCCGCGAGGTCAAATCGCCAAGTTTCGTGATTAGGGAAATATGACAAGAAACAAATCACGATATGAGGCAGTGCCAATAAGGTGCATTGTTGCGTGGTGTTTAGAAAGCGGACCACTGCTTCTATAAAAGCAGACGTCTTACAGCAGCTCCAGACAGATTGAGATCAGCTTCCGAGCAGGTCAAATCTGACTTCCTAACCCTTTATACGGTACCCAGAGATGGCCTAGCGGACTCCGGGATACCTAATACTTATCTAAATCTGAAAATTCGAATCCAGAGATGGCATAGCGGACTCCGGTCGAATTTCCCTTATCTACCTTGGAAAAACACCAGTTAAAAACCCGAAAGGGACAAAATATCGTTTCACGCCAATTTCAAATCACAATTCTACATTTCCTCAATAAAATTCGAATCCAGAGATGGCCTAGCGGACTCCGGTCGAATTTCCCTCATCTACCTTGGAAAAACTCCAGTTGAAAACCCGAAAAGGGCAAAACAATCGTTTCCCGTCAATTTCTAATCACAATTCTAATAAAACTCGACCAGAGATGGCATAGCGGACTCCGGCCGAGTTTCCTTTACCTATCCCGGGAAATCCCAGTGAAACATATTTCATTCGCATCTCGAACTCAATATTCGCAATTGGCGGCTTCTCTTCGAACCAATTACTAATAAACACTAGTAGAAACACTAGTAGATGGCAAAGCGCCTATCCTGAAGGAATTTCCTTCACAAATTAGGGAAAATCCATTGAGAAAATAGTTAGGGAAGATCTCTCTTCGAAACGAAATCCACATCAATAAATAAACAGATTCGCCCAATCCCTGAGCGCAGATCCCATTTTAATTCGAGTAAAATAATCAGTTAGGTAGGTATTAGGCGGCACAACAAGTAGTAGGTACCTACGCAATTACGTCAATAAATAGAAAGATCCCGGCAGGAAAGGAATACTTCAACAAATAATAACAAATTCACGTATAGGAAATTGAGATAGAGCTAGGAAGAAAATGGACCCAGGTCAGGAATAAAATAACCTGTGAATAATAATTAAAGCGGCACGTTATTAGAAATAAACCAAGTAGGCAATAAATGTCCCTTTAAATTATACGATATTAGAAAGTGAAAGCTAGCAATCCCTCACTATTATATTCCACCATAAAGGAAGATCGTGTAGCGGAGCACCCCCAGATACCGATAGAACAGGTCTAGATAGAGCAAGGCAGCGTTGTCAGATGTAGCATCTACTACTCGCAAATATTATCAGGAAATACCAGTTCCATTACAATAACCGATTAGGATTTATAATAGGTACTCGATTATCACACGTTGGGGGAGGGATTCATCTCGATGTCCAGATGAAGACCTCCGGTGAACCAGTAAAAGAGCATGACTCTTTAAAGTGGAAATCGTGGAGCGCAACAGGGCAAAAGCACCCTCAGAGTAGGACAGAGTAAAACAAACCAAAGCAGGGTTGTCAGGTGTAATAACCGCCCTCACATATCAGGAAATCCAATAACAAAAATAAAGTTAGGACCATGAATTGCAATTCACAAATAAATATCCAAAACAACTCAAGAATAAATTAATCTCGAGTATGGGAAAGCCAAGCAAGAAAGTCAAGAAACCAAAGTATCATTATAAGATCGTTTTTCCGAAGCTCTTCTATTCGAACAGAGACAAAATTGTCCTGTGCAATCAACCCAGGTATTCAGTAAAATCTCCACATCCACAGTTGATCAAAGCGACAATATAAAAACTCTAATGACCAATCAAATAACTCATTGCCTCGTGAGGCAAGGCAAAACAAACAGGTTGCAACCAATAGAAAAACAATCAGTACTGTCAACAGTACAATTGTAATCCCGCAAACAAGCCGGCACCAGTAGGTCCAATTACAAATTCCAGCATTTCTATCAGTACTGACTAGTTAGGGGTAGAAACCAGGGACACGGTGGAATCGATGGTTGGTCTCGATATCCGCAAATATGCCGGTTCCAGGAGGTACCAAACTAAAAATTCCAACACTTCAATTCTTCGCCAGGTAGCCCACAGGGGCAAAAAGTTAATCAAAAGGTCAGACCAAAGTAAACAAACAAGGTGTACCAAATAACAATAATACGAGTTATCAAGCAGGTCACGAGTAAAAATAAACGGAGGTGAAATAATTCACGCTCCCAGGTAAATCAACTGTGAAAATAAAATCATTAAATAAAAGAGAATCGGAAGGAACGATTTTATAAAAGATACGAAAACATTCAGGAGAAGTGGCAACCCCGTACTCGAATAAACACTCGAGAGGCAAGACCATCTTAAACGGCCCGAATCGCCGTCTCCGAACACGAACCGCTGTAGCTCGGTAACCGAACTGCCACCAGCCGTCTGGGCGCGATATTTAACCCGAGTCCGACCCACAGGACGACTCCGCTAGATATACAGGGTGATTCTCCCGGTTGAAAATACACGATAATTTCGTACGAGGAATTGAGTAGCTAAACAGACATTCCCGCCATATCCCGGATCGTCTGAAACCAAAGTGGTTGTATTCTTTAATTAATTCAAGCAGTTGCTTGAAATGAAATCAAAGAAACTAGAAAAAGGAAATTAGGTAAAGAAAATCGTTGAATAGGTACCAGACAGACATTTCCGCCATATACCGGATAGTCTGTAACCAAAGTGTTACAGTCTGGGGTAGTCTGTAAACGAAACAAAAGCAAAATGAAATAATAAGAAAGCAAAGGTGTGCAAAAGAGTGGAATCCGAAATATATTAGAGTTTGAAAAATGCATGAAAGGGATTCATCATTCGCTTTCCATTGTTTTGTACTCTCTATGCAAAATCACAGCCCCTCTCGCCCTTCACCATTTTACACTCCTTGCAAACGAATTCTCTCGCTCATCATACGCTTTTATACATCTGACAGGAGGTCCACAGTTAACAACAAGTCTCAGTAAAATTCCCCGCTTTTCTGTGGGAAATTCTAATCAACCGAGATACCATGAGTCATAGTAGGTTCTTTTGCGCATCCGTTTCGGCCATAGTAATCCTGGCATACCTCAATCAAAGAGCAGGGGTGACTACGGTAAAAACTACGGTAAACACAACGTAAGAAAACACAGCGGTCCTATTAGGAGAAATTCGGAAAACTAGACGATCACACACTGGCTTTTCGCCACAGAGCAACGGGCTCGGGTCCTCTCCGTTACAGTACTTCAATTATCAGTACAACGACTGTCAAAAATTTAGAGTTATTCTGATCAACCAATGTTTAGGTATTCAAAAAATATTAAATTTTTGGAACACTGTAATATCTCGGAAACTAAAAGTTTCAGCGACCACAAAAAAGTCCACAGGACATTTTTCGCCTATTTTTGCATTTCCTACATGCCCTTTTTAAGTTTGTAACACCTATTTATTACCACCCTGTATTCGTTACAGAATAGGTGGGTTTTAATCTATTTCCAAAGCATGGAATATGGTCCTTTATTTTATAGTGGAATGGATGAATTAAATTAAATGATTGAATTGAAAATGAAAGGGTAATCTTCATTTAAAGACCATAGTTTCTTCAAAAGATATGTTCAAAACTGTGTTAGTTGTTAGTGAAATGCATTTTATTATATTTAAATATCTAAAATAAATCAACTTTAAAAAACAATAAATCCCAGTAGGTACTAGCTTGCTTCTTCAGGTATCGATTGATCTGTTAAAAGTCCAACATTGCTTTCCAGGATAGTTGATGCAGCCGAGTTGTCGAACATGGATATTTTCCTTTGCTTTATTTGAGGAATAAAGCCAGTTTTGAAGTTCTGGAAATGAAAGTTTTTATAAGCTAAAATATCAAACGTTGGGGAAAGTACGTACTTCGAATATCGAACCGGGTCCTTTTATCACGTAGTAAAGTGCATATAGAGGGACCCAAATCATTGATGAGAAGCTTATTCCCAGACCGACAATATCGGCCCAGTTTGGGTAGTTGTAGTTACCATACGTCAATCTCTGATATTGTACGCATTGACTTATGAATATTGACTGGAATATAATTATTGAAAATTAACAACTTTATAACACCTCTTATGATCATAATAATTATTATTATTATTATCAATAAAAAAATACAAGGTCCGATCTGAACAGGCCTGGCTATATAAGCCGTTTACTTTTAATTGACGAAGTAGAAGTCCATGTTTCGGTGACAGAAATCATTCCGTATAAAGTCTTTCCAAAGTAAAATGTTGATTTTTAAGACTATTGCCAAATCAGTCGTTGTCATCCCAAATAGTGTTTAATCTTGGAATGATTTGGTGGTCTCTTATATTGGGCTTTTCTCTTATAAGTTGCCTGGATTGTTTTATCATTACGAATTTTTTCTTCAACTTTCATAACACAAAAACATAATTTCAAAGCCTCCTACTTGGTCAATAAAAAGTGAACAGCTTCTAAATCGATCTATTGTCAACAATTTATTTCTAAATTGATTTTATAATATAAACATTAAAAATTATTCGACTTTTCCCTTGAAAATTTAATCTTGAACCAGGTATCAAGTATTTTCGATACAGATGCTAAGGAGGTATCGACCGTCAAAAGACTAAATTTAAGAACTTTAAGTGGCGTTTTAAATTATATATTCCAGATTGATGTCGTTAAAAGGTTACCGATTTCGTAGTTATTTAAAAATATTGAGGCAAAAGCTCGTGAAAGTATGCTTTCTCGTAACGTCAAGAAGATAAATAATTTAAAACCTATGTAGATAAGAGCATCTCTTGTCTTGTAAAGTTATTATAAAAATATGCAATCCAGAGTGAAGTTTTCTACTTCAACAAAGAACACTACAAGATATCTTGGCGAATATTTTAAATTTAACTTCAACCATTTTCGCAGTTACTAGAATTTTTATATCCACATCTTCCGCGTTTATTACAATTCTTACGAGAGCCCTTGTAATATCCTCGCAGCACAAAGATAATAAAATTCATTTAGTGGAAAAATAAAGGTTAGTAGATTCCGTAATGCTTATGAGAGTTTTCTGAGGGAAATATATAAATAAATACTAACAGCAGCTTTCATGTATAACATCAAGAAAAATTACAAGGATTAGGTACCTATATCCCCTTGCCTATCTATAAAAATATTACATCTTACATCTCTTGTCCTAATTCACGGTATATTTTTGAGTGTATATGGACTTGATTATTTAATTTGATTAGCTTTATTGAAGTTATTTATATATATTAGACTGCTGACGAATTAATTTTCTCTCAAGACAGACGCTCTACGTAGCAAATCAATGGCCTCTAGACAGCAACCACGATTAAAGTGTGCTCATCTGTTAACTGTGTCAATTATTGATACCTCATTGTACCCTGTGAGGTGGGACAGACTGGGAAATTTTTTCCAACTTGTAAATTGACGAATCTGCTGTTATTTTTTTCAAACTTTCGTAAATAGTAATCAGAGTTTCGCTACCTCGTGTTTGGTATTCAGAGTTTGACCCCATCTATTTTCGTCATTGTTTAAAAAATCATTTACATTTGTAATAAAAACCCATCCAACAATCCCACACGAAGAACTCATTTAATTTTTACGAGAAAAATCATTTCACTCACACAATATCTAATAAATAAGTTACTCACCAACATAACTAAAGGAGCACAATATTTCCAACAAATCACTAAAAATCTATTGGGTCTTATACCCATCATTTGTTCAATGGAATCACTTAGATTATCCACTCCAAAAATCCAAGATATTCCTATAGTTTGAAAAAAGCACACCCATAGTAACGATATTCCACTGGCAGAATAATAATCCATAAGTTGAAAAATATACATCCCACCCTATAAAAATAACAAAAAACACTACAATAATAAAACATACCGCATCAACTTACATTAGTAATCATAGGAATCCCAAGTAGGAACATCGCGAAACAAATCCCAACAGTCAGTTTCGTGCGATGGGGTCTCAGCTCTGTCGACCAGTTATCAAGAATTCCAGTGATGAACGATTCTACCAAACAAAACTCGCTGTCGATGCCTAAAATCTTTAACAGGATTAGTTTAACCAGGATCTTTGTCCGAATTAACAAAGATAAACGAGCACTACTTACCATTAACATAATGAAGAACGTGATAGCCCAGAACGCTGCTCCAGGAAATTTCAATACCACCTCTGGGTAAGTTAGGAAAACCAATCCAGGACCACTGCGAACCACCTGCCCCACTCCTGTTCCTTGCTCTAAAGCTAGATGACCCAGGATGGAGAACGTTACAACTCCAGCCAGAATTGATGTCAGTGTATTAACCACGCAGGTAATCATTGCATCTCTATTCAAAAACAATGAAATATAAGTGCATGTATATTTATATGTACATGCAAGAGTTTATTATTTTGAGAATAGATACTAACTTATAGCAGTTGTGATGGAAGCTGTTGTAGGATCCCAAAGCTGGTAAGGCACCACAGCCAATACTATAGGCAAAGAATATTTGAGTGGCCCCGTCCATCCATGGTCCAGGTGTAAGCAGCTCCTCCCAGCGGGGTGTTACATAGTAGAGGAGACCATCAGCAGCGCCATCTAACGTTACGGCACGACCCAATAATATCAGCAAAACAACGTAAGGAAAAAGGGCGCTGAACCATATCACCTAGAATTTACATATTGGGTTAAATCACATATGACTATACAACATAAGAATACAATACAAAAAAGTTATTTTTGCGTTGGTTCTTTGGTAATATATTTGGGTAATAATTCAAAATTTTGGATTAAACAACGGTAAATATTTTTACAAAAGTTTAATGTTGGGTCTGAAACTGTGGGTCTTAAAATCTCAATAAAATGTCCTTTTTTAATAATGAACTTAAAAAAAGAATAAAATACTCCAAAAATATTCAGACATGTAATAGCAATCCAAAATCAGATCATGAGATCAAAAAATTAATTGTTCCAAGGTTTTTTTTTATTATTATTTATTAGTCCTGCTTAAATACTGTGGGGTTATTCGGGTAACCTTATTTAAAGATTTTATTAACTTTTAGGTTTGGGGCTACATTTTCCGACTAGACTATTATTTATTTGGTTCCGCCCTGATTGAGGTGTAAAATTGATAAAAGTTTCAGCATTTTTTCTTTTTTAAGCCTACTATTTTATGTAGGTCTCTGACAGTTTGAGATCCGAAGACATAAATATTTTATACTATTGCCCGTATTCACAAACGATAATTTCCAAAATAATTACGTAATCAATTATCTCCATCTCATTCTATTGCAAAAAAACTGTATATCTCCATCTCACTCATTTAAATAATTACGTAATTATTTAGGAAATTATCGTTTGTGAATACGGGCATATTTCTTTTAAATCGGTAATCATCCCTGATCTTGAAAATGTTGAAAGTGCAACTCGATGTCTCCAGATTTTGTAATCACGTAAGTACATTTATTATAATATAATAGATCACGTTTCATGGATATTAGTAGTATAGATACGAAAATTTGTATTAAAAATAAAATTTATTTTCGCAAGAGCTTTACCACGTTTTAAGCAATTCAATTTGAACAACGAGTTGAAAATTCTATCCAACTACACGAACAAGAAATTTGAGCTAAGATTAGTTCTGGAAAGATTAACACAATATAAGTTGTCGTGAATTATAAAACCTAATTAGAAACCCGGGCACTATTTTATTATTCAAAAAATAAACGTCTTTATTAAAAGTAAAGCACAGGGACGGGAAATTCTAGACAGTAAGAGCTTTTGCTGAAATTCACTTACCTTGCCGCTTTGATGTAGCCCGTTTCTAATTATTAAATAAATTAAAAGCCACCCAAGCATAAGACATACAAATAAGTTCCACTGAATTCCTCCGATGTCTTCAATTCGGCCTGATATTCCCAAGACTTTATGACTTTAAACAAACAAGAAACACAAAATCAGTAGTAATTCTTCACGTCTATAAAACCATTTAATGAGCATGAAGAGATACCCATTTTACATTATTATACTCACTCAAAAAACTCCTCAACAGACGTCGTTGTTCTTGAATGATTAGCAACAAGAGACTTATTCAACAAAGAAGAATGACACTTGTCACTATTCCACCAGTTATCTAGAATTATCAAAAGCTTTGTTTTCAACTTCAGTGTTTCCCGACTTAAAATTCATTTATACTCACCGCATTCAGACCAGGGAAGTTCAGGCAAAGTAGCTAAAGTACTGATGATGTAAAATAAAGTCCATGCTATAATTACACAGTAATATATATCCAGAAGAAAGACGATTGTCATTGTAGCATAGCCTACACCTTTCAGGATTGGACAGAGTTGACCCACAAAAGTCATCCCACCAGAACCAAGGTATTGACCGATCGCTACTTCTTGGAAAAATAGGGGAATACCGCAGAATATCATCGCGATACCATATGTTATCAAAAACGCACCTGAAACGATATATTATTCATTACAAAATACGTAATTTTGACAAAATTTTCTCAGAATTTTGATACAATAGCCGGATACAATAACCACCGAAATGATAATACAACTTTTTACTGGCACTTTATATAATAAGATTTATTTAAAGTTATTTTAATATTTTCTGGTCAAGATCACACTATTTAAGATTATTACGTTTAAATGTACGTTTAGAATATACTTTGGTTGCAGAAAATCTAAAATAAATATTAATCTCTTCAACCATCTTAAGAAAGCGGTTCTCAAAAGCAAAAGAGGAAATTTTATATTAACTATCCTCATTAATATACCCTACTCAAATACTCCAGTCTACATGTAAGAATAATGAAGGAATTCAAGATTCCAGAAGTTGATATTTAGCTAACGTGGCAGGTGCATTATAAAATAATGCAGATCCATTAACCTCGGTGCAGCTTCTTTAAACTCCTTTATATCACGTGGAAGCTATAACCATGCTCCTTGTATTGATCCTTGCTGGGTTGCCAAAATGGCTGCAATTTATTTTTACTCCTCTATTTCATCCACAAAAACTTCAAGTTGATATAAATAATTGTAACTTTTTTATGACATCATTACCATTATTTTGGTAATTTAAAGATAATGAATGATCTAGGAAAAATATTGCTTATTTGATTGAAGAGTGGAGAAGTAAATACTGAAAAAAAGAAGTCTGAGGAAAATATTTTCTTCGAACTTTCAAACCGTATGAAAAAATGGTTTGTTGCACTTCAAGGCAAACTTAAGGAGCGGCCGGTAGCTCAGCGGGTTAGAAGAGCTGTCAGCTAATATGTTGGCGCTGTTACAGCGTGGGTTCGAATCCCACCAATGCCTTGGTTGTTGTTTTCGTCTATAAAACTATTTGTACAGGGTGATTCATTATAATGTCGCCCCCCTTTAACTTTGTTATTTCATGTGTCCCAAAAAAATTAAAAGTAGGGTTATGTAGGTGCTAAAAAAGACTTTTTTATACGTGTAACAAAAATTTGAAAATAGATCAGTATACAGGGAAAACCAAAAATTAAATTTTTTTTTCAATGGATCACCCTATATATGAATTTATTTTTCGATTCCTCGTAAAATTCTAAGCATAACTTATATAACATACCGTATACCTAAATTCAATGACTTCTGAAATATTCGCATTTGAAACATCATCAAATATTTTTTCAAGCAACTGTTGCAAATCAAGAAATCTAACAATAAAATGCTCTACTGGGCCTCCATTTTTTTCAACACATTTTATAAGGGTTTATAAGGGTTGTTCGCATTTTCTCCAATGAATCTGTTATGAATTCTGGGTTATTTTCATTTAAATTATTAATTTCAATCCGTATCAAATCTTTAAGATGATCGAGGTTTTCAATTTGGTAGTCATATACACACGGTTTTTTAAATAGTATCAAATGCGAATATTTCAGAAACTATTGAATTTAGGTATACGGTATGTTTTATAAATTATGCTTAGAATTTTACGAGGATTCGAAAAATAAATTCATATATAGGGTGTTCCATTGAAAAAAAACTTAAATTTTTGGTTTTCCCTGTATACTGATCTATTTTCAAATTTTTGTTATACGTATAAAAAAGTCTTTTTTAGCACCTACATAACCCTATTTTTAATTTTTTTGAGACACATGAAATAACAAAGTTAAAGGGGGGCGACATTATAATGAATCACCCTGTACATATATCTACAAATTTGACTGTGGCTAAATGAGCTAGTACTCGAAGCCAAATTAGCAGAGTGGAGCGACTGTGTCTTACCTACATAGTTAAGACAGATGTTGCCTCTTTAAGACAAACGGTAACTCCACTTTCCCTGAAAGCAAGTAATCGTAGTGGAAAGTCGGCATGGCGAGTAAGTCATAGCTAGCTCGTTCTCAGACTATGACTCACAGCTAGATATTCGTTATTAAAACTTTGTTCGATCGAAGTAAAGTGAGGCTGACTGAATACATGGGTAGAAGCCAAAAAAGGAAGAAAGAAGAATAAATTTTTGTTCCAACAATTCTTAGTTAGTAGTTTTCTTATGCGTTTAGTATGAATACTGTGTAGAGTGTAAAAATAATAGCTGATAAATAATAAATCGAGTCTGAACTTACTGTATAAACAAACTTTAAAACTCAAAATTCGTTACAATAATAATTATTGAGAAAAGTGTGAGGTGTAAAGTTTTAAATAAAATTTCAGGTCTCTTATACATTTGATGTATCCTGTAACTCCTATACAAGCTTGACAACGCAGAATTCATTGGTACAACAGACCATCATTCTTGAGCACAAAAGTATGCAAAATTCCACGGCACTAAAGCTGAACTTCGAAGATAATAACGTTTTAAGAACAAAAAATGCAAGAGTCTTCAAGATAATTTGGCCTGCTAGTTTGGAAGGAAAACGTCAAGAAAATGTGGCCAAAATTAAACAAAGTCTTCTAGATGATTCCACCTCTCAAAAAAATATGGTCACTATAGAAGGAACAATTTCAGAAAATAGTGTCGCTACAGAGAAAATAATGCTGCAAATGGTGTTCCGAAAAACTCCCAAAACTCCGAAAGCTCCGAAAAACGATAAATTTCTGCGTGTATTCAGGAAAATTCGACTGTTATGGAAAAAAAGATTTCAGCAAGGTCTGCCGCGCTAGAACAAAAGTTTTGGGCCATCATCCAAGAAAGTTATTTTAGCTTATAAACTAATCTTACTTCTGCTAATTTAACAATTTAGTTAAAAAATGTTAACATATTTCAATGTCTTTAGATAAAATCAGCATCCTGTATATCTTTATTCCTTTTATGTAATTAAGGAGTATACTTATTGTGTTTAATCGGAGCCCTATTTAGAAAACATCCAGCAACTTCTTCCTGTTCAGCAACGTCATTATCTTCTTGTTGATCTTCATCTTCACTTCAAAGAGTACGTTCCGCAAAAAACGTTCTGGATACTGTGCTCTGAAGCATCCCTCTCTCTTCTCTGATACCTTCTTGAAAACAGAATATGCAGACAATTCTCATTAAAAAGGACCTCCTAGTTTTTTCTGCATTTCTCAGGATAATTTATATCCAAACCTCCTACTTTTTCCGCATAATGGTAAACGGTAATGATAAAGTCCCCAAAGTCATAGTTTTTCAAGTTTCTTATTCTTGAAGTGAATAAATAAGTCCATTTCTCCCAATTTTGAAACTACCATTGATTTCATTGCTCGAGTAAATACCTACTCGTATAATGTTAATTAACATCATAACACAATGTATTTTTTTTAAACCTATTTTTAACACCATTACGGGCACAAATAAAGACAATACTTAACAATAATGGTGTATAATTTTGTTAAATTACTGATATTTTCTGTTTGTTAGACTTGTTGCTTTTGACGTGAGTAAATAAACGTCTCCGTTAACAATAACAGGCCTACAGACATTGTGGCTTATGTTTCATATTCCACAGATAAAGTTAATAATTTTTGTATTGTTTACTTGACCTGGAAGCATGGATGGAAGAAGACTGCAAAGGTGGTTGATGCCTTTTAGAAGTCAGATTTTCCACAGGTACGACACCAACATCGATAATCCCCCTATTTCATTGTACAGGATAATCCAAAATGGAAGATGCAAATTTGATCCTGGGAGATGGTTTGAATATAATATTCGCGATAAAACAACCCTGAGCTACAAGGACGAGATCCTCCATAAATAACGTTTTAGGTTTGAAAATTAACAACAGCTTGAATTTGCCGGAATTAACTCTCGCATGCTTTGGAATAATTCCTTTGTTTGGTGGTTTGGTTAGAAAGGGTACAATGTATCTCCAAGGAGGAGGCGTGGTTGGAGCTAGATTTACACGTTAACCTCATAGCCTGGCATATATTACACGTTCTGCACGTGGTGTTGACAATTTACATTTCCCATAAGAAAGGGGTATTAAAAAAAATACATGTCGAGGAAAGTTTAGCAATAAATTTAATAGTTCCTTATCCAAACCATGTTTAATTAACCAAAGGGTACTAAATTTAAAAGCCGAAAATATCTCTTTGAATTAGTTTTCAAGTCAACTTAATAGTTTGAACTGCACGAATTGCGTTCCAGTTTAAAGAAAAATAAAGCAATATTTTCAACTTACAAGATGATTATTGTATTCATTACTCGATGAATAAAAGCTCTATAAAAACTTGAGTTACTCGATCAATATAATCAAATCTATTTCTGAATTAGGACGAAAAGGGAGTGCTGGAGGGATAATTTTGCAATTGATACTGAAAACTTCACGAATAACCAGAAAATGTTTTTTCCTTGACAAGGAGGCATTACAAATAATTCAGAACTCTGATGAAAAAATTTGTAAACTCAGCAGACCTGTTTGAAATTCCTTCATAGTATGCCTGCAGGATGTAATTGGCGTTTCATCTTACAACAGTGTCCTGAAGTTTGAAAATATCATTCTGTGAAACAATAGAAGCAAAAATAAATAAACTTTCCGCAATTCGGTATATCACTGTTTCCTAAGCCAGTTTTCAGTCTTTGTTCGGGAGATATTTGTAAAGAAATATTTCAATTTAAATTTTGTTCTTTTAATGCTGTTCACACGATGTAAGGATCGCGCTCACTTTATGCTCCAGAAAAATCCGTCCGTGAAGGCATCTCGCAATTCAATCGAGTAGGGCACAGTAAACCAGCACTAACCATTACCAGAAACGATCGACAGAGAGTGTGTTTGTCGAGAAAAATATGAGCGGCAATATTTTAATATTTACACCTGATCGTGCTGGTCCGACCTAATGTGCGAACCGGTACTTACATAGACCTGCAAAAATATGGAACGATTCGTGTTTACTCGTCTGAACTCTTCCTCTTCTTCTTCACACAACATAGTTGTAAAAAAAAATGTCTACCTCCGAACTACACACTCTCATTTTGCACACTTAACTACTACTAGAAAACCGAAAATTTGTTCCTGGCTAAAGTTACCTGTTGGAACTATTTTATTAATGGAATAGACATAGAACATAGACACTTACTTATCCCTAAATATTGATGCACTATGAGCGGGAATATTTTCTTGATAGACAGGATTGCAGGATGAAATTACACGGGAGATCATAGAACTGCAAGTTCTAGAGTTAGAGACTCTTGCCATGTCGGTGTAATCAAGGCAATCAATTCTGTACGTACGAAGCTCAGAGAAATATTGATGTGATGTGATACCTCGGTTTGATATGTAGTTTTATTGTTCTATTATGATGGAATAATCCTCAGAGGAACAGAATCCATTGAAACAACTATAATAAAGTCAGGTATCTATTATTGCCAAGCGATGTGGCAATCAGTTAATTAAATGACTGTGCGCTCAGTGAGGTTCTTCATTTTCTTTGGATCATTGATATTACAAGATATTGCATGAGAAACAAGAAATTTCTATATTACTGTTTCACATTCTGACCTAGAGGGTTGAAAATGACACCAAATGAAAGATAAAAAGATTTATTCGTGTCATCCTCAATTTATTTAGAATTGCAATTGGAATATTTACTGTAAAGTGCATCCCACTTAAGATCACACCATGCACGTTTTCTGCAACTCGACTGAGTATAACTGGAAAACGGCTAAACATGCAGCAAAGTAGCTTACATATATCCCTGTAATTTTATGATTTTCATAAAAAGCAAATTTTTCGGTCATCATGTCACATAATTTGCAAAACTCATTTCTTGAACCTGGTGACCCTGTACACATTTTTTAAACAATTATTTATAGCAATGGTAACATTCAAAAACAAAATGTTGTTAGTTTTTTAGGTAATTGATACTCATATCTTGGCTACATAACAACCCAATCCTGACTACATTATAATGTTCTCGGCCCAGATTACATGCAATGTAAAAGACTACATCGGCAATAAAAAATTCTCACGCCATAGGTCAATTTAACAATAAGTACAGAACATTTATTTATTTTTCTGTAGAACTGTATCCAAAGTTTACGTATCATAACACCCCACATTAGGCGACCATCCAAAAATAACTCGTATTGATATAAAAATCTATGGTAGGTAATTCCCGACGACGTGTCTGTCATTATAGCGCCCTTGGGCTTAGTAAAAAATTTGTCAATTAGGGAAGTTTACTCATACTTTTCTAAAATAAACTAGATAATCTTTGTATTTCATGCTTGGAGGTAATTTCGGAAAATATACACCTCAGACTAAACTTATGCATCGTATAATATTTGATGCAACTTTTTAATAGGATTATGTATATGGATATCAGATTTTACTACTCTGCTGAGAATAAGTAGCGTAGGTAATTTGCTGTAACTTGAATTATTTACCAAGTTTGTCATCAAAGGATCCTCTCAGTATTTGTGACCGTACGTGGCTTATAATTATTTAGTTAATTAAGGTAGGTATAATTCCACATTCCTTCTAGATATGGTATAAAAATTATTGATGTGTGAAATTAAAAAATATTTGTTGCTTTCTCTTGGCCAAATCCGCGAACGTTTCTTGAAAGGTTCATTTGATTTGAAATAACTTTTCGTATTGTTCATTTATGTAATTCAGTGCCCAGCTCACTTGAGAAATACAAAATACAATACTATGAATTTCAAATATTGAGCTTTGGTGAAATTTATATTCCTTTTTGAAAGCTTTCGGTTACTCTTATTTTTAATGACCAATCTTGAAAATAAATTCTAATTTCTAGGAAGTTAAAATTAAGAAATCGATAACTAGATATTTCCCTATCACTAGGTATATACGATTATGATACTCTATTATATAAACCCCAAGTATTCCCAATCATGTCAACAAAGTCTGATCCCGTGATAGAAAGTTAACCCACAATAACGAGTTCCAGGATCAAAGGAATATCCCTTGTTTCCAAACAGACTTACCTCCCCCGTTCTTGTAGCATAGATAAGGGAAACGCCAGACATTTCCCAGGCCCACCGAAACGCTAATGCAGGAGAAGAGAAAGTCAAGTTTATTTCCCCAGCCGCCTCGTCCGTCCTCATATACAGGTGGTTTGAAGGCCACCATCACATTTTCCTTCGGAGAATCGTCCTTGCAGGGCATGCTGACTGATATAGATGGCGCCGAATTCGTCAATTCGCCGTCCCGGAGGCCCAGTTTGTCTAGAATTTGCTCTGGAAAGAAACGGTTTTATTCATCTCATGATGGGTAGCATTTATTTTACTGCCTGGAGGAAATTTATAGATATTTCACGTTCATCCTTGTCTTAGCACAGGGTTTTAGGGTTGGAGTATTCGGTATTGTTTTGGTATAAACGGTACGTGGATTAAGTATATGTTATATTATCACGTTAAATTAAATATATAAAATATTTAAAATCTTAAAATCTAAGAAAACACACACAAAAATAAAAAATCCCATAAAACTAGGGGTAACTTGAATGTTCAGTCAAAATTAAATTTTAAACGTGAGATTCATTTAAATGGCGGGTAGCCAATACGAGGAGATTTTGTAGTATTGAAATATTTATCTAGCTCCATTAGCCTCCTGCAGATTTGATCTATCATAACTCGTCTGGTCCATTAGGCTTCGGAACCTCTGTTCTTTGAAGGGTGCGTTGTGTTTTAGCTGCAGTATCTGAGCATTATTGATGTAGACATTTTATTTGATAAAATCCTTAAGAAAATTACATCAACTGTCTTAATATTTAGTGACTTGATCAAGTTAAAATTCGATAAGCTATAAGGAACAGGAAATGTCTCTTGAGATTGGTAAGGGATGTTTTGATCTTGGTTGTAATATATTTCCTTTGGTCAAGATTTTTGCAATTGGAAATATTTTGAGGAATTGAAATTCCCTCGTTTAAGAAACTACTAGTCATTCCTGTGACTTCGTCACTATGACTGCTCCGAGCTATAACGATTCCAAAAGAATCTCTTGTACTAGAAAGTCGGTTAAATTAGCAAA
This sequence comes from Malachius bipustulatus, assembly GCA_910589415.1. NCBI lineage: Eukaryota > Metazoa > Arthropoda > Insecta > Coleoptera > Melyridae > Malachius > Malachius bipustulatus. Next base: position 36,011,985 of record OU342635.1, read on the forward strand.
CTAGTAGTATTTTTTCTCCTGAATAAAATGACGAAAACAGAAAAACAATTGAACATCGCGTTTTCGAGATATTCAAAAAAATGTAAGTTTTTTAATGGAACACCTATGTATTTTTGGATGGATCGGTTGCAAATTTTTTTTAAAGGAAAAAGTCTTTATGCACTATGATCCTAAAATAATAAATTCATTGATTATTTATTATTTTACTACTCCTAAAGTAGGCTGCAATAATTAATGTAATTTAGTGTACCTACCTACGTAATGTAAGGTAAAAAAATATGTCGTCCTCAATAATGCATTTTTCAATAAAAAAATACACAAAAAAAGGAGTTGTTGTATTGAAAAGGATTTAATTTTAAATAAACAAATAACAGAACTTGTCCGTGTTTTAAATTAAGTCGGTTAAATTAGTAACCTACTAGAATTTTTTCTCTTGAATAAAACGATGAAAACAGGAAAACAATTGAACATCGCGTTTTCGAGATATTTAAAAATAGAACATTTTTATGGAACACCTGTATATTTTTAGATGAATCGGTTGCAAATTTTTTTTAAGGAAAAAGTCTCTATGCACTATGATCCTAAAATAATAAAATTTTACAACACAAACAAGTTCTGTTATTTGTTTATTTAAAATTAAATCCTTTTCAATACAACAACTCCTTTTTTTGTGTATTTTTTTATTGAAAAATGCATTATTGAGGACGACATATTTTTTTATACCTTACATTACGTAGGTAGGTACACTAAATTACATTAATTATCGCAGCCTACTTTAGGAGTAGTAAAATAATAAATAATCAATGAATTTATTATTTTAGGATCATAGTGCATAAAGACTTTTTCCTTTAAAAAAAATTTGCAACCGATCCATCAAAAAATACATAGGGTGTTCCATTAAAAAAATATCCATTTTTTTGAATATCTCGAAAACGCGATGTTCAATTGTTTTTCTGCTTTCGCCATTTTATTCAGGAGAAAAAATACTACTAGTTTGCTAATTTAACCGACTTTCTAGGTTAAATAATAACGAAGTTAGCAATAGTGCCGACTTAATATAAAACACGCTGTATACCTATGATAAAATTACGATACTTTAGACGAGAATTTTATCGTGAATACTCCAAAATGATCTCGTAGAGAGTTTTATGATACTGTTACATACTGACAATTCTACGTAATGTAAGCGAGTTTTGCACGCGAAGATCAGTCATCATGAGGTGAAAGAATCATAAAAGGGAAGAGTGGAGACATTAACTGACCCTACCTTCATATAATAAAACTAAATGGACGAAAATGTCATTTTCCGTAAAAAGCTGATATCGGTAATCGGATATCCCTGTCTATTTTAGTATATTATCGCAGCTACCTCTCTTTATAAATAACCTCATTGCGTTTGCTTATATTGATTGGTTAATCAATAATTATTTGTCATTACTTTCTCTTCCAATGAATCATAGTTTTGGTTATTTTGACAATCTTCTGTTGAACTTGTTATTTGGAAACATGGAGCTTTGACTCGTAATTTCAAATAATATTAATTTTATGAGTCCGTAGGTCGAGTGGAATTATTTGACAATACGCTGAATGTCACCTTATGACATTATGGATATACAATATTTTCAATGATTATTTCTCAGTTATTTATTGTGATCATACCAATGCAATTATCTGCTGTATCGACTATAGGTATATGTTATTATTTTTTTCAAATCTAATACCTAGCTATATAATTATATTTATAATTATTTTTAACAGGGAATTGTAATGTTGTAATAATTGTTTATTATAAACAGTTAGTAATTGTTTAGATTTTATAACACTGACGCAATATTAATTATTTTTAAATACGCATAGGTATTCATTTTGCTGACAGATGTTTCACCTGAGGAGCTATTTTTAAATGAATTATTTTTAGATGTCACAAGCTTATTAATATATTTATTTGTCGTAACTCCTTTACGTAATTAATAGTTAAATATTAAAAACTGGCCTATTATAAATCTGAGAAGAAAATAGTTCGCTGCACGTGTCATATGAGACCAATGGGAGTTGAGCCATTTTATTAAGTGTTTGTCAAATTCAAATGAAATCAGATAATATTTTGGCGGTATAATCAAGAGCGATGCTAAAATTATAACTTATTCTTTTTTAAAACTTCAGATAGGTAACTAAAGTTCAATAATTTGGATTAAGTACATCGTTCGGAAAATTGAACTATGCTATTTTATAAGCGTGAAAATAACTGTTAGGTATACGTCGTAAGTGTTGAAACAATAAGAATCCAATTAAATATGTCCTGCCAGAGATTATCAAAATTGCTGGCAACATATTGATACCTACCAGAAACATAGAAACAACAACAACAATATCAGTTATTATTGCATATCTCATATCTCTATACTGAATATAATTTTTTGACCAATTTCTATTTGTAATTCAGCAAAAATGGGAGCAATAGCTGTTTTTTCGATAATCCATTGCCAAAACTTTCGTTTTTAGAGGTTTTTGTTTATTTCTTGCAAATTTTTCACCTGATTTATCAAATCAAACTGTATACATAGATATAACGACAGTGGCCACCTCATAAAAATTGTTGCATTGTCCAATTTCATTGCGTGGCAGAATTCTTTGACAGTATTATTTCTTTTATTAATTTTTTGATATTCTCAAAAATAACTCGGCATAATAAAAACGGGAGATATCGAATCAACATGTCAGTGTGAGAGAGAGCGAGAGATGTTAGGAGGTGAATTAGATTTTAAATTCCATTTTAGCTCTCGTTCTTAGGATTTTTTGTTTATTTTTTACAAATGTTTCACCTCATTCTTTGATGAAAGTATTATTTTTTAAAAAGATTTTTATAAAAAATGAAACGTTTAGGGGCTGATCGGTCCCTTGTTCACTCGTAAAATGTAAAAACATGTAAAAAAATTTAAAATACTTTAAAAACTATAATTCACATAAAATCGGTCGTATAATGGTGTTTTTATAAAAAAATTTAAATTTAAATTTTAGAAAAAATCATAAATTTTGACATTTTTGTTTAAATGATATGTCAGAATGTCAGAATCAAGTCAGTTTATTATGATTTCTAAAATTAAAATTAAAAATTTTTATAAAAACACCATTTTACAACCGATTTTATTAATTATTATAGTTTTTTAGAGTATTTTTAAGTTCTTTACATGTTTTTACATTTTACGAGTGAATAAGGGACCGATCGGCCCCGAATCGTTTCATTTTTCATAAAAATCTTTTTAAAAAATAGTAGGTAATTTCATCAAAGAACCTAAATCCCAATAAATTAAGACAGAAATTCTATAAATACTTAAGAAGGTTCAAGAAAAACTAACAAATTGATGTAGATATAACGACAGTGGCCGCCTCATAAAAATTGTTGCAAAAATATAAAAATGGTTAGATGTCATTGCGTGGCAGAATTATTTGACAGTATTGTTACTTTTTTTAGTTTTTTTTTTAATATCCTCAAAAATAACTAAATCTACCTCCTATTCAGAAAAACGGGAGATTTTGAATCCATATCTCAGTGGCATTTTTTTATTTTCAGCAAATGTTGCAAATTCATCACAATCGGTGACGATATTTTTTACTTCCTATTCTCTTCACACAAATAGCTTTTTATACTTAACAAAATTACTGTCTAAAAATTGCACAGGCTACCAACTGTTTGACAAGTCCAGCTAAATAAAAAATAAACCTTACATTCAACGTGGAAGCTGGTAAAAATATTGTCAGGGTGGTAAAAATCTCTTACGCCCGGTTGCATGAACGTAATTAAAAATCTGTGAGATAATCACCGATTTTAAAACGCCTTGTATTACCAAAAATTTGGTCTGATATTGCTGAAAGAAAACTCTACTCCCTTGTAGAAGAGTTAATTACCAAAAAAAAAAATAAAAGATCATTGAAAATTAAAATATTCACCATACTTTCAAAATTTTTAATTTAAAATCGGTAATTACCTGAAAATTTCTAATTACGTTCGTGCAATCGGCCCTTATTTTTTGTTTAAGTACCTGTCAGATAAACGTCGAATTAATTATCCACTTCAGTATTTTTCCTTCATTTTAAACTCTTTATGTCGTCCTTAAATATAATGCAGGGTACGATTCGTAATCTATAATTTTTCGAAATATCGATTCTACGCTATCCCTATATACAAGAAAATACCCCTCGCCCTGCGGACTCGTTTCAGCCTTGCGATTGCAATATTCTAAAAAAAAAATTATCGGTCATAATCGTATCACTTATTATATTACCCCTGATAATATTTAAATAGTTATTTGTATACTGATGCCGCGAAATCATTCTTTAATAACGTACAAAGAGGAAGATTGTCGCCGAGACCGCTTGCGGCCGGGGCAAAGGCAATCTCCAGGAAGTTATAAAAGAATGACACGCCGTAGTATACACAAAAGTTTTTGTGCAATTGTATAGAATCCTTAATAATTATTGAAGAAATTTTTAAATTAATAATTTTGGTCCTAAATAGAATGGCTTTCATGTTATCATGAGATAAGATAATCTATAATAATTATTGTCCATTCTCGTGTGTCAAAATAATATTACAATACCTATTAATATACTGATGGATGATAAATAAAACACTAATGTTTTAAAAAATTCTACTCTATACTGATGGATCATATAAACGTTACATGTGTTTCGCTACTTTTAAAGTAGCATCTTCAGACATATAAGATGTTTTCTTTAAAGGCCGTCGCTATGACAACGGCCGTGAAATTGAATTTCGCGGCCTGCATGGCGTGCGCTAAGTTGCTACTTCGCGTCCAATTGCACAAAAAATATATTCCTTTGGAATTTTTCACACGTGTTTGCATAATTATACACTGCATGCGTGCAAAGATTATTTTTCTTTTCTTAAAAAATTATAATACAGTAGAGCCTCGTACGATGACGCAAGGGTTCATCTATTTTATCTCAATAAATCAATGTAAATTTATGTATTAATATAAATTTATTTCCACCCGACTCCCACTGTTACAGAGTGAAATAAAAATATATTGAACCTGATATTTTAAAGAGTGTATCCAACAGGTGGACACAAAAATAGAACTGAATTGAAATCTATCCATTGAAGTTAAAAAATACGTCTAATGACGTGGAGTCAATTGCATGCTGACCTAGACATTCGTTGCTGTACATGACATTGAATAAATTGCCAAGAAATAAATATAAAATGTGGGTTAAAATTAAAATGAAAATATTGGATTGGTTTATTTGCCAGTTTTCAGTAACCGATTTATCCTGGCTCTGGCAAATAAAATGTGTGATTTTTTTATATTTGAAGTGTCAAATGTCGCGTGTCATATTCTAAGAAAACATGTTAGAAAGCTCGATTAGAATGAAATCAACACAATCTAATTACCAATCAAACAATCACATTACCACTCAAAAAATCATTACCTTGATTTTTCGTCAAAACTTTCATTTTTAAATGTTCAAACTCCGGCATTATTATTTTGTCAAGTGTGTTAGGTCCTTGAGATCTGTCAGTCAAAATAAATAATTTACTAGGAATCACTAGGTATATATAATGTATGAATTTATTTGGTTTTAAGTGGTTTTAAGTAATATATTAGCGGGAATAATAAAGTGAGTTCGAATAAATGATGCAACTTTGAAATGTTTTAAGAAATGTGGAGTTTTAATAGACGATGAAATAACGTAAATATATAAGACTTATAGGCACTAATTGAAACTGCTTAGCTTTTCTAATTAGTTTTTTAATACCTAATTATAATGAACATTGTATGTATAATGTTAGTATTTTTATTGATTTTTTATAAAGTCAGCAGTTACGAAACATATTTAAATGAGAAATAGACAAGTTATGATGGGGTTCTTTATTTCCAGCAAAAGTCCATTTATTTCAAGACTCGTGCAGTTGAAAATTAAAGAAAATTCTAGTTCCACTAAAAAGTAGTTGTTGAAAAATTTAATAAAAATAGTCACACTCACCAGAATTCAAAGCGTCCTGTATAGAAATTGAAGAAACTTTATAAAATAAAAATCCTCATTTCGAAACTATTCACTCCACATCCTGAAAGAAACAAGTAGAAGTATCACTTCACCGCTACCACCAGAGTCCTTGCCTCTCATAAAAAAAGCTCTGACAGTTCTTGTAAAAATCTAACCGATGTTAACGAGTCTACAGTACTCGCCGCACTGTCACGTGCTTTGATATATTAATAGAATTTTCACTACGCTATTTTATGAGTTGATCAATCATTGATCTACTTGCTAAACAATGAGAAATGAATTAATTTGTTTTCTTCTGATATTAATTCAGAACCATTGAAACTTACGATAGGATTCATCCTCACATACACAGACGTCCCATCAGTAAGTCATGTACCTTCTTAACTATCTAGAGCTAGACCTACATCTTTGGAACCAATTAAAAACGTACCATGGTACTTACTTTAATCATTGGTCATCACCGATATGTAAATCATTGCAAAAAAGTATTCAGTTGATTGTTAAGTAGGTACTTTTGAAAACAGACTTACAAAATTAGTTCATGTCTATTATTAGTGTAGTACCTATTGGAACAACGAAGTTGACATTCAGAATTAGGTTGAATTATTTCCAGTTTTTGATCAGACAGTGATCATAAGTATAGGTAATTATTGAACATTTTTATTATCTGAACAATGAAATTAGCACTCCGGATACGGAAGTGCAAAATTTAGTCTCAAATTACTGAGAACACGCGAACAATACGAAAAAATTATTGGCATTCATTTACATAATGTCAGGATGGAGAGTTATTTTTCAATAATAAACAATTTTTAATAAAATAAAATTTGCATGTTCAAAAACAGACGTAAATTATTGACATGTTAAAATTTCCAATCAAAAAATGAAGTAATTTCTATCTGTGTCGGTAATTGAATGACATTGTTTTAACATCCGATGAAATGAGCGTAGTGCTGATTTTATGAAACAACTATGTTGTTCTTTATTGTTAATTAAAAAAAAATATATTTATCAATTTTCGTGATTCTCGTCGATTAATTCATTGAAAATAATAATTGAAATCAATTATAAATAAACAAACTAGGGATGTTTTTATTGCATACCATTCATACATAGTTTGTATTAAAACATTACTACGTGTTGTAAGGACCTACCCCTCCCCCGCCCCCCATATAATTTGGCCATCTTTGTATACAGATATCCCAGATTCGCTTATTCTTTACACAGGAATCTCGGCCCCTATTACACCTACAGGAAAGATTAATTGGGGAAAGTTTTAGGGGGAACTTAATGCATTCGATAACCGGTTTCAGATTTACGATCGGTCAATTGGTTTTGGAAAACCGAAAATGGCGGATTTCGTTTTTCGCAAGTAAATCCGAAACGGTTAATTTGACAGCTAATAATCTCACATTTTGACAGCTGTCAAATTAACCGTTTCGGATTTACTTTCGAAAAACGAAATTTTTGGTTTTTCGCGAATATTTCCAAAACCAATTGACTGATCGTAAAGCTGAAACCGGTTATCCAATGCACTTAGTTTCCCCTAATACTTTCTCCCATTTAAACTTTTCTGTAGGTGTAATAGGAGCCCAGCTTCCTATATAGAGAACCGAATCTGGGACACACTGTATAGTGGGTGCTTCGTTGTCCGAGGCACCATAGGCATTTCAAGTAAAAAACTTGGTGTTGAATAAATTTTTAAATGAAAATTATTATAGAGAGAAATTTTAAATTATTGATTTGCTTAAATTTTTTCCAGAAAATCGGGTAAATGTTTCCAATACGTGATATCACTTTAATTGCTTTTTTTTCTTTCGTTGTGACGTATTTTTGGTCTTTTACGTTTTTTTTTTTAGTAATTGTTAAAGTCTAAAGAATAATGAACATGATGTCATAAATTGAAACATTTTTCCAAAACCATTAAGTACGGGTAGTGCAAATATAAAAAATAAATAAATATAAATGTTGTATGGCTGTGGTAAAGCCCAAGTGTCAGAAGTTTTCAAGTAGCCCAAGGGCCTCTGACATAACTTAACGACTGCTGTGAAGCAGCCGGGACCCCCTTTTTAACGTACCTCCCAGAGCACGATCGGTCACGGAACTTTTTTATTTACCACTATAAATTAGTCACCCTTCTAAGTACTGACCAAGAAAAGTCATGCTGCACTTTAGAGATCGTTTGACCGAAACTCTATTATTATTTGATATGATATGTGCAAATATGATCGGCCATGATGTAATTGGTAATAAAACTGAATCAGGTAATTAATTAATCAAAATAGAACTGACGACAATTGTTAATCTTCCACGAGTGGCTAAACGAATATCGCTAACCCAGCCATATCGAATACTTATTCGGAATAAGACGTGAAATCTCCTTGTGAATGACATTTCATAAATTATACAGAAAGTGATAATTGGACAGTTACTTTCATTCAAATAAATTCGCCTACAGGGTTGAGTCCTACCTTAAATCATATCATCACACGTTCAAAGGGGTATGTGTTTTGTTTAACTAAGGTTGGTATAAAGATTTTGTCATTCGTGACGTCATGTCCAATTTTATGACCTGTACCGTTATTCACGCTTACGCGTCCACCGTGGTGGCTACGAACATTCAAAGTGACAGCCAGTCGTATACGATGTATGTATACACGACGACATACACTTGAATTTTTTTCTAAATAGTCTGCCAAGGTCATTAGCTTATCCTACGTTGTAACATCGAATATAATGGCACTAAAAATGACAAGTAGAATTTGAAGGTTATTAAAGAACCCAATTAAGTATTTTTGACTTTTGGTTGCAAATTTGATTAAAATATTTTGAAGATGAATCTATGAATGAGGGCCCCTGATTACCTGCCAGTAACATCAGTGGCTCGAGTTTGGTAACAAATCGACGTCGAACGTTACGAGTTCATATTTATTCCCGATCGTCTTATTAGTCTTTTTCCTTCTGCAGTTGTAAGTTCTACATCTGCTGACTACCTACTCATATACGTGACATGTTGACTTACCGGCAATCTTTATTTGAAGAATATGTAAATGTTTTACTTCCATATTTTCTTGTTCCGAGAAGCAGAATGAGAAGTGGAAGAACAAAATATACCTCAACATTCTGAAGCTGTATACCTGAAGTCTGAACTTTCTATTCTGAAAATTCTAATTTTCAAAATCAGATATTACATATCATAAGATATGTATCATATACATATCATAAGAATTATTTATTATTATTAGGTACTTATCATTTCATTTACAATCATATTCGAACTATTTACAAAAGTACCTACCCTCCTATCTACTTAAAAAAAAGGGATTTAGGACTGCGCATACAAACTGTGTAGAATTATTAATTTATGGAATTACTTACATGAGTCTGAATATAAATAAAGCATCGACCGGCTTTATTGGTAGTGTCTGGAACTTCAATCAATTTAGAGTGAACTCACGATTAGTTCTTTGAACTGACCGCTAGATGTCGCTCTAATTTACACCACACGGAGTTCCGTGTTAATTCTAGCCTTAAGAGGCCCCGGCTTCCGTTCATCCGACAGCATCCTCCAGATACTCCGAATGCAGCACACTGATGAGTTCCAGTCGAACGAAACACGTGTCTGTGCTTGGTTTGGTACTCTGGAAGGCTCTGCTGTTGGATGCGGAAGCAAACTCTCTGGTTGGAGTTTCGGGCACTGCCAGCATGACAACTGTTATGGGCGATGGAGGAATTCTCCGAACCCACCTAACAGGCTAGCAATTATTGCATCTGTGTGCTTATACTCATTGACCTACAATTCACTATTTTTATGAAATAAATTATAGTTTCGCATTAATTTACCTAAATTTGTAATTTGAGTACAACTTTGCAAAAACATATTCTTTACAAATAGGAACTTACCCTATTATGAATTAACAATAGTTTATAATGAAAAAAAATTTAATTCTTATTTGAAAATAAATAAAATTGTTAATATAAGAGATTCCTCATTGCACCTACTTAATTTTAAATATGACATCAATGCTGATATTTTATATGACCTTGACATCCTATTTAGAATAACAATAATTGACTATATTTGATAACTATCATATTTTTAGGAGTAAATTTCCAAATTTTCACATTTTGAGATTCGATAACTAATTAATGAAAAAATGTCCTTTTTTAATGATTTGTTTATTGACTATTATCATATTGAAGGAAACACTTGCAATCTGAACCAGCTTTTTCTTTATCCTAATCAAAATCCGGATCAACCAAAATTGTTTACGTGTTCTTCTTCGCTTTTGTAGGCACATGTATCCAGCGAAAACATACACATCTACTCGCGACTATTATATTTATATTTATATTCCTCCATTTGCAAGACAGGAGGAGATTGACACACTTTTGAAGGTCTTGAATTTTTTATATTGTTTGACACTGGCATTTTAATCATTGGGGATTTTAACATAACTGAATATTCGGATTCTCTGCATGCAGAAAACTAAAAGCCTACGTATCACTGTTCTCAAGGACTTTTGTGACTCACTTGACTTAGGCAAGTAAATTTTGTGCTAAATGACCACGGAAGAATTTTTGATATGGTGCTCTGTTCTAAGCTCTGTAATGAAAGGCGGTCAAAAACTCTCCTGTACGAGAGCATGGTCATCATCCTTCTCTTGTCATTGGTGTTCCATTTGATCACAGATCGGCTTGTGTGGTGAATGGAAAACGTATAACTTTAGAAGGGGTGACTACGGTTCTCTCTATAGATCCTTAATGTTCGTAGATTGGTCGACAGTGACCAGTGCACAGGATCCTGAGTTTTGTTTGAAGGCCTTTCAGGGTGTTATTTTTGAGGCGTTTGATAAACACATCCCTCTTAATTCTCCCTCGTCAGGAGATAGGCGTAGATATCATCCTTGCTTTACGAGAGATATTATCTCGAATATTAAGCTGAAGTGTTCATATTGGAAGCGCTATAAAATATTTGAAGACAATAATTTTCTAGTCAAATTCAGGCAATTAATGTAGATAAAAAAGATCCAACTAGCCCTTGCTAGTATTTCGAGAAGAGTTCAATATAATATACAGCAGGATCCCAGAAGGTTTTGGCCTTTCGTCAATGGACGGAGGAGCTGTGGTAGCGTTTTGTCAGAGATACACCTCGACGATGACGTTGTTGCTTCGAAACAGGGTGTTGTCGATGTCTTCGCTACAGGCTTTAGAAGCTGCTACAGGCTACAGTGCATATGTTCCTTTGAATAATGATTCCGATTCTAATATGTTTACGACCCTACAACCAAGTACATTTTCATTTCCACCTTTTATTGACGATGCCACTTTAACAACAGCTGCTAGGAGATTTAAGCCCTCTCTCTTTCAGTGGGCCCTGATCGCATTCACTTCTTCATATATACATTTCAGTACTCGCAACATTGCGTTTTGCTAAGAATTGGAAAACTTAATTCGCTTTTTTTTTATTATCTTTGTGACAGAAGAACTCGTTGAGTTATTTGAGCCCTTTGGTGGTTCGTCTGGGGTCCCTCAGGGATCTGTTCAGGGTCCTATTCTGTTTGTTCTGTTTTTAACTCTGTTGCTTAGCTGTTTAGAGTAAGATACTCATTATATGCGGATGATATGAAGACTTTTATTCGAATTGATCATTTTCTCGAACTAGTACAGAGAAGATTTCTCAAATTACATAGTTAGTTATTTCTACATATTATTGTTAATAATTAATTTTTGTATCAACTCATCTTTATATAGGTTTCGCCGTGGATGAGAGTAAACAATAAACAAATAATTAACAAAAAAAATTACCTTGTATGTTTTATTTTTTACAATTTTTCTAATACTTACAAATAAAAAATTATCTTACATAAACGGTAACTGGCAGGTAACACTTAGATAAATATTGCATTGTCTTTACAATAACTCTCTCTCTCTATTGGTTCAGTGGAAAAATCATTAAATAATAATAATTTAACATTTTATGGAGACTTCCAGGAAATTCTATCAAATAAAGAAAAAGTCCGGTCCAATATAGTTTCCGCACGTAGGAAAGTTGGTTGGAATTGAGGGCATATCACTTATTTCCCCTACTTGAAACACGACATCTAAACCCCTGGTCCATCCTTTTGATTGCTCATCTCGTAGAATCCAAAAACCTGAAAGGAAAATAATTCATTTTTTTTTTTTAATAATTTCACTGCCTTAAGAACTAATCTAAATGACAGCATAAATTAAAATGTCGAAGACCCGATCATTAAACAAATAAAGGAAGTGAAATTGAAATTTTAATTGCATATATGAATGTACCAGGACTGGTATGTAAATTTTATAAAAGTCTATTTACCTACTACAGTGTGTCGTAATAAGATCTCTTAACACTTATTTGATTTTATTTACACTAGTTTTATCTGCGTAAATAATTCATAATAAGAGGAGACAACACGACATATTGTGTGTGTATATGTGAAGGACTACTATAACAATATTTCATACTTCCTTAGGACGTCTTGAATTGTCTAAATCCTTATCTACTAGGATGAGATATATAGAAAGTCCTTACCGGGATTACTGGCGACGAACCTGAAGGCTACGACACCGTTTCTTGAAATTCTCACTGTATCCTTCAGCACGGGACTATTGAAGTTTCTCTTCAGCAATTTATCTTCCCTGTCAAGCTTCTTAATCTCCTCGATATTTGTAGAAGACTGCAACGTTCGCATGCCCACAATGTAAAACTGGTAGCCGTGCAAATGAAAAATGTATTCTTCTGATTCCCCACCTGAAAGGATCGTTTAAGTTACTATCAAACTTTTCAACTTTGAAGAGGGATAATTGTTTTTATCTTCAATTGTAGGTGCTACCTAATTATAGTTTCAATAATATGATAGAACAAAATATACCTAATAGATACTTTTTTCAGTAAATAGATAGATGAAGAAATTAGTTGTTCTTGTAGGTTATAGCGTAATTAAAATCTTAAAATGAAGCTACATTTCTTCATTATTGGAAACTAAATCTGTGAACTTAATTATTGTAATTAGAGAACTCCCCGTTAGCATTTAATTAAATTTATAAAATAATCAGTTTTCATTTACATAGTTTGAAAATGTGAGATACGTACGGGTAATGAAGAAAATCGTGATAATTAAACGTAACTACTAATTAAAACGTATTTCCTTCAATCAAACATAAAGTTCACGGTATTTGTCCATTATGATTTTCTACTATCATTAAGAAAGATATCACGTTCCAATTATTTCTACAACGATCATTATTTCCAAGTTGTAATTTAATCAGTCTTCAAATTGGAAAAGATTCGAGGTTTCAGGATTTCCAGATTTCATAATAACTTTGAAACTAAAGCTCATCCCAATAACTTCCACGTAATATAATGAGATTTTTTAATACGATAACTTATAGGAAAGGTGAGATGAAGGTAGGCGAAAGTAATAAGAGAAAAACGCTTACGTCACTGTAAGCCGTACCACAGTGTGGGTGGAGTAAATTTTATCAAAATATAAAAGGTCGAGTATTCAATAAACATTATGATCGAAAATAACTCGCATAAAAAATACAGTGTGTCTCATATTGGTGGTCATGAATTGGATTCACGGCTGCTTGAAGGAGACACCGGGACGTTTAAATGGGGGAAGTTTTATAGAATTTTATGAACCACCTACCTGAAACCGCTCGGCAAACGGTCTTGCCTGCCGCAGATTTTGAGATATTTATAAGCAACTTTAGGATGCTGCATTTTTCAAATACTCTCAAAGCTTTATTTCTTTTTATTTTGGAAAAAACTAAAACTTTCTTAGGTAAACTTTTAATGTCTGATTAGTCTAATTACTTTTTTTAATGATTGTATTTACACATTTTAGTGTTTTATATTCAAAACTCTGGTGGTTTTGTTCACTTCTTTTCTCCACTGTCAGTTGTTGACTTTTCTTTAGGTCAATTTCCCTAACTAGGTTTCTAGTTTTGTAGCAAAGGATTCATTTACTTTGAATCTTTGAAAATTCTTACAGAATTCTTTAAGAGACATAATTAATTTTACATCAATTGGGCCACTTGTGATTTTCAAAAATTGATAAAAGTTATTAAGAAAAAAGTCCTTGCGAAAAAACTCACGGTTCCCCCCCTTGCAGGAAGCGGGGTGAATAAAATTATGAAATGATGGAAATTTTTTGTTGGTAGTTTCTGAATGTAAAAGGCAAAAAATGATAAGATTAATTGTTGATTAAATTTCTTGTAATTAACGCAAATTTCAACAATCAGACAATATCGACCACTATATTTCCATTAGTGTGGAAAATTATAATTTTCCTAAAGCGGTGTTCACACATACGAGTAGCTTGACCAAAAATAATTTATGCTTTATTAATTGCTGCAATGATCTTCAAGGATGAAGTTCGTGTAATGTCAGTCATCCCAATACGTGGTAAAAATTGATAATAATATCTATCAATATGTTTGTTTATTGATACCGTACGTGTTTTGCTCTTACTTCGATTAATTCTGCCTAACAAATTTATATTCTAAAGCTGTTATTGCCAATTTTTGGCTCAGTAAAAGAACCAATTATGAGAACTTGTAACATTTATATAAGCTGCCAGATTTATCTACAATGAAGAATTCGGAGAACAATTTTTAGACTTTGAACTGCACGTAATGGGAAACATGATAAATTCAACGCTTTTCTCCACCACAAGCCAAAATTCTCATGTTATGAAGGCGGTTTTTGTGAGCTTAATCAATTTTATTGTTCAATAAATCTCACTAAATAGCAAAAAAAAATTGTCTCTTTTTTAAGAGCTTTTATTAAATTTCTAAGAAATCTGCCTAACTATCTATTTACGTAGAAAATTTTCTAACAAAGAATCTGCTAACAAACAATGCAAATTTTTATTCAAAAGTATTATGGATTACTAAACGTTAAAAACTTAGCAGCTTGATCTAAAAACGAACTGGAAGAGCCTGCAGTTTTGAAGTTAATTAAACTATTTTAGGGATTAAATAAATAACAATATGGATTTAATTACCTATTCTGGTAACAATTAAAAGAGACATGCCATGAATAAATTAATGAATGAAATAATCACTACCTATATGTTTGATAATTCAACACGCAAATTTGAGCCAATCTATAGAAGCAGCAGCGACAACAACAACAGAGGATTACAGATTATGTTCGAAAATTAATTGAATTTCAATTGATTTTCCTAACAAGAACAATGTCAAATAAATTGACTGCAATTAGCTACAAGCATAAATCTTGTTAATGGTTTTGTCTGTTACTCCTTAGTTAATTGAAGTTTCGTAATTAATCATGAATGGAATACGCAACTTTTTAAACAACTAGGTATTCCACTAACAACAACAATATTAATCTCAGTGCTTACCAACAAACAAAACTACTCTCTGAATCTTCCTGAACATTCTAGACAACGACTTACAATAAGATTCATTCTGCCAATGGAGTAATAATACAATAAGCTCTGTTCTTAGAGACAAACAAAAGCATTGGGTATTATTTTGAAAGAAAGATATGTATATAAAATGAACTAGAAAAGTCTGAAAGGTGTTCTCGTCTTGAAAGTCTTGACGACGAACAGAAATTTTTGACTCACGCATTCTATTATGAACGGAAGAATTATGTTAATCTCGATCCTAACCAGTAAACTAAAATACTGCATTATTCTGGACAGAAGAAAGAGAAAGAACTGAGAGGTCTGAAAGTAGTTCACATAAAAGTAGTATTATGTTATTGATGAACAAAACATCCCTAACATTCTAGACAAGATCTTGCAATAAAATTCCTGTGTACAACTAGAAAATTCTTAAGAAGTATCCGAATGCTTCTGCTCGAAACCTTGAAATATAAACCAAAGGAAAATATGTTAAGCAGCTTGTATTTAAGACTACCTTCAAGCGTCTTCTAGCACACCTGTAATTACACTCATTAAAACATTCTAAAATACCTACCTATCTATTTCTTGTTACAAAGTGTGCGGGAAGTTTGAAATTAGATTCGGCACATACCATTAATGACAGAGGGTTAACAAATCGATATGAACTGTCTGCGACAACCAATTTTATATAAATGGTAAGGGAATCTTCCATGATTGCGTTTGAGAGAATGACGTGTGTTACTATAATGTTTGCTTCAGTGTTTAGATACCTGGGAACTAGAGACACATGAGATAATGAATACTAACGGAGCGACGGCCATCTCATCTAGATTTCATCTTAATTCCAGTCTGCTCAACCCCATTACAATCCACGAGACCAGGTGAATCGCTTGTTCAGTACAATGTACACAATATCGTTCCCACTTTGGCTTTTTTGTAAAACAATTTGCTGAATACAATCCGAAGATAATCAAATCTATCAGAAAACTTATACAAAAAGTTCGGATTCTTAACAGACTATGCTCAGTTGTAACGGTATCGAAGGAGTTTTTTCCAGAAATCTAAAATTGTAACAGGGACTATAAGAAAAAAAAATATAAGTAATAATAAGTAATAATAAGTAGGCTAGAAACGCGTAAGAAAAAAACCGTTAAATGGAAAATCATTTCGAAGAATTTTTTTTCTTCGTGTTGTGGTTTTGAGAGAACACCCTCTGAAAATGTTGATCTCGCAAGATTTACATGAACATTTGAAGTCAGTCGCAGATATGGTGTTGAAAAAGTATATACGATTTCTCTGCAGAAAATTCTTATACAAAAAAAAAGATCTGCAAAGATGGCTACAATATCAACGTGAAATTCAAACCTTACACAAACCCTTACTGTGCCATCTCTCTACCTGTGCACATTCTGAATATGTCTCAACCTTTCTGTGTCGCCTAGTTGATTTTCATTGATCTTCGAGTAAACATGTAACATTTGACTGTTACTAAAGATTTATTTATTTATTTCCATTTTATTCAGATATTAAATTCAATTCCCTGTTTATTTATTTCATCTCCGTTCAACGTTACAGACATCTTTCCATGCACCGATCAGGATCGCCAGATTGTCTACTTGTTAAAAGTGAGCTGCTTCTTAGGATCAAAGTTTACCATAATTTCTATTGTCAATTGTCATCTCTCAATTCCATCAATGCATTTGACGTTAGCAGATTTTTTTTCAAGACGTGAGTTGTAAATTAAATTTTTTCCCTATATACAACAACTAACGGCATCGCAATGGGCTGCTCCTCTTTTAATCCGTTGTTAAGTTATTATTGCCTTTTTGAATACTGAGCTTGTGAAATACTTTATTTTTCTATTAAATTAAACAATTGCCGCATAAATTATTTTTACTCAGGTCTGCACGTGTCTTTAGATACATGCATTTTAATTATTATGACATGTTGGACTTTAAAATACCCGTGGAGAAACCGATTGGCTGCTGTTGCCTTACTATGAACATCCAGTGATTGGGCCGCGGTTTTATGGTATTTTTTCTGGAAGCTTATTCGCCGTTTTTGGAGTCCATCCGTCATTTTTCGATTCTACTCCTTAGAATCCGTTACTGAGCTCAACTAGTGACAGTCAACAATCAGTTTTGTTGGAGACTTACTCCAAGGAAATCTCATAGCACTAGCACTACGACTCATATAATTATGAGTCAGCAGCACGAAGCTAAGAACTCCGTTCGCGTTACAAGATTTTCAATTTTCAATTTTTTTGCTCACGCTTTTTATTAGTTCATTCAAATTTGTCATTTTATTTATTATTCTATTTTTTGTAATTCAAGAGCCACGTCCGTTTAAGTAAGTTTCATTTTTGAATTTGTAAATTCAAATATTCATTTTTAAAAAACTTATTTTTTTTATCAATATCCCACGAACCCACGACCCTGAGATTAAGTCTCATGCTTTACCTACTGAGCTAGCTGGGTCACAAAACGTCGTACAAGTGTAGGCTGGAATATAATGTTCACCCGCTAACGAACTGCGCAGTCGCGCCGGTGACTGGGGTTCTTCCGCCGGATATACCTATACAAATGAAAATCGAGTTTAATTCGTTCTAATTATGTTGCCTAAGCTCTGTTAATATTGGAACAAACGTTTGTAATATTTTATACAAGTTATAGTAGACAGAATATCAAATATCAATGTTGATTCCTCCTCGGTATTCATGTACAGGGTGATTCATTATAATGTCGCCCCCCCTTTAACTTTGTTATTTCATGTGTCCCAAAAAAATTAAAAATGGGGTTATGTAGGTGCTAAAAAAGACTTTTTTATACGTGTAACAAAAATTTGAAAGTAGATCAGTATACAGGGAAAACCAAAAATTTAATTTTTTTTTCAATGGATCACCCTATATATGAATTTATTTTTCGATTCCTCGTAGAATTCTAAGCATAACTTATATAACATACCGTATACCTAAATTCAAAGGCTTCTGAAACATTCGCATTTGAAACATCATCAAATATTTTATAAAACACCTGTTGCAAATCAAGAAATCTAACAATAAAATGCTCTACTGGGCCTCCATTTTTTTCAACACATTTTATAAGGGTTTATAAGGGTTGTTCGCATTTTCTCCAATGAATCTGTTATGAATTCTGGGCTATTTTAATTTAAATTATTAATTTTAATCCGTATCAAATCTTTTAGATGATCGAGGTTTTCAATTTGGTAGTTATACACACGGTTTTTTAAATAGTTTCAAATGCGAATATTTCAGAAACTATTGAATTTAGGTATACGGTATGTTATATAAATTATGCTTAGAATTTTACGAGGAATCGAAAAATAAATTCATATATAGGGTGTTCCATTGAAAAAAAATTAAATTTTTGGTTTTCCCTGTATACTGATCTATTTTCAAATTTTTGTTATACGTATAAAAAAGTCTTTTTTAGCACCTACATAACCCTACTTTTAATTTTTTTGAGACACATGAAATAACAAAGTTAAAGGGGGGCGACATTATAATGAATCACCCTGTACATACCACGGAAACTACTACTTTAGTCATTATTATTATAATAAATACCTAACTTAATTTTTTACTGTTAATGAAAGTATGAAAATTCTAACATAAATTTAAGAACAAGAAGAAAATTCACAGTGAAATCTGGCAATATTAATATTAAACTTTTTTCTTCCACATGTCTTCTGTCTTATTCCATAGAATACTAAACTTGTTCATGTCATGAACATCATGAATTCTGGACGGTTAAGAACTACTTATTAGATATTTCCAGTAATAATTGGAGAAGTTTACGAAAAAGAAGTTTACACGGTTCAAACTTAATGTACATATTTGGTAATTCAAAACCGTCAGAATCCTACATTGGAACGAAGCCAGTATAACAACATGTAGATACCTATACATATAAAGTATTTAGCAAAGCAATTACAAGATACCAATTACCTTGATCCAGTAGAAGGACTTCAACCGTATTACCCAGTGGGATCTTCTCAATATGAACGCACTCGCAGGAACTCCTATTCGAGCACTCCGCGGGGATATGATCCTGGTTACATATAATGTTTCTAGGAATCTCGTCCTGTTGAGTCAGAAGCGGTGAAGGTGGATATGTGAATGTTAAATTATTGACTTGGTAAGTGTCTTGCCTCAAGCTATGCCAGCCACCTGTAATTATTAATTGTTATTATTGAATAATTCATGGATATCAGTTTGTTTCCAATAATCATCATCCGGACGTGGATATGCATGGATGCATTTACTAATGGGTTTTGAATTAAACATTAAACATTTACTAATTCCTGTTGCTAAATTTGATATTCAAATATATTTTCAATTCCAGATATATATTACCTAACTTCCTTTTTCTGTACCCCAGTACTTCAGGGATGCTTCAGTATTAATACGTACAAAGGAAATAAGTAATAAATTTATTGATGATATTTATCTATGTCATTGTTTAGTTATAATTGCAGTAAATTACTTCCTTGGTATTTATTTCCAATTTACAGTTCGGAATATTAATTACCATAAATTGAAGAGGATAAATATTAGTATTAGATTCAACCAGTTGAAAGAGCTTCGATCTGACTCGTTCTTGATTTAGAGTTATGTAATTATTTGAAACTTCTAATTGCTTCATTTAATTTTGAAAATTGCTACTTCAAATAGGTACTATACCTTATTTAATAACTAGGAGGAGTAAATTTAAATAAACCGCCAAAAAAAGATGCTTCTCATTGGTCAATTCATAGGCAAAATTACACCCAGCAAAACTTGTACAGGAAATTGAATCTATGCAACGCTCAACACTACATATAGGCTTGTTTTTTTATTGTTGTGTCATTATTGTTTACAATGTCAGCGTCGAATGTGACACATCAGTTTTATAATCAGTTATTTCCAAAACCCTATAAGTTGTTCTAAATAAGTTCTTTAAAAGTTATTTCAAAACCAAATAAGTTCTTTTTGAAGCCCATTCAGTTCTTTTTAGAGAACAGACATCCTTTTCAGAATTTTGAAATTATTTTTGGCTTTCCATTTTCATCCTGCAAACGGTTTCAAGTGCCATTATGGATAATCCTACATCAAGTACAAGTGAGAGGATGTCTCCTCCAAAGAAACGGGAAGAAAAGAATGTCACCTACAAGATTTTGGAAAAACTACTCTATATGCGTACTTCACCAATAATTGAAGAACATATTCCAATCGAACAAGGTGCGGATTTAGACCAAACAGGGACTGCTGTATGTGATAAAGTTAATTTCAACAACACACTTTGAATCTGGTCCTACAAAAACTGAAAAATGCTGTTTATAATAATACTGTTTGAAAAAATTGACTTATCCACAAATTATATGTATATTATTAAATGTAAAATAAAAACTTTATCTACCATGTTATGTGTCATATAATACATACATAAAATATATTATTTATATGTTACATTAAATTTGTCACATAAGTATTGCCTAAAATAAAGTACTTTCAATCAATTTAATATGAATGTTAATAATTATTATCCTTAATATTCTTCGAAATATCTATAAATTATTCAATTTCATTCTATTTATATTCAGAAAATCATTCAGCACTATAATACTGATATATTATGCAAATCACAATGATTTGTGATACTGCTGTAGAGTCTCTCCTGAAAAGTAGATTTCCTACACCGAAAACAAGTCCTATCTTCCTTATTATTAATAATTATTGTTTCAATTCAAATTTGCCGCCAAAAAAAATCTGGTGATTTAATCTGGTGACTTTTAGTGGTGTAAATGATACTTTGCAGTTTACTCCTCCTATATCTCATTTAATAACTAGGAGGAGTAAACTGCAAAGTATCATTTACACCACTAAAAGTCACCAGATTAAATCACCAGATTTTTTTTGGCGGCAAATTTGAATTGAAACAATAATTATTAATAAGAAGATAGGACTTGTTTCGGTGTAGGAAGTCTACTTTTCAGGAGAGACTCTACAGCAGTATCACAAATCATTGTGATTTGCATATATCAGTATTATAGTGCTGTGACAAATTTAATGTAACATATAAATATATTTTATGTATGTATTATAATTATGACACATAACATCGTAGATAAAGTTTTTATTTTACATTTATTTTAATAATATATAATTTGTGGATAAGTCGTTTTTTTTTCAAACAGTATTGTAAACAGCATTTTTCAGTTTTTGTAGGACCAGATTCAAAGTGTGTTGTTGAAACTAACTTTATCACATACAGCAGTCCCTGTTTGGTCTAAATCCGCACCTTGTTCGATTGGAATATGTTCTTCAATTATTATTGGTGAAGTACGCATATAGAGTAGTTTTTCCAAAATCTTGTAAGTAGGTGACACTCTTTTCTTCCCGTTTCTTTGGAGGAGACATCCTCTCACTTGTACTTGATGTAGGATTATCCATAATGGCACTTGAAACCGTTTGCAGGATGAAAATGGAAAGCCAAAAATAATTTCAAAATTCTGAAAAGGATGTCTGTTCTCTAAAAAGAACTGAATGGGCTTCAAAAAGAACTTATTTGGTTTTGAAATAGCTTTTAAAGAACTTATTTAGAACAACTTATAGGGTTTTGGAAATAACTGATTATAAAACTGATGTGTCACATTCGACGCTGACATTGTAAACAATAATGACATAACAATAAAAAAACAAGCGTATATGTAGTGTTGAACGTTGCATAAATTCAATTTCCTGTACAAGTTTTGCTGGGTGTAATTTTGCCTATGAATTGACCAATGAGAAGCATCTTTTTTTGGCGGTTTATTTAAATTTACTCCTCCTAGTTATTAAATGAAGTATAGTTATTAAATGAGATATAGTCCTAATTACTTATTTTATAGCCAGTTACAAAACTAATTATCCCCCTTTCGAATTTATCAAACTATTATACTGTAACTGAGTGGACCCAGGCCCGTTTGTCTTTACCGAAAAGCCACCTTGTGATCGTCTAGTTTCCCTAATTTCTCCTAATAGGACCGCTGTGTTTTCCTACGTTGTGTTTACCTAGTTTTTACCGTAGTCACCCCTGCTCTTTGATTGAGGTATGCCAGGATTACTATGGCCGAAACGAATGCGCAAAAGAACCTACTGGGATTTTTCTTTTGTTGGAAAAGCGGGGAAATTTACTGAGACTCGTTGTTTACTGTGGACTTCCTGTAAGGGAGTTTAAAAGCGAATGATGATCGAGAGAATTCGTTTGCAAGGGCGTAAAATGGTGAATGGCGAGATGGGCTGTGATTTTGCATAGAGAGTATAAAAAAGTGGAAAATGAAGATAGATATATTTCATATATCTTTCACACTTCTATCTATTTCAGATACCACTCTTTTGCACACCTGTGCTTTCTTATTATTTCGTTTTGCTTTTATTTCGTTTCAAGCAACTGCTTGAATTAATTTAGAAGACAACTACTTTGGTTTCAGACGATCCGGGATATTGCGGAAATGTCTGACTCATTACTTATTCGAGTACAGGGTTGCCACTTCTCTTGAATTTTGATTGCGTATCTTTTATAAAATCGTTCCTTCCGATTCTCTTTTATTTAATGTTTTTATTTTCACAGTTGATTTACCTGGGAGGATGAATTATTTCACCTCCGTTTATTTAATTCATAACCTGGGTGATACTGTATTTAGTTATCACTTTGTATACCTTGTTGTTATTTGTCTTGTTCTAGCTTTTATTGCACCCGTCGATGCTGCCTCGTCAGGCGACCTTTATGTCACATTTATGTTACCTTGCCCTTAGGCATTTGTCACTGTTATACCTGATGATTTACCTTACTCGTCATTTGAGTGCTTTTCTGATTGAAACCTTAATCAACTGTATTATTGTAGATTTTTCTACACACCTTGATTTATTACCCAGAGCATGTTGGCTCCGTTCTCTCGAAGATCTTTGTTCCTCAACGTGATTATTAGCTGACCATACTACAGACCACGACTCTTTAACCATTAATCTAGTTAATGATTGAAATGCTGGACTTTTGTTTATCATTCGTGTTTAGGCTTGTTTACAGACAAATTACTTAATCTTTTGTATCGGCACCAACACACCGGTCCGCCAGTAACACGAGTACGTCGGCCTATCACCCCAAAGAGCGTAGATAGTATGATGAGAACATAATAATAACATTTGTCACATAAGATTCAGGTGTGTATAAAATCTGGTTAGAAGAGATTCGGAAAAACGACCTTATAATGATCAATGCGGTTGTTGAATCTAAATTGGCTTTACCCATTCTCGAGGCCGGTCTAATTTTGGTGATTTTGATTCTCTATTTGCTGATTTGCCTATCCTAGCTTTATTTTGGTTATTGGATTGCCTGATAGGTGAGGGCGGTTATTACACCTGACAACCTTGCTTTGGTTTACTTCGTTTCTCTATCCTACTCTGAGGGTGCTTTTGCCCTGTTGCGCTCTATGATTTCCACTTTCCGGTACAACGGAGGTCTTCACCTGGACATCGAGGTGAATCCCTCCCCCGGGTATTAATCGATTACCTACTCCTAACTCCTAATTGTGTCTTGTAATGGAATTAGTATTTCCTGATAATATTTGCGAATTAGCAGAGGCTACATCTGACAACGCTGCCTTGTTCTATCTAGAATTGTGCTAACCGGGGGTGCTCTGCTATGTGATCTTTATTTATGGTGTCATATAATGGCGAGAAACTCCTTTCACTTTCTAACATCGTGTTTAAAGGGACAGCAGATGCCGGTCTACTATTTGTTAAATAATAACTCGGACTCTTCGAAGAATAGGATGATTGAATCATGGGCCGTTTTGTTTACGGATTATTAATTCCTGACCTGCGTCTGTTTTCTCTCCTAGCTATATCTCGATTCCCTATACCGGGATGAAGTAGGTACCTAATATTATTGGTGCTGCCGTCTGTTTCCTTACTAATTGTTTTGCCTGATTTAAAATGGGACCTGCACACGTGAATGTTGCGAATCGGTTTGATTATTTATTGATTGGATTTTGTTTTGAAGACATCTTCCCTAACTGGTTGTAGGTGGAAATTCAACTGGCGTTGGTGGGGGTTTATGAATCAGTATAATTTATTTCTTGATTTGGATTTCGTTTGAAGACTGATTAGTTCTAACTGATTGTATGTGGAAATTTCCCTAATCGTAAAGGAAAGAGCGTATGGAGTGCATAGAATCTACCATCTCGTTTACGCTCCTTTTGGATAGGAAAATTCACGGTTTTTCTGGGTTGATTGGTTAGGAAATTTGTAGCGAGTGCATAGAAACTACCATCTCATCTACAAATTTGGTTGAAAGAATGGCAGACCTGGAGTGCGCTAATAAAAGCCATCTCGTTGATCTTCCAAGCAAGGGTTAAGGAATATGACAGAGCTCGATCGAAGTCTGATCTCACTCTGTGTCGAGCAGTGGTAAGCCGTCTGCTTTTATAGATGCCGCAGCCCGCCTTCTAAACACCGCGCAATGATGCACCTTATTGACACTGCCTCATCTCGTTGACTTATTCCTTAATCGTATTTTCCTAATTACAGGACTTAGCGATTTGACCTCGCGGCTACCTTACTGAGTTGTCCCAAACCTGCACTACCTAAATTTTCCTTCAAATCGGTCAACGCGTTTAGGTACTTCTATTGTACCTAGCTATTATAATTGCACCGGCTTAACTTTCATCTCGCGTTTTCCCCTACTGGCTTTTCCAGGACCGCAGCGAATTTTCGGCTATTGGGGTTTATTAATTCGCCCTATCGATTGGTGTAATTTTTAATTATCGTAGGTATGATATCCCACGAGATACCATTGTCTCTGCGAAGGCTTATTGTTTAAATTCTGATTTCACATTCCTTCACACGGTCTGTTTCTTTCCATCCGTTCTTGTATGTAGGTCACCTATTATTTCGTCACGCGGACCGACAGTGTCTGCCCTAACATCTGGCAATGGTTTGCCCTCGCCGTTGCCGCTTTCTCGAAGGACTGAAATGCGACCAGCTAGAGCGATTCTATTTTATGAATATTTAATGTGCTGGCGGGATCGTTTCTATTGATGTAACGGCGCGTAGCTGTATTTAATTTCCTAACATAATTTTTGCACTGTTTGCTTTTTCGATTTTGGGCTGATTTAATGAGGCGAAGGAAATAATTTCCTGATAATCCTACCTAGGTGCGATCCATTTCAATACCTACTTAGGTATATGGTTAATTATTATCTTGACCAAATTAGTTATTTCATTTTGTAAAGTTCTTATTGCTTTGAATCATTTTGAATCACGCTTGGTCCCAGGTTAATGATGAATATAAATTAGAAATTCTCATCCCCGTAATGAGCAGCCAAAACTGTAATTACACAACACCCTACTTCTGGTAGGGAATAAAATAAATAAAAGTGAAAACGGAAAACTTCCACCAAACCAGGATGTTGGCATTTTTGTTTTTTTCTTAATGCTTTTTGAATTACAAAATTACAAAAACTTAATAGCAAAGGATAAACTTTCTCAAAATATATTTATTAGCCTTTTTATTTTTTTTTAAATATGAGCTAAAGTCTATCACGAATGTGAATTTGGCCTTTTCTCTTTTCAGAAACTCCAACTATTTATCTCCGATGGTGGTCGAAATTTCAGATAAGATCCTAAGCAGTAGAGTCACGTCGCTGCAACGTGATTTTTCCGTCATCCCATGCAACGTCATTATTTTTTATAAATGACGTACGAATGACGCTAGGATGACGTGATTATGTCAAAGCCCGTTGACTTCATTTTTAAACGTCGAATGGACGTACGTAATTTGACGCAATATTATTGGTGCCATAAAGTTTCGTAATTAATATTTATTAAATAAATTTTATGGCTGCGTTACAAGGAGTCCTTTATGCCTTTTTTCATTAATTAAAAATTCATCATCTAGTTAAACAGCGCAATTTTCTTTCCGATGTGTACAATACAAATAATAATTACTGCTGCTATTTTCTATAAATATAAAAATATAAATAAACAATTCGCAAATATGTATACATATATCTATATAAACATAATAATAATAATTATGAACAAACCGTGTTTGTTCAAACAAATTGCAGCTTAGGTACGTAGTTTGTATAGCTTAGCAGAGTTTAGATTAGTGATTATAGCATCAATAATTATTATTCACTGTGTATGATTAGCGGAGAGTTATAATAATACACCCTTGGACCAGAACTAAGGTATTATAACTCCCAAGAAAAAACAACAAAGAAATACCGGTTGGTTTGGTTTGGCTAGCCTAGCGCTTGCTCTCGCGACGTTGCAACTCTCAAAAGACTAAGTCCGATGAGAAATTGACAGGACCACTTGTACAAGCAATATGCAAAAGAAGACATTAAAATTAACTTCTTTATATAAAAATAGTTTATAGTGAGGCAGGCAATTATAGTGTCAGTTTGTCAGTTTGTCTGAAAAACGATGTTAGACCGACGTCATAAATATCACGTCTAAATCACGTCTGAGAAATGAGGACAATAATCACGTGATTTTTTGGTAATTTGACGTCGGGACCAAAAATGACTGCATGACTGCATTATAGCATGACTGCTGCCTGATGGGAGACGGGATAATTTTTAGTTAATTTAACGGAGGCATATAACGAACAGGCGGCAAAGGATTTTTACCTGGATGCCTAGGACAATCAAATTGGTATCCCTAGACAAGAAAATTGGTCTAAATACGTTTTTTTTTTATTCATTTTCAATTAATTTCCCACAAGTAAGCTTAATAATAAAATAGAAACGGTTTCAAGTTTTCCTATAAAAATATTTCTAAAAGTGTCACAAATTAACAAATTAGGCATTTTTATCTAGTAATTTTAACCTAATTTGCTATTGCTTTCCAATAATATGAAGTTAACGCGTTTTAATGAATATATAGTGTCCTTTGTGCTCCAATTAATTTCATAAAAGTTTGCTCGCTTTAACTGAATCAATTCCATTTAATTAATTAAAGCTGCATGCGATTTCCATATTTAAAAACGATTTTCAGCTGAATGTTCAAAGATTTAAGTTTAAAATTTCCATTCTGACTAGAATTTTCCACTTTGAAACGTGTTGCTTTAGTCAATTGATTGTAATTGAGTTTCAGCTGACTTCCAATAATCGGAAGGTGTTTCGCTCAGTTTGAAACTGATCACTCTCAGTTGGTAACAATCTAGCTCCAATTTGAGATTGATTAGACCTGATTTGACGTTGAAAAGGTTCTTCAGAGAGAATTAGATACCAACCTTTACAAAAATAAACACCGCTAATATGAGCAATTGCTATTATTACTTCCACCTTTTGTATTTTTAACGATATCAAAGCCCATACTGAACGTACATTCTCTCTCATTCAACGAGCTCGGTGAAACATCCTCACATTACAAAGGATCTGCCTGAAAACATCATAAAACCTAACGGTGCCTAATTTGGGTACCTACTTAAATTAGCAATTTTTTCCCCATATCCGGCGCTTTTCATTGTTTCATATAAAAAATGTTCGTTAAAAATTGCTGCGAACAGAATATAGAGAATAATTTACCTCAGAATTTAAAAAACGCGTAAAAAACGAGTTCTGAAATTTTGCAATGTATTAGACAGAATTTAATATGCCGTAAAAATACCTGAAAGGTTATGACGGTCAGTGGCAGTGAAAGTTCTGTGGCATATGCTGTAATAATTTAGTATTACAGGAATAAGAATATTCACACTCATATGAAGGCTAAATATACAAATCATTTAAACATCTTATGTAAGATATTTAGTAACTCTTGACTAGTAGAGCAAATATTGTTTTAATTTTTAGCGATTTTGGTTGTTCCTAACTGGATAATCTGTTTATTTAGTGAGCATAACAAAGCAGGGATATATTTTAATATTTGCGAGAATGCTCAAGATAAGCCTGAAAAATGTCGGACCATTTACAACTCTATTTTAAAGCTGAATTCGAGCTCCATTTACTTGAATAATATTCCAGAGCTTAGTCACACTCCCGGGTATTTTCTCTGCATAAGGATGACCCAAGGTCTGATCCCCCAGACCTTGTAATACATTTTATCAAACTAAATTGAATGTCCGGAGAGTTTTATCCTGGTACGAAAATACTCCCAACAAAGAATGCAGAAGGAAATCATACCTACTCGTACTTAGCTTTTATAGGTACCTACGTATAATAACAGGATACGTGTGAAGCTTCATAAAAATTTATACCTCTAAAAATATTTCTTATGATCCTTTTATGTCAGTTTTCTCGCTCTGAAGCAGTATATCAATGTCAGAAGAGTATGTTCTGAAGTAAAATGTATATTTTCCAAGATTTAATAACATTTCCACATCTCACCAGCACGGATTTTAAAGGAAACGTTACTTAGTTAATAAAAAATAAAGAATATCAAAGTTTTCTCATTATGTAACGACTGAACAATGATAATTTATCTAATAATTGATCTATAAACGACTTACCTTCAACATTTCTGGATGTCTTATTAAATCCAAGGTAGATCTTTTTATCGACATCAAATCTTCTCAGTTCTACAGGCATTTTATTTACAGATTTAACATTTGATATACAAACAACGCCGAGACGGTTTTCACAGTTTCCGGTATTCAAAATCCTTGTGTCTTTTTCCTCCGGATCCACTCTTATTAAATTATTTACACTATTCTCATAAGTTAAAAGAGAAATTCCTTCGATTAAATTATCACTACAATTCGATCTGGCTCTAACAAAATAACTACCATCTTCCTGATTAGCCTTTAATACAAAATCGAATCTTTCACCTTTCGTTAATATAACGGAATTCACTTCATAAGGAACTACAGCTCCACCATCTAAAGCTATCACTCTAATTGAATGTTTATCTATTTTGAAATTTACTGGACAACCACTCGCGCCACTTGTGTAAGCCACGCGAAAGCGATACCTCTTCCCACGTTCAACTAAAAAACTACTACCACCGGCAGCACTGCTTTTTCCATTAATTAAAATTGAACTAATTTTGGGTGTATCAAACCCATACGACATCCTTTCAGACCACTCCGAAATCAATAAAACATGGTCCTTGGAATCAATATCGTAGAGCTTCTTATGAGGCTCCAACTCGTCAGCTTTCCTCACGATGAGAGACCCAAATAACCCATCGGATCTTTGAGAATCTGAATGGGCGTGATAGAAATGGGTACCAGGAGTGGCAGCTCTGAATCTGTACTGGAAAGTAGTGTAACCCATGATTGGGCATTGGGTTACCATGGGTACACCATCCATGGAGGGTGACTCGCTGTTCGATTGTCCTCGCCAATGAATGGAAACGCTTTGACCTTGGAGTTTGTTTACGACGTCGATCACCAGGATATCATTCTGACAAATCTGGATCGAAGGTCCTGGTAGCTGTCGGTTTGCCGTGAGGATTTCTCTTAGGTTCCCATCTGCTGTGACGCAGTGCTGGGTATCACAGTTGGTTGAGTTTGTTGTGCAGTTGATGCATGACCTGTAGGAATGAAAATCTCGAGTCAAGTAGCGTTGAGTAGGTATATTAAAAATAGTTATGAAGTATTTTCTTATTTAATTACAACGAAAAATTCCATTCTCATTTAAAATCACATTTTTTGACTTATGTAGGTTTCACATTAAGTAGGTAAAGTACTCACCCGCTCATTGTTTGATATTTTTCTATATTTATCTTAATCCTACATATCATTGGCCAGTCTAGAGCATGGCAGGGTCTATCACAGCTTTTGAAATTTTGATCTGGAAAATAAGATAATAGTAATTATTGTTGGTAAATTGAAGAACTGTAATAAAAATAATAATGGTTATGTTAAAAGGGTACCTATTAGTTTAGACAATGTAAATTTGACTAATAATCCCAGCTTCTTCTTGCAAAAATTAGATACAAAGTTAGTCGGATAATTTCAGGTAATAAACACGGCCAAAACCGCTTTTACTGGGGCAGCCGAAAGATGATCTCTCAGGGATCTGTCCCGATTTAATCTCGCGTGTTCAACAGAACAGGGGCAAAGCATTCTTGTATACTTCCAGAAACATTAGGTATAGTACAAGGGCCTACGAGCATCGTTTTTCTATCCTAAACCCTACTAAGTGGGCGGTAACAGTCAAAAATGTAGCTACTGCTTGGAAGGCCATTTCTGCTTTGTCAAAAAAAAATTCGATGGTGTTATGTATTACATCTATTCTGATATTGAAAACGTACATAGATTTTGTCATTTTACGATGAAAATGTTTGTTTTTGAAAAATTTTGCACGTATTTTGGGCGACATTTTTGAAAACGTTCAAAAAATTAGCCGAACTGCTGACATTTTCGAAAATTTGGTCGCAGAGAATGTCTGATATTGCGATTTTCGGGTTCAGAATAATCAAATCTATCAATTTGGTGCGATTTTGGTCGTTTTGCTATGAGACAAAAAGTCGTATTGCTATGAGGAAAAAAAATTGGTCGTGCATGGGCTCTCGTACCATTAGTTGCTGTTTTCATGTTGATGGTTATTCTTCTTCTTCTCTCTGCAAATTGTAAGGAGAGCTTCTTGGCCAAGGCAGCAAAATACCATTTTGCTGCCTATCGTCTTCCACCAAAGTAGTGTGTCAACAAGCGAAAAAAAATATTTTAACGTTTTTTGAATTTACGTTATTATTGCTCTAGGCCTTCCTTAGCTTAGACAGGAAAAATGATTTTCAATTATTTCTGGCTGGTTTGTTTTTGATTTTTTTGATCAAGTTGCGAGCGCTGGATAAAAAACATTATGAAATTTACTTTTTCGATTGTTTTGATTGATGAATTTTTAAGTTTTGAGAATCGAATAAAAATGAGAGACCGCTGCCAAAATAGTTTCAGTAATTGAACTCTGCTGAGGGAATAATATTACCTTATAGACATATCTT
The DNA here is from genome assembly GCA_910589415.1 of Malachius bipustulatus. Taxonomy (NCBI): domain Eukaryota; kingdom Metazoa; phylum Arthropoda; class Insecta; order Coleoptera; family Melyridae; genus Malachius; species Malachius bipustulatus. The sequence continues at coordinate 36,043,350 of OU342635.1, forward strand.
TGTTAAGACAATTTTCTCTATGTTTGTGGCCATGTTTGGTCAGGTCAGTTCGTCATTAAATGTTTTGATGTGTTAAAATTTTGGTTTTAATTGTGACTCGTAGGTAATTATTTTTTTCTACAACTAAACTGAGGTTTTTATGCAACTTTCTATTACTATAGCTTTCTACTAGCTGAAATTCTAAAACTGTGAATAAACCAATATCACACAAATTTGGATCACCCCGTATTATAAATCCCCTAGTTCGAAATATTATAAAATATTAAACTGTAACTATCTATGTACTTTACATCGTGACATAACACTTCCTTATAGTATGTGTATACATATTCCCGTCTCTGAGCTTTCAGACGGCAGATATGACACATCCATCTGATTTAAAATGTAAAGTTGATGCAGTTCTTGAGTAAAAAGGATGCGACAGCTCGTAAGAGTCTCCATTTTACAATTTGAAACTAGAGGATATTATGTAAAATGCGAAATTTTCAGAAAAGTCTATCATTCTATTCAGACACGAATTTATTGTGTATGTGAACTGACGTGAAGTTTATAACAGTTTAAAAAATTCATAACACGTTCACTTTTTTTGTGTTCCTTTTAAATTCTCTCAGAATAGAATCGGTAATGTAAAAAAACTGTATCATTCAAATATTGTTCAAAATTTTAATAAATTTCAACTGCCATTTTTGAAGACCATTTTTAGACAAGATTCCAAGCAAATTATTATTTTATTTAATTTTAAATTCATTGATGTAAAAATCCGACCGTAACGGATGGTTATCTTTAACTCGAACTTTGACAGTTGTCATGGAAAATATTAAAAATTTGCGTATTATGAGGGCTTGAAGAGTAACAATCAACACGATGAGAATTATAAAAAAAACAATTTTCTCTTCGTCTCAGCTTACCCTTTAATTAAAACTTTTGGTCTCTTATTACTTGTAGGTATATGTCTTTCGAGTCACTGTAATAACCTTAAGGGCACAATTTCCAAGTTAGCTCCCTCTTAATTGAAAAAGGTATTTGAGGTACATAAGACAATTTTAAAAATAGGGCGTTGAAATTTTTTCTGATAGGCAAGATACAATTTCATCCCTCTCCATTTTGTATTCAATTTTAAATTCTGGAGGAAATTGCCATTTTTCAATGGTTCAACTTTGTTTATAAATAACGACAAAATAACATCGAAGCTTGAAATATATGCTGCTGAATCATCAGCTTTAGTAATCCGAACAATTGTCCCAATTCCTCGACCTGCATGAATGCCAATAAAAGGATCTAAAATATATTCAAATGTCAGCTCTAACAATTTATTTATTCGATTTCGCGCATAAAATTTACAGCGCTGTGTTTAATATTCGACATTAAACCCTTTTTATTATCCAAGCTATTAACTTTATACGGCATATAAATTTCGTATTCGCGTGGGGATCCCCTCCATTTTTTTTTATGAATTCATAAAGATGAAATACTGAAATAGTGGAAAAATTTGTTTTCGTCTTGGTACCGATTCCATGAATAAGTAAAAATTTGGCGTAGGAGCTACGTGACATGAATAAACAGGAGGATAAACAAGGAATTTTAACCCTTCGGAAGTATACCTTTAGAGATTGAGAGACGCTACGTGAATTATTCGCTTTAATATTCATATTGTTCTTAGGGTCCTTAGCTTTGTTGTAAATTTGAACGAAATGCGTCTTTGAATAATGATAAACTTCACAGTCTATACAGGGTGCACCATGTATCCTTCTCTATATTGCTATCTCCTAACGCTAACAGATACAGGGTCGGTTAAACAAATCCAAAGGAGCGCAATTTTGTGGCCATCTCGATTCCGTCGACACATACAAGATATCTGTGACCGTTCCTGAAATATCCTGAAAAAACTGAAAAATCGAGATTTCTTATTTTCGTCATATCTTTTTTATTATTGGAGATTAATGAATAATTTTTTGTGGGCTTACATAAGTCGTTAAGAGCTACCCATCTGACATTTCAAAAATTTTCAAAGCCGACTAGATCCCAGGATTTTCATAGTCAACTTTCGTTTTTCTTATGGCCACCATATTGTTTTTTTATGTTGTTCGGTATAAAAAAAATTATAAAAACTAAAAATTGTTAAACTTCAAAAAATAAATAAATTTTTTTTTTATTCTTCTTTTTTCTTTAAAAAAAAAGACACATTTTTAGACCGAATTTCATAGATAAATTGAAAAACCATAAGGCAAGCACTATTTCGGCGTATTTTACAAATATTGACGTTTTTCGACGATTTTTTATTAGGTTTTTCTTTGAAAAAAGAAGAATAAAAATTAAAAAAAAAATTTTCTGAAGTTTATTAATTTTTGGTTTCCATTATTTTTTTCATATCGAACGACATAAAAAAATAATATGGCGGCCATAAGAAAAACGAAAGTTGACTGTGAAAACTCTGGGATCTAGTAGGCCTTGAAAATTTTAGAAATGTCAGATGGATAGCTCTTAACGGCTTATGTACGCCTACAAAAAATTATTTATTAATTTCCAGTAGTAAAAAAGATATGAGGAAAATAAGAAATCTCGATTTTTCAGTTTTTTCAGGATATTTCAGGAACGGTCACAGATATCTTACATGTTTTGACGAATTCGAGATGGCCACAAAACTGCGCATCTTTTCTCTAATTTAACCGACCCTGTATCTCTTAGCGATCAGGAGATAGCAATATAGAGAAGGATACATGGTGCACCCTATACAGGTAAGTACCTACACTAAGATTAGTATATTATTTACATAAATTTCAATACAGAATAATTTTCTATATTTTATTATCCATTTCTTCAAGCTTGTGTATGTTAATAAACTTTTCACCCCTGTAAAAGGGATAATTTATAACTTCATGAATAAAATAAAATTTTAATTAAGAACAAGGAATCACGTAAACGTACCCTACAGCAAATGTATAATAAATTAAAAAGTTTTACACGACATTTTTATTAATTATTATTCCCCTAACAAAATGCGTCGACAGTTTTATGAAAATATTATACCTAAATATACAGGGTGCATCATTATATACTTCTCTATATCTCGTAATGACTAGGAAAACTCTGAGTTCTAGTTGGCTTTGAAAATTGCTGAAATGTCAGATGAGTAGCTCTTGCCGACTTACGTGAGCCTACGAAAAATTATTCATTAACTTTCAATAATAAGACAGATAATGGCAAAAATAAGAAATCGCGATTTTTCAGTTTTTTCAGGATATTTCAGGAACAGCCACAGATATCTTGTATATCTTGACGGATTCGAGATAGCCACAAAATTGCGCATTTTTTCTTTAATTTAAACTAATCTCTTAGCGTTTAGGAGATAGCAATATAAATAAGGATGAATGACCCTGTATAAAGGTGTATAATTATTCCTATATTTACTGGTAGGTTATCATAATTTTCCGTAATTCCATAAGCCTTTTCTAAAAAAGGTTTCTTCTTAACGCTATTTATCACCTCACCATTCAAGTACATAAGATGCATAATTGAGGGTAGATCTGCAGAGAGAATATAATATTCTTAATTATAATGACAATGACTGAAACCTTATACAATATAAATAATATATAACATATACCTACTTACCTAATCTAACATAATATAATATGAACTTTATAATAGACATGTTATTATTGAGATCTTGCAATTAAACCTAGGTTAAATATTTAAATACCGCAATAACCAAATCGATTAAATTTATAGAGATTTATTTGATTAGCGTAGGTGAACTTGTTGAAAATTCTTCCATTTCCTTTCGCCGATTTTTAGATCAATTGCTCTCGAAAGGTAACTTTTCCATAAGGTAAACAAGAAATGTCAATGTCGGTTACGAATTTCAGCTCATTCACGTACGCCTTTACCTTTTCAGGAAGGTATTACCCATACCAGTACTATTTATGGACAACTCTTCGCCAGATTTATCGTTGAAATCTTGAGATTTTATGAGAATCTGATTCGCCTTCCTTTGAATGAATGAAGGTTAATAGTTTTTTTTTACCTATTTTTCAACTGCACTTATGCATCTTTGCATTAATTTGAAGGTCTTGTGAATGAGATATAGGAAAAGCCGTCACATCAGGAGAATTTACTAGGTTAATAATTATAATAAAATCACGTTTAATATGTTTATGAATTATTCATGTACGCGGTTTTAAAGGATTATTTCCATGTGTTCCGGTGAAAAATCTTATAAGGATACTCTCGAGATTGATTTTATTTAAATTTATTTTTTTAAAGGACATATTTCGTTAATACCTACTTATATTTCAATAAAGCTTGAATGCCTAGTTCAATAATAAGAATGTGCTCTATATTTTTAAGAATCAAGGTTTCAACAATAAAGCAGAATAAATTGTTTATTTGAAAAAAGTCTGCAAGGAATGAGAACATCAAGGGTAAAAAGGTTAACCAGCTTTCAACTTTCATGAATTCCAACCCCTCAACCCCTACATTTTTATAACGCCTTTAGAAACGCCTTTGTTCATAAGTAGCAGTTCCGAGTTAAATCAAAGGACTCATTCCTGTCTTTTTTATTGCCTCATCTATACTACTGTTGAGTCTCCTAAATGTAAATTTTCCTGTGGCTATTAAATAAATTTATCCATAACTAATCTGGTATTATATTACTTAGTAATAATAATAATAACATGACTCAATAAAGATTTACAAAAACAAGCGAGACTGCCAATAATACAGATAGACTTGCAAAAACTAAAAAAATTACAAAGATGTAACCGGGAAAATAGCCAAGAGAGAAAAAGTAAACAGTGAAAAGATTAGCAAACAAACCAAAGAGAAAATCGAACATGGAAATAAATTATCAAGAAATGATTGACCACAAGAACGCAGACCAGATCTGGGCAGAGCTTGTGGGATTGTGACTTTAAAGCCCTTTTGGGAATTTCAGTTCTATGACCCTTTTTAAAACAAAGACTTGTGGCTTTGGACTTGAATTCCTTTATAAAAGAACTTTGGGATTGTGGATGCAAAAAAGAGCTTCAATTCCTTTTGAGGGCTCTCAAAGCTCTTGAGGGCCTATAAATCCCTGGAATAGAAGCTCTTTTTTGAATTCACAATTCGAAAGCTCTTTAATAAAGGAAGACAGAAGAAGCTCTTTAAAACAAAAGTTTGTCAATATTTTTGCGAGTTGCAACTAGCAATTCGCATCCTGCTATGGGAAGGACAGTTTCCAGTGGGAGGTCTTGATAGAGATGTGTGATTTAAATCGATTCTCAAAAAAATTAAGCAGCGATTCTCAATTTTTTGAATCGATCTTTTGCCCCGCGATTTTTTGTCGAATTTAATCTCAATATTTCGCAAGATATTTGCGAAAAAAAAATAAGAAAGGCTTTCAAGCTAATTTCAAGGGCTTGAAGCTGTTTCCAATGACCTGATTTCTTTTTGTAAGATATTATGTTCAGAAAAGTTTTAGAAAAATATTAAATATCCAATGAAAACGAAGAGCGTCAAGAAATCTTGTCTTCCCTTTTATTTGCTATGTGCATGGGATATGTAAATTCCTTCCAAATTTGTTATAAATCGATAGATACGTACGATTCCCTTTTCCTGTTTTCATTCTGGAGCAGAATTTGAATATTATAATAAAACCGCAATTCTACCTTTCCCGTTATGCATATTACTTTTAAAATGATACTTTTGATACTCTTCCCGTGTGTATCATAGTTCGCTGCAAGACATTGATTTTGAAAACGAATTATTTGCTCACACACTAAAAAAAATTGGCAAGGAATTAGTAACGAGATAAATCAAAAATTCCTCGAGGTTTTGTTTGCTATCCCTCCTGGATATATGGAAATATGTAAATGGTTTTATATACGTGGAATATGTAAACTCATTTTTATTTATTATAAATCGATACGATCCATTTTATGTTTGCATTCTGAACCGGGATTGAATTTAAATACGAATCGGGGTGTTCGTCTTTCTTCTGCTCTAATATATTTTTTTATTATTAAGGGAGTGCCTAAATGTCCAGTACTTTTCGTTTTCATTTTATGTAGTAGTGTCTCTTCAAAGTCACTAAATTTTTGTTTGTTCACTGCAATAATTACAATTAGGATTTGCCAAGAAATTAATTTAAAAATGTTTGGCCCCCCCATTTCGACTATTTCTAATGGGAGTATAAGAAATACGTTCCTTAGCAGAGATCTGTACCATGAAGATCTGTTTCCCCGAATATCAAGAAGTAGATTGCCTTGAATAATTTGACCTGTCTGAGTATACATCAGGCTGGCTCGAAACAAAAGTATTTTGAGGCACTTAGAGCCCCTAAAAAAAATGTATCGAGCCCGTTAATCAGAGCCCTGCTTACCGCCTTCAAAGAAAAAAATATCTGATCACAGCGCATCGTTTTTTTTTTTCATTCCATATGAAGAGAATTGGGTTTAAATGGCGAAAAGATCATCCACATCGTGAAAACATGGAATTAAATCATTTTTTCCAAAGAGGAAAATTTTTCATCAAAATTCTGAATCTTAAAATATCAACTGCAAAGTTTTTCATTATATGTAGGTAACTAGGGGAGTTTATAGTGAAATGGATCGCACCTAGGTAGGATGATAAGGAAATTATTTCCATCTCCCTCGTTAAATCAGACCAAATCGAAAAAGCAAATAGTGCAAGAATAGGTACGTAAACACCTAAAGGTAAAATTGTTAGGAAATTAAAACGCAGCCACCCGCCGTTACATCAAGTAAACGATCCCTGCCAGCACATTAAATATTCAGAAAAATAGAATCGCTCTAGCTGGTCACATTTCAGTCCTTCGAGAAAGCGGCAACGGCGAGGGCAAACCATTGCCAGATGTCTTTATAAATGCGACTCGCGCCGATTGAAAGGATGAGCTGACCTACATACAAGACCGTGTGGAAAGATTTGTAAATTAAACAATAACCCCTCGCAAAGACAATAGTAAGTCGCTAGGTATTCCACCCACGAGAATGAAAATTACGCCGATCGATAAAGCGAATTAATAAATGAAGATAGCCGGAAATACATCGCGATCCCGAAATAGCAAGCAGGTGGAAATGCGAGATGAAAGTTAAGCCGGTGTAACTAAAGTAGCTAGATACAATAAAAAGACGACAACGCGTCGGCCGATTTGAAGGAAAATTTAGGTAGTTGAAGTTCAGGACAATTCAGTAAGGTAGCCGCGAGGTCAAATCGCTAAGTCTCGTGATTAGGGAAATATGATAAGAAACAAATCACGATATAAGGCAGTGCCAACGGTGCATTGTTACGTGTCGTGTTTAGAAAGAGGGCGACTGCTTCTATAAAAGCAGACGTCTTACAGCAGCTCCAGACAAATAGAGATCAGCTTCCGAGCAGGTCGAATCTGACTTCCTAACCCTTTATACGGTACCCAGAGATGGCCTAGCGGACTCCGGGATACCTAATCCTTATCTATACCCGAAAATTCGACCAGAGATGGCCTAGCGGACTCCGGTCGAATTTCCCTTATCTACCTTGGAAAAACTCCAGTTGAAAATCCGAAAAAGGCAAAAAATCGTTTCACGCCAATTTCTAATCACAATTCTAATAAAACTCGACCAGAGATGGCCTAGCGGACTCCGGTCGAGTTTTCTTTACCTATCCCGGGAAATCCCAGTGAAACATACTTCATTCGCGTCTCGAAATCAATATTCGCAGTTGGCAACTTCTCTTCGAACCAATTCACTAGTAAATGGCAAAGCGCCTATTCCGAAGGAATTTTCTTCACAAATTAGGGAAAATCCATTGAGAAAATAGTTAGGGAAGATCTCTCTTCGAAACAAAGTCCACATCAATAAATAATTAAACAGATTCGCCCAATCCATGAGCGCAGATCCCATTTCAAATCAGGCAAAACAATCAGCTAGGTATTAGGCGCCACCACCAGTAAGTAGTAGGTACCTACTCGATCACGTTCAACGAATATTAGGAAAGAGGAATACTTCAACAAACAATTACAAATCCACGAATAGGAAATTGAGATAGAGCTAGGAAGAAAATCGACCCAGGTCAGGAATAAAATAACCTGTGAATAATAATTAAAGCGGCACGTTATTAGAAATGAACCAAGTTAGGCAGGAAGCAGTCCCTTTAAATTATACGACTTTAAGAAAGTGAAAGTTAGCAATTCCTCTCATTGTATATCATCATGATTGAAGCGGAGCACCCTCAGATGTAGAATAGAATAGCACAGGTCCAGATAGAACAAGGCAGCGTTGTCAGATGTAGCATCTGCCACTTGCATATAACAACACCCAATTAGGAGTTATAATAGGTACTCGATTACCACACGTAGGGGAAGGGATTCATCTCGATGTCCAGATGAAGACCTCAGGGGGCCGGTAAAAGAGCATGACTCTTTAAAGTGGAAATCGTGGAGCGCAACGGGCCAAAAGGCACCCTCAGAGTAGGACAGAGTAAAGCAAACCAAAGCAAGGTTGTCAGGTGTAATAACCGCCCTTGCATATCAGCAAATCCAATAACCAAAATAAAGTTAGGATCATAAATTGCAATTCACAAATAAAGATCCAAAACGACTCAAGAATAAATTAATCTCGAGTATGGGAAAGCCAAGCAAGAAGTCGAGAAACCAAAGTATCATTATAAGATCGTTTTTACGAAGCTCTTCTATTCAAAATTCACTCACACCTGAATCTCATACAATGGATGTTATTATTACGATTCTGACTGTGCTATCTACTCTCTTTAGGTGATAGGTCGTCGTACTTGTGTTAATGGCGGACCGGTAGCTGGTACCGATACAAACAAATAAGTATAATTTGTCCATAAACAAGCCTAAACACAAATGATAAATAAAAGTCAATTCTTCGCCAGTTAGCCCACAGGGGCTAAAGGTTAATCAAAAGGTCAGACCAAAATAAACAAACAAGGTATACCAAATAACAATAATATGAGTTATCAAGCAGGTCACGAAATAACTCACGCTCCCAGGTAAATCAACTGTGAAAATAAAATCATTAAATAAAAGAGAGTCGGAAGGAACGATTTTATAAAAGATACGAAATCAACATTCAGGAGAAGTGGCAACCCCTTACAAGAATAAACACTCGAGAGGCAAGACCATCTTAAGCGGCCCGAATCTCCGTCTCCGAACACGAACCGCTGTAGCTAGGTAACCGAGCTGCCACCAGCCGTCCAGGCGCGATATTTAACCCGAGTCAGACCCACAGGGCGACTCTGCTAGAGGAGCTAGACATATAGGGTGATTCTCCCGGTTGAAAATACACGATAATAAACAGAACAGAGGGATGAGAATGATATTGAAATGTAATAAACGAACTCCCATAATCACAATGTTACGGACTTTAAATTTAATGAGCGTGAAACAAAGAATAATGTACAAATCGATGGATTTTGTTTATAAATTGAAACACAAAATGTTACCTATATATTTACAAGAAAATATAAAGTATGTGTGTGACGTACATAGTTATAATACAAGAGCTGGGTCAGATTTTTTCATTGATACTTATACCACTAGTCAAACAGCCAACTCGACCTTAGTTAAGGGCTTGGCAATATATAATGATTTACCATGTGAAGTGAAAAACTGTTATAGTTATAGGAGTTTTAAGAAAATGTTGGTTAAATATATTATAGAGAATTGCTGAACAAATGATATGTTATGTTATGACCATATTGTGGTCTTTTATTTATTTTTTTTTCTTATGTGTTGTAAGTAGCATTTATTGCTAAATAAAGTTACTATCTATCTATCTATCTATAATTTCGTACGAGGAATTGAATAGGTAACGGACAGACATTTCCGCCGTATACCGGATAGTCTGTAACCGAAGTGGTTGTTGTCTTTAATTAATTCAAGCTGTTGCTTGAAATGAAATCAAAGAAACCAAAAAAAGGAAATTAGGTAAAGAAAATAATCGTTGAATAGGTACAAGACAGACATTCCCGCCATAGCCCGGGTAGTCTGTAACCAACATTGTTGTATTCTTTAATTAATTCAAGCAGTTGCTTGAAATGAAATCAAAGAAACTAGAAAAAGGAAATTAGGTAAAGAAAAACGTTGAATAGGCAAACAAGACAGACATTCCCGCCATAGCCCGGGTAGTCTGTAACCAACATGGTTGTATTCTTTAATTAATTCAAGCAGTTGCTTGAAATGAAATCAAAGAAACTAGAAAAAGGAAATTAGGCAAAGAACATCGTTGAATAGGTACCAGACAGACATTTCCGCCATATCCCGGATAGTCTGTAACCAAAGTGGTTGTACTCGTCAATTAATTCAAGCTGATGCTTGAAATGAAATCACACAGACATTCCCGCTATATACCGGGTAGTCTGTAAACGAAACAAAAGCAAAACGAAATAATAAGAAAGCACAGGAGTGCAAAAGAGTGGTTTCTGAAATAGATAGAAGTTTGAAAGATATATGAAATATATCTATCTTCGCTTTCCACTTTTTTATACTCTCTATGCAAAAACATCAGCCCCTCTCGCCCTTCACCATTTTACGCTCTTGCAAACGAATTCTCTCGCTCTTCATTCGCTTTTAAACTCCCTGACAGGAAGTCCACAGTTAACAACAAGTCTTAGTAAATTTCCCCGCTTTTCCGAAAGAAATCCCAATCAACCGAGATACCATGAGTCATAGTAGGTTCTTTTGCGCATCCGTTTCGGACATACTAATCCTGGCATACCTCAATCAAAGAGCAGGGCTGACTACGGTAAAAACTACGGTAAACACAACGTAAGAAATCACAGCGGTCCTATTAGGGGAAATTCACAGGTAAATAGACGATCACAGTGGCTTTTCGCGATAGACTAACGGACCAGGGTTCGTTACGTTACAATAGAAGCTGACGGATGAAAAGAAAATATTTTATGACTGTAGGTACAAAACAGCAAAAAAATTCCCTCTTCTGGCTTATCGCGTTATTCATTTCCTTCAAAAATCATATTTCTTATTATTAAAGTTCTTATAGTTCATCTTTTCATTATTTGTATTCCAGTCAAAAATTGAATTTTAAATTAAAATCAGTTTTCATGTAATTGCTCTGTTCAATAATAAATTGAAAACGTCTGCATGTCTGCATGTCTGTATGTGGTCTGTAAATGCAGCCGGTACTGCATGGTAATACTGTTTAAATATTGTTGGTAGGTAAGTAAATAGATATGACAATTCCAGACTAAATCCAGAATATTATTCCAGGATATTAATGTACCCTATTTCCTCAGCGAAGCTTTATAATTATGGAAATCCTCCTTTATGCTTTTACCACATAGGTAGAATATGTAGATGATTTTTTTTAGGTCCCATTTTCCCTTTTAATTTAGAACATACATGTCTGAATTAAGCAAACCAGGTTTTTCTTAACGTAGGTACTATAGAGGTCATACCAGATTGCTGTTTCATTCATCAGAAAACCAGGTTAACTACGATCTGACCGACAATATGGCGATTTGCTTCCACCTTGTTAAGCACACCCCAAAGATTTCCTAAATTCTTTACACTTCAAAAAAATTATTTACCGTTTGTTCGACGGTATACTCGAGCGGTAAATTATTATACAGAGTGTCCGTAAATGAATAGAACTCAGCTCAACTGCAGCTTTGCGATCTCAAATAAAAGCGATTAAACGAAACATATTTTAGTACAAAAGTGCTTTACTCAAGAAGTTATGACACCTTATTGAAGATGGAAATTTGAAATTTAAGATTGTGTATATTTCAGTAACCAAAACTAAGATCAAGCTGAAAATTGATATACGTCAGTTTCAAAAGTTGTCGAACGATACTACCGTCAAAGTCTTGTATCATAATGTAGAGGGCGCTGTCAGCAGAATTTTTTCATTTGTCTTTTGCAATTTTTTTATTATTATAAATCTTTTCGTCACTATATGAGTAAAGTTTGCCCACAATGAAGAAAATATTACTGGCGATAATAAATAATTAAAATTTAAAAAAAGGACATGTTCCCAATATATCTCCGACTTAATCCACCGCGTCAATCCATCAGTGTCGATTGAGGGAGGATCAAGTTATCCCCTGTAATAAGTTAAAGCGTCGCTGATCACGCAACTGGGAGTAATGACCAATTAAGGCAGTTTTAACGAAAAACAGTGGAATCAAAGTCACCATACTTGGAGTTCGTTTCTTACGTGTTAAGTATTTATGACATCGCTTTACCTATGAAGTTTTTTTACCGATGGAGTTGGTAATCATCCCATAATAATAATTGTCAGATCATAGGTCCACATCTGGGAATCACATTTGATATTATGAACATGTTATTCGGGATCAACGACCAAAGAGAGGGTTGCCGGGTTGCGAGTAACCCTCTACCTACCTACTACTAGGTACATATAGGGAGTCGAATAATATTGAATGTTGGTACATTGTGACGTGATTCTAAGGACGGAACTCGGATTTATCTCTCAATAACTCCCGCTTACCGATTATCACGCGTGTCTAACCAGCAGTAACGATCGAGGAAGGAACTATTTTGGCGACAGTGAGTTGATTTTGTATTAATTTATATTAATTATAATTCGATTTTTTGTAATTTTTTTATTTATCGACCAAAATACAGGCAAGGAGACTAAAATAATTCATTAACATGAAGTTAATTTCAGGAACTCGTTACAAGTCACCCATATATAGGCATCAGCAATGAATTAATTTATTGGCATGAAATAGTAAAGTACAAGTCTCCCATAAAGTTGTAACCCATGAGAATTAATCCACCGGGGAGCTTTTCCAGATGCCTGATGGATGATATTATATTCTCCGCAGGATCAGGAATGAATTCGCTAGAATGCATATAGATGATGTGTTGAAATGGGTATTAGATAACATGTAGAATCGTAGAGGTGGGAAATTACCACGGGAGAGCATCATTTCTTCCCGGGGGATGGAATAAACAAAACAAGCGTCATCTGTATAATACCTAAGGCATTAGTGATACCAAGCAATCGTAAGTTTTTTTATCCTTACTTATCCACTTTTTTTGTCAAAAAGGTTTTACTTCTTAGATGTTTTATATTATATTTGCAGCAACTATGAGGCCGTGAATATGTTACAGAAATAAACTATTATACAACAGATTGTCTTGGTCACGTCCTACTATGAAATGTGTATCAATATATTACAATTTTGTATTCAAGCATTGTTTCTATTGTTAGTTTGTGTGCTCGATTTAAACTGAATTGTAAAACAACATCATAGGTTTCGTCTAGTTATTCATATTCACTTAATTAACATTATTTTCTAGCAGTGTCTATGAAACCTAAATAATTACTATCATTACATATTATGAATTAAAATGTGTGAATATAATTAATATTTTCACGTTTTCTTTTATTACGGATCCTTGACATGAACCCTGCAAGATAGGTACATTAAAAATAAGGCAACTTTACCAGCGTTAAGGTTCATTACTTTTAACATAATTTTTACTACCGTACAAAAAATAAAAAATAAATAATTTACCAGGCATTGGAGTAAAATATATAACAGTCATAACAGCAGCAACCATGCCCAAAACGATGGAGGACCTCAAGAGTACACTCTGCGTCGTACTCATTTTCTGATAACTCTTATCACTCGTATTATGTAACATAACACAGAAAGAAGGTAACTAGAGTATTAAAGCACAATCTTAAGTCAAACACACAACATTATGCGTTACAAAAAATGAAAACACTCATTATTATAACATTTTTAACAATCGTTTTTGCACTGTTTAGTAAATAGAATTGACAATAGATAAGAAATAGCACGATTCGTCATTGATGTAAATAAATACAAGCCAGAGGTAACTGACTGGATTGTAGTCTTCACGACGATGTTGGTTTTGGTGTTGGTGCCACCGGTGTCTCCCACCTAAAGAATTATTACACACACACGGTAAATGAGACAGACGGTAGTGAAAGTAAGAAATAAACAATTACCATCGACCTGAGAAGTGACGTATTATAGAAATAATTATCGGTGATAATGTAATAGGAATAGGCAGGTATGACTTCTCAAAGAGCTGAACGGGTACCTTGAAGGTTCTGACGTCAATTTTTTATTCTATTATTTCGTTCAGTTCCTATTTGATGTAGGATTAATGAAGTTGGTTTAATAGCATTGCTTGAGGACGTATAACTTACCCACCTGTCTATATAAGATAGGATTTGGAAATGTACCTGACTTCTTAAAAAAACATTTCTTTGTTAGTTAAAAATTTTTATAAATATTTATCACGTCAATAGATTACAACGCTCACTGTACAAAAGTCTGCGTCCTTAATAGGTATGTTATTATGTTTTATTTTATTACTTACCTACCTACGTCATTTAAGTACCTATCTCTTTTAAATAGAAAAAAAGAATTGCTTAAGAGACAATTTAACAGTATCAGGATATATTTACTTGAGTAAAAATGTGTTAAATAAAATGTAAGCTATGCGCAAAGTATCCGAAACGGATTGAGTAATGTTTTCTTACGACAGTCTTCATGCTAATCCAGATTTCAAATCATCAGAGGTTACAAATTAGCCAGGCAACTGCATTAACCGTTCTGGTAACCAGGACACACTTACTCAGTTTAAGCATTTGAGAACTTCCCTTAAACGCGACATTAAACAATCTTATCACAACTTTATCAGTCAGACTGAAAAATCTTGGTCATGATCCTAGAAAGTTTTGGACTTTTGTTCAAAAATAATCGTCGTGGCTGATCTGGTCTTCCCAATACTATGAACTATAATGATGGTACTGATTTGCCTGAGGAGTTGAACTTCTTTTGTTACTTCTTCAGTCAGTTATTCATACCTGCTATTATACCATTTACTCGTTTTCTTCCATCCTTTCAAACGTTCCTACCGTTGCTGTTTCCTCTTTCTCTGAAGATGAAGTCTATAATGTCCTGAAATCATTTAAGGTCCAGATTTCCGGAAGGAAATCAACCGCAGGTCCAGATGGCATTCTCTCTTCATCCCTGTCTTCAGATAAAGGTGCCAGGAGTCAGATCACCAACTACAGACAAATTGGCATCCTGCCTAACTTTGAAAAAGTGTTTCAAGAGGTGGTATATGAGGTATTCTATCCTCGTGTCCGATTTCTTTTATCATCATGTCAGCATGGTTTCATGAGTGGTTGCTCGACGATCACTAATCTGTTTGACTTTACCGATGCAGTATACCTCTGAAGCTTTGAATTTCAACTCTCAAATGGACGTAGTCTCAATGGACTTTTCTAAAGTTTTTGATAGGGTTGAACATAACTTACTACTCTCTAAGCTTTCTTCATTTGGCCTCGCCGATGCCCTTTTAGATTTATTCTCCAATTATTAATTTTCTCACAGACTTCAATATGTATCATATGGTGGTTCCAACTTCCCTGAATACCCTGTTATACTTTCTGAATACCTTCTGGTGTCTTTCAGGGTTCTTCAGGGTTCTAAATTATGTCCCCTTTTTTCAAATTATTCATAAACGACATTGTTGTGGGTGTTGATGTCAATCACCTATTTTACATGATGACGGTTTGAAGATCTTTTGTAAGATTCATTCATTAGATAATTGTCTTAGACTCCAACGCTACATCGATCATATCAACTTTTTGTACAGTTTACAGTAAGAATTTACGTCCTCTAAATAGTTTTAAATGCTAAACCATGTCTTTCAGTCTTAAACATACTCTGACCCAGTTTTCATACACTATTGATGGATACCCTATTGAGAAGGTTACAGAATTCATTTATCTTGATGTATTTGTATTTGTATTTTTTGAGGGTGATCAAGTTACTGCGACCTAAAAGATCTATTGTATCCTCTACTGAGGACCCTCTACTGTGCTTCGCCTGGTGTGGAATCCCTTTAGTGAAGCACCCTCTCCAAGTCCGTTTCCTTGAGAAACTTAAGGATTTTGAGAGGATCAAGGTTGGGTAAGTTCCCTGCCTCTAGCTGGTGGTGGCCCAGAACATTACTTCTTTTGAGTTCTATCGTATCGCAGTTGAGCAGCAGGTGACGTTATCTTGATGTACCCTAAGCTCTAATTCGGCAAGCACATTGACTATGCAGCCACCTCTGCATTTAGATTGCTAGGCTTTATTATTCGCAATTCAATTGATTTTGGAAACATTCTTACCTTCATAACCCTCTTCAGTGCTATTGTCTTGTCTAGGCTTGAGTACAGCAGTGTTGTTTGGTCTCCCAGGTGCAGATGTCACTCAGCCTAGAGCGCGTGCCCCGTCGTTTTCTAAAATACTTTACATTGTAAAAGACGGACTCATATCCTGCACAGGGCTACTCTGAGTCTAGACTTCTAGAAGAATTTGATTTTAGAAGCCTGACCTGGAAGACAGGCGTGTGTATACATCTGTGAGTTTTCTTTGGGGACTGTAAAACTGATATATGTATCGATTCTGCCTTCATCCTATTACAGATCTCCCTCCATGTTCCTCAGATTGGTCTCAGACGTCAACAGTTCTTGCAGGTAAGAACTTCGAGGACTAACGCTCTTGTCTTCTCTCCATTGCATCGAATATGTGTGTTTTTGTATCAATTTTGAAGCTTGACCTGCATTGACATGCACGGTTTTTCCCTATATGTGGTCCTATTTATTATCTTCATTGCTATAGGTAAGCTAATATTTTTCGTCAATGCATAGTTCTTCCTTAAACTTGTCATCTTGACTTCTGTCACTTCACTTTGGTGTTCCACTTCTTCTCGCTAGCGGAGCTCCCTTCTGCATAATACATCTGCTGCTTTTGCTTCTCTTTCTATTGTTCGTTATTCTTGGGTATTTTGCCCCCCATTATTGAATAATTTTCTTCGTTGCTTCGACTTAAGTTCCAGAAATTTGGGAACGAAGCAGATGGTAAATGTATGCAGATGAATTTGAATTTTTTGTTTGTTTTTTTTTTACTTTCTTTTTGTTTTCTCTTCATCATTGCTGTCGTTTATTATAATTATTAAATTATAATCATAGTATTAAAATTTAGAAAGTTTATTATATCAATACTGATAAATTTTTCTCTCTGGTTTAATAAACAGGAGTGTACTGTACGCTTGATTAAACTTTACAGGTTTATTGTACAGACAAAAAGATAGAAAAAAAAATTATATACAGGATGTCCGAAAACACTTCCCAAGAAAGATATACGCCTTCAAATTTGTAACTATGATCACAAATAATGAAATACAAGTTTATATTGTATTCGACTCCATTAATAATGCAGAAGAACTGAGGTAACGTATTATTCATCATTTTGAAGTAACTAAAAATACTCCATTGGTCCTAGAACGTGGACGATAAGCGATAAGTTACACCAATACAAGCTGAAGCTGTCATGCTTGTATCAAGCTGCAGGAGGTCGGCACTTAGAACAATTTCTCCAATACGTTGTAATTTTTCTTATTACATCATTTGTAAACATATTATTTACTTTCTTGTTTTTTCATTGTTTCATAAATTTTTTAAATTCAATTCTTGAAATTTTGAAGGTGTATATCTTTCTTAGCAAGTGTTTCCGAACACCCCTGTCCCCTGTATGTACTTTTTTTCCAATAATTTAGTCTCAAGAATCATCCTCTAAAGTTCAATAGTATTTCAAATACTCATGCCTCGTAATAAAAAATAGTTTGGCACGAAATCTTAAGAATCACTGTGAATTAAGTCCTTCATCAGACTGTATCCTTTTCATGCATTGTATAGCAAGAACTATTGAATTTTTGTAAATTGTGTCAATGTTGAGCTATTTAGAAATTATCTTCATCAGTCTATTTCATAACTTCTTATTATTATTAATATTTAACTAAAAATCAAAGACCTGTTGCAAGGAGATAGAATGCATCTTTAATAATAGTTGTAATTAACTGCACGAAGCAATGAAGAAGACTCTCTACAAAGATCAAGTGAAATTTGCTAACAAAAAAGATTACAACATCTCTTGATCATTGTGATCTTGCAATTGAAATACAAGAACCCCGCAGCGATCAAACCATACACAATAATATAATGAAAGTACCGATCATTTATTATTTAGCTGTAAGTACCATTAAAAACGAAAGTAAAGGAAAGAGAAATTATAAGCATACATGTAATGATGACTTTGTTTTTAAAAATAAAATTTGTATTTACATTGCACTTATGGATAGGTACCTAATAAAGACCGAATATTGTTTAATCGTTAATTGCACTCTGTAGATGATCTTCAGGCTCTGTTTGCTTTCCTCTGAGATTTTTTCTTGCAGAAAGTAGCCTCGAACTTGACTCTCCAAACTGGCTGCCCATAAGTATCTTTTTTTCGGGCATAATTACTTCGCTTACTGGTTTTGATATCTCTAAAACAAACTTAATTAAAACTTTGATGGATAATCGATTTAACGAACCTTCAGTAATTGAAGTAGTTAGCTTCATTTTAATATCCGGATCCTTTGAAGTAGTCTTTTCCAGTACACTAGTGATGTGTTCTTCCACTTCCGATATATCTTTTATCTCATCAAAACTTGTATGAGCGGCTCTAAGTTTCTCTTTATCTGTAGTAGCTAGAGAAGTTCTTAATAGATAACATAATCCCGCGTTTGCTACATCTTCCCAATTCTATTAAACAAATTTTTATTAAAACTTCAATAATATTTACTTTATTTTCCAAATATCTGTTTTTCCATTAATTACACCAAGCCGGTGATTGAGTCAAATATTTACCTGCCCGTCGACGTCGTTTATATTTGCACAGAGAATCGCTTGAAGGGTTTCTTGTACCTTGTCTGGTACATCCATTACTTTCATTAGATTCGTCAGTAAGTTAAGTACACAAGCTAACTCAGTTTGTGCTCTGGTTAAGTTCCCGATTTCCTCCTCAAGTTCTGCCGTGAGTTTCAGTATTGCTTTGTAGGTCTCGTCTAGGAGGATGTTAAGTTCTCCCAGTGGTGTTGGATTTTTAACTTTGAACTTTGTTATCAAACGCTTCTGGATCAACCTGAACTGGGCACTTAACTGGTTTAAATCGGCCTGAAAAAAGTTAACAACGGTGATATAAAACTGCAAAAAATATGATATAATAATAAATGCAAAGTCACTTTTTCTATTTTTAATCAAACCTAATTTTCCAAAAACATTTTTTTAAGTTCCATCTTTTTAATTGTAAATATTTTAATGGTAGATTATGATAACATGTATTACTTAGTATCCTGTTCTATTAGATACTTCTATAGTTATTTTGAAACTCAAAGAAGAGTTAGGCTATCCTAGATTATAGCGCGAAGCTTCGGAGCTTAGTTGGAAAAATAGAAAACAGTTTTTCATGTTTTCTCTATAACTCGAATCTAAAATTGGTATGGTTTTCTTTGTCAGATCCTTTACATTTTCAAATTTTAGTTTTCTAGGAAATTTTCACAATAAATTGGATAAGTATCCAATCCATTCACGGTAAGCTAATCGTAATCAGTTTACATTTTTATAGTCCAGTAAAATTCGAATTTGATTATGCAATCAAAGCAGGAAAAACGGAATTTTTACTTAACGGAACTTAAAATGCAAAAAATAAATTCATCTCCTAAAACCGAAATGTCGTTTCTCCACAACGCGGGTAGAAGATCGCATTTTAGTGTATTTTTTAATAAAAAAATACACTATTGAGGACGACATCACTTTTCGAAAATCACCCAAACTCATCAAATGTCCACCGATCATGACCCCCAGATCACGAAAAAGTGGTTTTCCAAAATTCACCTGCCCACGATATACAGGGTGTCCCGTATCGTTATGTTCAAATCTTGTGAGCAAAAGGGTAGGCTTATTCCTAAGCCTAAAAAACCCAAAAGTGGCAGGTCTATCTGCATTCGTTACGAAGTTAGAGGCCTAAGAAAATAACGTCTAGTAAATACCAGATTTAACTTTAAAAACCACGTAAAGCTTATTTTATTGACCACATCTTTAGTTTATCATGTGTTAAAAATGTCCTATTCCTTGCTGAATACAAACTTGTGCTCGGAGGCCTGTTGCAGAAGTAACAGTTTTAATTTCTCGTGGTTTTCGCGACCGATCTCTTGACCAGCATGCTGAATACGATCCAATAATAATTGCTTTTTGGAATTTAGTTACAAACGCCAATTCCGAAATATGCTGGTGTCCCATTTATTTCAATCCAAATGCCATTTTGTATGAGCAGGAGAACCTCTTCTAATGTTTATTTTGGTGACATTTACTCATGTCGCCACCATAACAATAAATTATTAGCCTAAACCACAACACATGTGGTTGTGTGGTTTTCAAAGTTGAATCTTTGTTATTTACTAGTCATAATTTTCTTAGGCCTGTAACTTCGTAACGAGTAAAGATAGACCTGCCACTTTTGGGTTTTTTTGGGCTCAAAATTAAGCCTACTATATGCTCAAAAAATTTGAACATAACGATACGGGACACCCTGTATAGGATGTCCCATTTAAAAGAAGTAACGCCGTTACTCGTTGAAACACGAAATTTGGTGAAATTTAAGGGCAGTTACGGCTCATTAAATGAACCGTAACTGCCCTTAAATATATAAATATACAGGTGTCCCAGCTTATTCGAAGCGGTCTCTGTAGGCCGAACGATGGACTTTTTCAAAAAACTTTTTAAAAATTCATGTACAGAATCACAATGGCCATAATTTAAAATTATTTTGGAGTATACAGAGTGTCCCATATGACAGTGGCATATCAAAGTTATGTTTTTTTAAATAGAATGCTCCTATGTTATTGCATTTTTAGAATGTCTGAGAAGAGAAAATAAAATTGTCTTTTACAGTTGGTGTTTAAATTCAGAAGTTTTTGAGTTATAAACAAGTGAAAATCGTCATTTTTCAAGTTTAGGGCCCTGTACCACGAAAACGGTTCAAGATAGAGAAAAACGGCTTACATGTCCCTATTTTACTTTTTTATGTACTATCCTATTATGTAGATAAAATGTTTATACAGGGTGATAAAAGTTTTTAAGAATTCTGATATTTCTCCACGCGTCGCCAAATAAAAAAATCAGAGAAAGTACAAATGTTTCTATACCATAGGATAGTACATAAAAAGTTAAAATAGGGACATGTAAGCCGTTTTTCTCTATCTTGAACCGTTTTCGTGGTACAGGGCCCTAAACTTGAAAAATGACGATTTTCACTTGTTTATAACTCAAAAACTTCTGAATTTAAACACCAACTGTAAAAGACAATTTTATTTTCTCTTCTCAGACATTCTAAAAATGCAATAACATAGGAGCATTCTATTTAAAAAAACATAACTTTGATATGCCACTGTCATATGGGACACTCTGTATACTCCAAAATAATTTTAAATTATGGCCATTGTGATTCTGTACATGAATTTTTAAAAAGTTTTTTGAAAAAGTCCATCGTTCGGTCTACAGAGACCGCTTCGAATAAGCTGGGACACCTGTATATTTATATATTTAAGGGCAGTTACGGTTCATTTAATGAGCCGTAACTGCCCTTAAATTTCACCAAATTTCGTGTTTCAACGAGTAACGGCGTTACTTCTTGTGTTTTTATATTATATTTATATATTTATATATACAGGGTGGGAAATTTTTGTACTACCCATCATTAGGATCTCGTAAACCGTAAGAGATACAGGGTCGGTTAAATTAGAGAAAAGTTGCGCTATTTTATGGCCATCTCGAATCCGTCAAAACATGCAAGATATCTGTGACCGTTCCTGAAATATCCTGAAAAAACTGAAAAATCGAGAAATCTTATTTTTGGAATATCTTTCTTACCATTGGAAATTAATAAATAATTTTTTGTAGCCTTACATAAGCCGTTATGAGCTATTCATCTGACGTTTCAAAAATTTTCACAGCCGACTAGATCCCAGAGTTTTCATAGTCAACTTTCGTTTTTCTTATGGCCGCCATATTATTTTTTTATGTCGTTCGATAAGAAAAAAATAATGGAAACCAAAAACTAATAAACTTCAAAAAATAACTTTCAAAAATTTTTGTTCTTCTTTTTTTTCTAAAAAAAGACAACTTTTTAGATCGAATATCATAGAGAAATTAACAACCTATAAGGCAAGCAGTATGACTTCATATTGGCCTATTTCAGTTAAGAACTATCTGTTTTTCTTTGAAAAAAGAAGAATAAAAATTTTCCAATTTTTTTTTCTAAAATTTATTAATTTTTGGTTTACATTATTTTTTTCTTATCGAACGACATAAAAAAATAATATGGCGGCCATAAGAAAAACGAAAGTTGACTATGAAAACTCTGGGATCTAGTCGGCTGTGAAAATTTTTGAAACGTCAGATGAATAGCTCATAACGGCTTATGTAAGGCTACAAAAAATTATTTATTAATTTCCAATGGTAAGAAAGATATTCCAAAAATAAGATTTCTCGATTTTTCAGTTTTTTCAGGATATGTCAGGAACGGTCACAGATATCTTGCATGTTTTGACGGATTCGAGATGGCCATAAAATAGCGCAACTTTTCTCTAATTTAACCGACCCTGTATCTCTTACGGTTTACGAGATCCTAATGATGGGTAGTACAAAAATTTCCCACCCTGTATATTTCTCCAAAATCACGATTTTTCGATTTTAAAAACGCTCCTGTAGCTTTATTTTTCAAGATTAGTAAAGGAAATTTTGGATTCTTGTAAAGCTTTGATTTTCGTTGAAAAAAATTCCAAAAGTCACGTTACTTCTACAGGGTGTCCTTTCAAAGTTCCCCAAATCCGGACTTTGAGGCACGGTTTCTGGCCGCAGTTTTCAATCTAGGGAGCTGAAATTTTTGTGAGAGTAAGATGTCCACAAGGAGTGGTCTGGTATTGCACTTGAGCAAAATCGGCCAAGCCGTTTCAAAATGGCGACCATTTGAATTTTTGGAAAATTTACTATTTTTTGAACCCCTGTATGAGCAAGATGGTAAAATAACTTTGAAATAAAATTAACATGATTGGAAGAAAATTATTTAAAATTTGAGTTAATGCAATAAAATTTGCATTATTTCTATTAATAAGCCAGTGGCGTGGGTAGGAAAAGGGTAAAAATGGGTAAATTTCTATAACCGTTTTTGAGCACATTTTTGAAGGAATTGAACTAAATTTTTTACAGTAGACAACTATACTAATACTCTTTAATCTTCAAAAATTTTAAGGATCATATAAAAGAAATGGCGGAGATATTCGAATTTATTTTACATGATGTTAATTTCTCTAAAATTTTAAAAACGTTCTAGTAGCTTCATCTTTCAAGATTAGTGAAAGAAATGTTTTACTCTTGTGAAACTTTGGGATGACGTTAAATTTTCGTTGAAAAAATTTTCAAAAGTCGCGTTACTTCTACAGGGTGTCCTTTAAAATTTCGAAAAATCCGGTCCATGTAGCATGGTTTTCGCCTAACAAAATAATGAGAATAGCAACTAAAGGCTTGTCTAATAACTTAACGATTGAATGTTCATTATTAGAATAATATAAAAATTAGGAAAAGCCCATCAGCGATGCGTCGTGTAGCCACCAGCACCAGCACCAGCGCACCGTTTTCATCGCGCTCGGCTCGGGCGGGACCACCCATGCAGATATGCCTGCTCCTGCCAACCCCAATTGCAGAAAATAAAAACTCCTACACATCTATATTAACAAGATTGGATTAAAATGATTTTAAATTTGAATTAATGCAATAAAATTTTAATTATTTTTAATAATAAGCTAGTGGCGTGGGTAAGAAAATGGTAAAAATGGCTAAATTTCTTTAACTGATTATGAGCACATTTTTGAGAGAATTTACCTGAAATTTTCAGAGTAGACAACTACACTAATAAACTTTAACTCGCCAAAATTTCAAGAAGCAAATATGAGAAATGGCGGAGTTATTCGAATTTTTTTACATGATGTTTATTTCTCTAAAATTTCAAATGTTCGATTTTTAGAACTCGCCTGTAACTTTTTAAAGTTAGTCAGTGGCGGGTATAGGAAAAGGGACGAAATTGTTAAATTTTGTAATTTTTTTTTGGTTTATTATGTGTAAAAATCTATTTTATGGCACGCTTTCAAACGAAATGAAATGAATTTTCACATCAGTAAACCTCTACGCAAATTCGACCTGACTATGGAAAAATTCAGAAAGCCAATTTAAAAGGCGGCAAAAATTTTCATAATTGAATCGCATAAAAATACACTATTTCTGCGATTGATGCGCAAGAAGGTTTTTGGATTTAAACTCACCATCGACTACCCAACACCCACACAAAATACCGTTTTTCCCGCTTTGATTGCATAATTCATCGCGTTTTTCGTCTAATTTTACTGGACTATTATGGATAGGTACATTAGTTTTATGTCAAAAAGTAGTAAAATTATGCAATTGAATTCAGTTTTTTAACCAAAGTTCTATATCATTGGGTTCAGAATGTAAGGGCAGGGCTGTAAGCGTCATCATTGCATGAATAAAATTTGGGAACTACTTTTCCCCTACCCTAAATTTGGAGCTCATCTGCCTGAGGAAAGTCTGTTTAAATCAAAAAACTACTCGCAAGTTTTCTCGAGATAAACAACAAAAAAATTCTGATTTCAAATTTAAATTTAATGAGATTCAAATATGAATCTTTAAAGAAAAAAAAAGAATATGCAGATATGTTGTTCATTTGATTGTCTTAAGAATTAATTATTATGAGGTCAATGAGGCAGCTTAAAAATAATTACCAAGTAAATGAACTTTTTCAGCCCGTTAAGAATAATTAAAATTTTAATCACAACCAGTTGAAAGAACCTGAATTGTGCCAGTGGGCCTTTTATAAAAAAATTCAATGTTAATTATCTGCTCGGTACTTGTATCGCTTGAACGAAATTGCCTTTGGAGAGCTGAAACCTTTGAAGAAGGAATTATAGATGAAGTCGAATTTTTTAAAACACGATTTATGGAAAGAAATTAAATCATACGAAAACGAGAAGCACGTAAAAAGTCTTTAAAGTCTATAAAATTATTTTATAAATAAGCCTAGTTGCCAGATTTTATCGGATATGGATATGAGACTAATGGTTCATATCCACAAATAAGCCATGATGATATTTGAATTATTAAATTTTTCACTTGGATATCTGATTGCTGACAAACTGACTTAACTCCACTCCTTTTAAGTTATTATATAATTTCTTTTCGTCAGGTTTTTTTTTACATTTATTCTAAATAGGTATGTTTAAAACTTTAATAGCTTCAGCTACTATACGTTTGATTTCTGGTTAAGTTCATTGTGAAATTTTTGCTCACGTTAGTTCCAAGCTGGTAACTGGAGGAAGGGAATAATTCAATTCAAAATTCAATTCAATTTTTAGTCTTAGATCTTGACAAATAAAATATCTTAATCTAACTTTAAATTACGCTTGATGACAAAATTAAATGCGAGTCAAATACGAAATCTGCTAAAACCTCGTCCAGCATCTGATTGGATGATCAAATTACAAGATCTTCACTTACCTGCAGCGATTTGACCCTATTCCTGGCATCAAAATGAGCTCTGACATACTCCAGAGAGGAGCTAACTGGTAATTGGGAAGGGTGGGTGACTGAAAAGTCCTCCAAATCGCCGAAATGTCGACGTAACCGATAAATTAATTGTTCGATTAGAACGTTTAATGACGCCAATGAATCGGACTGAATTCGATATCTCTCGGAGGACTTGGCGAGGAGAACTGTTGCGATCTTTTCCTCGTCAGTTACGTTCTTAAAGCCGATAGCGTTACCCGATGAGTTTGAAGTGTCGTCTTCCATAAATTCTGCAAATATAATTATTTTCTCTTCAAGGGAAAAGCGTTTGATCGATAGCAACATAATACCACCTTGAGAATTATTTATTTAACATATATTGAGGAATTTCATTCATCACTTTTTATATTTTTATAAAAGCACCTTACCCTCTTGATCTAGTTTTTTTATACATTAAGATTAATTGGATATTATTGAATCTATCTACCATCAAGGCTCATAATGCTTTATGTCGGTATTTTGTGATTTTAGAAATTTTAGAATGTTTATTGTGTTTTGTAATCAAATCGAAATAAAATTAATTGTATAATAAGAAAGTATATTTGTTGAGAGAAGAAGAGAAGACTCAACAAAATGATTCGGAATTATGGGGTAGATTTAGCAAGAACAACAGACCGTAATCCTAACTTCAATATCTCCTGAGTGAATTTGTTAACAGTTGTAGCGGGAAACTTTAAAGAGTCCTTTCTATAATTGCGAACTTTGCGGCGAACAACTTACCAGGAAACAAGGTAGATAATGGAACGGGACTGTGATTTATATTTAAAGTTATTTTATGTTGGCTCTCCTTCTGCGGCTGACAGCTCTCCAGCATTAGATGTAAAGGCAACATTGTAGACCTGGTAACGATTCGTGGAACTCCCACGTTGGTCGAGTAAGACACTACGGCGTGAAACTTTAACGTAGGCGCTTCCGATGTCTCGTCGGGGAATACCTTGCAAATAATGAGACGACTTTCTTCTAAGTTACTGTAAAACTCCGTTTCTGGCATCGCTTTCAGAGGCTTCTCGACAAATATTGACAATTGAACCTCGGAAATGGGCCCACTTGGTTGGATCGTTATCGAAACGTTACACATTTGATTGTTGATTGCATTCTTTATGTTATTCTCATAGATACAGGGCTCTAGATGAGGATCCACGTTTATAAGAAGGGATAATCCAGTTTCTTCTCGCTTTTTTGATATATCTGCAACGTCTGTAAAATTGTACACTCATTATCTAATGTTCTCTAAGACTAATTATTGCGTGAATCTTTGAAACGTATAAATTACAATTATTTTACCTTGACATAAAATAATTCGCTTTTTATCAAAAGAGTAGGTGTACTATACGTTTGATCGAATAAATAACATAAAATAGTAAAATGATTCTTGAGGTACGCCGTCATTGATCAAATTGCGAGTTAAAATTTGAATCTTAATTATTATACGTCTTTTATTGCAGCTTTTTTACTTTATACCTAAAGCAACTTTGCTGATAGAAATCAAACAATTTTCTTCTGCTCAGAAAGTGAAGACTTATCTTCACAACATGATCTTCAGAAAATTTCAATAAAAAACTCAAAGGAATGCCTCAAGGATCACTCTCTAAGGCTAACGCATTACCTAATTACTTACCTTCAGCATAGGAATTTTTAATAATCTCGGTTAAATTAGCTAATTCGACCTCAGTCTGTTCGAAATCTAACTCCTTAAAACTGATTGGTGGAGCAATAAACAAACTAGGCTCAGTTCCTAAATAACAGCACTCAAGTTGACCAGTCTCGGAGAGAAGTATAATAGCACCATTAATATTTTTCAAAAACCCCCGTTTTATACAAACGGGTAAAAATTGTAATTGAGCAGACCACTTTAAAGATGTGTTTTGGTATACGAGCAGTGTGTTCGTTTCAGACACTACTAAAGTCATGATCATATCACCTGAAATAAGAGTGCATGAGTGATACAAAAATGAAGTTTTGATTAGGAGTTTGCTACGAAAACATAAACTATAATAATAATTATTATTACTTACTTAAACAATATGCCACGAAACATATTGGCGAGTATTCTAATTTTTTCATATATTTTAATTTCCCTGTATCGCTCAAGCAAAAGAGATTCCTTTCACCTAATATCACAATAACATTTTCTTTATTAGCAGTACTTTCTAATACTCTAATCTCAATTACGTTTTCCCCTATGTCATAACCCCACTCACTCTTAGTTTTCTTGTTTTCCGTATCATCTTCTCCAATTGGATATCCACATTCAGATAACTGCTTATAACTGAAAAAAAAATCATGTACCTAATTAGATAGAATCAGCATCGTATAGCGAAAGAGCTCTTACCTATAACTCTCTAAACACCAATTGGGATTACAAGTTAAAAAACTATCAAATCTTTTAGAGTATTCAATTGGCCCAGGTAATAAAAAATCAGGTAAATGGCAATAGAAAGATGGTGTCTCTTGCTCGTAGAAAGTAAGGATACCGTCGATTGACTGAACACAGATAAAATCCCTAGTTGAACTGCCTCCAAAAGGACCTATCACAAAGTTTGCTGATGATGTCTTTAACTTATGCTCATATAAAAGTTCTAAAACGTATTGTGTACCTGAAAAGAAAAAACATAAGTGTAACTGTTAACACCACATATTTATGACAATAAGGGAAAATTTTTCACTGTAAATAATAAGATTTTTATTTTAGTCCACGCCTAACTAAAACTCTAAGCAAAAGAAGTTTATGGGTAAAAAATATTCTGGTAACCATTCTCTTCTTTAAGGTAAGGATTATCGCCTTCCCTCACATCCTATATGTAAAGGATGCTCGTTCATCTCGCTCTCAGAAGTTATTATCTGAACTTCATTCAAGTGCCTATAAAAATCTATGGCTTATAAAATCTTAGAATCACTTATTATGGCGCAATCTCTCCGCAAAAATAATTCATAAAGACTTTTATAAACCCAGAGATTTACGTTATTTTGCAGTAGGTATAGGAATTCAAAATCTTCGCAAAAAGCGTAATCGATCTATATCGAGCAGACTTGGTTTTGGTATTGGATTATATACTACAGCTGCATTATCACAAGACCAATACCAAGAGACCCAAAGATGTAAGACCAAGAAGAGTAGGCCTACCTGAGTAACCTTTCTTGAAAAATATTCTTATTCATAACTGATATAGTCATCAACCAGAAGCCACTTGAATATGATCGCTAAATAAGTCTTCACAAGGTCTGAATTGCAATAGAGCAACATTCTTGGAAGGAAGAAGACTTAGCTCAAGATGGGCTTCGCAAAAAACCCATAAGTATGGGCGAGTTCTTGAACTAATCAGTAAAATGTGATGGAATCAATCAGTGTGATGGGAGCATGGAATGATGGGTTGCACCTCGGGTTACACAGAAACGTTGTCTCTATATTTTTCCCAATAGAAAGCACGGTAAATTATGATACAAAATAACATATACAACATTCCCTAATAAAAAAATAATAAAAAAAATTTAACCCCTTTGGAGGATGATTTTGTCAATTTAGGGGGGTAGTAGTAGTATGGTTGGTTGGGGTGGTGCACCCCAAAAGCGACTAGGCCACCGAGGGCCCTTTTCGCCGTACCCGAACCATGGTGAAACTCCTACTCGAACCTTCCCGACCTTTTATATAATAAAGGCCAGAAGGTTGTTGTATGAGAGGAGTTTCATTTCTTCCTCTTGTAGCTCCTCAGACCCAAAAATATTGAGCCTGAGGCTACTATATACTTCGCATGCGCCTATATAATGGTAGGAGTCCTCGTCATCCATTCCGCATTTAGGGCAGACACCGGGTCCCGAGTGATCCCCATAGCTTGTAGGTGTCTGCTGTTCAGACTGCTGTGACCGGTGAGAACCCCGACTAGTAGTCTGAGTTCTTTCCGGTTTATTCTGGACATGCTGGTCCATCTGTTTTCGATCGGACCGGCCAGAAACAGCCTGGCCTGTCTGCAGCCTGGTGCTGTTTCCCAGTGGTTCTCTAAACCCTTGCGAGTCCATTCTTTTATAGATTCTTTGAGAAGATTTTTGGTCAGACCCAGTACAGGCTCTGGTCCACAAAAGGTTTCCCTGATCCCGAGCTTCGCGTTTATTAATCATATTTATTTATTTATTTATTTAGGTGGGTGGTAGAGGTCTAAAGGTACCTAGTAACAATCGTGTTCAGCACCCTTGCAAACGGGGGTATGCGGCAGGTTGCCTGATAAATAAAAAAACACATTTTCAACCCCCTCGGAGGGTGTTTTCTTCGATTTGGGGGGATGAAAACGGGTGGTAGAGGTGTAAGGTTTAACCATCGTGTTTAGCATCCTCGAAAACGGGGGGGAGCGGGGGGCGGGGAATGCAGAAATATTCAGGATTATACGAAAAAAAACATTTTCAACCCTCTTGGAGGGTGTGGTTTCTTGGCCAAGTGGGGTGGGCGTAGGGTGACGGGCAGTTGTCATTAGATACAAGGCATCCCCAGAAGCGAGTTGTACGCGTTTTTTCCGACCGGAGGCATTTAGAACGGAAATTTTAAAAAAGGGGTAGTTTTTGGCCAATAGATGCCAGATGCCACTAATACATAGGTATAAATGATGAGAATGTGTATCAGAAAAAGTACTGTCTCAAGTGGGAATCGAGACACAAACTTTGGTTACTCATCGCCATTTTATTAGACTTTATAGTACCTGCCACTGCTCTTGCCAGCATCAGCTTATAGCTTTCTGTGGTCATTCATATAGCTATTTGTTGTCAATTCGTAGACGAGGTAAGAATGGAGAAGTTGTCTCAATAAGACACTTTACCTAATTATTCTACCATCCACTGCGTGGTATTAAGCCTTATTGTAAGTCACTAAGACTTCCTTAAATGAAGACCTTTTGTTATTTCCTGGACCTGGGAGAGGACACATCAGTTGTGTACTGCAGAAAATCGCGATTTGGAACCACATATGTTTTAAAAAGTTGTATTAAATATTAAGTAATATTATCATTATTATTATTATTAGTTGACAAACTGACGAGCCCTAACAAAGACGAAACATCGCTTTCTATTTTCATACTGCTTTGATAGGTATGTGTTGGTAAGCGTATTTATTTTTTCTTTCTTTAAAAAAGACATATGTGGGTAGGTACCTACCTACTTATTGTCCTGAGGAAACTGTGCTTCAACAATAGATTGATCTGGAGAAAAGTAAACTTATTCTAAGACTTCAAAGTAAAAATTCTAAGAAGACTTTGAAATAAATACCTACCGTCTGGGGAACTATTCCACAACAAAAACTTTGCAACTTTGCACTTTTCAGTTTGCATTTTTCGTAAACTTCCTGTTCCTCGCTCTCAATGTTAAAGTGCATATTTTCTTAAACATTTATCAAAAAATTCCAAAGTCTTTGCAATTTTTTATTGCACAGTAGTGTTTTTAATTAACTAGATTGATTGTGGAGTCCCAATTTCCTACTTTGTAAAAAATTTTAATATGAAAACTGCAAAAAGGGAAAAGTTGCCAATTTTTTCTGTGGAATAGGGCACAGATATTATGATCAAATTCATTTATGCTGCTACAATAAATTAATTAATCTAATAGCGGAAATATTTACCTACTCTTAGGGCCGGTTGTTCGTACGTCAGTTAAAAATTTTGAGATAATTACTGATTTTAAAACGCCCTGTATTATCAAACCATTGGTCTGATATTTCTGAAAATGAATTCTG
Source organism: Malachius bipustulatus (assembly GCA_910589415.1). Classification (NCBI taxonomy): domain Eukaryota; kingdom Metazoa; phylum Arthropoda; class Insecta; order Coleoptera; family Melyridae; genus Malachius; species Malachius bipustulatus. The sequence goes on from OU342635.1 coordinate 36,074,598, forward strand.
CTCGCTTTAAGAAGAGTTAATTACTGATTAAAAATACAAGATCATCAATTATATTCGCCGTATTTTCAAAATTTGCAATTTAAAATCAGTAATTATCTCAAAATTTTTAACTGACGTACGAACAACCGGCCCTTAAACATACAAATTGTTAATTACTTTTAAATTTTTTCTTACCATGATCAGTCGCGCCTTCTTTTGTATTAAAAGCATACACAGAAATATACCTTGACTGCAAAACAGCTACTTGAGTACTATTAGAACCTCTAGAAAACATTTTCAGGAATTTGCTTTTCAGTAGGAATTAATGTAATGTACTTACGAAACCAGTCTTCCAGTTGCCACTTGTAGAATAGGTCTACCTAAATTTTTTTCAATCAATAAATCGGTGACTTTATAAGCGCCCAAGTCATTCTCAATTACATCACATGAAGGACTATAAATCCTTAATATTCCTTGATGACTGCTAAGGATAACTAGATGAAAATCTGTGTTCAATCTTGTGACCACCATAGAGTTTTGATCAAAGGATTCTTCATCTTCACAATTAGTGGACCAAAACTGTCTAGTCTTGAACAAAGACATATTATTATTCCACAGACACTACACATTGCTGGGTTCGAGCAGGTTAATACATTTATTTAGGGAAATTCATGGTTAGGAAATGTAGGCAGGTATATTGATTTTCGTAATGAATGTAAACACAAGGTGAATGCTGAATTAATCAATAACGTAACTGCATTTAAAATGTTATAGGGGTAAGGTTACTAAATGAATTACTAAATGAAAGAGGAAGGTTTGAATAAATATTTTTAATAAAATATCACATTCAAGTGTATGTATAAATTCTTTTACTGTATTAACAAAATTACACATTACATGTTTAATCCTTTGGCAACACAATTAATTTTATAACTCTACAAACAAACAATAAAAAAAACTCAAGAGGTATACAATTTGGGTATACAGATAAAAGTACTATACAGTGTGTTCAAAAAGAAAGAGGGTTATCAAGAGGGAAACTATTAATCATTAAAAAAATCACTTTCGCTCAAAACTTTTCATTTAGAGGTAATTCTGAATTTTTTCTATGTAATAAAAAAAAAAGTTTAAATTCCATTTGTCTTCCAAAAGATTTTCTTATTTGGCTCTGACTTGAAACTCAACCAAACAGGAGAGAATTGCACCAATGTAACCCACTTCACAATTGCTAATTATACAATAGCATTATGTACCTATAATACAGGTATTAGGTATGTCTAGAATTTAAAAATATATTTAAAATAGTCTCTAGATTCGAAATAATATTTGAACAAGGTTAATTAGTAATTCTTCTTTCTTCATTCCTTTTCAGTGACGATTTCTAATACATCTCGGAAAATTCTATAAAAATACAGATGCTAGAAAACCATTAAAACAAGGTTTCGCTCTTCAATAGGATTAGTTTAAGAAAAATTTGTTTCCCATCAAAATCTAAATAAACACACTTGATAGGATTCAAGCTTTTCACAATAATTGCTTGATTTTATTTAATTAGAAATCTCAGCATGAATAACTTCTAAGGAATGAGAATTATTGCTTTTTCCTATTTACAACATTTTGTACCACTTTCTTCGATCATTTGAGCCAATTTTCTAGCAAACATATGAAAATTCAATATTAATGAAGACTGTGGAGTGTTCAGCATGAAATTAGTCCCTCTTCACAACTAAAGTTCCAATTCCATGAATTTATTTGCAGAATAAAAAATGACTTTTACTTACAATTTTTTTACTCTTTCCAACAACAATATTTGATAAATCTACATAAAACATACTTAGTTCCTAAATATTTGAACTCAACCCTGTAACTGTTCCAATAAATTTATAACAAAAATATTATTACATCTAAACGGTGATTTATTACCTCACCAATAAATTGTGACAAGTGAAAGGTGATGTAGTTTAGAAAAGAAAACTTGATAGAATCATAATGTCCGATTTCAATTATTTACGGAGTTACAGGGCATCAAAGATTCCTGCATAAAGAGCCAATTTAAGAATATTAATTTAACTTTACGGGTAGAGGGCGCCATTTTTTATTAATTTTTTCTTATATAAACAGGTAAAGTTGTAAAGTTAAATAAATATTCTTAAATTGGCTCCTTATGCAGGAAACTTTGAGGTCCTGTAACTCTGTAAATAATTGAAATCGGACATATTAAACTACTTCACCTTTCACTTGTCACAATTTGATGGTGAGCTAATAAATCACCCTGTATAAATCTAAAAGAAGTAAGTTTCAGGCAATATTATTGTCTCTTCGTCCAGTTTCTAAAAATTTTGTTAGAGTATCTTGATTTAAAATAATTAAATCTGTGAGTTTTAAATAATTTTTTATGAAGAAAATAGTATTCCTGTTATTAAAAAAGTATACTTCCGACCGCTTTCTTAAGAAGTTCCCATCTACAATTTCTGGAAAATTATTTGAAAATTAATCTAAAAAAATTAAAACAACCCCATAAAGATCTTTTTTTCTTTCAGGAGCTCTTTAAAAACAAAGCCTTATTTTTTAAAAAGAAAGGGAGATTCGGTGATACAAGAAAATAATTTTCTTCAAATTGATGATTAGCTGCCTTATTTTTCAACTTTGAATATCCATTGACCAGTCCATTCAAATCTTTAAATATGAACATACTCGTCGATACTTCGCTTTCAAATTTTTCTTTTTTTTAGTTTAATCAAAAATTATGTTATCATTTTACCCCATTGTTATTAAGGAGTGGGGTCTGATGGGCAGAGGGTTGAAAATACATATGTAGTTGGATGTTAAATATTGTTGAAGAAAGAACAATAACGATAAGTTTTAAAATGAACACGCTGTATATTAGTTAATAACAGTAATAAACCGAATTAAATAAGACATATAAATATAAAAAAATAATTATTTTATCATAGAAGAATAGAGTAAAATATAGCTTATTGTTAGTTAGACATAATTATTGAGATTTTAAATATAGGTATTATAAAAAAATTCAAATTAGAAAACATATGTTGCATATTACACCTTAATAAGGCAAGGATATTACATAAATAGAAATATGAAATAAATCATCCTGTAAAACAAAAATTCAGGGAGATATTGACAGATTTTAAGAGAAAACTTTATTTAAATAAAAAATATTTACAAAACGTTTTGCAATACAAGATGTTTTGTAATGGGTGGTTATTTTTATGTTCAAACAAAAATATTTTAGAAAATACCTAAGTACGTCTTGTCTAAAAATCTATCAATAAATCAAAAATCCTGAAGTTTATGAAATTACAGAGGGCACCTGTTCTACTGTTATAAATCACTGGTTCCAGCAGCTTTATTGAAATAATTTTTAAAAAATATATAAAAACATATTTTTTTGATTTAAGAACAATTAAAAAGAATAACAGCTCAGAGAAATTAGATCAAAATATTTTTTTTAACTACTAATACTGGTCAGATTTATGTTTTTATAGCAACTTCTTAGATCATATCCGAAATTTCGTTGTTTTAAAAAGACAAAACTAAAAAGAAGAAAGAAGAACATACAGTAGATACAAGAGACTAAACTTGCGGTATAAAAAACTTACAAGATAATCAAGTTCAGCTAGTATTTTCACACACCTACAATAATATAAAGAGTAATAATTCTACAAGTTGACAAAATCAACGATTACCAATAATAATAATTATTCACAACTGCAAATTTTGGGTTTTTCAAATCACCAAAAATTTTCACTGAGTTTTTTTTTTTAAGGGACTATACAACTAAAATTACCGACTACCGGGACAGCATAATTATAACAGTATAATTTTACTGTAAATTCCCCGTAAATCTCAACAGTCTTGTATTTAGTGAGTGATGTCAAAGGTAATTTGGGTAATATTACTGTAACTTTTTTTCATTTTAAAATATTTTGTAGTCTCTAAATGGAAAATGAACCGCCAGTAATATTACCAATTAAATTACGAAAAACTAAATTAATAATAACTCCCCGTTACTATCAACACTTTTACTGATTGATGCAAACATAAATTATAAATTTTATAAAAATATTCTTTGAGAATAATAAGTAACATTACATGTATGACATCATTAAAATGGTAAAATTATTACAATGTAAACTGTCACTGTTACTCGTGTATTTTCTTACCGACTGGATTCACATTCACTGGAGGCAAGACAGTTTCGCTATTATGAGGTAAGTCGTACTTAATAACAGCATTTGAGAGTTTCATACATTCTTCTAGAGTTTTAATGAAAGTATCACAGGTTGCTGACAGTAGTCTCGTTGCTTCATCCATTTTCTAAACAAAAAAAGTTTACATACTTTATAAATTACATACAATTAATAGACTTAAAAATGATTAAAATATTAATTCTATTATAATAATAAGTTTATAATAATAAGATTTATAATATTAAAATAATAAGTTTTAAGATCTCTATTAAGCCTGTTCTTGCTTAATATAATTTGATTTAATTTTTCCTTGAAGGATATGAATATTTTTTTCAATCCCAAATGATTGAATGGAAAATTGGTAATACCTAACACTGGCCTTATTTTTAAATATGGCAGGCAATGTTAAAAAACTTTTTTTTTTCAAAGCTACCCAGAGTATGTACCTACTATCCCAAACACAAACTCCAGCAGCTTCGTGAAGTGAGCCGGAAAAACTCGGGAAAACCAGATTGCTATAGCACATTCGATTGACCATCGTTTGACCACCTTTTGTTTTTGTGTAATTGCAAAAAGAAAAATTTCCGGCTAACTTCACAAAATTTCTAAATTGAATAAATGGTGATGTTTAAATCCTAATTCGCTTGACCATCGTTTGACCAGGTTTGACCACCCAATAATTTCGTTTGACCAAGTCCAGGAAAAAAGATATGATTTTTTTTTAATTTCCGATCCAACCAACTTCACAATATTTAAATTCTCTCTGGAAGCTAAACAGATTGATTTCGGAAGTCGTAACTGGCTCCCCCGTTTGACCATCGTTTGACCAGGTTTGACCACCGAATAATTTCGTTTGACCACGTCCAGGAAAAAAGATATGATTTTTTTTTTTTTTCGATCCGGCTAACTTCACAATTTTTCAATTCTCTCTGGAATCTAAACGGTTTAGCTTCCAGTGAGAATTGAAATATTATATGAAGTTGGCCGGATCGGAAATTAAAAAACATCATATCTTTTTTCCTGGACGTGGTCAAACGAAATTATTACTTGGTCAAACCTGGTCAAACGATGGTCAAACGGGGTGAAATAGGTACGACTCCCGAAATCAAACCGTTTAGCTTCCAGAGAGAATTGAAAAATTGTGAAGTTGGCCGCGTCGGAAATTTAAAAAAATCATATCTTTTTGTCTGGACGTGGTCAAACGAAATTATTGGGTGGTCAAACTTGGTCAAACGATGGTTAAACGGGTGAACTAGCTACGACTCCCGAAATCAAACCGTTTAGCTTCCAGAGAGAATTGAAAAATTGTGAAGTTGGCAGGATCGGAAATTTAAAAAAATCATATCTTTTTGTCTGGACGTGGTCAAACCTGGTCAAACGATGGTCAAACGAATTAGCATTTAAACATCACCATTTACTCAATTTGGAAATTTTGTAAAGTTAGCCGGAAATTTTTCTTTTTGCAATTACACAAAAACTAAAGGTGGTCAAACGAAATTATTGGGTGGTCAAACGTGGTCAAACGATGGTCAATCGAATGCGCTATAGCAATCTGGTTTTCCAGAGTTTTTCCGGCTCACTTCACGAAGCTAACTCCAGCTGTTTCTTTTTTATGACTCTGGGAATCCCGGGCCCCGGGGAAGATCTGATCTTGAAAGAGATGTGTTTTACTGGGAACAGACTGACGTTTTTTCTTTTTCAAACATTTTTTTTAGACTTTTCAAATATGCCTTGCTTAAACAAACTAAATGAATGAATTCATGTGAAGTTTTTCATATCAGATTCAGAGCAGGGGAGGGGGGGGGCGTTAATTTAATTGAAGATTTTTATAAAAAGACTATCAATAAAGTTTGAATGTATTTTACAATTTTAAGATTCTATGTAATTGTAATGTAACATCTTCATTTCCTCCTTTTAGCTGTCCAGATGACGGGGTAAAACCCGAAACCGGTCGACAAGCTACCAATTTATGAAATTATACTCTGACGACCCAAATTTTTGCCTTTTATTGAAAGATTCTATCACAGCCGGTTCAGAATTTAAACTGGGAGGGGTATCTGTAGATAATTTTAAATATCTTTAAATGAGGTCCAACATGACCCCCCCCCCCCCATACCGTTTAAAAATTTTGAAGTTAACAGACACTGCAACTTTGACATTTGACGCATCAGTTTTAATTAAAATTTTTATGATTTCCCTTTCATTAAAAAAATCACGACTACTTTATCTAATTGATTGATTAGTTTTATTCCGAAAATTTTAACTGTCAAAGTGTAATCACCAATGAACTCTCTAACTATTTAATGAATGGAAAACATAGAAGGGTCATTAATCATCAACATTGACCTCTCAGAGAAATATTTTCGGTCACTTCCACAAATACGTGTGCAAAGTGTTGCTTCCAGCCAACTTCTCAGTCAAATTTTCAGCCTTTCAACCTGTCTGGTAAAATTATTTATAACTGGTCATCAGGATAACTTTAAAAATACGATCCTTTAAATCAATCAGCCCTTATACAGAGCAATTAATACAGCTTGTACAATTTCTCTAGATTATTAATATTCATCCAGTTGTTATGGGACCTTGAAAAATGGAGGATTAAAAATTGCAAATAGATCGCTTTGATATAAATTACTCAGAAGTAGAAAAATCCAATTCATAATTGAAGAGATTCTTTTAATCCCTCCTGTTATTAAAAAATGTAGTTTAAGTAGATACATAATTAGATGATACATTTATGTAGCTACATTAAAATGAACAAGAAAAATAGTCCTGCCCTAACCTAACCCAATCAGGATTCCAGAAAATCCTTCTTAACGAAAACCTTACCTGTATTTCAGGTCCGTCTCCATTTTGAGCAGCCGTTTTTACGGTATGAACTTGTTGCATCAACAGATCGCAATACAACCTCAGTTCGGATTTCTTAGTTTTCAGGGCATCTGGATTTGTTTCAGCTTTAAACAAAAATTATTATTTTGTAAAAAATAAATAAAATAGGGCTGTTCCATTTATTAATAAAACGTTTATCTTGAAAACTTACACACATCTTTCCGATTGCGAGTTTGAACACACGCTTTGGTGCTACCTAGAGCGACCAGCCATTGCTGACGTTCCTGAGAAGTGGCGGCTTTTAAATACATGTGTTGCTCCCCAGGGATTACTAAATCCATTCTGGTGTTATCTATATTACTAACTGAAAATAAAAAGGGGGCATATTAATTCTTATAACATAAACATAAAATACTCCCAGAATTTTAAATAAGAAATCAATTAAACCAATGGTAAATATATAGAAGTGGTAAAAGAGTACCGATGCGGCTTTTTCTTTTCCTTCTATATTTTAAATTTTGCTTTTCTTTTTTAATTTTCTTGAAATTTCATGGGAGAGAACCTAACAATGACCAGTGATCTGACTTAGTCGGTTTCTGGTTATCTCCATTTTTTAGTAAAGATCAGTAAGTATAAAATATAAAATATATAAAATCAATACAATCTGGCAACATTATGGGATATTCCATAAACATAAACCCGACATAAACCTATAGTTTTCTTGTCACTTAAAAAGCTCAAGGATCTTCTTAATCTGAAAACTGAAAATCTTCAATAGCAAGACTTTGTTTCAATTTTTTAATGAAAACACGGTCTTCAAGGCATGTGTCTATACCTGAGCCGGCCAAGAGATATAGCAATAAAAGTGTGCAGTACTTAGTTATAATCCAAGTAGGCAGGCCTTTTTACAAGATACCCTTCTTATTGGTTTACACCTGAACCAGAATCAATGATTAAGCAATTATCTGACCATAAGGTCTGCCTACCTAGATCATAAACTACCTAGACTCAGGTATAAGTACGTATGTCAGGGAGGCCAGTTTTTTTCAAGCTCATTGGAAATCTAATACTTGCCTTGAGAGCACATGAATTTTGGCTCAAAAACTGGAGTTATTATATTTATAAATATGGCTATGCTTGTATGCTTCTATGCGATATAATCTGTACTTGTGCCTATCCTTACAAGAAGACAACAAAAACGAGCTACATCCTACAAGTTTCTTACCATTAATTTCACAAGCTTGAACCTTCATAGACCCTTTACAACCTTGGTTGACTTCATCCTGTGATTTATAATAGCTTAACACACCATTCTCCAAAATGAACCACCGTGTTTGCCATCCTGAAAAAGTACCGTTTGAGACTTCTTCTCAAAAGAATAAGCGCTCACTTACCGTTCCAGTAGTTAGTCCATTTCCAGAGGACGCCTTGCATCGTTACACTTTCCTGAAACATATCTTTTTAGTGATAATGAATTAAAAACAGAACGTCTAGCGTTACAGTCGAAGAAGAGGACGAATTTTTCTTCATAATCATATGGGTGTAACAGAACAGCTGTGCAAAATTTAAAAGTAGAAATCAACGTGTACTTAATAAATGTTACAATTTGATAAACTTTAACATTTATTCATTCCGCTCTAGTTTCTAGCATACTTTTACTTCCTAGTTGTCACGATTAGTTAGTGTTTATTTATAATAAATATCAAATATAAAATTAAAGAAATTATTATTTTATTTACGTCGCTACTCGCTTGCTAGTCGCTACGCTCTACGCTACGCGCACAAGCACGAGCGTAAATAAAATGGAAAATGTCAATGTCAAAATAAAAGTGACCATATTCTTTGAATACAAAACATCAGGAAGGACTATCTTGTTCAAACAGAGTGACAATTCCTGAAATAATTTCGCAGGACGGCTTTGATTGAAGCAACATATATCCAAGCCAACTAAATAAGGTGCCTACGTAACGTAACTGACTGTAATGGGAAGTAATTCCGGAATTTTAATTTTTAGCTGTTTTTGGTAGGTACAACTTCACTTTTCATCACAGAAAATATTTTAAAAGTCTAACGCCCGTATTCACAAACCATAATTACCTAAATAATTACATAGTCACATATTCATTAATATTACGTTGATATAATATTATTGTAAGTCTAAATATTTACGTTGCGCAAATATTCTATTCTCGTTTTGAACTATCTTTGTCTAAACTAAACAACATGTATAGGAGGTGGCTCAAATTGACGATCTCCGTCGCAGTCACCAGAACGACTTTGGCGTCTAGCGCAGCCATTTAAAATTTTACTCTCTCTATTCAACAATTCAAATATCTTAGTCCAGTGTGTTAACAATATGGCTGGACGACCTCCTCATCCCGTATCCCTTGTTTCTTATTGTTTGTATTTGTATGTAACAATACTTAACAGCTCACTGCAAGACATTAACACATAGGTACATTTATCATAAATATAGACTATTTTTTTCAAACGCGGTTGAAGAAGTATGATAAAATTTAATTTTTACAGGTCATTATTTAGATTGAATTTTTTTTTTAATGTCACAACCTGTTAGATTTGAAAAAAACATTGTTTATTTTATGGATAACAATCAACTCGACTATTAGGATTAAGGTGCTTTTCAACTTGATCATTGATCAGATCTGAATGTTATTATATGAACTGCTAAGTAAACGTCAACGAGTGAATGCGCTACCCTAGTAAGCGTTAGTGTCGGTAATACAGGTTCCCTAGCCAGTTTTGGGGAACCCGCATTACCAACACTGACATTGTATTACTGACATTAATGTCGGTAGTACAGGTACCCTAGCCAGTTTATCCCTTCACAATAATCACACCTTAGTTAATTAATTCCCCTTGGTTTACTACAGGGTCATACTATGCTGCACTCGTGTTCGTCGGTTACGGCCACGATTCGTATCCACCTTACCAGTTGAGTAATAATTATTGTTATATTAAATATGAGAAGTGAAACTTATACTTTTACCATTTACGAGCGACGTAGGACGTAAAGTAATGCTGTTTATTATAGTGTTGTCATCGAATCAACAATTCAAACAAATGTCTGTTGCCTGTATCCTATGAGTTATGAGTTAGAATTTCAGAAAGACCACTTGGAATTACATAAGTCCTTCCTATTTCTTTTAATTCAAAGGTTACCGTAGGTAATCGAAAAGTCGAAAATCCGATTCGAGCTCGATAATATGAAGGGTTCTTTTGTTTTATTTCTGTAGTGGCCTGAGTCTTCTACTACTTAACCAGTAAGCTTTTTATTCACATTTACATTATTGATTACAAATATTACAATAATAACAATGGCGATGAAATAAAATAAAATAAGTAATCATTAATATAATTATAATTTTCTGTAAACATTTACACAAGTGTTCTGCAAAACATTTTTGTAACAAAAAACTGCTTAAAATTTTATTTTTCGTTTAAAATTTTTATTTGTGTTAGTTTCACATTTTTTATTAGGTACTCAATAGATAAGTGTCTACAAATTAAAGCTCTTCCGTAAATAATTTAACAAGGTGAAGCTGAAGCAAAAAAAATGTTCAACATCACTTTTTTTGCTTTAAATGTTATGCTGAATACCTGATGCTAGCTTGTATAAACTTTTTATTCTCTATTTTAAATCATTATAATAATTATTTATGATACGAATTTATTTAAATCACTAGATTAACTTACTTACCGAGGTATAGATAGGGTGATCTTTTTCTAAAATTTAAATCAAAATGAAAGACACACTGGTTTTCTTCCCAAAGAGAGGTATCACAGTGCAATGTTGTGACTTTTTTTCCACAAAAGTGGTCATATTTTCTCAAGTAAGCTATACTGGAGAAAAAGTAAATGAACTTAGAATATACATACCTATAATATGGATGCTGTGGTGCTGTCCGTGTTCGCCATTTTGGGACCAGCCTGTATTTCTTAGCTCCATTTCAATATCATCCTGTATTATAATTATTAATTACGTATTTAGAAATATAATACAAAACAATATTTGCTTCAAAAAGGGTTTATTATAATAATTATTTCACCAAGTAGAAGTAAAATATTTACACACAGACACCAGAACAAATTTCATTACAATTTAATCAAAAGGAAAGTACCCTTCATTACATGTTTGTACATATCATTATCATTACATTTATGCCCTTATAAGTAATATAACTTACCTATATAAAAAAATAAGTAATATTCAATTTAATTTTTATTGTTGACTACAATATTTATCATTTTTAAAATTTCTTAATTTCATCATATTTACTGGCAATCATACACAACTACGCACAACACTCTTCATTAAATTATTAGCAAATGCCAGAAGCTATTACTTTTCGTACTCCTCGCACATACTTCCGCATCTTTTGAATGTCTATAATGTCAAATCAGCAAATCACCTTCACTTTTTGTTTTGTAGGAACATTCCTGAGGTCAAACTGCCTTTATGTCACACGTTTCAAAAGAGCGTTCCTTACATTTAAACCTCAGTTAGTTATGCATGTGTACGTTTATAATGTCCGGTCGAATCTAGTTTCATAAGTATATGTCATATCTTTACATGTTTATAATTATAATGCTGATTAAGGTAGCCTTCATGTTTGGTTTCAAAAGAGCATTTCGGACATTTGTACACTTTCGCTTCTTTTGGGTGTTTAAATTTATAATGTCGAGGCAAATGATCTTTCCGTTTTGTTGCATAGGAACATTCCTGACATTTATACATTTCTGCATTTTCTGAGTGCAGACATTTATAATGCCTGGTAAGCTGACCTTTAGTTTTTGCTTCATAAGAACAATGATGGCATTTGTACAATTGTACTTCTTTTGCATGTTTACAATTATAATGTGCAGTTAAATGACGTTTATATACCGTTTTGTAGGAACACTCCTGACATTTATACATTCCTGCGTCCTTAGAATGTTTATGTTTATAATGTTGGTTAAAATAACTCTTCACTCTTGTTTCAAAGCAACACTCCTCACATTTGTACACTTCAGCGTCTTGTGAATGTTGTTTATAATGCCTGGTAAAATGATTTTTTTGGTTTGTTTCATAGGAACATTTCTCACATTTATACACTTTACCGTTTCTTGAATGTATGAATTTATGATGTTGGGTTAAATTCCCTTTATATTTTGTTTCAAACGAACATTCATTACATTTGTACACTTCAGAATCTTGTGAATGTTTACATCTATAATGCTCAGTGAAGAGAATTTTCCTTTTAGTTTCATAGGAACAATAACTACATTTGTACACTTGAGCTCTTTTTGAATGTATGAGTTTATAATGGCTGCTCAGATAGTATTTATCTATAGTTTCATATGAACAATCATTACATTTGTATACTTGTGGACACTGCTCGTGTTTAAGATTATAATGGCGGATATAATTCCCTCTCGAGTTTGTTTTAAAAGGGCAATTTCCACAGTTATACCTTTTTAGTTCGTGGTTTTTATTTCCTAAAGAATGATCCATCACATTTTTCTCAAGGGAGTCAAGTTGTTCAAGTTCATTATCCTTTGATACTCCAACACTACCAGCAGTTCTTTTAATCAACTCCCATCCTGGCTTATGTTCTTCAATGTCAACCTCTTCTTTGAATTCTAAATTATCTGCTTGCACTTGATGAACCTCATCTCCGGAGTCTGCATCTTCCTTATTTACGGGAAATGCTGAAAGAATACCGCAACTTGAATAAGGTTGTCCATGTTCACACTTCAAAAGTTTTGAAAGATAAGTGAAGAAAGATTTAACAAACTTACCATCTTTTAATGCTTCCCTTTTTTTAATAATTTCCTGCTGATGTTGAAGAAAACAAAAATTAGCTTCATCTAAATTCATGATGTTAATTTTTCTTTCAAACCGCTCTTAAATAAACTCACAAACTATCTCCCTGAATATTATTACAAATATCAAATATTTTCCGCTTACACAAGACTTGCAAATCCAAAGCACAATAAATTAGTTGAATTTTGAACGAGGCAAGATGCAAACGCTAATAATAAAGAAAAATAACAGCAAGCCAACGGCTCAACGGCTATGACGCTATTTTGCAAATTGCAAAAATGGCAGTTAGAGTTACCGTTACCACCACTTACCTACCAGTGAATGGTGAATGTAATAAATTAAAATGTGAAATGACATAAATGACATGCCACCCAGAGACAACAATTATATTATCTTTCTCTATGATGCCACCATATTAGATAATGAAAGGAAAATGAATGAAATGAACGGCTGAATAGCGAACCTGCATTACCGACACAATAATTATAAAATAGTCCTCTATCAATACTTTACTTAACTGTTACTAGGATTTTCTGGACAAAAAATGCACCCAGTCCCATAAGCAGACAGTTATGATTGCAGAAAATACACGGAGCTCAGAATTTCCGTATTCCTAGAAGTTTACCAGGTAACTTTTATTACATCTTGATAAATCTTATTTTTAAGGATCAGTATGTGTACTAAGATCACACTGCTATTCGTCTGTCAACCAAGACGCTTTTTCTCAGTTACTACGTTAGATATCGAGTTAAAAATTATACCCAATACTAAGTCTACAGCTTCGTAGATCCTATAAACCCGTAATATGTTTTTAATACCCACTAAAAGAGGATTCTCGATTTCTATTCGTGTTATTATTATTATTATGTTATTATCTTTCATTTTTCAAACACCGCTTTTTTCCACTTGATACCTACGCCTGTGACCAAATGTGCCAAAAATATGAAATCCAGCATCCAGCTGTTCAAACATACTTCAATTCTGTTCAATAAACATCAACGAGTAAATGAGCTACTCTAGTAAGCGTTAGTGTCGGTAATGCAGGTTCCCTACGGCTGAACGGTTGATGAATCAAGGAGAATTATTATTAACTAACAGCGAATTCGAGTTGACTGCACTTGCTCGGAGCGAAATCGACCTGTCTCTGAATCTGTTCTGCCCAGAATTCTGCTCCAGTCCGGAGCAGAACTTTCGCATTTCTACTCTGTATGGAACCGAACTGTGTCAGGTCAGACCAGAACCAGAGCCAGAGCCAGACCGCCATGCACCGGTGCAGTGCAGTGTGCAATCCAGTCTCTCTCCAGTCTGCATTTAGTGCATTTTCGTATAGCCTTCTACCTATCCCTATCCTATATATCTATCACGGTTGTTTGTTGTTATGATGTTATTCTTATTATAACAGAGTCGTGGAACTACAAGGCGTGATCCATTTTAATTATTATTGTAATAAGTTGTAATTCATACAATACGTAAAATGTACTTATCCACAAATTTTTGGTTTAAGGAATTACTAGGAATCAGTTAAGGAATCAGTATTTAATTTTCACGCTATTTCTAACCTCTAAATTTACGGGAGTGCACCAAATACATTAGATGATAATACGTGCAGATCTACACGCCTCGATCGCTAACTACACAAGACACCGGATATGAAAAGCACACGGATGTAATATAAATTATATTCACAGACATTATAAAATTATCTAGAGTTTTTGGTGTATCAGGTAATGTTGGGGTTGACGCAGTGCTAGGCAGGAGTACTTGAAAGAGTACTCGTAAATAAATTGAAATTCGAGTACGAAACTCAGAAAATGTATTTTAAGTATTTACTCATAAGTACTTTGGCACAGACAGGTGTATGGGTACGAGTAATACTCGTGAAAACACGTATATATAATTATTATACAAACATGTCAGTGCGCAGCCTATGACGTCAGGCTTGTGACACCTACATACAATACAGCAGCAGTAATAATAAGGTGAATTAGTGGTTTATTTCGATGCTTATTGCATTTTTGTTGAAATATTTTTAATTGGTACCCGTATGCGTGCCACTGTTTAACCCACCAAGTTTCGTTTGCATAACTCGACTGGTTTCAAAGCAAATAAATATCAGTCAGTTTTTAAGTAAACCTATTGTTGGAGTTGTTGAACTCTTTGGAAGCACGATAATCTAGACTCTAGAATCTTCAAAATACATGGATCTGGCAGTGACAATAGTCTTCTTCCCACCAAAAAGTGAGCTGGAGTAAGAGGATTTAAGTTGTTGGGATCGTGAGAGAGGGGTGACAAAGGTCTGGAATTCATGATGGCCTCAATTTGTACGAGTAACGTATACATCTCCTCAAATGTCAGAGACGAAAAAAAGTCCTCCGAAGTGAGGTGATCCGGGGGGTATGAAGTGCCAATCGACTCCTTCACCTGTCAGCCTCAACAATGCTGTCTTTATTTTTTAATACAAAAACCCTCAACTTGTCTAACTCGGTTTTTGCTCCCCTAAAATTTGTCCCGTTGTCCGAATACATATTGGAAGGCTTTCCCATACGAACAATAAATCTCTTTAAAGCCAAAATAAACGAATCAGTTGACAAATCTGTAACAAGTTCAATATGAACAGCTTTGGTCACCATACATATAAACAAGCAAATATAAGACTTTGAAACCCTACAACCACGCCCCTTCGTATCATTTAAATTCATTGGACCAGCATAGTCCACCCAAGTATTTTGAAAAGGGTAAGAAGGATTAATTCTGCAAGCTGGCAAATTACCCATTATTGGGGTTATTATTTTTGGCGCAACACGAAAACACCTCACACATTCGTGAACCACTCTTTTTGTCGTATATCTTCCCGAAATTGCCCAAAATCGCTCTCGCACAGATGCTAATAGGTGTTGCGGACCAGCATGCAACAAACGCAAATGTTCCCTTGTAAATATTAATTTCGCTAACCAATTTTTTGCCGGTAACAGAATTGGATGATGTTTATCCATATCAAATTCAGAATTCACCAACCTTCCTCCAACGCGAATCAAAATTTTTTCATCCAAGAAAGGGTTCAAATTTCGAATTGACGGAGCCACATTACATTGCTTCAATGTTCTGTTGAAACTGTTCTTTCAGCAAAGCATCTCGTTTGTACATATTTAACCAAAACCATTAAGGAATTATTTAGGTCTTCCGATGACAATAGGCCAATACATCTATCTTGTCTTGGCTTTACGCAATTATTCGCAACACTTAACGTTTTGTAATTAGAATTAGAATAAACTACTAGTCAAAAAGTTTATAAATCATAAGCAAAGTAAACGTCAGATTGACGTTTCGTTAAATTAAATTGACATTTCAAATCAACGCTAGTTAGATATCGAGCCGCTTGGGCGACAGTAACTTCCGGTGACAATTTTCAGTGGAAGCTGCACGTATACACCGTTCACTTATTATAAAAGAATTGGGTTATGGTGTAGGGTGATAGAAATCACTGGGTATAACCGCTGTCAATCATTGGCTGGAGTTTGGTTATGTCTCTTTTTTATGAGGTTGAAGTTTTATGGCAAGGAACAGGACATAGTTGCCAGATGGATTTTTGATATTTTTGGTATTCTTTTTATTATATTTTTATTAACATCTTTGGGGGCTTTTTATTTTGAATCATTTAGTCACATATTGCAATCTTTAACTAGAACGCAATGTCGCTGGATCTAAGATCTTAAAATCTTAAGCTTTTCATAAGAGTTTGAGAAAAAGGTTATCATGTAATTTTGCCAAGTTAGGAAAATACACAAATGTACTTTTTGAATATAAAATAAAAAACTTGAATCAATTATATTAATTTACTTTTAATAAATACATAGCAGGTCATTAAAATATATCGGTACGTTTATTAAAATATTAAAATATAGGTACGTAAATGAAAAATATTTTTCGTCAATTCGTCGGTTATTCGGTATCGTAGTAGTGTGTCGGAAACCAGCCAAAGATTCTGGACTTCTGGCTTCTGACCCAAAATTATCCCCCATTATCAATAACCGCTACTGCATCCTGCTTAGAATCAGAATCATCTTCAGCGCTCTGATTTTAATAAGATTTTCACCATGTCCATTTGTTTCGTCCAGTCCTCCGAAATAAGTTTTTCACAATGATTATATTAATTTTGTCACATGTCAGGTGTACTTACATTTTGAAAGCTCTTCAAGACATACATTCTTTACTTTATCCTTAGAGGGAAGCTGCTAATTTACGTGCTTGTATAGTGAAGTTTACAATACCCCCATGTCATTTCGATTGGGTTGTATTGGAAATAGATTATTGCAAATCTTCCGGAAACACAAAAATTTCATAATCAGTGCCTGTTTTATGTGGGCTGCCCAAGGGTGTAATATCAAATTTGTCTTGTCTAATAATACTTGCTAATGCCACGGTCTGACTACTATAAGAGACAGTAATTACCAGCAATTTAGCAGATACAGATACACATACTCAATACTTACATTCCAAAATAAATATATTTCACCTTCTGAATGACTTAAATGTTTGCTCAAGTTTGGACTTTCTGGATCTTGATCATTGAAATGCTTTCTTAATGCGGATTTATTCATCTTAAGAGATATTATTTTCGTCATTTTGCTCTTTTGAAATTTAAAATGTCAAAAATTTAATAATTTTATTTGTCAGTTTGAGAAAAATTGATCAGAGTCAAAAATCATCCTAGATAGATATCCTACTACTAAAACTTCAATTAGACAACAAGGCTGTTAATCAGCTGAGACAATTTGAGTGTTTTGACAAATGTCAGTCTATACTTAACCTTTAATATCTCGATCAGCTGATATTGTCAATCGAGATCTAGGGAGTTTTCATTTTTGCAAACCTAAAAACAAAAGTTCATGGCCACCTAGTTCTTTTTTAATATGTGAACGGTGTATATTATTATCAAATACCTTAATTAAAATATAATACCGGACACTTCCTCTCAAAACCTCCGTCCATTTTTACAGCGCCCTCATGCAGGAACTGGGGCCACTATAAGCTGTTTTTAAATTCAAAGTTAGGTAACTTTTCACGGTTTTTGACAGCTGCAGTCAATGATATAATTATTATTAATAATTTGTCATTAGTAATAACAAATACACTAGATCTAATGTATTTGGTAATAATTATTGAACGTTTTAGTTTCAAGTATAATTTCAATTTAAAGTTACTCTCAAAGCATTATATCAGCGGATAATTTTGTTGCGTACGCAGTTAAATAGGCATTTATAATGTACCGCTGTATTAAAGTGAACATAATGTCTGGAAAATATGTGCTGTGTGCTGTGTGCGGTTGCATTATGGATTGTTAAGCATGTCCAGATCTTTCCACGGTGTTCCAAGCAGGAATAAAGAATTATGTATAAAGTTAACTTTAGAAGCCGCGTAAATAAACTTATTAATATTTTATAACTATGCTGATAGAAATAGGAACAAGCAATAGGTTATAATAACATCGATGAATGACGAAATTTTGAAAAAGTGTGGAGTGTCGAAGCCGATTTCTCACCATATTATTTTGTACCTACTGATCATTTCAAAGAGGAAAATTTTGTTAATCCAGCTTAATAGACCTTTAAAACTGCAAGGAAGCACATTATTGGAATTGCGGCAAATAAAAGGCTTACACTTAGGTATATATAGCGATTCAATCTTTTTGAAATATTCATACCTAAAGATATTAATAATATTGTGTGTAATAGTAGTTAATTATTGTTAATATAATAAACATATTGAAAACTTTGTTGTTTATTGTTGTATTATAATTCTTCATCCCAAAATTTCCTCCGTCTATTCCGTCTAATTAATTTTAAGGGCTTTTCTATTCAGCGTTGATATTTAAAACTCCCGCTATGTTTCACCAAATTTAATTTTTAGTGGCCCCAGTTCATGCTTGGTGGCGCTGCTAAAGTGGACGCAACCTGTTGCAATGCTATAGGTATAGGAGTGTCCGGTATTAATATTTTAACGTATTTGTTATTATCTAATGTATTTGAGTGCACCCCGTTGCACCGTCAAATTTGACGGTGCAGTTTATTTTGCTCCGGGACAGTTCCGCCATACGACTCGAACATATTTTCCTATGCACTGCCAGAGAGCAAGTGTAACTCGAACACAATTACGATATGCACCGCTAGAGTTCACTTTAGCTCGAATACGATTACGAAAAGCAATGGAACGGAGTCCTACAAATCGAACACGAGATTCCGTCTCGGTGCGCACCCGGAGCAGAAAAGTGCAGTAACTCGAATTCGCTATAAGAAAGAACCAATAAGAGAAGAGAAGAGAGGGATTATTATTGTAAATGGATAACCTGGCTAGGGTACCTGTTTTACCGACACTGACGCTTGCTACGGCTAGACTACACATTAGATTGCTCATATCTTTTTTATTGTCAGGAATAAATAAATAATTCTTTGCAGGCTTGTATAAGTCGGCAACAGCTATCCATTTAACGTTCTTAAAAATTTTCACTGCCAAAGCCAACTAAATCCCAGAGTTTTCATAGTCAACTCTTGTTTTTCTTATAGCCGCCATATTGGTTTTTTATGTCGTTTGGTAAAAAAAAATCATGGAATATAAAAGTCGGAAGTCGGTATTTATGTGTATCGTGGCGTGGCGCTGCCCTAGGAAGCGTTAATGCCGGTAATGCAGGTTCCCTACTGTTTCGATGTTTCGAACCGAAGCGAACAAGGTTGATAAATCAACTGATCAACTGAACGTCATATTTCTAGGTTGACAGATGGCAGATGGGAGAAGTCATGGGCGTGGTGGTTATGTTTTGTGTTTATTATGGGGCAACTATTGTTGTATTACTCATAAGTTATTAAGTTTATCTTAATTCTATTAATTTGGTTGTTTATAATTATTAAACAGTAAATTAAGGTAGAATTTAATCCATTTAATGTTTTTTGTCTTATCACATTTATACCAGGATGCCTCAATTTACTGTATTTAGTGCCCTCATCACACTGTTTTTGATGTGCATATTATCAAAAAGTAGTAAGTAGTACTAGTACCTGCCTACTTATGATTAGTCATTTCATTTGTGTAAATCTATCCTGTTTCTAGCAAACGCACTTGAATGTTACGTATGTGAGAACCAAGAAGACAATCTAGAAAAATGCGTAAGCACAATCAAAACTTGCAACTACGACGAAGACGTTTGTTTGACCGAAGTTAAATGGGGCACGATGCCTTACTTTCAGGAAGGAGCACTGAAGCAGTTCTTCATTTCCAAGCATTGCGCTTCTCAAGACAAGTGCTACAAGTACAGATCTTCTAACATGCAATACTGCACCCATATTTGGTATCAGGACTGGAAATGTTCGGAATGCTGCAAAGGGGATAGGTGTAACTATTATGTAATTGTAAGTATACTTTTTATTTACTACCACCTTCAAGAAGTCTGTTACCTGTACGCCAATACAGAATACAGTCAAAGGTAAATAAGATTCAGAAGTGGTCACCCAGGTTCAAGTGGAATTTACTCGCCAGATGACTGTCACACAGTGTTGGTAGATTGTACCGATTTTACAATACGTAATGAGTTTTACTGACTAATGGAGATGACCAGTAACTGACATAAGTCAGGTCATTGGACATTGTTAGGTTCTCTCTCCCCTGAAATTTCAAGAAATTGGAAAAAGAAAAGTAAAATATAAAATATGTATATTATATAGGAAAATCCACATAAGTAGTCAATTTCAGTGAAGAGAGAAAATAACAATGACCAATGACTTGTCAGATTCTGGTCGGTTTCAGATAATCTCTACTGAAAAATTTAATTTTGTAAAAATGCATCTATCGAATCAGGCAACACTGTGCAACTATAACCGAAAAAATGACATGCGCGTTATTGCCCTGAAAACTCGGGGACCACGTCTGTATATTTAGGTACCTACCTAGCCAAAAGGTCACAAACGATTTGTACTTAAACCTCGACTTAGACTCTAAACATACTTACAGAAACTAAAAAATTTAATAATATCTGACTTACATTTCCAACTTTGTTACCCCCCTGAGACACTGAGACACTACTGTCTCCCAACCTTTTTCTTCTTTATACAGGATGTTAATATTTCAGGTTTCCTTCTTGGGAAGGAAAAAAAATTGCATTGAACAGGTCTAAACGAATTACCATTCAAACTACATTATAGGGTGTTGAATTATTCAGAAAAAAATTATTTGAGAATTTTGGATTAGTCTGGGAAATTTTATTTTTTGAACTTTATTACTGTTTTTAAACACATTTTTAATAATACGGTCATTATTTACATCCGGGGCTCCTACAGTTTCACTATGCCACCTGTATAGGGGTGGAGTACTTACCCTAGAGTAACATCAGGAAGCTATTCCTATCTTCCGCAACTTCACGGTTACCGAAAAAAAAGGCACCAAACATCGCCTTAGGTCCATGAAATCACTGTTACTAGCTACGAAAACTCAATATGGCAACGCTTCTGTTACGTTACGTTCCACCACTAGGACGCGTATCGACTACGAGGCTGCCTGATTTACTAATAAATCTTGCTATGTAGCGGGATCTGGATCAAAATAGGGATCGATTTTGACGCTTTTTGGGATGCTAATGCAAAAAAATTATCTATTGTTAATCTATTAGCTATTGTTAATTTCGAAGATATTCCTTGTCCTAAAAGTGAAAATAAAAATAGCAATGCGACCTTAGTGTCAAAAAGGCCTTAGGCGTGGCCTTAATATTAGTTTGCGGTAGCTGTTTTTAGCTTCTTACCCACCCAGCACCCCTATTTCGCTCCTCGGTCCCGGTAAAATTGATGAAACTTGGAGCCGCGGATGTAAACAATTATCAATAATACATTTTTATCATAGATCATTTTTATCTCCTATGTATTTATTTATCTATTTATCGTGCTCCGGGAGATACGTTAAAAAGGGGGTCCCGGCTGCTTCACAGCAGTCATTAAGTTACGTCAGAGGCCCTTGAGGCTACTTGAAAACTTCTGACACTTGGGCTTTACCACAGCCATAAGATATTTATTTATTTATTTTAGCACCTATGTATTTTGAAAACCAAAATGTTTACATCAGTGTTATCAAATAAATTTCTAGGTGTCTGTAATCATGGTGATCAGGACCAAGTTAATGATTTTTTCTTTTTTTTTACAGTCCGCCGCACAAACTAATCAATCAGTGTTTAGTGTTAGTTTCGGTGTAGTGCTTACAACTATTTTGTACAAATTCTTCACTTAACATTCCAGAAAACGTTATTATTGTAATTAGTAATGAAGTCCGTCCATTGAAAATCTCTTTTAGTATGTGTAATTATCGATACCTAAATGAAATAATGAAGATTTGGTTTATTAGAAGAACTGAGTATCTACAGATATAGTAATATTAATCCGTCCACTTTTTATTTTATATTATAGGTAATCAAATTTTTATATTATTCTATAATAGTAGGCATGAGTGTACCAGTTTTTTATCTAGGTACTTACCTACATAATTTATTTTTATATATTATGATTTATTTTATTTTAATTTTGTATATTTGACTACAAAGATATTTATAATTTTAAAATAACCGAATATTATAAGTTTTTAACGTTCTTACTTCTTATCAACAAAAAATGTGCCTGCCTAACATCGATTAAATTAGGGTAGTTTAGTGTCTTTATAGTATGTCAATTTATGTAAAAGTAATAGAAAGTACACTTTTATTATAGCTTAGTTTTTATACAATTTTATGTAATATACACCTTGTTTGTTTGTAATAGTTTTATTAATTTCCTTGCTCTTGAATATGTACATTACATACCTTTGGCTGAAATTTAAGTTCTTATATTAAGTGCAATAAAATTATGACTGGCCATTCGTCAAGTAAAGATTATGTAAGCTGCTTACATTCATCAATAATAATCGAAATATTATACAACAAACATTAATATTGTCATAATAAATAGTCCTAGGAAGAGACAACTTTAATAATAACAATAACTGTGTCTTCAGCCAAGGTTGAATCTCTACTTCGACCTGTTTTTATTTGGAGAAATACAGAGATTTTTTTGTAATATGAGAAAATGAAAACATAATTTAGGTATATTCTGGAAAAAAAAAGTTTTTATTAATATTGAATCTCAGGCATAAAATTGTTTTCATTTGCTCATACGATAGTAATACAATTTAAAATATTAACAAATATACGCTGCGAGTTTTAGGTCTCTATACATAGACAAATAATTCCGCTGTACAATTACGTTGAATACTGAATGATTATACATAGGGAAATTGTTAGGCTCTATTTCAATGAGTTACCTTAGATACTTACTTCATTGTTGATATTGTTGCAAACAATCCCATTGAAACAATTTACCATGAAAACTATCCTATTGTAACAATTTACCATAGAAAATATCAATTGCAATTCGCCTGTGTATAGAGTCCCAATACTCGCACTGTATTACTTTTAACACATTGACTTCGTTTACAAGCCCCCGGGGATGTGTTGGCCACTTTCCTCATGTGCATTTGACTGAACTCCTCTGCTGTGCGGATGCTGTAAAAGCTTAATTTTCTAACCTATTTCAACATTGTAGGTACCTACCATTATGGTATGTTTTTTAGTAATAATACATAGTTTCTATATAGATATCCCCGACAATCTGTGAGGCCTACACTTAGTGATGTAAAATACCCGGGTATTTATTTTTTGGGGTAAGAATCGGGTAAATACCCAGGGTATTTACCCGGGTATTTACCCAAAAGTGGGTAAATATATCATTTTGGTCAAGCATGTAATATAACAGTCATTTAACAAGTATGATTAAGTTTAGGTACCAAATAAGATTGTGCTTTTTTTGTGAAATTTCAAATCATGTCTTTGCTATTTTAGGTCTATAATATGTTCCTGTAAATTGTTAAAAGCATGTGTGTTCTGCACTTCTGATATGTCAATTCAGAGTCAGAACAGAATCGGTTCTGTTCTTTTTCATTTTTTAGTTCAGCTGCTAGTGGCACTAAGACCTGTTGCGCACTTACTTTGGGCAGTATTACTTTGGGTATTTATTCGGGTAGGTAAATATCCTTCGGGTAAATACCCGGGTAAATACCCAATCCACATCACTACCTACACTACAACTAATCGCATATTAATTGTGTACTTCCGTGCGCCACATATCCTTGGAGATATGTACATATATTAATGATTAGGTTTCTACTTGTTACTGGCTAAGCAGTTTGAAATCAGAAAAAGTCAATTAATAAGTTATTAAAAAAGAATAAGGTAGTTTATAAAATTGATTCAAACATAAAATGTTTCAAAGCTACAAATAGGAAACAGCTTCTTGTGTCTTGTTTTTTGGGCGTTATTGCGCCATAAATTTTTTTGCTTTACCTGTAATAATACAGGTAGGTACCTATAAATTTAATTATTAAAAAAAAAATTTTTACTGCTTTTGCTGGAGGTGCCTATATTGTATTCTCTACCAGAATCTGTCATTGTAATAGTCTGATTAGATAATAATAATTCTACTATGCAACAGACATCCCTACTTATTCCCGGCTGTTTGTAATGTAAGGAACAGAACTAGAAATCATTTACAAGCCCCCAAGGATCTGTACTTGTGAGGCAGCCGCCTTATTTAACTGCCGCACTCAAAACTTGTTAAATTTTATGACTACTAGGGGAGGGGAGGATCCTCGTAAAATTTAAAAAAGGAATACGAATACTTACTTTATAGAGGGGATTATTTCCTGTTTGATTGTCTAAAGAAATGCGGGGGAATTTCAGAAATATATAGCTTGGACAAGAAACAGTTTTATTATTATTATATCAGGTAGTATGTATTATGCATTTAAGTAGGTAATCATTAGATTTTTCAAAAATGAAGAGTTTAAATTTAATAATTTAAATAATAAAGCACAAATTTAAACTCTTGGGACCTGTTTTATTCATAATAGGATGCTCTTCTATAATGGGGGTTATAAGCAGCTCGTGTACAATCAGTTAATTTTATGATTAAGTAGATTTAATAATGTAGAGCTCTTGAGAGATTTCTACTAGGAATTTTAAATTAATGACTACGCTTTTAATTACATTCTAGCTACATTCTCCTTACCCCTTACCTAAACTGTGAAGATCCAAGGAGTAAATTACGTGCAAGATACCTAGGATCTACAAGATACTCTGATAGGTACCTACGTAATGAAATGAACAGATATTTTAGAGATTGTTTTCCTGAAAATATTAACAATAATTTATCATATTAACAGTAATAAGGTACCTTATCTGAAAAGGTAGGCATAAATTTCATCATTGTGAAAAGAGGTACATGACCAACCTATTGATGGTAATTTGGCAAATTATAAATTAATCTGGAAATTAATTAAAAATGTCTTTAAAATCAGAACAAATTATAAACTTCAAGAACGGTTCAAGATTATGACTTGCTTTTTCGTTCTAGAGATACCATGGTGTAAGATATTTGAATATTAGCAATAATAGCATATTGACAATATTTCCTTATTTTATTGCACCCTTGAATTTTATGGATTCTTTGGATTTCATAAATCAACCATACTACTAGCTCCAATTTTTATTTAATAAGATGGTTTTTATATACAGGGTGTTGCAACTGGAGATTTCTTGATGAATTTTTGAGGGTGTTTTTATTTAAAAAAATTTCTTAAAGCGTCCCCTAAGAAGAGCATCCTCTTAAAGTAGGGTAAAAAAGTCACATTTATCGATTTTTTCCTGAAATAACTTGAAATAAAAAAAAGACGGCTAGGTATTCGAATATTACTATACCAGGAAGCCTCCATAATTACATAATTTTATCCACCCTTGTTTCTCTGCAAGGGTGTGAATCATACTACCCCTAAAACCAGTTCAATTGAAAAAAAATTGTCTCTTAAAAATTTCACGGAAACTCAATACTTTCCACTAAAGAAATTAAATAAGCGGACTTACATAAATTATAAAATTGTGATTTTACATACATATTTATAAAAATATGTAAATATGTAAAATTGAAAAATATTTATAAAATAAACATTAAATTACACAAAAAAATAATAAACAATAAACACAATCATATTTATTTTAAATTAACAATATTTTGTTTAAATTTTGTTTAAGACAGTGCTCAAAATGGGCACCTTTTTCTTGAATACAAGGCCTTATTTTATTTCTTTAGTGGAAAAGTATTGAGTTTCCGTGAAATTTTTAAGAGACAATTTTTTTTTTCTTGATTGGCCCTGCAAAGTGTGAATTTAAAGATAAAAAAATTTATTAGGAAAAAAGTTCTGGAAAGAAAACTTTTAGGGATAGTATGATTCACACCCTTGCAGAGAACAAGGTTGGATAAAATTATGTAATTATGGAGGCTTCCCGGTATAGTAATATTCGAATACCTAGACGTCTTTTTTATTATTTCAAGTCATTTCAGAAAAAAATCGATAAATGTGAATTTTTTACCCTACTTTAAGTGGATGTAACTCCTTAGGGGAGGCTTTAAGAATTTTTTTTTTATGACAAACCTCCTCAAAAATTCCAAGGAATCTCCAGTTGATTTTTCTGCATTGATTAATGAAACACCCTGTATTACCTACAATTATTATTTTCTAGAAATTTTGTTTTGCAATTTTGATTTTAAGATTCGATTTCTACACTTGATTAAAAAAAAAATTTCGTCAGTTTACCGGTACACTTGATTAGGTACAGTTTTTAGTCTTAATTCTTAGTAAAAAATTAAATGAAACTTAATATGGTATTTTATGGTAAATTAATTTATTTTGGTGTTCACCATGGAGGGATGTATTTTCATACCTTTTGTAATATCAACTATTATAGTTATTATTACACACGTTCTTTTTTAAATAAAATCGAGCCCTGCTATTTATAAATAATTTGACCTTTCAAGTTCTTATTAACTCGAATGAGTGAATGACGTAGGTATATGCGTGTGTGTAGTAGGTTTTCATGCAGCAGAGAGAATAAGGTTTGAAATCTAATCTATGTATAATACACTTCGGCATATTTAGTCTGGTTGATTTTTTTCCATTAGCGCTGAGTTTTTGTAGTCAAAAAAATTCACTGAACTACAAAGTTAATATCGTTTGACACCACTGCAAACATTTCCAATACAAAGTTATCATATGGTACATAACACAATATTCATGCATTATTGGTTTACATCAATTTTAACTAATTTATTTACACTATTTTACTCGTATGTATAAGAGCGCATAATTATTTATTTAGACAATAAATTAGTTTTCCACATTTGCATATTAAAAAAAAAAAAAATTGCATGGTTGCCTCGTCTACAGACTAAATTTATACCGGAGACAATCAGGGTGTTAAGAAAATGACGGATAAACTCTTTAGTACATTGGAGGAGACACTCAGTAAAGTACGGGAAAAATAATTTTAAAAAATCCAGAGCTACATTTTAAAAGATATAAGCAAAATATTGAACAATAAATTTGGCAACATTTAACACGATAACAGTTGGTATTTGGTAATTTCGTCTAATTTCTAAAAATGTATGTAGTCAAGGTATCAAAACCGTGGTTGCCAAATGCTTTTTTCAGCATCTTGGACAAGAAAAAAAAATCTTATTAAATTTTCCAAGCCAGTAATATACATCTTAAGCAATTTTTTTCAATTGATAACGATTAATGTACCCTGCAGTACCCTTTTTTATATCTGTAAAATCATCTAGTTTTTGCAAATACCGAAAAACAAAGATAGTAAAATGTTAACTTTGGCATTTTTTTTATCTCACCAAATTGAAGACAAGAATTTTTTTAATTATTTTTCCCGTACTCTACTGAGTGTCCCCTACAATGTACTAAAGATTTTATCCGTCATTTTCTCAACATCCTGTAGAACAATCTCCACTGTTTTAATTTGTTATAATTTTACATAAATTATGGCGCGCGGAAGGAGCTTTTTGCTTTTTAAGTAGTTAGGTATATCAATTGTAAGGTAACTTGAGTCACTGCAGTTATTGCCAACACTACCATAAGTTTTGAAATTGATTCAAATTCTTGCCTACGTTTTGTAACACTTCGCAATAAAATGTGTGTACCTACACCAGCAACATACAAAATTCAGAGGGTGAATCATCAGTTTGTTACAATATTCTATGCGTATCTAATAATAATACTTGATATCTAATAAACGGCATCTACTTCAAGATGGTGACTATGAAAAAGGAATAAAAGAAAAAATGAGACTACATATTAAGTATAATTAAAAAATTTATTCAGACTGATAATGATATGGTGGTTGAAAGTCCTTAACAACATTCAAAATACAAATCATCGCTATAATAATAAACAAAATTGTAGAAATTGGATGGACTGTTCCGTCATTTTTATTGCAACCATTTTCGACACAACAATAAGTGCAAAAGAATTCATCTTTACTTCTATCACAGTGATCGAATCCAATATCTTTACTCTGGAAGAGATCAGTAAAAGTGCATGGACTCAAACCACATTCTCTTTTGATTGAAAATCCACTATGAGCTAAAAATTACTTCGCTAATAAGTTCCCGAAAATCAGATGCAGGAGAAAATGTAAATTACCGTTCTTTGTAATATGAGTCACACATCGGTCTGATGGTTTGGAGCACGGGAGTAATTCTTCTGGGGAACACTCAGTATCTATGTTTCTTGTGCATTGATAGCAAGTGAGATTTTGAGCATCATTACCTGAAAAATATATGAATGTCAAACATAACGTCTAATATTCAGAATTGAGGTTGGTTGTTTACTCCTATACCCTCTTTCGCTAATAACTTATTGCACCTTTCAATGTCGAGTTACAACATTTAAGATGAATAGAATGTCATAGAGAAAAAAGTTAATGAAAAAATAGTAACTTTTAAATTTTAAAGCACAGGAACTTTAATTTATTTAAAATTTTGAAATTTTAGCGCCGGCTTTATCGAGAAAATTGAAATACTCGAAAACTAAGTCTCAAATGATTTTGAAGAGGACGTAAAATACCAACTAAAATTGTTATTTTTTTTATGTAGAGATAAGTATTAAATAAATGTTAATATAGCTACTGAAAATGGGAAAATATGAAAGTATTTTATATCCCCTCAAAACCCATTTTGATTTTTCTACCCATCCTGCTTGGTTTTCGCGAGAAATTTAATATTTTGATAGGTCGCGCATCTTAACATTTCAGATAAACAAAAATTCGCACAATAAAAATTGTAATTTTTTCGAAAACTATTGCATATTAACGCAAATACTAAAACATTACCTCTACAATAGGGGCGGATGAGATTCTTAGGAAATTATTCAAGCTTTCTTTTTTTGTTTAATAGCAATAAGGCAGTAATAAAGCTCTGTCCATCAAAGGACGGACATTTTTTTGGAGGGACGTGGACTCTCATCCCTCCTAGAACTAATTTTGAGAGTTTGTGTGATACCTACCTCCACTAAACATCAGTTCCTGAAGAAAAATTTAAGATCCTATAATAAGTTTTTCAAATGAAACTTTCTGTAAATTTTTACTGAACTATTATGCAAAATTAGGAATTTTTTTGCTTAGACCATTAATTACAGTTTTGTTGTATTTACCCTAATTTTATTTTATAAGTTTTGCGATGAAAATTCCAAGAATTTTGCGCCTCTGATAGAATATACGAATTGCGAAATAGTATACCTAAGTATACCTAGATAATACCTACGGCTTTCGTTTAATAAAGATGAAAACTTGGGGTTGTAATATTTTATTCATGGTGGTTTTTTATGCATGCGTGGTTCCAAAAGTTACAACCTGGAATTCGTGTAGCTGTTTGTACTTTGTAGGCAGATGTAAAAAGCTAAGCAATGCGAGAGGGAGGAGAGTTATATGGCAGTAATTCTGGAGAGCAAATACCGGCGGCGAATATCGATCTCAATCCAGAATCCCCTGTGAGAGCTAGAATGAAAACAGGAGGCAGAAAGCTGGAAGCAGCAACTTTATATTGTCGACAGTACGGGCGAGCTTGATGAAATTAAGCTCCTCTCCTCTCGCTTCCTTTTCTACTCTTTCGGTTTATAATACGCGGTATTCCCGTTTTCATCCGCAGGAATTATTACGAAATTCAATTTAATTCAACTACCTACGTAATTATCCGCCTAAATTCCTTGTCAACGTGTTGTCACCAGTTAATGTTTATGTAGGTAAATATTTCCGTGAGAATCTTTACCAAATTCTTGGAGGAAGCAGCTCTCTGATGTAGACTTAAGTACCTACACTCTTGGAATTTAAATGAAATAACTTTGGTATACCTACCTACCTCTACCTATCTTATACTTTACATACTTACTCTTATTTAACAATTATTATTAACTTTCTACATATAATAGTAGGTAGTACCTACCTACTTTAAAATGATCATGCAGCAAGATATTTAATCTTATTCAAAGTCAATGTTTACCATTTAAATAAATAAAAACTTGAAATATTTCCAAAAATAAAGCATTATAACTAGATTATAAAATGAAAAATAGACAACAATATCAAAATAACATACCCTTCCAGACAGTAGTAAATGTAAAAATAAGAACAAATACAGTACGAAATGAAGAATACATTCTATCACATATTATAGCACTTCAAGTCCGCGAGAGTCGGAAATCCTGGAATCGGGAAGATCGTAGCAGAACGACAGGAAACGGGATATGAAATGAGAGGAGTCAGGATTCAGGAACACACGATTCAAACGCTCTGGATTTTGTGTTTTAGGCGCATGCGAAATAACACTATCACACTATCGCCAATCGGTAATCACCATCAACCCCTTGATATTTTTAAACCAATAAATAGGAGAAACCTTGTTTGAAAATCCCTTATTTTTTTCAAATAAAAACACGGAGGTATTTTAAATTACCGATAGTACAAAATTATACGCAGAGGGTTATTAATTAATTTATGCCTAATGGCTTTGAATCTGCTATTGATTGCATGGAAGTAATTTCAATTTAATTAAGTTAAATAATCAATGCGTCTGTCTCATACCTACTGCAAAAGTCTCATCATTATATATTTTTTAATACAAACAAAATTCCATAGAAGCTTTTAAATGTGCAATCAATCACAATGTCTGAGAGGTGTGACACCATAAATGCAGCCAGACAACCAACTTGAGGAAAAAAATAACAGGCAGTTCCGACGCGGCCTGATTTTTTGTTATATTCCATCATTATTTACGATTCGCGATCACAAATGGCATAAGTACATGCCAACAGATGGCATGTATTGTGAAAAACCTTATCTCGCGCATCAATAAATAAATGAAAGTATTTTTCCTTAAAGTGTGTTTCCTCAAATTCTTTGAGGTCAAAGGCTTTTCATTTGGTTCAGTAACACGCAAAACTAGAGGAAAACTGGTAATTTACCGAACGTAAGTAGAGCATTGTCATAGAGAAACGGGTAAAGGCCAGAATTAAAATCTGAATCTAACCATTGAAAGTTATTCTACTTACTTGCCATGACTTTAATTCTCTATGCTTACCAAATCATAATTAAATAATTTTTTCTGCGACGGGCTAAAAGTTTGACCTTTTTTCCCCGTTGACAGGTAGAAAAATGCCTCATTATATGAACTGCATCTTATCGGGGAAAAAAATGAATTAGCAGGGAAATAAATGAGTACTTATTTCCCCGAAATGGCGGCTTAGGTATAGCTACTATTAACACTCAGATATCATTAAATTTATATCAAATATACGTAAAGGAAAGTTACCTTATTATCCAAATGGCAATTATTAAGGGAATTTTCATAATAATCACTATCCATATTATTAAATTCACTCATCGAAAACTAACAAGAATCTTTGCAAAACTGTCTTCAATTTTAATTTACATTAATATGACGTTTATGTAATTAAATCGTTTCGTTACCCAGGCAACGTCAATTACGATAAAAGACAGTTTGAAAATCCAAGTTTAACATAAATCATTTTTCCGACATAATTTTCAGTTATCTAACTACGTTTTTCGACATTCTAACACTGATATTTCTTCTCGCAGAAAAAAATTGTATATTACACACGAGAAAAAGTGCGATTTTAGCTCTCGATGTGTTTGTCCCCTCCGCTAAACGCGTCGGGGACGAAATCACATCTCGAACTAAAATCTATCACTTTTTTCTCTTGTATAATAAATAACTATTTTTTATTCGTTGATTCAATTATAACAATAATTTAACCATTTTGGAAATTGGGTTACTGAAATTTTTCAAGGTCATATTATATTAGTATTATAGTATTTATACTGTGAAAATTTAAGTTAAATTTCTTTGAAAATGTGCCCATAATGGATATGAAAATCAGTCAATTTTGATTGACCTATTATCTACCCACGCCACTGGCAAACTAATGAAAAAACGCAATTATTTTGGCACAAGAGCCAGAATACTTTCAACTCCCGCATGATAGAAAATTGCATGACCTTGAACATTAAAAGATTTTTGCACCCGGCCATCCCCGTTTCATGTCGTTAAATTTATTTGTGCACAACCACATGTTCAACAAGCCACCAAGTGAGAGTAATTTTGAGAAAAAGCCAATGGGAAAAAAAACTCATAATCCGGCCCTGGTGAAAAACTCAATATTATGCCTCTGAATGGGTTCGAGTCACACTATCACCATGTAGTAGAGTGCAGAATAGGGTGAAACGTGTCACCCTGTGGGCCTTTCAAGATTAAAAGCTGCGACCTGTGGCAAATGGAAGCTTATGTCATTAATATAGCCCAAAAAAATTCGTCCAGAAATAATCGTCCTGTGCAAAAGGGCGCTATCCAAAATTTTCGAGTTTTTTCTATAAATCGATAGTATAGAACTGATACAAATTTTTGGTATTTTTTCCACGCAATATTTTGTAGCCGTTTGCCTGTAAAAAAATGAAAACCGATCTTGAAAAGCGTTGGCTCTTATGGAGCCAGGCGGTCTTCAAGAAGCGATATCTCCGTTCGAAGTGGCTGAAAAATTAATTCAATTTTAATACTTCGGCTGTTTATCAACGATTATCTCAAAAGCGGCAACTCTGATCGAAAAATGATCTTATAAATAATTGTTGCTCCACTATTTGTGATTAATGTGGTCTTATTTTCATAATTTTACACCTAATAATTAATGAGAAAAGTTAATAATTGTAAAGCGATGCATAATCAAGACGCTCGAGTTCTCGCTCGAACTGTTGGCCAGCGCTCCAACTGCCGATCACCCTCTCTCACCCCGCACTTCCCCTTATCCTCGTAATACGCCAGGATAGGTGCATAATAAGCGCGGCAAGTAAACTTATTTGAAAATATTATGGCTCTGTTTAATATCCATGAAACGTTATTTCTTGTAAATAATAGGTTAATATACAGGATCAATTAAATTTATTCCAGGTGTTTTCTCACAATGAAGATAATTTTATATTATACATATCCATAAATACTATTTTCAGTAAAACAATGGAACAATCACTTCTAAATGCATGCAAAATTGGGGAGGAAGCATTGATAAATTTTACTTGCGGAAAAAGAAATGAGAAGAAGTATACATTATAAGGAAATTTTCAAACATGAGCTAGCAACTAACATATCCCATGTCGCTTGTTGCAAATGGTATGTTTAGCTACACCCTCAAATAAAAGTGCTTTAGGAGAAATAATCGAAAGCTACAGTACAGAAGAGAGAAATAGTACTTTTAACAGCAGTAGCGGTGAAAAAAATTGTCACATATTTGATGACATGTCTGTAGTTCAGAAACTGCGTAAGCCATAAATTCAAGAACATTTGGCGATTATTCCAAAATATTCGCAAAAATAATCTTCAAGCGTGACATAAAATCACAACGTATAGACCTCCTTCCTATGCAAGTCAATTTGTTTTTTTTTTACAACCACACCACCTTGCTGTACAATCTGAAATATAAGCACAGTCACTAAGAAAAAAGCATTATGATATTATTATTATGTTTGCATACCTTTTTTACATTGACACGTTGTTAAAAATTATGTCATTTTGGGAAAACTTGTTCATGTTTGGAAGACTACAATGATTCGATTGTCGGCGAATTCTGTGTAGTCTGGTAAGTACTGGACAGGTCACAGAGTATTTAACCAAATGTAGATTTGATAATAAATGTACGAAGGCAATGTTGATAAAGGCTGTCTTCTGTTGGGGGGAGTTTATCTAAAGTTTTAGAAGCAGCTAATAAACCTCGCAGATGATTTATAGAGGTTATATTTTCGTTTTTCGTATAAAGTTTCAAGACAAAATTGTGAACATTTGAGAAAATTATTTTGTTCCATGTCCCTCCAAAATTTTCCAGTAGATAATCTCATAAGTTAAGTACGTTTTCCAGCAAGTTTTTTTTCCCAAAACCTGCAAATTGACTGGTTGTATCGCACCCTGTCAGTGCATGTAAATCTGGGAGGTTTTTAATCAGGCGTGTTGGTCTAAATTGATTTTGTGTATGGGACTGAACCGAACACCGCATTTTTTCCCAACCTTCATCCACATTTCAAGAATTGAATGTTCTCTGAAATGTACCAGTAGTATACTAATACATCAGTATCGTTACCCAGCATTTTTTGCTGACAGAATGTGCAGTAAAATTCTTGTATCTGCTTTCTCCTGATTTGAGATCAACAGGTCATCATCCAAGAAAAAATTATTACTTTTATATTGGTAAACATCAGAGAATCCACCACTTGTTACAAACTCTATATTCTCTTTCGCTGAATGTTTTAATGCCTCATTTGACAGAAAATTGGTCAACTGTTTTTTATTAAATAAATGTTGAATTGATAAACAGATTTCACTGATGAGGCAATGGAACGCTTATTCCAGTATCGATTATCTTATTTATTGAATCTGTGCCACCTCTCTTCATTCGAGTTGCATTTTTGACTGAATATTTTTCATAATGATCGAATACTAGAAAGAGGTCTATACGTTGTGATTTTATGTCACGCTTGAAGATTATTTTTGCGAATATTTTGGAATAATCGCCAAATGTTCTTGAATTTATGGCTTACGCAGTTTCTGAACTACAGACATGTCATCAAATATGTGACAAATTTTTTCACCGCTACTGCTGTTAAAAGTACTATTTCTCTCTTATGTACTGTAGCTTTCGATTATTTCTCCTAAAGCACTTTTATTTGAGGGTGTAGCTAAACATACCATTTGCAACAAGCGACATGGGATATGTTAGTTGCTAGCTCATGTTTGAAAATTTCCTTATAATGTATACTTCTTCTCATTTCTTTTTCCGCAAGTAAAATTTATCAATGCTTCCTCCCCAATTTTGCATGCATTTAGAAGTGATTGTTCCATTGTTTTACTGAAAATAGTATTTATGGATATGTATAATATAAAATTATCTTCATTGTGAGAAAACACCTGGAATAAATTTAATTGATCCTGTATATTTACCTATTATTTACAAGAAATAACGTTTCATGGATATTAAACAGAGCCATAATATTTTCAAATAAGTTTACTTGCCGCGCTTATTATGCACCTATCCTGGCGTATTACGAGGATAAGGGGAAGTGCGGGGTGAGAGAGGGTGATCGGCAGTTGGAGCGCTGGCCAACAGTTCGAGCGAGAACTCGAGCGTCTTGATTATGCATCGCTTTACAATTATTAACTTTTCTCATTAATTATTAGGTGTAAAATTATGAAAATAAGACCACATTAATCACAAATAGTGGAGCAACAATTATTTATAATATCATTTTTCGATCAGAGTTGCCGCTTTTGAGATAATCGTTGATAAACAGCCGAAGTATTAAAATTGAATTAATTTTTCAGCCACTTCGAACGGAGATATCGCTTCTTGAAGACCGCCTGGCTCCATAAGAGCCAACGCTTTTCAAGATCGGTTTTCATTTTTTTACAGGCAAACGGCTACAAAATATTGCGTGGAAAAAATACCAAAAATTTGTATCAGTTCTATACTATCGATTTATAGAAAAAACTCGAAAATTTTGGATAGCGCCCTTTTGCACAGGACGATTACTGGACGAATTTTTTTGGGCTATATTAATGACATAAACTTCCATTTGCCACAGGTCGCAGCTTTTAATCTTGAAAGGCCCACACATTTCATTTTTAAGCGACTTTTGAAGCTCCGAGCACTCTACTAACAGTTCGAGCGAGAACTCGAGCGTCTTGATTATGCATCGCTTTACAATTATTAACTTTTCTCATTAATTATTAGGTGTAAAATTATGAAAATAAGACCACATTAATCACAAATAGTGGAGCAACAATTATTTATAAGATCATTTTTCGATCAGAGTTGCCGCTTTTGAGATAATCGTTGATAAACAGCCGAAGTATTAAAATTGAATTAATTTTTCAGCCACTTCGAACGGAGATATCGCTTCTTGAAGACCGCCTGGCTCCATAAGAGCCAACGCTTTTCAAGATCGGTTTTCATTTTTTTACAGGCAAACGGCTACAAAATATTGCGTGGAAAAAATACCAAAAATTTGTATCAGTTCTATACTATCGATTTATAGAAAAAACTCGAAAATTTTGGATAGCGCCCTTTTGCACAGGACGATTACTGGACGAATTTTTTTGGGCTATATTAATGACATAAGCTTCCATTTGCCACAGGTCGCAGCTTTTAATCTTGAAAGGCCCACACATTTCATTTTTAAGCGACTTTTGAAGCTCCGAGCACTAATGTGTTTGTGGTAGTTTTTTAACCATTTCCTACACCATAAAAATGTGTCTGATTGAGTTAGTTCTCAAGCCAAGCCAAGTTACCATACATACCAGCCAGCCTATGTGAATAATAAAAAAGCTTTTAACTTATACAAGGTGATTCATGATTAATGCGAATATGTAAATGCCATCAGGTAAGGGACCTCGAGACAAATCTATCTATGAGAATTTTTTTTTGCGAATATACAGTATGTCGCATTTAAGATGAATACACCCCTGTATTTTCGCTATTTGAAGGAGTCGAGGTTCGAAATTTCGTACAGTCATGCAGACCGATGATCCACTCTTTTTACCATATCTAACTTAAATTTGATCTTTAAACCCCGCCTGCTAGGTCTTTGCAAAGAAAGCCAATTATTGTCGATATTTTGATTCGCGTAAGAGATATTGAAAAAAGTGGCTCGAAAAAGTTGTTCTAAATTGTTTTCTAGCCTCGGATACTGAGTTTAATGGCAAAATTATCATTTTCAATTATTTGAAAGTAAAATTCTCCATTATTTTGGTCTCACAAGAAATTTTTGAAAATTTTATTTTCTAATTTGTTAGTTAGTGTACCCTTAGAAAGTACCTAATAATTTAACACTACTGTTCAATTATTACTTTCCATTGCACTGTAATTACCAAATTAGAAAATAAAATTTTCAAAAAT
Organism: Malachius bipustulatus; assembly: GCA_910589415.1. Classification (NCBI taxonomy): domain Eukaryota; kingdom Metazoa; phylum Arthropoda; class Insecta; order Coleoptera; family Melyridae; genus Malachius; species Malachius bipustulatus. The sequence goes on from OU342635.1 coordinate 36,111,846, forward strand.
TTCTTGTGAGACCAAAATAATGGAAAATTTAAAATGATAATTTTGCCATTAAACTCAGTATCCGAGGTTAGAAAATAATTTTTTCGAGTTTTTTTTTCAATATCTCTAACGCGAATCAAAAATATCGACAATTGATGGCTCTCTTTGCAAAGACGTAGTGTAGGCGGGGTTTAAAGATCAAATTTAAGTTAGATATCGTAAAAAGTGTGGCTCATCATCGGTCTGCATGACTGTACAAAATTTCGAACCTCGACTCCTTCAAATTGCGAAAATACAGGGGTGTATTCATCTTAAATGCGACACATGTACAAAGATACAGGGTGTTTTCTAGGGGCCGGGTTTGATGCAATCTAACGAAATTGAGCAAAAACACTCTTCTACCGAGGCACTTGAAGATGACCAATCGGCAAATTGAAAATCCAGGACCGTACTTGAAAAGAAATTGTTTGCACTTTTTTGACAGAAAAGCACAATACATTTTCCGATAGACTTTCAGATAAAACGGCATCTGATTCAGAGAGTACAGGAAAAATGCTATGAAATGAACTTCTTAAATTGAACAAATACATCCAACAGCTTCACAAAAATATATCAAAAATAAGAACGTGTACTGCATTTGTCAATCTGTTTTTGTGAACCTGGTCGAAAGTGTGCCTTGTGATTTGAAAAATTTTCATATTTCATAGCATTTTTACTTTACTCTCCGAATCCGATGATGTTTTTGCCGGAAGTCGATCGAAAAATGTTTTTTTTTTTTTAATGTGATCAATTTTTCTTCAAATACCGCTCTGGTTACTAAATAAAAAATTTGGCAATAGGATATCCTGTAAACTCGAAGAAGGTAGGTACCTCAACTATTGAAATGATTACAATTGAAGAACATGGCAACAATTTTACAGAAACGTTGAAAATTAAATTTTAGGTAGGTATAAATAAAGTTCTTACTTTGACCTATTTTTATGAAGCTGTTTGAAGTGATCTGTTCGATTAAAGGAGCTGATTCCGAATTCGATGCCGTTTTTCCGAGAATCGATCGGAAAATTTGCTTATCTGTCAAAGATAAAATGTGAAATTTTTCTTAAAATATTGTCCTGGTGCGACTATAGATTTAAAATTCTGGCAATAGGCTATCCCGTAAATTCGTAGTATGACAGCTTTTGAAATGATTTGCAATGAATTCTGAAGAACATTAGAAACAATTATAGGGAAAAATTGAAGTTTAGGCAGGTGCAAGTTCTTGTTTTAATTTTATTTTGTGAAACTGGTCGAAGTGTGCCGTTTGATTTAACAAGCTCATTGAGCCGAGTGTCCCATCCCAACACTAGTGTCCACCCCCTAAATAGAGCTTAATTTTAAAGATAAAAAATTGAAACTTTGAGGATTTGTGTACTTGATATAGGACCACGGAATGGCATAATGAGTTTCATTAAAAAAAATTGTTCGGGCGCCAGCGATAAAAAACAGTAATATGGTGGTAAATTGTCGAAAAAAAATCGATTTTTTTTAATACATACGTAGAAATCGATCAATAAAATCAAATTCGCTCGAAAAAATTTGAATAAAAATTTATATAGCAATGACAGGTAGACAATATAATCAATATAATCTGAAAACGGTATTAGGTGCAATAAAGTTTTATGACAAAGTAAATAAGGCCCAAACAAATAGAAGGACGGCTCTTGCTGGGCTAGCCGGTACACTGAATTTGCACTGGACAGTGTCGTAGTATGGACTCATGAAAAAGGTGATTATTAAAAAGATATTAAAAATGTTTTTTAATGAAACTAATTATGCCATTCCGTGGTCCTATATCAAGCACACAAATCCTCAAAGTTTCAATTTTTTATCATTAAAATTAAGCTCGATTTAGGGGGTGGACACTAGTGTTGGGACACCCGGTACAGTATTTTTCCTATACTTTACGAGTCCCACGCCGCTGTTTTAGAAAGTCGATAGGAAAATGCACTTTTCGGTCCAAAAGTGCAAATAATTTCTTTTCAAGTACGGTCCTGGATTTTCAATTTGCTGATAGAGTCATCTTGAAGTGACTCGGTAGAAGAGTGTCTAAAAATTATCATAGATTTAGATTTCTTAACTCGATGTCCCCTACCTGGCATTTAACTATGTCACATTAGTCATGAATCACCCTGTAATCATGTAAAGTTAATAAGCTGATAAAATTATCAATGCGAGAAAATATACAATTAGGTAGGTAAAGTAGGTATTCATTATGTCAGTAATATGTATTTTTTTTGTTTCATAAGATTAAATTTAAGAGGTTCCAATTTTAAACAATACTGTTATTTTACAGTTCTAGATTCAATTTCAGACAAATTTTTTTTCAAAGCTTGCCTTAATTGTCATTTGCTAATATCATAGATGTCATTGATCAACCTGGATGATTGGTCGGATCCACTTATTTTTGTGCCCATCTTAGTGAATATTTCATCTTTACAATGTATTTCATCAGGCGAATATACTCCTCAGATTTCTGGATATTTCTTCCTGTTTTTCATAATATTATATAGTATGGACAGGAAGAAATAAATAAAATACAGTAGTCTCACTAATCCGACACCATTAACGACTATGTGTAGGATTATTGGAACATCCGGATTATACATACAAGGTGTTTCTAAATGGAGTACCATAAATTGGAGGACTTGTAGATGAAGTTAAAAAAATACGAAAATGTAGGAAATTTTTTTTTCGAAAAGGCTTTATTGATGAGATACAGGGTGTTAAAGAGTCGACCGACAGACCACTCTTTTGTTAATATTTGTTGAAACAATAACCCAACTGAGACAATTTTTTGTGTGTAACAACAAGTTATAAAGAGCAATAATCAGACAAATTTTCGGTTTATTTCAATGAGCCAGTGGCGTAGAAACAGGGGTCGTTTGACACTTTTCACTCTTTAAAAAGTAAGGGCTAGGTTTTTTGATGTCTTATTACTTTTTTCTGAATCAACGGTCTTTTTACAATAAAAAAGCCATACTTGTTTAATTTGCCCAGAGGCGTCCGTTTTTGAGATATTTGCAATTTTGTGTAAAAAAAATGCATTTGAACGATTATTAAATCAACCAAAAATAATGTTTTCGTTGGAGCAGCGTTTAAATGCATGTGTACGTGCAAACGGAGGAAACTTCGAGCAATATTAGATAATCATTAGGTAATTTTATGTTAGGTATGTTTTGTTCAATTACTTATGTTTTGTTATGTGTTGAATAGTTTTCTTGACAATAAATATTATTTAATTTTCACTTCGGATATGAAATGTCAAACTGACAAGTAAGTCCAAAACTTAGTTTATTTAAATTTCAAAGCTACCTTCACAATTTTAATAAATGAAATTTTTAAGTGTATTTTACATAAAACGACTGACGTCCTGACACAAAATTGCAAATATCTCAAAAACGGACGCCTCTGGGCAAATTAAACAAGTATGGCTTTTTTATTGTAAAAAGACCGTTGATTCAGAAAAAAGTAATAAGACATCAAAAAACCTAGCCCTTACTTTTTTAAAGAGTGAAAAGTGTCAAACGACCCCTGTTTCTACGCCACTGGCTTATTGAAATAAACCGAAAATTTGTCTGATTATTGCTCTTTATAACTTGTTGTTACACACAAAAAATTGTCTCAGTTGGGTTATTGTTTCAACAAATATTAACAAAAGAGTGGTCTGTCGGTCGACTCTTTAACACCCTGTATCTCATCAATAAAGCCTTTTCGAAAAAAAATGTTCCTACATTTTCGAATTTTTTTAACTTTATCTACAAGTCTTCCAATTTATGGTATTCCATTTAGAAACACCTTGTATTTCATCGGGAAATACATACAAGGTTAAAAAGAAAAGCATTAAGAGGCATAAAAATGCATAAGACAGTCATCAGTAAATACACGGTACTGCCGGATTAGTGAGACTCTACTGTATTTGATCAATGAGACATGTAATGTGGTTCTTTACATTCGTGACTTTATTTATCCATTCCATACTTGTATGTACAAGTAGACCATGAGGTACATTGCAGTTATTTATGAAATAAATGTTTTCATTCTGTAGAGTGCACCGATAACAAAAAGTTGCTTTTTTACTTAACACGTTGACGACGGCAGCGATGTTTATGGTGTTTTCATTCGAGCGATACGGGCCTTTAAGGGCACGTACCGATACATTTTAATTTACGGTACGGGCCTTTTAAGGCTCGTATGCAAAGCACGAGTGTAGTGTCATCTATCCGAAAAATACGGAACTAAGGCATACAAGCCGATAACGTAGCGCATTGTTAGGTACAAGAGAACATTCGGTTGCGTCAGGACGGGTCTTGGAAGTCCCGTATCGTTGTTATAGGAGAAAAATTTTAATACGAGCCTTAAAAGGCCCGTATCGTGTATTTTGGGGAAAAATTAAAATAATACCGGCTTTACAATTCTTTTACCTCGGCTTTCCATATAAAAAAAATGATGTTCAGAGTCATAAACAACTATAATTATGGCCTGTGTTCATCTATGGTCAATATCATACTAAAACTCAAATGAAAAAGACCGAGAAACGGGCCAGAAAAGTCCCGTACCGTATATAAGTAATAAATATAACTTGCATACGGAACGGCGCGAAAAAGGCCCGCACGCTGTTTGCAGTACCTACGCCATACTCATGTTATGCTCTACCCATAGCTACATTCAACGGCGCGGTGTGGTAAGAGATAGCGGAATTATGAGCGTCGTAAGTTGGTGAAGGATGCACGGTTTGTATGCCGTATATCAGACATAACCGATACGAGCCGTTTTGGGCTCGTTCTGTCGTCAACGTGTTAAACAAGTCATAAGCCTCTAAAAAAAATACTACTTGTAACTGAGCCCTTTTTTAGTGGGACCTTTGAAAATTATGATTTACTGTAGAAAAATAAAACAAAAATGATCTATAATCGATGGAGCTGGTCTTTTATTCCCTTTACACAAAATACTTTGTAATTCACTACATATTCCAGCAGATCTATTTATTTAGTTAATTGTAATTGCAGTTTATAAATAAATAATTATTATAATAATTACAAAACATAAAATTTTATTATATTTTTTTAAAGCCTTAGGAAAAAATTAAGTGTTCGTCCCATAATATATAGAATAGACACTTAAATATTGAAGTAATAATGAGCCTTATTTTAATTTAAATACTCAACTATTTTCCATCTTATTATACCATAATTATTATTAAAAGAAATACCTTCTATCATTACAGTAGGCTCATTAGAAAATTCCAAGCTTGTAAAACTTCTTGCAAAAATTAAAAACAATTTTATATAAAACCGGTGATGTTTCCAAGCATTTAGTATAAAAAATTGCCAACAAAATCTTCCGCACTAAGTCAAATATGCAGTCCATAAATTAAGACTAAGCTCTCGCACACTTTATTACACTCCGACTTATCATTGGGAAACAAAAAAAGAAAAAAATATTTACAGAATAACGACCTAAAGATTTAAAATTTACACTCATTTATAACTCGTCTTTAAGTATAGTGTATCTTTTGTTCGACGGAGCTAGCTTCCTGAAGGTGCTTTCCGGAGGGGTTGAAGGGCCGTTCGAGGACGACTCGCTGTCCGGATCTGGCCCGTAATGGTACTCTCGATGCAGTTTTCCCGAATATAAATCCTGCAGGAATTCTTTCAGTTTACCGGGCTTCTTTGCATCCTCGTAATTCGGGAATAAATACATGTGCCTAAAACTGTCTATCGCGATAAGGGGCAGATCCTTCTCGCTTTTACCTAAATGATGCAGGGGATGAGCAAATTGCTTGCCGTCGGCTGTCAGGAAATTAATGTTTTCTGGAAAAGAAAATTTCTGGTAAAAATATAATCGTTTGTACCAATAAACTTTTTATAAAGATTATAAGAATTTAAGCTAGAATAGTGTACAATAAAATAAATAAATTCTTACGTTTCTCGCTTATCAGTTCATGCAAGACGATTTCCGTAAAGAACTTGATGCTCTCCTTATCATCGGGCGAGTGGAATAAAATCAAGAACGGCAGTCCTTCTTCAGTCAACTCTTCAGCGTTTTCAAAAGTTATTTCCCTAACCAAAGGTACGCATTTTTCAGCAGCCCAAATATGAAGCTCATCGAAATTCTTGAGACTTCCCCTGTAAGTTTCGTCGAGGTCGTTTGAACGATCCTTGTCAGGCCTGAAGACGATGACGGGCTCTCCGGGCGGATGCATCACTTCCACCGCCTTCCCGAACCCGGCGTGGAAATGACAGTCGTCTTTCAGATTAGTCGCCACTCTCCGGAAGATGTGGTACTCCGCCTGGTCCTTCTTGTCGAAATAACCGATCAGTATCCTCTTGCTGGACTCCAGGCTGGACAGTTCGGCCAATTCTTTAAACTCTTTCACCGGATCTTCCAGCTGCTTTTTTATGAATTCCACAAACGATTCTGTGGACCGTTGTCCCCTGTATTCCTTTTTGGCCGGCTGCCCGTTTCTTATCACCTTCAGAGTCGGGTATTTGGTTACGTGGAAACGAGTAGAGACTGCCGACTCTTTATCACAATCCACTTTTCCCATAACGACTTTTCCAACTTCTGGAAATTCTTTGGTTACTCTATCGGCTGCTTCATCGAAGACTGGCATTAAAATATTACTGAATCTACACCATTCGGCGTAAAAATTAATAAAAACTAATTCATTTGAAGCTGAAAATGAAAAATTAAATTGATTTTTTTGTAATAACTGTGAGCAGGATGGGAGGATTAGGTCTGGACTTAACATCCTTATTTTGCAACTATCATACACAAAATAAAACAAAATAAAAATGAAAACTTTACTTTGACTTATAATATTAATTTTTAATTTCAATAACTGCCACATACCTACAATCCAATATGGTAATAATAAAAGAGTATACAATCTGAACAGAAATAAATATTCCTGTTCATGGTTGTATTATGTATTGTAACCACCAGATTTATAAGGAATTTTATCCCTGTATAGTAAAATCAACATAATTAAAGAATAATGATAGAGCAGTGAGAAAAAACAGATAGATATTATGATGACATAACGCTTTTATACTTAATTTCATTTAGAGGGATCAAAAAGACAAGATGCTATTTGATTTTGAAAAAATCTAGTCATAGAAAAGCCTTTCTGATTTACAAACAGAAATTAAAAATGATGCTGATATAATTTTTATGTCACACATTCTCATTGAACAATTTAATAAATTTCTTACAACACAGTTTTCTATGTTTAATCAGATCAGGCAACCCTGGCATTTATTAGAGCTTGACACTAGCAATAATTGCTATAGTCTGTACACTGAGTGTTGTCTGTTGTGATAACTAAGGATACATCATCTCATTATGTTTCTTACTCCTTCTATCGCATTGCATAGTCAATCGAGTTAAATTGGGACGTATTTTCAGAAATACGTTTGAATCGTCAGCAATTCTAAAAAGATGAGCGAGAGTGAGACGGAAGTACGACTCGCGTCTTGATACACTTAGATTGATACGATAAGATTGTCGTCCAGCTGATCGGCTAGTGTCAGTGACAGTGACAGCGCTAAATACGAATTCAGCAGAATTACCTGTGATATTGTACGATGTAATAAACTACGAGTAACTTATTAATTGCGTGAATACCTAAAAATCTATTGCCTTGTTTTTCTAACGTTTAAAAAAAACGAACTGGGTATATTCTCGCAACAAACTGCAAAAAATTACACAAAATGCCTGGGAAACGATTGAACTCCCTAGGATGTGGTCTTGTGTGGTTATAAATTGCTAGGATATTTTACAGCAGAAAAAGAAAACGGAGGTGTTATGCTTTCTTTTAAACGCCAACCAGCAGGTAGGTGACATGCTATTTCTAATCATAATAATTATAACAATTTATCATTATCATTCTTACTTACTTGCGCTACCTATATATTTTTGTTATCAAAAAGTTTCAAGGCTCTACTTCGTCAATAACTTGTCGAAATAATATATTTGTAGGATATTCATTATTCCTCAACACACACCACTGAGACGAATTGCGATACCACATCTAGTTCTACTTAGAAATAAGTGTATGAATCAAATCGAATTAAATGAAATTGTTTAGTCAGAATCAGAGTGGCATGACAAAGGACAACACTCAGTGGACAAACCATACCAATCATATCCCAGAAAGGGATATTTCTGGAGATAAGTAATAATTTCCTCAAGGATAATCAGCTACTACTCACTACCTATGGGCTATTATGGGCCAGTCGTCATTTTGCTGGAACAAGGTCACAGTATTTGAATTTCATCATTTATGACAATGACCAACAATTTAGTTTCATTCTATATCCCATTCCAGATGTTTTTAAACTCAGAGTTGGCTATGGAAAATTTGAATTATGTTGCCACCTCTTCGAATACTGAGCTTTGAACTACCTTTGACTACCTAAATTTTTAAAGGTTATGGATGTCACTCTCAAATATGAATTTTTGTCAAAGGCTGGCTAAATATTTTTTTATTTATACATTTACTTACACAATACAGGGTGAAATGCGAGACAAGATGCTTGGGGCATTCATATGTGGAAAAATGACTGGAATTGAAAACTGAAAATGGTTTCAATTTCGACGAACTGAACTAAAATACTTACAACCCCATACCACTTCCAGTTATACCGGAAGTTGCCATCAAGTTCCTTATTTTACATTGGACACCCTGTATTTTATTACATTTTCAGATTTTCTGAGAAAATCTAATCAAAATGGTTTTCACCTCGGTTTTCACAGTGTGAGTTTAATCTTTCACACAACATGAAGAAAACTGAAGGAAGGGATGGTATCGTTTTGTCCTTGTTAGGAATAACATGTTATATCAGTCAGATTCACTACACATACCATATGAAAGATTGGAAGTAATATTGTATCTTAAATGGTGTCTCGTGCTGTTAGGGATCTTTAACCCCAAATGAAAGTACCGAAACAATGTGTGCTGGATATTTGTCTTGTGTTGTTCCACAAGACCATATCCATAAAGCTTTGGCTTTATGGATTTCACCATTCATCACAGACGTTAAGAAACCACATTCTGATCTTAGAGTACTAATATTTTCATTTTAAACCGGACAGCTGTCATCTCTCAACTGTTGTTAAATTGTTAAAACACTACTTATTTAATGTTAGTGGTGCAATTGACTACTTGCAAATAAACTTGGCTATTACTGCTGCACCCCTCAAGAGCTTTCAGCCAGTCAGACATTACAATATAAAAGTTATTAAAACCAATCAAATGTCATTGTAATTTCTTTGAAAATAGGGACATCTGTCTCGTTTATTTTTTGAACGTTCCTCACTGATACACCAAAGTGCCTACAGCATTTCAAATGTGCATGTGCCTCACTTCAACGACTTCACCACATTAATGTTACCAGACGCAGGATAATTATTTTACCTATGGGTTGTTTTTGGTAAGTCATTTAGTTACTTTTCATCTCCTGTCTGCAGGATTGTCCAGGATATACTCAAAGCTGCCTTCTTTATGTTTGGTAACTTGTTATAACATCGGCGTTATAAAATTATTAATACAGCAGCAACAAAACAAAGTAGTGAGCAAATAGGGGTGCTGGGGGGTGGTAAACCAAACACCGGGAACGATTTCTTTGGATCATCGGCACCGGTCCTTATCAGGGTCGGTCCCAGCCATTCGAGATGGGTAAGGAATAATTTCTAAAAATCATCAATAATCAATGTGCCAACTCAATGGTCTTGATTCTTGGGAAGGCAGAACAAGTTCTCTGCACTGAGGCCTCAGGTGGCCCATTGCGCTCCTTCCCTTCCCTATGGCCTCTCTCCTTAGGCCATCCTAGGCTTGGAAAGAACTGACAGCGGCACAGGATATGTTCCACAGTTCTCTTTATGACATTGATTCCCACCGTATGGAGATGTGTGTTTAGTCGGCTTGGTGTAGATGCCAATCGCTAATTTGAGTGTTGGACAAGATACTTGGTGACTTCGTCAGTCAGTACCGGTATAATTCGTTTGGGGAAGCAGCCGATAGGGGGCATTTTGCCAGTGACATACATGTTCCTCCACACTGTTCCTTGTTTATTATTGAATAGAGGTCGCGTAGTGCCAGTGGTACAGCAGGGTCGGGCGCAGAGGGAGTTTTGGCTCCCTCTTGAATTAGCCGATCTGCGACCGCGTTTCCTTTTATTCAGGACAGGGTGAGTCTGTTGATTAGTGTGATTAGCAACAAAGCCTTAGCTTCCAGGGCAAGCCCAGAGCAGAACCTTGGACCCCCAACTCAATGGTAATTACAGTTGTAGAGTAGCAAATATCTCCCTTATTACTGATTTTCACTGGTACCGGTACCATGATACTCCTAGAGACCCATCATATTACCTTATAGTGTATGTGGCATACCTGAGAGCGTGCGAGTGACCACTGATCTGAATAATGACCCGAAGTAATATAAGATAAATTAGTATGCAGCAGTTATCAAGAAGTTGTGTCAAAATGAATTGTCAATAGTGCAGTAATTGAAAGAATCGTCCAAACCAGTCCCAGTTTCCCCGAGTTTAAAAATAACATACCTAAGGTCATGTCTAAATTTTGTTGAGTTAACTGAACAGCTCCGCTGTCGGTTGGATTATTATATACATAAACCACCTACAAATACAAAACACATAATTAGTACCTGCCAATAATAGGCGATTAGCTAACAGCTCTGAGTCTTATTTATTTTATCATCTATTTTGAATTGATTAGGTAGGTATGACACTGTGACCATATAAATAAGACTCAAAAATAAAAATTTCAACAAGGGCGACATGGCAATTTTTACAGGAAATCCTGTTTCGTTGAATGAAATGAACAGAAAGTCCTGGTTGAATGGCTTTGAAAACTTACCGTGAAAAACACCAGGAACAAAATTTTGACGTTGGTTAGTCGGCATAGAAAATCCATTTTCTTGTTGAATTGGGTAATGTTAACTTTCAGTGTATATTAATACTAATATAAATTTTCACTATTTTGTGTATACGCAATCAGCCTTCATGACATTAAGAGACTTACTACGGTAAAATATTAAAAATATTCCCTTTTTTAGCGAACTGTGAGGTGTATTTTAGTAAATCGGTATTTAATTTCAAGATTGACTACGTACACCTGCCATATTTATAATTAATATTTTCAGATTCAGATAGCTGTCACTCATTGAGTCAATGTCAGAAGTCGTGTAGTGTACAGCATCGACTTTTGACACTAACACCTGTGACTAACACGGAGTGACATTAAAAAGAGAACACAACGAAAAAATTAACATTCTAATCATTTAAATGACATTATAAAGTGATTTTTTAGTTTCGAGAATAAACATTTAGCATCCAACAGCTAGATGTCCTAACATTAATAATAATAATCCTCAAAATCTTGAGTTCATTGAACAATGTTGTTTAGGGACTCTAACTCAACCTCCTGTTTCATCTGTTTACTCGGTGGCACCGAAAGTACGTATTGTCATTTGTCTAGTCGTCTTACAAGTGACATTGGACTATTGACATAGGATCACGGACATTATAAATTATTCTAGACTACCTATTATTAAGTAGGTACAGCTTGACAAGAATATCTTGGCGGTTGTTAAAGGAGAGAGAGGTCCTAGAACGAGACAGAAAATCACCCCCACCACCTTATCTGTTTTAGTACATTCCATGTAATAAATAATAAATTTTGTAAAATGTTGATACTTAACATTTAAATTTTATTATGAACTAGAAGCTAATTTGGCTGCGTTCAATTAATATGAAAAAATGAAAATCTAAAATAAACACGGGAGTTTTAGTTAGAATTATTTAATTATTACTATCATCATATAATATATTTAATTATCACTATCAGAACAGATCTCTTCGTCACTATCATTATATCTTCATCGTCGTTAATGCCTCCCAGTTGAATAATTAGATCCCCCACTATAATATACATAGCTCCTTCTCTGGCCATTAACTCGTTCTCAATTTTTTTGTTGGTTGAATGGTCACACTTGGCATTCCACTGCTCAGCCGTATAACCACAAAAAAACTCGTCATATAAATTCTGTACATTTTCAAACTTTTGGGTGATATTTCTGTCTGCCACATAGTGCTTCATATCCGCCCAAACCAACTCGATAGGATTGAGATCTGCGGTGGTAAGGAGGCAGTCGCAAAACATCATGTCTTCTCATAATTTCATCAATTTCGTAGGTTTTGGAATTCGGCTTATTCGCTTTGATGAGGTCATACAATAATTCTGGTTTATGGAAATCCGTATTAAATGGTATTTGCTTTTGTTGTAACCACTGCTGCATATCTGATTTTCTTGAAGCAGAGTTAGGTGGTTTATCTAGCTGCACATTATGATATGGCGCGTTGTCAATCACAAGTACGCTGTGAGGCGGTAAATTTGGAATAAGCTTGGTTTCCATCCATTTTTTGTAGTTGGAATAATTCATATCGTCGTGATAGTCTCCACTCTTCGTCTTCGACTTAAATCGCACGTAAGCATTAAGGAATAAAATCAGTTTCTCCAACCGCGTGAATGATTACCATCCGTTGTCCTTTGGAGGCGGGTTGCGACAAAACTTCTCCACTGGCGTCGCTCCACGCTTTTTGATGAGCATGAGAAGAATGGATATATATTTTATCCATGTACACATGTGTACATGGATATGGTTATTTCTACCTTCGGCTCTATAATTTCTCATCCTTCTAAGAAAATTAAGACGCAAATATCGCACTTCTTGCTTTTCCATCAAAATTTTTCTATTAGTTCTTGTTTTTCTCCACTGAAAGCCCATCAGTTTATGGATAACCTTTCTGACACTTTTCCTTGATCCATTTGCTCGTTATCTTTTGTAAATTTTGCAGTGATCCTCTTGAGCGTTGGAGTAATTTTTTCGGTTGTATGAAAATTGTGTATAATTCGACGCAGTAAACATTGATCAAAGTCATCCAAGTTGGTTTTTGTTGCTAATTTAGTTATTTTTTACCAGAAGTAAATTTATCCGTTTGGCCATCGATGATTCTGCTTGTTTCCACCACTATCCTTTGAACAGTCCGTTCACTAATGTCTGTCGCAGCAGCAACCCGTTTTTGAACTTGATTAATTGGTAAAATAGGACCAAGTATTTTTAGATTCACCAAGAAAATATTTATAAACGTTATTAATAATTTCACGGCTTTAACCGGAAAGGGTTTTATTAGCAACTTAGCTTTTAAAATTTGACATTTCAAAAGCTTGCACTACGTTTGCAATAATTAACTGTCACAAACATAATAAAATATAAACGTCAAGTATCAATGTCAAAACATTGTTCAAAATTTATTACATGGAATGTACTAAAACAGATAAGCAGGTGGTGGGGTGATTTTCTGTCTCGTTCTAGGACCTCTCTCTCCTTTAACAACCGCCAAGATATTCTTGTCGAGCAGTACTTGTATCTTGTATGCATGATTCAAGATACAAGACGTATAGTTTGTCCAGTGAGTGTTGTCTGTTGTGATAGGAGTGTTGTAAGGAATAAGGATACATCATCTCGTTATATTTCTTACTCCTTCTATTGCATTGCAATAGAATTTGATACGATTTTTTTTATATCATTCCTACATAATTTCGTATGCTAGCAAACTATAATAACAAAGATATCTCTAAATTTTCCATTCGTTTTTCTTGCATGAATCTCACACCCGCTTATTAACATCGCACAACAAACCATTTTTGCCGTCAGATAGTCAGCTACTCAAGTCAAACTAATTAAAATTACTGCAATATCTACAACCGTCGAAATAAGCTAATAAATCGCGATTTACCGTTGTAACGCCGTGTCCTAGCTGCATCCGGGGACTGCGTTGCGTGCGATGCGGGGAACGCACGCAACCCAAAATCGCACGGGAAATTTTGAGTGTGTCCTAACTGAATGCGTGCGGTTCGTGCGAGAAAATGGTTTCCAATCCAACTATTTCTGGTGCAGCTTCAGATAAAATACGTTTTAATTTGGAAACCAGTATAGGTTGTTGGAACTTGAAAGATTAAAAAAATCACAGAAAGAAACATGTTACTTAAGAGAAAGAAACAATAAGACGCAAGTAATCTATAGAAATAGGTATAGATTTGATAGATAAATAAATAGAAGGTACTGAGGTTAAATAAAAATAGGTCTACAATAGAAGTTAATAGACCTCATACTTACTTTAAAACCTAAATTCGCGACATTTTCACACTCCCAGTGTACCTTGACTCTTGTTCTTGTAAAATAGATTTCTCTTATTGCACAAAATGTTTCGCTTTGGCACGAAGGCAATCGAAATTCAAAAAAGTTCCTGCCCGCCGTAAAAATAGCAAGATTTTGACAGATGAAAATACTAAATATTTTAATTTAAAACAATGCGTGCGTTGCGGTGTCGTTTAATCGTACGACTTTTGCGGGCAACGCGTCTACTGAGGACACTGCTTTGCATGTGTTTTATTTTAATCGTTCCCCGCAACGCACGCACGCAACGCACGCAACGCAGTCCCCGGATGCAGCTAGGACGCGGCGTAATCATTATACCCCCGAACCGTATAATTATGTATATCTGTCACCTGACTGACGTCACAGGCTGCGCGCTGACATATTCCTTGTTTATCTGTATCATGTATGCTTGTATGGTGAATTTAAAAAGCTGTTTAATAAAATTAATCCCATTATCAGATCATAATTTTTATTATGAATAAAAATAAAAGCATCACATCCAACAGCGCCCTTTGAATATTTTATTTGAAAAAAAGTTATTACAAACGCTCAGATGAGCTCATAGAAAAGGGGCACTGTTGCGTTGAAAGTAGATTTTTTCTGGATTTTATGCCGGTTTTGAGGAAATATCAATTATTCTTGGTCGGGCGAGTGCATTTCCATGGGATTCCCCGACTCTTATTATTGGTAGGGAGATGGTGACAAAAATGCCTCGTATCTCCCAAATGAGAAGAAAAGCAGAAATTTATACAGGGTGTTCTACAAGCTCTATGACAAACTTTGACAGATGGTAGGTTGCTTGATTTTAAACATATTTTTTTTAATAAACATATGGGTCCGATTCGTTTTTGTTTAGAAGTTACAAGCATTTCTTAGAACACGACCTTTTAGAGTTTATTGATGACGTGCAACTCAATATTATTCAAAATATGTGGTATCAGCATGAACGGTGCACCACCGCACATAGAGGAAGACAAGTTGCTGCTTGGCTAAATGAACATTTCACGAATAAATGGATAGGTCAAGGAGGTCCAATATCATGGCCACCTCGTTCTCCCGATCTGAATCCTCTGGATTTTTATTTATGTGGACACATGAAGCAGCTGGTCTACCATGTTGAAATCGCTACCCATCAGCAGTTACTTGAAAGAATTCAAGATGCAGCTAACCAAATAAGAAATGATCCAAATCTCATTCTTCGAGTGACCGAATCTTTAGTTCGTCGATGTGAGGCTTGCATTCAAGCTGAGGGTGGACATTTCGAACAATTTTTATAGTCTTAAGTTTTGTGATTATCATTTAATTTAAATTTTTATTGTTGATTGTTAATAAAGGTTAAATGCTTGTAACTTCTAAACAAAAACGAATCGGACCCATGTTTATTAAAAAAATATGTTTAAAATCAAGCAACCTACCATCTGTCAAAGTTTGTCATAGAGCTTGTAGAACACCCTGTATAGTTCGAGTCCCCTTCTCAAAATTCATCTTGTCAAGTAGGGATCTAACGCGTTGCGATGAGCGGCTACCCCTTTTACTCAGATCCGCCCGAACAATTTCAAAAAGTATCTACCATTTGGATGAAAATCACTGGAGGGCATCTAGGCAACCCCCTTAATCGAGGGAAAATATTTACTTTCAATTTGCTCCTTGCCGTAACCTCCAGTACGTACAATAATAATTAAAAAGACACAAATTCTGAAAAAAAAAGTGGAAAAAAAATGGACGCTGAAGTGACCCAGATTGCCTTTACAAAAATGTCAATGCGCATGTTATGTCAATGCGCATGTTAAAATCGAAAACGTAGAATTTCTACCATTCACTGATATTCTGTGTATTCGATATGTCAGTTGTCAAGCTTTCAAACCAAGAAACGTCAGATGTCATTTTAGTCCGCCAATGGATGTCCGGCCTCGTTGCTTTGGAAAACATGAAAACAACGTGTTTTTCAGATCACTTTTATTTGAATGGTCGAATAAGGACTCGAAGGTACACCTCGATTTATTACTAGATAGTCTGCCAAGGTCATATTTGTTTACACTACGTTGTAACATCGAACTTTATGACACTAAAAATGACAGTTAGAATTTGAAGGTTATTAAAGGGATCAAATGAAAATGTTTGACATTATGAAGACGCAAAAACAATAAATTTAATAATCGATCACAACATTGCCCTGGCTTTGTTGTCAAGTTCTTTATTAAAAGTAACAGATTTTTTTCTGTTTACATCTGTCAGTTTTGAGACTTAATTTCTAATTTTATAAAATAAAATAAAAATTAACGAAAGTAATAGAGATTATCTTATTAGATCAAGCAAAATGCCAAAGTAGGTACCTATCTAAGTAAAGAAGCCAAAAAGATGATAGCAAATATTTGATTCAACATCCGGATCGTCTTATTAGTCCTTCTGCAGTTGTAAGTTCTACATTATTATAAGATGCTACCTATTATTCAGATACGTGACATGTTGACTTACCGGCAATCGTTAATTGAAGAATATGGAAATGATTAACTTCCTTTGCATATCTACTCTTTAGGAGAAGAAGAATGAGAAGTGAAAGAACGAAATATATACCTCAACATTCTGAAGTTTTACCTTATGTCTGCAGTCTGAATTTAATCCTTTTATCTAACAATGATGCTGTTGTATGCAAACCTATTCTAATTTTCAAAATCAAATATTACTCGAAATATTATAAGGTAAAAGTGGTAATACTTATTATTATTATAAGCATTTCATTACATATATTGTACCTATTACCTAAATACCTATATAGCTACTAAAAAAAAGGGTTTAGGTACAAACTGCGTAGGAATATTAAAGTAAAGAAATAAGAAATAATTTATGGAATTGATTTGTTATGATTATGAATAATTTTTAAATTATCAACTGTCAAGTTTTGCATTAATTTAATTTGTATTTTGAGTACTATCCAATAAAATGCGTTCCTTCTTCACAAATAAGTAGATATACTTATTATTTTCTAGCCTATTATGAATTAACACCAGCTATAAATGCTATAATCAAAAGAAAACTTACTTCTTATTTTCAAATAAACAAAAATTGTTAATGTAATAAATTTTGTCTAATATTCTGTGATTCCTCATCCTCATTGCACCTACAAAATTCGAGATCTGACATCGATGCTGAAATTTCATGTGACCTTGGTAGACTATCTATAGAAATTAATCAACGTGTAGCACAAATACGCTAAAATAATAATACCGGACACTCCTATACCTATAGCATTGCAACAGGTTGCGTCCATTTTAGCAGCGCCGCCAAGCATGAACTGGGGACACTAAAAATTAAATTTGGTGAAACATAGCGGGAGTTTTAAATATCAACGCTGAATAGAAAAGCTCTTAAAATTAATTAGACGGAATAGATGGAGGAAATTGGGACGAAGAATTATAATACAACAATAAACAACAAAGTTTTCAATATGTTTATTATATTAACAATAATCACTACTATTACACACAATATTATTAATATATTTAGGTAGGTATATTTCAAAAAGATTGAATCGCTATATACCTAAGTGTAAGCCTTTTATTTGCCGCAATTCCAATTAATGTGCTTCCTTGCAGTTTTAAAGGTCTATTATTTGCTGGATTAACAAAATTTTCCTCTTTGAAATGATCAGTAGGTACAAAATAATATGGTGAGAAATCGGCTTCGACACTCCACACTTTTTCAAAATTTCGTCACTCATCGATGTTATTATAACCATTGCTTGTTCCTATTTCCATCAGCATAGTTATAAAATATTAATAAGTTTATTTACGCGTCTTCTAAAGTTAACTTTATACATAATTCTTTATTCCTGCTTGGAACACCGTGGAAAGATCTGGACATGCTTAACAATCCATAGTCGGAGCAACCGCACACAGCTACTGCACACAGCACATATTTTCCAGACATAATACCTATGTTCACTTTAATACAGCGGTACATTATAAATGCCTATTTAACTGGTACCCAACAAAATTATCTGCTGATATAATGCTTTGAGAGTAACTTTAAATTGAAATTATACTTGAAACTAAAACGTTCAATTACTAATGACAAATTATTAATAATTATGATTGACTGCAGCTGTCAAAAACCGTGAAAAGTTACCTAACTTTGAATTTAAAAACAGCTTTAGTGTCCCCAGTTCCTGCATGAGGGCGCTGTAAAAATGGACGGAGTAGGGAACCTGTATTACCGCTTTACTAGGGTAGCGCATTCTCATTCTCACAAAAAGTTGGGAAAAAAGTTGGGAATGTCAAATTTGACTTCATAAACGTCAGATTTTACATGAACGTACAACTGTCTAAAAATTCACATAATTTGTTATTAAGTCCGCGTATTAAAACGTATTTTTCCCAGTAACTACGTGTTAGATACTAAAGTCGACAGCTTCGTAGATCCTATAAACCCGTAATTTTGTTTTTAATACCCACTGAAAGAGGATTATCGATTTCTATTCGTGTTATTATTTTGCTTCATTTTTCAAACTTCGCTTTTTTCCACTTGATACCTACGCCTGTGACCAAATGTGCCAAAAATATGACATCCAGCTGTTCAAACATAACCGTGTTTAGTAAACGTCAAAAAGTGAATGCGCTACCCTAGTAAAACGGTAATGCAGGTTCCCTAGGACCATAGAGATAGAATAGAGAGGAGACGACATGACGTGACACAAATGGGATCAGGTCCGCCATATTGATACCACTTTTATGTCAAACTTATGTTATGACATAAGTGAACGCTTTTTATTGAATTTCATTTGATTTAAGGACTGTCTTTAAGATCTTTGGTGTTAAATTGAAAAGCCAAAGATGGTTTCTTGTGCAGTTCGTACCTGCTGTAGTAGAGACTGCACTGATAAAAAAAAACGTCCGGAATAACATTCCATAGGTAAGTATCAACAATATACAGGACCGTACCTACTTGCATAGTACACTAAAAATCTAAAATTGAAAATGACCATGATTATTTGCCGGATATTTTATATTCTTTTATTGACTTGAAAAACACAAAAGGTCTGCAATATCCATCTGAAGACGTGTTAAAAATATGTATGAAATGTGAGAAACATTTTTATTTATGAAAATTTTGCAAATAAAAATTAAGTCTGACCCTGTCGAGTCGCCATATTGTTACTCCTATAAGCTCCACCCACTGATGCCGTTTTTTAATGTACTATTAGGTGATCATAGCGGCTCCTCTCTATTATATCTCTATGCCTAGGACGGAGGTTTTGAGAGGAAGTGACCGGTATTAATATTTTAAGGTATTTGGGTAGCAGCAACACCTCCTAGAAACAAGGCCTGAAAGCAGATTCAAAATGGCCGCCACATTAGGCTAGCACCAAATACCTTAAAATATAATACCGGACACTTCCTCTCAAAACCTCCGTCCATTTTTACAGCGCCCTCATGCAGGAACTGGGGCCACTATAAGCTGTTTTTAAATTCAAAGTTAGGTAACTTTTCACGGTTTTTGACAGCTGCAGTCAATGATAATTAATTATTATTAATAATTTGTCATTAGTAATTATTATTGAACGTTTTAGTTTCAAGTATAATTTCAATTTAAAGTTACTCTCAAAGCATTATATCAGCGGATAATTTTGTTGCGTACCTACGCAGTTAAATAGGCATTTATAATGTACCGCTGTATTAAAGTGAACATAATGTCTGGAAAATATGTGCTGTGTGCTGTGTGCGGTTGCATTATGGATTGTTAAGCATGTCCAGATCTTTCCACTGTGTTCCAAGCAGGAATAAAGAATTATGTATAAAGTTAACTTTAGAAGCCGCGTAAATAAACTTATTAATATTTTATAACTATGCTGATGGAAATAGGAACAAGAAATAGGTTATAATAACATCGATGAGTGACGAAATTTTGAAAAAGTGTGGAGTGTCGAAGCCGATTTCTCACCATATTATTTTGTACCTACTGATCATTTCAAAGAGGAAAATTTTGTTAATCCAGCAAATAATAGACCTTTAAAACTGCAAGGGAGCACATTGCGGCAAATAAAAGGCTTACACTTAGGTATATATAGCGATTCAATCTTTTTGAAATATTCATACCTAAAGATATTAATAATATTGTGTGTAATAGTAGTAAATTATTGTTAATATAATAAACATATTTAAAACTTTGTTGTTTATTGTTGTATTATAATTCTTCGTCCCATTTCCTCCGTCTATTCCGTCTAATTAATTTTAAGGGCTTTTCTATTCAGCGTTGATATTTAAAACTCCCGCTATGTTTCACCAAATTTAATTTTTAGTGGTCCCAGTTCATGCTTGGCGGCGCTGTTAAAATGGACGCAACCTGTTGCAATGCTATAGGCAAATACGTTAAAATATTAATACCGGACACTCCTATACCTATAGCATTGCAACAGGTTGCGTCCTAGGGAACCTGTATTACCGCTTTACTAGGGTAGCGCATTCTCATTCTCACAAAAAGTTGGGAAAAAAGTTGGGAATGTCAAATTTGACTTCATAAACGTCAGATTTTCCATGAACGTACAACTGTCTAAAAATTCACATAATTTGTTATTAAGTCCGTGTATTAAAACGTATTTTTCTCAGTAACTACGTGTTAGATACTAAAGTCGACAGCTTCGTAGATCCTATAAACTCGTAATTTAGTTTTTAATACCCACTGAAAGAGGATTATCGATTTATATTCGTGTTATTATTTTGTTTCATTTTTCAAACTTCGCTTTTTTCCACTTGATACCTACGCCTGTGACCAAATGTGCCAAAAATATGACATCCAGCTGTTCAAACATAACCGTGTTTAGTAAACGTCAAAAAGTGAATGCGCTACCCTAGTAAAACGGTAATGCAGGTTCCCTATTGCGTCCACTTTAGCAGCGCCACCAAGCATGAACTGGGGCCACTAAAAATTAAATTTGGTGAAACATAGCGGGAGTTTTAAATATCAACGCTGAATAGAAAAGCCCTTAAAATTAATTAGACGGAATAGACGGAGGAAATTGGGACGAAGAATTATAATACAACAATAAACAACAAAGATTTCAATATGTTTATTATATTAACAATAATTAACTACTATTACACACAATATTATTAATATCTTTAGGTATGAATATTTCAAAAAGATTGAATCGCTATAAATATACCTAAGTGTAAACCTTTTATTTGCCGCAATTCCAATAATGTGCTCCCTTGCAGTTTTAAAGGTCTATTATTTGCTGGATTAACAAAATTTTCCTCTTTGAAATGATCAGTAGGTACAAAATAATATATGGTGAGAAATCGGCTTCGGCACTCCACACTTTTTCAAAATTTCGTCATTCATCGATGTTATTATAACCTATTTCTTGTTCCTATTTCCATCAGCATAGTTATAAAATATTAATAAGTTTATTTACGCGTCTTCTAAAGTTAACTTTATATACATAATTCTTTATTCCTGCTTGGAACACCGTGGAAAGATCTGGACATGCTTAACAATCCATAGTTGGAGCAACCGCACACAGCACACAGCACATATTTTCCAGACATTATGTTCACTTTAATACAGCGGTACATTATAAATGCCTATTTAACTGCGTACGCAACAAAATTATCCGCTGATATATAATGCTTTGAGAGTAACTTTAAATTGAAATTATACTTGAAACTAAAACGTTCAATAATTACTATAATGACAAATTATTAATAATAATTAATTATCATTGACTGCAGCTGTCAAAAACCGTGAAAAGTTACCTAACTTTGAATTCAAAAACAGCTTATAGTGGCCCCAGTTCCTGCATGAGGGCGCTGTAAAAATGGACGGAGTAGGGAACCTGCATTACCGTTTTACTAGGGTAGCGCATTCACTTTTTGACGTTTACTAAGCACGGTTATGTTTGAACAGCTGGATGTCATATTTTTGGCACATTTGGTCACAGACGTAGATATCAAGTGGAAAAAAGCGAAGTTTGAAAAATGAAACAAAATAATAACACGAATAGAAATCGATAATCCTCTTTCAGTGGGTATTAAAAACAAAATTACGGGTTTATAGGATCTACGAAGCTGTATACTTTAGTATCTAACACGTAGTTACTGAGAAAAATACGTTTTAATACGCGGACTTAATAACAAATTATGTGAATTTTTAGACAGTTGTACGTTCATGGAAAATCTGACGTTTATGAAGTCAAATTTGACATTCCCAACTTTTTTCCCAACTTTTTGTGAGAATGAGAATGCGCTACCCTAGTAAAGCGGTAATACAGGTTCCCTAGGACGGAGGTTTTGAGAGGAAGTGTCCGGTATTATATTTTAAGGTATTTGCTATAGGTATAGGAGTGTCCGGTATTAATATTTTAACGTATTTGCTAGCACTGCTAGCAGGTTACGGTTGTCATCTGCTTGTTATTGAATTGATTATAATAATATTTTAATTTAATACTGCTCAAGATGAAATATTCAGAAAAATGTTTTAATGTAATAATTATTAATTATAATTTGTTGGTTTAGTCATATTATTATAAGATTCCTAAAAATAAATCAATAATGGAAATAAGAAATAATAAGAAAGGTATAGGTAGGTAACCTATAACACTTACATTATGGATCAGCATAGTTTTGGGTCTTGGGACTCTTGGGTATCATTTGGATGGTATCACACAAATTATTATTCTTGGAATATGTCTGTTTGTCTTCTTCCAACCCCCTGGAACTGCTTTCGATTGCAGACTCGAGCAATCTGTTTTCCAATTTCTGGCGTTTTCTTACAGGTTACAGGAGAGGATCTTTTCAAGGGAACACTTTGCTTGGAAGTTGAGCAGGAAATGGGAGTTACATCTGGAAATGATTGAGGAGTAAGGGAAATCCTAACAATAAAGCAGGGGATGATTTAATTTAGTTTTTCATTTTAAGAGGTTAGTAAGTGGACAAAATTTGTTGATAAGTGTCAAGGTATTTTAAGAACTTACCATTTCTTAAATAAGGTCGTTCCAAATTAGAGACCATCAACTGTCCTGTTTCTTCACTAAAAACTTCCACTGTTCTTTTGATATCATTATCATGAAAGTGTAGTTCACATATACCTAAACAATGAGACCAATAATCAACACTATACCTAATAATAAATTATTTGAAGCTAGATGTAATAAATACCACGTACTCGATAGTTCTTAAGATCCTTAATCTTCAAGAGATCGTTTCTTCCCAGTCGACGCAACCATTAATTCTTCTTAATTTCGTCTTTTGGAAAAGAAAATACGGTCTTTTTCTTGCCTGGGCAGTTGGTGACACAGCACTTGAAAGGCATTTTAAACACTGTGAGTTTATGTCAGAGCACTAAAACTCAAGTTCACGGACAATTACAACGTCTCAAAGTAATTATTAGCGTAAAATCACAATCTTGAAACATAAATTATATAATTTAAATTCAAATTTTAATTAGCCAGACCGCATACGCATGCCTCTGTAGGTAGGAGCAAAGTAACCTAATGTAGTAGAGTGCAGAATAGGGTGAAACGTGTCACCCTGTGGGCCTTTCAAGATTAAAAGCTGCGACCTGTGGCAAATGGAAGCTTATGTCATTAATATAGCCCAAAAAAATTCGTCCAGTAATCGTCCTGTGCAAAAGGGCGCTATCCAAAATTTTCGAGTTTTTTCTATAAATCGATAGTATAGAACTGATACAAATTTTTGGTATTTTTTCCACGCAATATTTTGTAGCCGTTTGCCTGTAAAAAAATGAAAACCGATCTTGAAAAGCGTTGGCTCTTATGGAGCCAGGCGGTCTTCAAGAAGCGATATCTCCGTTCGAAGTGGCTGAAAAATTAATTCAATTTTAATACTTCGGCTGTTTATCAACGATTATCTCAAAAGCGGCAACTCTGATCGAAAAATGATCTTATAAATAATTGTTGCTCCACTATTTGTGATTAATGTGGTCTTATTTTCATAATTTTACACCTAATAATTAATGAGAAAAGTTAATAATTATTGTAAAGCGATGCATAATCAAGACGCTCGAGTTCTCGCTCGAACTGTTGGCCAGCGCTCCAACTGCCGATCACCCTCTCTCACCCCGCACTTCCCCTTATCCTCGTAATACGCCAGGATAGGTGCATAATAAGCGCGGCAAGTAAACTTATTTGAAAATATTATGGCTCTGTTTAATATCCATGAAACGTTATTTCTTGTAAATAATAGGTAAATATACAGGATCAATTAAATTTATTCCAGGTGTTTTCTCACAATGAAGATAATTTTATATTATACATATCCATAAATACTATTTTCAGTAAAACAATGGAACAATCACTTCTAAATGCATGCAAAATTGGGGAGGAAGCATTGATAAATTTTACTTGCGGAAAAAGAAATGAGAAGAAGTATACATTATAAGGAAATTTTCAAACATGAGCTAGCAACTAACATATCGCATGTCGCTTGTTGCAAATGGTATGTTTAGCTACACCCTCAAATAAAAGTGCTTTAGGAGAAATAATGGAAAGCTACAGTACAGAAGAGAGAAATAGTACTTTTAACAGCAGTAGCGGTGAAAAAATTTGTCACATATTTGATGACATGTCTGTAGTTCAGAACCTGCGTAAGCCATAAATTCTAGAACATTTGGCGATTATTCCAAAATATTCGCAAAAATAATCTTCAAGCGTGACATAAAATCACAACGTATAGACCTCCTTCCTATGCAAGTCAATTTGTTTTTTTTTTACAACCACACCACCTTGCTGTACAATCTGAAATATAAGCACAGTCACTAAGAAAAAAGCATTATGATATTATTATTATGTTTGCATACCTTTTTTACATTGACACGTTGTTAAAAATTATGTCATTTTGGGAAAACTTGTTCATGTTTGGAAGACTACAATGATTCGATTGTCGGCGAATTCTGTGTAGTCTGGTAAGTACTGGACAGGTCACAGAGTATTTAACCAAATGTAGATTTGATAATAAATGTACGAAGGCAATGTTGATAAAGGCTGTCTTCTGTTGGGGGGAGTTTATCTAAAGTTTTAGAAGCAGCTAATAAACCTCGCAGATGATTTATAGAGGTTATATTTTCGTTTTTCGTATAAAGTTTCAAGACAAAATTGTGAACATTTGAGAAAATTATTTTGTTCCATGTCCCTCCAAAATTTTCCAGTAGATAATCTCATAAGTTAAGTACGTTTTCCAGCAAGTTTTTTTTTCCAAAATCTGCAAATTGACTGGTTGTATCGCACCCTGTCAGTGCATGTAAATCTGGGAGGTTTTTAATCAGGCGTGTTGGTCTAAATTGATTTTGTGTATGGGACTGAACCGAACACCGTATTTTTTCCCAACCTTCATCCACATTTCAAGAATTGAATGTTCTCTGAAATGTACCAGTAGTATACTAATACATCAGTATCGTTACCCAGCATTTTTTGCTGACAGAATGTGCAGTAAAATTCTTGTATCTACTTTCTCCTGATTTGAGATCAACAGGTCATCATCCAAGAAAAAATTATTACTTTTATATTGGTAAACATCAGAGAATCCACCACTTGTTACAAACTCTATATTCTCTTTCGCTGAATGTTTTAATGCCTCATTTGACAGAAAATTGGTCAACTGTTTTTTATTAAATGTTGAATTGATAAACAGATTTCACTGATGAGGCAATGGAACGCTTATTCCAGTATCGATTATCTTATTTATTGAATCTGTGCCACCTCTCTTCATTCGAGTTGCATTTTTGACTGAATATTTTTCATAATGATCGAATACTAGAAAGAGGTCTATACGTTGTGATTTTATGTCACGCTTGAAGATTATTTTTGCGAATATTTTGGAATAATCGCCAAATGTTCTTGAATTTATGGCTTACGCAGTTTCTGAACTACAGACATGCCATCAAATATGTGACAAATTTTTTCACCGCTACTGCTGTTAAAAGTACTATTTCTCTCTTCTGTACTGTAGCTTTCCATTATTTCTCCTAAAGCACTTTTATTTGAGGGTGTAGCTAAACATACCATTTGCAACAAGCGACATGGGATATGTTAGTTGCTAGCTCATGTTTGAAAATTTCCTTATAATGTATACTTCTTCTCATTTCTTTTTCCGCAAGTAAAATTTATCAATGCTTCCTCCCCAATTTTGCATGCATTTAGAAGTGATTGTTCCATTGTTTTACTGAAAATAGTATTTATGGATATGTATAATATAAAATTATCTTCATTGTGAGAAAACACCTGGAATAAATTTAATTGATCCTGTATATTTACCTATTATTTACAAGAAATAACGTTTCATGGATATTAAACAGAGCCATAATATTTTCAAATAAGTTTACTTGCCGCGCTTATTATGCACCTATCCTGGCGTATTACGAGGATAAGGGGAAGTGCGGGGTGAGAGAGGGTGATCGGCAGTTGGAGCGCTGGCCAACAGTTCGAGCGAGAACTCGAGCGTCTTGATTATGCATCGCTTTACAATTATTAACTTTTCTCATTAATTATTAGGTGTAAAATTATGAAAATAAGACCACATTAATCACAAATAGTGGAGCAACAATTATTTATAAGATCATTTTTCGATCAGAGTTGCCGCTTTTGAGATAATCGTTGATAAACAGCCGAAGTATTAAAATTGAATTAATTTTTCAGCCACTTCGAACGGAGATATCGCTTCTTGAAGACCGCCTGGCTCCATAAGAGCCAACGCTTTTCAAGATCGGTTTTCATTTTTTTACAGGCAAACGGCTACAAAATATTGCGTGGAAAAAATACCAAAAATTTGTATCAGTTCTATACTATCGATTTATAGAAAAAACTCGAAAATTTTGGATAGCGCCCTTTTGCACAGGACGATTACTGGACGAATTTTTTTGGGCTATATTAATGACATAAGCTTCCATTTGCCACAGGTCGCAGCTTTTAATCTTGAAAGGCCCACACATTTCATTTTTAAGCGACTTTTGAAGCTCCGAGCACTCTACTAATGATGGTCCACTGCCTACCGAGCCTAAGGTCGCGAGTTCGGAGCTCACCGGCTCGTGTTATTTTTCGGATGCATTTTCGAATGTATGTGAAAAATAAAACAAGCGACCGAAGGTTTAAATTTAAATGGCAAACTTGAGGCTGGGTGAATGAGTAATGCTCGAAATCCCGTGTTACCGGAGTGGAGCGACTTTGTCTTACCTACATAGTTAAGACCGATGCTCCCTCCTTTTAAAAATTAAAAAACCTAATGATGCCGCCATCTTGACAGATGTGTCATTTAGCTTTCAGGCCTTGTTTCTAGGAGGTGTTGGTAGCAGTCGTGTCGTTGCCAAAAGAAAACAAAGGTCTGTATTTATGTATTGTTTGTAAGTAAGTAGTCACGTGTTATTTTAATCATATTTTACCATTTGCCTACAACAACTAATTATTGTTGAATTTTATGTCTGTCTAACTTTATCCAAATTTGATAAAGTTCTACTGCAACCTACTGTGTAATTATTATTGTCTTCATTTTAATTCAATGGCAAACTTATAAATCTTTCATCTTAATGGGGGTGAATTTCATCACGTGTTAAATGTCATGCTTTATTTTTACCTGCAGTTAATTCAACAGATTTGTTTAAATTCACTTATTTCACATTTTCTAAAAAATGAGTTTTGATTAAGGGATAGTTCTAAATTGGTTTAAAGAAAGTTTATTGAATAATTAACTTCACATTCCTGTAGGTAGGTACTTACGAAGAGTTATTTTAAACAATCTTATTTTAATCACATCTCTCATACACGTGCATGGTTTTTTGTTAGAAATGGATTAACAAACTATAAAGGACTTCTTTCTCATATTTTATATTAAATGTATTATTCTAAACATGTGCTAGGGTCACCTTTTATATTTTATTGTAGTCTACGAACCACATGGTACCTACCGCTCTATTTATTTATTTTACAATTATTCATGCCTGCATTTATTAACCTGTGTGTGTTAAAATGTTTATTTAATTCTTCTACTTATTATTTTATGCTGTTTTCTGAGAACGTAACCTAACCGAACCATTCATCGAACAATCGTGTGTATCTCCAGAATAATATTTAGTCGACTCGCTTCATTCTTATTGTATGTATATGTTCTAACCATTTTCTAACCATCAATTGCTGCCGTCCACATTTTATAACCATGCATGTACCTACTTATTATGTTTTGCCATGCTTTTATCTCATGTCACATGTTCGCTCTTTATTCTTATTTTACCTGCCGTTTATTTGATCACTGTACTTAATCGATGTCTAATTTAAATTGTCTACCGAACATTCTTGATTTAATTGTTGATTATTCACTTATACTCTTTTGATTATTTATTTATATTTCATGAACATATTTATTCAACGAAACTGTCCAATTGATTATTGTTTATCTTGATTTCAAATTGATCATTGTAATTGTAAAGTCAGGTTCTTTTATTTTTCTGTGAAATCAATCAACGTAAAGGTCATTTCTCATTTTTCGTCAAACTCAATTCAAAAGGGTGGATCATTCTGATTGCTAATTGTTTACCGAACTATTGAACTAGAATGTATATGGGCCTTATGTGAATCTAACTAACATTTTCGTCCTTGCCTGGGGAGCCACTTAAACAGCCACCGGAAAGTATCTTAATCAGACTCTGGACCAGGGGCTCCTCCAACTATAGGTGGGTAGTATCTTCATCAGACCTCACTACATTGACATACTAACAAAACCCATTCCCATGGTTATCTTGAAGACCTAGATTTCTGTGGTAATGCTTCTGTTTAAAATGATTCGCGCAAATGAGTCATGAAACAGGGTTCAATAATTTTGATGACGGTTGTCGAGACGATTGATCTACGCTTTTCAAACCACCGTTGATTCTTTTCATTTCGGGATAATGATCGAGGTTTTCTCGGCCACGCTCTTTTACTCGTGAATCCCAGCGAGCGTAATAAAGGCACTGCTAGGTTTCTCTTAGAATAAAGTAGGTGTTTTTAAAATTCATTTGTTTCACTAATCTCAAATCTCCTACCTTTTGCTTCACCCATACAGCACAGAACATTCTGGGAATATTCTATTTAGGTACCAATATACCAATTTAAGAATATTCTACCAAAATATTCTTAGAATATTCATAGCATATTAACAAACGAATGAGAATATTTTATTTAAGTGACAAATATACCAACTTAAGAATATTCTTTAAAAATATTCTTAGGAGATCCCATAGCACATATTCACATGAACAATAATAATTATATAATAATATAATATAATTAATAATATGTTCACCGATTTTACAAAACATTTTTATTAATAATTTCAACTTGCAGGCATTTAGTAGATCTTTGTTATTATATTAATCATACTACGTATTTTAAATCGGAACCACGCCTTAAAATTAAAATATTCTTAAAAACATTCACAGAATGTGCTCAGGTTAGAAATATTGTACCTATGTAGTTCCTTTGTTGGCAATATGCGCCATGCGCCATGCGCCATGCGGCATGTGCAATGCAATAAGATGCTGCCAGACGAACAGCGGTAGTCTTCCTGATTGTGAATATTGTGATCGTAATAATACTATAATAATTTACATTTTTGTGTGTGTATGTGTAATCTGCATGTGTTCATTCTGATTCATCAAACAGTAACAATAGAGAATTGGTAAGTATCTATACATACATCTAAAAGTGTCTCTAGGTATGCCACCAAGTCTTTGAGGTTAATAAATTATTAATAGTTGTTGTTAAAATCGCACATCGCATTACCAGAATTCCGGTGGAGATTCTCACCAAAAACTTTTATTCTTTACAGGTGCAGTAGCAAAAATACAAAAGCCAAACTATAGCAGATGTAGAAGTTATTGTCTTACCTATATAACATTTAGGTGATCAAGACCAAAGCTAAGAAGGGGTGCAAAACGAACATTATGAATATGATGAATAATATGTTTATGTTATATGTTGAGGTTACTTTAAAATAAAAGAATAGGAATTACATTGCGAACTTGTTTTTCAAGCTAAATACCTAATAAAGTTAACCTAATATCCAAAAGCATTTTTGCAGATTTTAGATTATATACCCAGAATATACAATTAAACATTCTTTTTATATTCTCAAAATATTCTATGAACATTCTTTTTATGTGCTCAAAATATTCTATGAACATTCTTTGTTATGTTCTGAGAACGTTCTAAGAATATCTAAAACAGTCTACTTTGCATGTTCATAGAACGTTCCTAGAATATTCCAATCATCATTTGAGAATATTCTGAGAACATTCAAATATTCTTCGGAAATATTCTATGAATGTGCATAGAACATTCTTGTGCTGTATGGGCATGTCTGTGTATAAAAGAACCAATAACAAGGTAAGAGGTTACTATACAACAACGTAAGGTCCATCACCAGACGAAAAACTAGACAGATCACGAGCCAAAGGTAAAACACGAGCCCAGGTAAATCACGAGCCAAGGTAAAACAACGATCACAAACGTAAGTAAGTAATGTCGGCCATTTTATTTGAAATCTTTAAATTCAAACATCCAAGAATTCAGGGAGGGAAAACTTTAAATTCAAATCAAGCATTTAGAGCGGGAATCCAAACAGTTGTTCATGACAGACAAGTTGACTTTTCAAACGTCAAAGAGGTTCTTCTTTTTCAGTCATTCAATTTTTTTTTTAATTTAGCTTAACGTGCCTCGACAACTGGAGGTCATTGGCACAATATACAGTGTATTGCATAATCAGCCTACTTTAATATTGAATAAATTTTGAAACTTTAATATTAAGTTACGTTAGTGGCACAGTAAATCTAGTTTTGATTTGTGATGTATGGGTTCTGATTAGATGCTGTTGTATACTCCGATGTCCTTTAAGTAATTTATCAAATTGTCGAAGCTGTTGGATAATCTGAGGTCTTGGTGGATGTCTCCCGTTATCTTATATCGTTGGCGAGCTTGGGAGAACTGTTTGCATTCTGCAAGAATATGATGGACTGTAAGGCGGCTGTTAGTGTTGCACTGATCGCAGAGTGGTGGGTTAGTTGATGCCATTAGGAAGCCATGAGTCACTTTTGTGTGTCCGATTCTCACTCTGTGAATAATGATTTTGTGCCTTCTTTTCATGGGTGATAGCGTGTCTGTGGTTATCTGTGGATGAATGATGCTTAGCTTGGTGTTTGATTGGCTCTATATATTTTGCCAGATCGTGAAAACGCCTTGCCTAAGGTGGTTCTTCAGATCTGTGTGCAGTTGTAGGTCTATTTATAGGTAGGTCGGATTGTATGGCACTTTTTGCTGCAGAGTCTGCTTTCTCGTTTCCTGCGATGCCTACATGTGAGGGTACCCAGATGATGGAGATGTGGACACCTTGTGTGGCAAGCAGGTGGCAGGCTTCATCTATGGATTGGGCCAGGGTATTTTGGGTGTAGATGCATGACGCATGACGCAGAACCTCCCATTTTAAGAGGTTAGGTAGGTTACATCACAGATTCTTTACCGTCGACCAGGATGCAGGTTTTTAGGCATGTTACACTACAAAACGCTATAGGTTGCAACACAGGAATTCGTGGAGAGCTCTCTGCTCTTTTTCATTAGGTACATTGGTGATCATGAAGCATCAGTAAATTAACCGGCAAATAATTTTTTCAAGAAGATGGTAAAACACAGCACAAAACAGCACGTCAAGCAATGAAATTTGATGGAAAACTTATTTGGACTTTTCCTTATATGCATGGAATAGATTCTGGTGGCAACGCCACTGCCATATTTTTCCTGTTAGATTACCTATGTACTTCATTTCAAAGGAAAAGTTTATAGACACTTAAAACTTTTTTTTATGTCCGCCCTTGATAACACCTAATTTTTCATGTCATACGATATTTTTCATACAAATATTCTAAATCATGTCATCTTTAATATGAAAGGGGACATTTTATTATCTTGAAGATGCTAATTTGTCAAAAGAAGAGGTGCTTTTTCAATGAAAAAAAAACTTAAAAAAAAGATGGATCTCCACAATATTATGCGGCGCCCGTTTATTTATTTTTAAGTGCAACGTTTATAGCGTTAGGGACCATTCGATTGGCCGTGTCAGACCATCGACTGGAATGAAGAACTATAATAGCTTAAAAGTTGTGAATTCCCATCTCCCTTCCAAAAAGTGAGCTGGTTGTACCTAATTAAGTGCTTGAGTCTTAGGGATGGGGCTTAAAAGAGCATTTTAATACTTTAATACCTTACCAAATAAAAATAATGCAAAAATTAGGGAGGGAAACTGTAAAAACATTATAAATCTGCTATATCATTATTTTATTTTATAATTATTGAAAATAAATATTAATAATAATTGAATAGCCTCAAGGATTGTATACATAATATACAAATATCATATCTTTATACAGCAGTCATCAAAAAAATGGAATGCATTTTTAAAATCCACTAAAATTTCAAGAATAATTGATGAAATATTAGGTAATGATTAAATCATAATTAATAATTAATTCAGCTAGTTAGGAACATAAATAGAAAAATTATTATGTCATATACCTAAGATACCTACTTTATTTCCTGCGTGTTTGCGCCTGCCTCATTTCGAAGTAGTGTGTTTTTTGATGTCATGTAAGTTAGAGATATACGCAAAAACTCAGGAAACAAAGTGCAAATTATTTCAGCTCGTAAACAGATTATGAATTTTTTATTTCGATGCAAAATTTACAATGACTTTTTCAACATTTAATCAATTATTTATCGCATTACTTAAGTAGGTATACAAGAGCTTTCTAATGGAGAGTCTAGCTGGAATAAAATTTTGTGCAGACATTTCTTAAATTCGACTTCACTGGGTAACGATATAAATGTAGGCATCATAATATAAAACTCACGGATTACAAACTGAGCTACCCAGTGAGGCACACATCTAGATTTTTTGTTTTTGCGTTATTCCATGAAGACACTCCCTAAATAATATCAATGCAAAAGACTCGGCGAGAGCAGTAATACATAGTTAATTCTTTCACAACATTAAAAAAGCCCAGCTGATAACTGTTCGAAGATTTTTTGATTTGATTGTATTATTAATAAGTCATTAAGAAGAAGTATAATCACAATAGAGGCACTACCTTATAGATCACATGATATGCTTTACCTCTCAGGTGCATTGAAATGGAACATAGAAATATTACATGCACGCACACCTACACTTTATTTCAAAGGTGCTTTTCGAAAAAATCATGTTTGTATGTATGTGTACTTCAAAATGTCGTCAATAAAAGATGTTCAAAGCAGATTCAAGCAGTTCGAGAAGCTTATTATGCAGAGGATTTTTAATTAAGACAAATAATTTTGTTGAGGGATCTGATTAGCTCACACAAGAATAATCCCGGAGAGTTACTGAAATATTTTTTATATCTCGTTTCATTTCAGTAAGAGCAATATTTCTATTTATCCTTTCAGAGCATCATTTGGGTCTCTCTCACATTAATTTAGTTCCCCTTATTCTTAGAATTGTGCACAAGTGTTCAAAAAATTACCTACATATTGAATCAATGGTGAGTTATCTGGCACTTACTTTCCTTCACAAGTACCCAAACTGAAAGTACTTGCATATAAGAAAAAAAAATACAAAATTTTCTTTACAACTACAAACTTTGCCAAACTATACCCAATAAGGCTTGCTAGCACCGAAGACAACATTGCCAGTTGATGCAAAATTTTAACAATGAACAATTAATTTTTCATGGTTTCTTTTCAAATCCTAATTTTCTAAATATTAACTCACCATCGAGTTTATCTGTCTTTCAATTATTATTGTACACTCTGCATAATTGATAAGTTAACACTTAATATATAAATAAGTTCTAAATATATACAGAAGGATAATAATAATTATCATATCATATTTACAGACTTATAACATAAATAGCTAATACTAGATCTGCATCTGCCTCTTATTCACGAACATTACTTGTTATTTAATTAAGTCTAATTAGACCAGAGAATTTAATATTCTTTATAAGTAGGGAATATTTAAAGTGATGCAATTTTACACACATGCAATAAAAATATAATTGATTGTTCTATTTGTAGGTGATACAGTTATTGAAACGCAGAATTTTTGAGACATCAAGCTATTAGAGATGAGATAATTGAAAATATTTGGCACAATATACGGCAACAACGATAATATTTAAATTTAATGCGTGATCAAAAGCACCACCTGCATGTTAGATCTTTTCATTTTAAATCGCTCAATTACATCTTTTCAATAAATATATAAGCTACTTACAGTTAAAAATTGACAAATATTTTATTTTTAATCAAGATCAAATCACCTGCGAAAGTTTCAAAAAATCCATCCCGTTTATCAATTCAATCTTATTTTCATGTTTCCGAAAATGAAAACTTCCTAAATTTGAGCAACGGATGAAACCCACTCCCATTGTTCCCAGAAATCCTTCCAAAAATTCGACTACCCCGATCATCCACATTACTAATACCATCACTGTTACTACTACCATCAGGAACAAACGGATCCTTCTCATCTTCTTCCTCCTCATCCTCTTCTTCATCTCCTTCTTTCCTCCTACCGCTCCCACTACAACTCAGCAATTCCACATCCTTTCCATCATCCGGCATGCTCAAACTTTTCATTATCCTCACTTTATGCAACGTTTTCTCCGGGTCCAGACCCAGCATCTCCAGAGCAACTCTAGGGTGCGCGGTAATGAATTGTTTGATGAAGACGAGGTTGTCAGTCTGCGTTTCCCTGTCAACGAGCGCCATCTGACGGAATAAGGGGGGCGATAAGGGTGGTTCTTCCCCCCAGCAGAACATCTCCGGTGGGTGTGAACTGCTCCTGGCCAGGATACCGCCGCCACCGGAAGCGATATGGGCAATGTTAGGGTTGGAATGGGCCGAGTAATGCACTGAACCGCCGCATGATGAAGGGGTGGCCATTTCCTGAAGAGCATGGATTGCGTTGCGGACCTGAAATGATAAGCTGCGGTTTAGTTTGGTATATTTTATTTGGAGAACGGATATAGGGAATCTGATTCAGGGTCATGATTCCCCCTCACCTCTGATCTCCAGGGTATGATTCAGGTAATAATGAAAGATACATGCGCATCAATTGGAAACATGGGATTACAAATATACGAAATACTTTATTACCTTTCCGTCGATTTGAAGGGAATTGGTAAAAAAAATCTATCAATAAATACGTACTTTTTAGGTAAAGAAATTTTATTTATTTACCTTACCTTCAAAATATAATTATTTTATAGCACATTATGATACATAATACCTTATCCTGTTATAGAAGAAACAAATAATGGCCCTACGTTGTGATTTTTTTAAAAACTTTTGTATCAAATTTCAGATTAGGTATAGTTTGATATCTAATTACTAGTCTCATATCTAATTACCATATTATTATTTTCTTAAAAAAAAAAAATTGGATCCCTATCGGTATAATGATGGTATCAAGGTCGTTCAGAAAAATATAATAAGTATAAAAAAAAATTAATAAATTTATTTCTCACTTTTATTGTGTTCAGGAGAATGTGACTGGGTATGACATGACACATTGAAGAAGAAAAATAAATAAATAACTTGTCATTCGCATTGATCTGTGTAAATGCGTTACATTTTACTACGGAAGAAGCTTGTGTTGGCGTCGATTTGGGCAAGCATAAATAATTCTTGTACGCTTGTGTTGAATAAAAAATTCACAAGGCCTACAGAAACATAATATGTTTTTGACATATAAGATATTATAAGGATGAAAAGATCAATATCTACACGTTTGAAATTTCAAATCAGACGGGCTTTATAAATTATTATTATTCAACCGTCACATGGCTTAAGTGCATTTAGTTCAGGCATTCATTTGTACTATAGTGGTTAAATGAGCAGGTGGTTTTGTGACAAGGTTCTTGAGAAAGTTTCATAAATCGATTTCGTCTCAGCTTCTAATAACGCGTCTTCCCACATCAGTCTCTCCTAGTGATTTTATTTTGACTGGAGTTTATTATTATTTTAACCAGGACTAAAACCACAACAGGTCTCAATTCTAGAAAAAAGAATAAGCAGAAAGATACACGAAAAGAAAATTTTGTAAGCAAGCAGTGTTAGGATTTATTATTAACAAAAAAATCACTCATTATTTTGATTTAACAATGCCAACTTCAGCCTTAGGTCTAGGTGATCTAGTGTACAAGTCAACAACTGGAGAAAATAATGTTTTAAGAAGGTGTTTTATTAGTTTCCATCAGTGAAGCTTTTCAGTTTCGTCGAGATGCAGCCTTGTGTAAATAAAGAGAACACGAGAGGCACTACAGTAAACTATTTACGACAAAGCAAACAATTTTATTGTTTCAGTAAACAATTTCAGATTTCCGACGACTCTCGTGTAGTCGATTTTCGAATATTCGGTTACCAGAGTTTGCTATATCGATATCCTCTCTTCTACTCTAACGGTTATCGCAACGCAACGCAAGAGAAGTAACAATTCCGCTTCTTGCAATTTATTTAAGATTTATGAAGAACCAGAAAAATGCAAACTAGACGTTGTCGTAAGTAGTCTGAAAAATCAAATCACTCAACTGCAGAAAGGGCGTTTTCCTTGATTCGATTGTGATTACAGTGACTTGCGAATTCGCGAGCAATAGTTGTTTTTCTCGTTCGGAAATCATGGCGAGCTGAGCAACGTTCCTGAAATTTTCAATCTATTTCCCGGAGGAACCTCATATTTCAGGCATATTCTAATCCGACAAGCATACTTTTCAATCGGCGTCTTTGCTTTATCATCTCCCGGGATACGTGTGACGGTACGGTGATTTATTGTAGTTCTTGTCACTTTCAGGTTCAGCGGACGGAAATCTTTTCAAAACCACCGAAACATCAGACCAAGGACGCATTTTATTTATTAACTCTTCCTCTTCACCTAATATAAACAATTTAAGACAACATTATATCTATGTTATATAATAATACTCGGGACAGTGCCGGCTCTAGGGATGTTCAAACTGTTCCCTCGAACAGGGCGCCAAGAAATCAGGGGGCTAAAAAATTACAAGAATAAATTTTTTTATTGCTTCTACAATAATAAGTACCTAGTGTAAGTACCTACATAATTTTTTTCATAACTTGCAATTTAGGAGGGAGGGGGCAACAGTGGCGAAGTTCCTAAGCCCCCCAAATTTTGAATTAGCCCCTCTAAAAATTTTTTTGAAATATTATATAAATAATTTTTGTAGATGTCAGCAACCATTTGACCTCTCAGACCTCCCGGTTAAAGCCCTATATTTCAGTTGCCGCATTTTTAATTTCCTAATTTTATATAAAACATAAACATATAAGAAATTGTTAATTTTTTAACTATAAAAATTCTTTTCTTGGAAGCATTTTGTTGAGCAATGTTGAATATTAAATATTGTTTATTCCCTTGACCTCCTGTCTTCCCCCATGAGTCAAAGCACTTCGAACAGGGCACGATTACCATACGAGCCGGAACTGACTCGGGACTAAATCCTTTTTGCATCTACATAATAATATTATGTATGACAGTTCTCTATGTCTCAAATAAAATAAAAATACCTTTGACAACAAAATTGGAAGCAAGCTCCACCAAAAAAGCAGCATCATAATTAATCACCCCTGGCTCCTGACCTGACTAATACTTCAGAAGCTTGTGTAGTTCACTCAAAAAAATTATTAACTCACCTCCATACTGAGTGTTGCCACATCCTGATGCAAAGTAGAGAGTTGAGTATCCAATTTTTCGACGCTCTGTCTACTGCTGCTCTCCACCTCGGATCTGGTGTCGTTATTTTCCAATTCCTCTAGAGAGTTGGTGCGGTGGTGCGAGGAGGGTACAACGACGCTCCTTTGCCTTTCAACACGTTCCCTTAGCATGGCCAAGTGATTCGTGGCGATTCCACCTAGCCGAGCACGGGGACGAGGATTTGATTCGTGTAGCTCTTGTAACCTGGGTTGAAAGAGAAGTGATTTTAGCCAAATAAAAAATTTATCTTTACGATTTTGAATGATGTAGAAATATATCTAAAGGGAGCAAAATTAAGATTTTTCACTAATATGAATTTCAGAAAGTAACGCCAAGTCAAGTTAACCACGCCACACTTTCGGCCAGGAAGAGTAACTTTGTTTAATGTCCAGCAAATTTTTTTCCGTTATTGACGGCTTGAATGGGAAATATTTGATTTTTGTTGATAATAATAAAAATTATTATAACATTTCGGGCCTTTTTCAGCAAATTTTCAGTAAAAAAGTTCGTTTTTTCAGTTTATAAAGTCCGTGGCCGAAATCGTGGCTGGCCATTATATTATGAATTTTTTGACTTTTTAAAGCAAAATTACAGCAAAAATGACTTTTTTAAATTTATTAAGTCGTAGCCGAAAGCGAGGTTGTCCATCATGTTAAAGTTTCGGGTTTCTTTCACTGCCAGAATTTTTTTCAGTTTCTGAGTCCGTGGCCGAAAGCGTGGCTGGCACTTATTTTGAATTTTTTTACATTTTTTGAACAAAATTACATCAAAAATTACATTTTTCAGTTTATTAAGTCGTGAAAGAAAGCATGGCTATGAATTTTTTGACTTTTTTGTGCAAAATTACAGCAAAAATTATATTTTTCAGTTTTTTAAGACGTGGTCGAAAGTGTGGCTGGCCATTCTTATAAAATGTCGTACTTGTCCAACAAAATTTCAGCTTAAATGATTTTTTTTTTATTATTAAGTCCGTGGCTGATCATTATGATGAATTTTTTGATTTTTTTTTAGTCAAATTTCAGCAAAAATGATTTTTTCAGTTTATTCAGTTGATGGCAAAAATTCGGCTGGCCATTTTTATGATTTTTTGTTGGTCGTTATTATGAATTTATGGAATTTTTTTTAGGTAAATTTCAGCAAAAAGGATTTTTTGTTGTCTATCTCACACAAAAAATTCGGCTTTATTTCTCTATAATTGACGAGTCAGGATTACGTCAAGCAAATTTATAATTTGTATCCACAATATCACTAAAGGATAGAGCAGGTACTTATTATACTTTAAACAAGAATAAATCCAGTGTGATTCCAGATTTTTCTTGTTAAAAAAATGAATGTCATTGAGTTGTGTAATTTTCACCACAAAAATAAATAAAGGGTCTGAAAACGAATAAAAACAAAAACCTACTAGATCGTGAAAACACTAATAAGAAAGTAGAAAATTTAGCAGAGAGAGTGGGTGATGATAACAATAATAATCCTCCTTCCCGCTTTGGGGCTGCTGCTGAAGCTAAGGTCTCACCTGAAAAGGAAACTGCAACTTTATTACTCGTTTTGTTTGTTATTAGAACGCGATAAAACATTCTTCTTTCATCCCCTAATAACCCCCATAGAGGATATATGCTAACTACAACAGCGTGAGCAAGTTCGGTACTAT
Organism: Malachius bipustulatus; assembly: GCA_910589415.1. Taxonomy (NCBI): domain Eukaryota; kingdom Metazoa; phylum Arthropoda; class Insecta; order Coleoptera; family Melyridae; genus Malachius; species Malachius bipustulatus. Next base: position 36,151,534 of record OU342635.1, read on the forward strand.
TACTTAGGCCGTTTGTTCCAGTATACCGTTCTGTGCCGACCTGGGCTCATTCTAGATTGTGCTCAAATAAATACTCATCTTCACTGGTGCATCTAGCTATTGTCCTCAGTGGTGACTGGTGGTTAAATTAAGCGATCTAAAAAGTCTGGGCACATTCGGTACGATTCGTTCTGAGGCTCGATTTGTGCTCATTTGGGGATTCGTGCTCGAATAAATACTCACCTTTATTAATGAGATAAAGAAACTATCAAATAATTGACAACTTCCATTGTAATTGCTGTCCACAATTAAGTGAGTGATGCATGGTGGTTCTTTGAAGAATTTAGATACTGTATATTTGCTCACAGACAGTGACACTTTAACAACTAAAATTATCATCCAAATTAGTGATTAATTAGTTCGGGTCGAAATTATTAATTAATGTGGTTGCAGTTACTGGAGCGCCTCGTCCTTGAAATGTCTCACCGCTATTACCTGCAAATCCATCTGTGCTAAATTAACTTGGAAATTATCGAAGCGCACACATCTAAACGTAAATGATAACAAATGTGTGCATTGAAATATCTTCCCTCACTGGTTATGTAATTCCATAGGCTTTAATTAGTATTATTAAATATTATTGTAAATGAATCTAATTAGCTATGTGAAGTGACAGCTTATAAAGAGCTTGTTATTGCTTCAATGTATTGATTAACTCGTTAATAAACTAATATGTGAACTATTGCAACATGGACTGATTGTTCCTGAAATGAGACTGTTTATGCAACCCGACATTTCATGAGTAATTACTAAGTTGTTAGCACAACTTGTTTTTGTTGGTATACGTGGTCTGTATTTTAATTCAGAAAGGGTGATGAATTTGTCATCTCAAACAATTCAAAGGATCCTTCACCATCAGATGTGGAAAGTTCTTTGATACATTTTGACATATTGAGTGAGCTCTTAGTATAATGATATGATGATGAAAACTCGTTTTTTATTTTGAATTTCCCATGGAAGGTATTTTTTTAAACTCCTTAGATCTACAGACAGCATAGGATCATATAAATGCATTATGCACCGCTGTCTCTCACGAACGCTGTTTAATCAATCATCCAAGGATATGATAATATTACTCTCGAAGTCTAAAAAACAGAATCGAGAGAAAAAGTTGATACCCTTATACAGGGTTACCTATACAAAATGTGTTTATGATGTTATGATGTAAGATATAAATTCAAATCAAGTCTCCATACGTCAGTGATCAAATGACAATTAATGGCAATTGTCGAAAAGTTCAAGAGTTGCTATTGAAGTTTATTTTATGAATAATAATTTTTTTGTCTACACCTAGTTTTGCACCTACACACATAGTCTATTCCGCCGTAATTTTTTAAATTTAAACTGGACGAGATCCAGTTCCCATACTCAAATAAGAATTGGAAAGTGCGATACTTCTTCATAGGAAAACCAAAAGCAAAGCTTGTACTCTAATAAGTAACGGGAAAGTTCTGAAAGGGTTCGGCTGGTGGGATCGGCTAAATGACAAGCATTAGCACTCAATATTTCGAACCGAAGTTTTCCCAGCATTTTGACAGACCTATAACTTCCATCCCTTTTTTAACTTTCTTCTCGAGATATTCGAACACTCTTTGACTTTTACGAGCTAATATCGAAAATGATTTCGTTTTGATGTCATACGAAGCTAGGCTGCCCAAATTATTGCACTGGAGTTCAAAAATGTTTAGAGATAATTTGACCGATAAAATTAAAAAAATTGAATTAAAGTTGAACCCATTAATAATGACTACTACTTACTAGATATAAAACGACTTTTGATAAATTCATAATAACTAAAGATCCCGATGTAAAAAATATAAAATCCATACCTAAGATTAATCTTGGCATGTCTGGCAGGACTGTTGGTTTGGGCGTGCAGGGGTGAACGATTCGGCGATAACGGCGACGTCTCGCCATCCTCATGAGCGTTTTCGTCGTCTTCGCTGATACTCGGTAGGGTTAGGGAGGGCATCCCGTTCCCTTCGGACTCCTGCTGTGGAAAAATATCAAATCATCAGTCATAGTGTAACTGACAATGCGAAGACAGTCACATTTCGATAAGGGTGATATTTCATTTTTATTACAGGTTTTTGGTAGCAAAAATGGGGTGTTATATGCGCGGTTTTATTTCTCTATAGATATTGAATTGGAAATGCCTTTGACTCCAAATTACTTTCAAACGGTTTTGAGAGACAGCCAGATATAGGTATAGGGCTTAATTAATTTAGAGAGAGAAATTCGGAGAATGATCTTTTGTTTGAAAGTATATTATTGTTTTCAAATTATTTTGTCTTTAGAGAGCCCAGTATGCCCTTTCTTTTCAAGTTCGATGCCCTTCTTGTTGGAAATTACCACTCTTTAGGAAAACACAAGAGACCTTCCATTTACATTACATCATCCCCTAGAATTTCCATTACAGATGCTCAAACACTTCATCCCTGGTAAGGACCTACCACTTTAGGACGCCCTTTCATTAATAGGCGAAGACACTTATTATCCTTTTCAAGTAATTCGTTGCCTTCGTATCTTTCTACAGCTTCAAAAGGATATATCAAAGTCCTTATAAATAATATAGTAGAACATAATAAGTGCGTGCTGAGGTACCATTTCAAAGGTCTCTTCAATAGAAAATACATTCCTACTACCCATCTTCGTTTTTACGGAATATAAAATTTACAAAGATTCATAAATTTTTAGAGATTTTATGCAGTTTCAGTTTATATTTGTGACCAGGATAATTCAAGATAAAATTTACTTACCTCTGCTTCATATCCTTCTCTGACATTAAAAGTGAGATCATGCTGTATATCATTGGCGAATTGTTGCTGATATTCAGGATAGAGACGCAGAACATCGACCAGTCCTTGCATGTGGATGCATTTAAGGTCACAGTAGGTCAAAGCTCGGACGTCGCTGCTGGACTTAATTACAATATCCTGATTAGCTCCTCGATTACCTTCATTGTTGGCAGCGGCCGCTTGATGCTGCAGATGAAGGCTTATATCGCTGCCCACTAAATCACCCTTACCTGAAATGTTATAATTAAACGCCAAGTCGAGTCGTAACAACAAGTAACAAGGGTTCAAACCCATCAAAAGTAATACCCACCTAAAATCGCGACTACCATGTTGTTCTGGACGACTTCCATTGAGCCATTGCAGATGTAATAAATGTTACTCAGCGCGTCACCTCTGTGAATTAGATACTCGCCGGGAGCACAAAAATTTGTCCTGATATGTAACGAGAGGAGTTTAAGGCAGCCTTGAGAAGCGGCTTCAAATATTGGTAACTGGAGGATCTCCCTGTGAAGATGCATTGATACGTCGCCTCTGAGCTCTTCGGGAAACTCTTTTAATGTCTGGAATGCAAAGAACTTTAAGGGATAAAGCTAGGTATGATAATAATGAAGACGGTGCATATTATATTATATTCTTCACAGAGGCTAAAAACGGAAAAATATACATCATTCGTAGGTAGGTATATCGTTACCGTTTCGTAGCGAACGAAACTTTTTTGACAGTTACTCACAAAGGCATGCCATATTTCTCCATGAGGGCATTTACCTATATGTCTGCTTTCTCTCTTGTTCTCGTTTTGGCGTAATAAATAAAACTTCACCTCGGTCTGGACGCTGTAAAAATATTCCATCGAACGGATTTCTCAGTACTCCACATTCATTTTACGTTCCCTTTCAGCGAAAGAGCTCCTTCGGAAATCAAAACAACATAAATGCACCCGACTATACAATTCAACGATTTTAGTGTTCTTTTCAAAATAGTTTTGCGAGTTGTCGCTCGGTGAGGTATGTTTACAGATCTCATTTTTAAAATCGCTAGCCAGGAAAATGTTGAACATACAAATTCATTTCATCAATAATTTCTGAATGCGATGAGTCTTAGTTATGTTAAGATATCGTCTAAATAAATTTAAATTTTTGTGTTATGTTTACTGTTGCCCGGTTCTACCCCACTACCTTCAGTAGTTGGTTCTTTCCATTCTCTATCTGCGTTCTCACGACGTACTGAATTTGTTTTATTTGTCCTGAATTGACTGTGTATAAGCGTATTTAATTTATTTTCTAATGTGATATCACCTGATTAATATCTCGATCTTCGTGCTTTTTTTGCTAAACACTTGGTTGCCACGTCGTTACATTTTTTAAAAATTGAATTAGGCTACATGAATCACTGAGGGTTATTAGCAGCAGGTAGGTCAATAGAGTAGATCAGATTAAAGAAGCCGGCCTCCTTGAAGAAGCCGAGTATGTTGTTGATGAAACAAGTATCTGCGAGGATGTCACCAGAGGCAACAATGTGGTTTGAAACGGAGTGGTTGAAAAGTGGGACATGATAAAATGGTGTGAGGGATGATGAGTTTGGTAGTGCAGAAGGAACAGATAGGGGTAGATTCTCTGGAGAGAAGAAATGCGTAGGTTAGTCTAGTATGTGGTCCTAGTCTGATTCTATTGAGTTTGACCTGGTCGTGTCTGTATGATAAGGTTAGACAGCCAGAGACGGAAGGTTTTAATATTTTAAGGAACGAATGATTAAGGTTCCAGTTTTCTTGCCAAAGTGTAAGAATTTTTGATAGGAGTGCCTCGAGTTCGTTAGAAAGATGGAGCTGGGTAACGTTGAGGTCTGGGTAACGCTGAAAAAGTTCTTTTGTTGCTGAGTCAGAAACTTAAAGAGTAAGAGCAGATTATGAAAAGTTGTTGTGGGGGGGGGAGGAGGGTGGAGACTATGTGTTCGACTGCTCTAAGGATGGAATACAACTCGGCAGAGAAAATGCTGCAAAAGCTAGGTCAGGTCAGGCGTATGCCCAATTCACTAGAAAGAATGATCACTGCACAGGAAGCCCTGTTTTCGAACGAGTTAAGCGAGATGTTGATATGGGGTTGTCTCAATGACCGGGGAGAGGGAAGGATTGCGGGAAGCGAACGCGTCATAGGAATTTGGGTGTTAATTTCTGTTTCAATGGAATGAATTCTTTCGTAGATGGCGGGATGAGGCGAGGATTAGAATCGAAAAGAGGTTTGAAGCTGATGGAAGTAAAGAAGTAACAAGAGAAAATTGGGACTTTTTGAATTCAAGGATACATTGGCAACGTAACGTATAGTTTAGCGACATAAGTTTGGCTCGTAGCTCGAAAGTTATAGTTCTCCTGTGAGTGAACGACCACGATAATAATATCACAGTCGAAGGTAAAATTGTCACTGTTCGACGCTTAATTACCACCCCGCTTCAAAATTAATCTTATCGAATGTGTGCATGTCTATTCCTCACGAACTACGTACTTGCCCCCGCCCTTAGCGAAGTTGAACTTTTAAAACCGTTTCTAACATATCTTTGTTCAAGGCGGTCATCCAAGGCTTTACATTTTAAATCACAAGTTTTATTGTCCTTATTGACATCGGGAGCAAATATTAAATATTTTTGTAGTCTGAGGTAGCTCTAGATACGTTCTTGAGTGGTTTTCACAGACTAATTAATTCCCGGAGTATATTCAAGTATTCAACTGTTCGGTACACAAATGGGGACAAATTTGCCGATGCAGTTGAAATTACTTTGCCTGATCACCGTGTTGGTGATGCTGATGCATTTTGACGCTGTTCAAACACTGCAGTCCAGAATAATCAACCGGTCTGTTATGCTATTCTGTCGATTTAGGGTATATGAAACTTCGTCTCTAGTAACTATTATTCCAGCTTTGTGTTAGTTTAACCTGCTATTTACGTAATCTATAAATTAAAAAAAGAAACTTACAGTCAAAACTACCTAATTGGCTGAGTTATTACGTTTCTGGTTGCGAGAGCAATTTCTGAATCGGATTTTCGTTTCTGGGGATCAGTTGTTTTTGTATCATAAAAATAAGAGCTTTCATACTTAATGGTTCTTAATAAAAAGGGCCAGTTCCTTAAAGCGAGTTAAATATGTGACAAGAGATTATTTTAATCTGTTGTCAGATAATATGCACAAGTTTAACCTTTCACAAGGACCTAAGAGTTTCAATGAAAAGTTTCTTGCGAATTTGAGAAACTATTATTCAACCATAATTGTTGTTTCTGATTGTCAGAAAACGGTTCCCCATTCAACTTCCCAATAACATTAACCTTAGAGGATTACCCCTGAGATTTCATGCTCCAGGGGAGCCCCAGTTGAAGCTTCCATGCGGGTTGGTTTTCAGGCACAATCCAACTTTCCTGGCGATAGTTTTCTGGCAACAGATTAGTATAAATATTAGATAAGTACCTACTTGAAGATTAACCCGCTATTCTTTAAGAGCGCATGTGTAAAGTCGACAGAGTTTTTCGACGTCTATCGGAAAAAGTATCCTCATCCAACTAACCTACAGCTTTAGAGAGAGAACTATATCCTTGAGGTTTCTTGGTCACTTGCTTAGTGGTGGCATTACCAATCCTTGAGTCTTGTTACCCTTGTCTCTCACAGAGCGCATATCAACACAAGCAGTGTACCTTATACGCTGATGATGACTTACTGGTGTATTGCACAGCAAGTAACCCCGCTACACTAAGAGAACAAATACAGATAACACTGACAATACTTGAAAAATGGTCCAGGTGAATGGTCTTCAATTCTCCACCAAGAAAAGGAAATCAATTATTTTCAGTAGGAAACGACACCCAGCTACCACATAGCCACTGGAAATGAATGTAATGTATCTTCCTTTTGTTCAGAAACCTGACTTCTTCGGCCTTAGATTCGACGCTAAACTGAATTGAAGACCTATATCAATAATTTAACTATACACTGTCACGCAAAGACTAAAGCTCTTGAAGACGCTAGCACATCATCACTGGGTATCAAGTGAAGAATTATTATTAAAGATTTATATTAGAAGCCTGGCAGATCAAAATCCATCGGTGCTTACAGCTCTAGCCCAGGTGCATGAATCAATTTGTAAGGAAGCCCCCGAACCTCCACTATGGATCAGAAGACTAATGCTAAAGCAACTGTACATTGCTAGAACTGCAGAAAATAATGTTAATACAGCTTTACTAGCGTCATTACATCCACTAATCAATCCTTGCTAGTAAATCGTCTCCGCTCACCCAGACCAATATAACCACAACCATTCCTGACACCTCAATCAACAATAAGCAAGATTCCACCATGGACGAAACACTTACCTCGTATTAATATCTTCTCCTTTCATTTATTCATCATAAGTCATCTATCCTCAACAACAGAAATTCTTCAAGCGTTCCTCCAAGAAATAAATAAAAAGGAGGAGCGGTCATATACACAGACGAATCGAAGAGCGAGGACGGAGTTGGTTGTGGTGGTCTGACCAGAAATCGTTCGAGGATACAGACTACCCTCATTATATAGCATTATACACAGTACCGAATTATTTGCCATATTATGGTAAGCCATCAAAACTTCAATACACCATTCAAGTAAGAATTTGGTCATCAGTACAGACTCGCTCTCCACAATAATAGTAGCCATACAAAAGACACAGCAACACATGACCAAATACAATTCTGCATCCATGAGCTCATTTCAGAAGACAAGCAATAAGTCACGCTGCTGTGGACACCAGCCCATTCTGGGATAGAAGGAAATGAACAGGCAGGACCAAGTAGCAAAGAATGCAACCAACCTATAAACTGTTAATCAAATTCAACCTGTCCAAGACATTCTTAGGCACATCAAGCGAGAATACGCGAAGTTATGGAGGAATCACTGAACACATCAAACAACAAAACTGGGGGCAATAATTATGTCTGAAGGCAAACTGAAAAGTACACCAAGGTAGCAAGTAGTAGTCATCAGAAGGCTAAGAATTGGTCATACATAGCTCACGCATGAGAATCTCATGAAGAAAGAGGCGCCTACAAGATGTGACGCCTGTCACGCATCTATAACGTTAACTATTATTATTCTTGTGGATTGCCGAAAATACAGCTAACAAAGAAATACAAGCCAAACTAGACAGCAACTTACCAGATTGTTGCAAAATGGAAACATAGGAAAGCTTCTAACCTTTCTGGAAATCACTGATTTTGAAAATATATTGTAAAGATAAGCATGTGATATGCATTCGAGACACCATTTCTTTTCTTGAATAAAAAAATTCTAGGGCGCAGTCGCCCAACCACAGAGGCGATTAGTTTTCCTTGTTCCTTACTTTTGTTGGGGACTTAAACAGCTCGGGCGTAAAAAAGCTGAAACCAACAGCTTTTAAAATATTATGTTTTTAAGGCACCACGTTATTAAGTATAGGTAAACGTGCCTAAACGCGCGTTGCTAGCTGCTGTTGTCCGTCTCTGGAACTTAACCCTGCTACCAGCTACTGCTGGCCGGTGCTTCAGCCGCAGTGCTGGGCAGTGTAAAGTAAAAACACGACTAAATGTAAATGAGAACGATCATATTGTTTCGTTTGCAATTTGAAGATGTGTTTTGCCAGTGATATGAAGGCGTTCGATGCGGTGTTTTCTTGTATCTGAGAGTTGTAATTGGCTTTAACTGGTGATTTTTGGTTATTCTTTCACAGACTGAGCTGTGATGAACTTGACTGCATGAATGCACGTAGGTACTGCATGAGGAATGTACGTCATTTTTAAATTTAAATCAGCTGGATAATGGATGTTTTATTCAACAGTCATAGAGAAAATAAAAACTTCTGCGAATATAATTAAAACATTTAGTTTAAATAATTAATTACCTAGTGAAGACTGGTGGCGTCGTACCCAACAATAAAATATTCAAAGCTTATTCGCGTTAATTATTCCGGTAGGCTCATTATCTTTGTAAAGAAATTCATGGAAAGTAGCGGTTTTAATCACTGTAAGAGTACATTCCGCTAATTGCACGATTTTGCTTACAAAATTGCACTCCGAATAGAACTTCATGAAACTTTAAGCATCAATCTTGAATGTAGCGAGTTTTTAGAGCATTTTTATAACTTTGGTAAGATACAACAATAAAAGATGAACGCTGCCAGTTGCTAATAAAGACTGCAGTTCCTCGAGATACTCCTCACCAGAAGAAAAAAGACACAAAAGACTTTAAAGATAACTGTGCGAAATTAATTCGTGTAAATGTTCACATAAACGTACCTCGTGTATATCGATGCCGTGGTTGAGAGACCACATTGTCTGGAAATAATCCTGCATGCGCTGTTTGAGCTCCTTGGGTATTTGCTGGAGGGCCAGGAAATCTTTCAGGTCCCTCCATTTGGTATGGTAGAGGGAACGTCTCGAGTACATCCTCTGAATGATCGCAGTTACATTTCCAAACACTACGGCGTGCATTAGAGCTGAAATACAAAAGTACTTGTTATGGTTACTTGGTTTTCTGTTTCCTGCATCGTTATATGGAAAATTGAATTTTTGATATTCAATAAGAATTATTAAACATATTCATATTGACGAATAAACAATATGTTGAGGTATCGACAGCCTAGAGGATAATGTCGTAGTCCTCACGATTCAAAGGTCCTGAGTTCGATTCTAGAACAAGTCGACACCTGATCTGTTGAATGTACAGTGGCTTTTTATGATCAATACAGGGTGCACCATTTATCTTTCTCTATATTGCTACCTCGTTTACACTATGTAAGAGATACAGGGTCGGTTAATAAAAGAAAAGATGCGCAATTTTGTGGCTATCTCGAATCCGTCAAGACATACAAGGTATCTGTGACCGTTCCTGAAATATCCTGAAAAAAAAAACTGAAAAATCGAGATTTCTAATTTTTACCATATTTTTTTTATTATTGAAAATTATTTTATTATTTTTTGTAGGGTTACATAAGTCGGCCAGATCTATCCGTCTGACGTTAATAAATCTGATACAACTTTTTTTTTATAGACAACTCAATAAACTTTGACTGATTAAAGATGGCAACAAAATTGGGCATCTTTTCTTTAATTTAACCGATCCTGTATCTCTTAGCGTTTACGATATAGCAACATAGAGAAGGATATATGGTGCACCTGTATGATGGCCGATCTGAAAGTATCAGCCTTTCCAAAACTCTTGCACCTCTTTGACACCAGCTCTTGTACTATCTTAATAGAGATAGTTTTTAGTTATTTCCCTCGATCGTCACTTCTTCTGCGTTCTGATATGGAAAACTGATGAGCCTTAATAAAGGCGAAACAGCGGTCTATGTCTTAAGATTCATGTGATTTGTGTCATAGTAATTATTCATCACAATTCCTATTATGAACAATAAAATTATAAAAGTAAATGTTTCATTATTCTGTATTTTTATAACAGTACCGTAATAAAGATTTGTTACTAAACAACCATTGGCATTCGCGTGGATACGTCCAGTTTAATAACGTAATTAGGTCGAGCAGCCTTCTCCAGCTGGGAGTTCTGCTTTAAAGGATATAATGAGGACCTAAATACATAAATAAAAAAGCAAAAACTTAATTGCTTTTTGAAATGTTGAATACAATAATTATTCATGGCCGAATAATAATACTGCTACCTAGTAAAAGTATTATTAACATAGGTATTAAAAGCTTTTACATTCTTTTGATCTCTTGTAATCTCTTATAATACTGGCTTGGAAAATTTATCCCTGTACAATTGCATATAATATTACATCAGACTGTTCCCGAGTAATCAGATAACTGAAAAAAATTCAGCGAGTTCAAGTGCCAATATCCTGAGTATCAAATATGTTCTTTGCCTAAAAAGCATTCAGCCAGGGAATGAAAATTGATTGATGTGCCCGAATGAAAACACGTCTCAAAAGAAAATAAGTTATATACAGTTTAATACCGCCATTATGTCATAGAATAATATTTTGGCCAAATATTCGCTTTTCCAAATATATAACGACATCCAATTTCCCCTGAAATTTTACGCCGCTTTTACTGCAGATCAATTTCTCATCAGCGGCTCTGCTGCTTCAGTCTAAAGGATACAATTTTCATTTAACAAAAACAAACAAAACTGCAATGTTTCTGTGTTATCAAAATAAATTATTACAACAAAGAGTTCGTGGAATTTGCCCAGTTTAGCTTCTGTTTATTTGGTGGTAATCCCATTAGAGGTTAGATTTAGCCGAATATTTTTATGCAATTAGTCTCGAATTACTTACTTGCATTGTAAATTTAACGACAGCTGTTTAAAAAATCACAAGAGTATAGCTGGAGTGATTTTTTTTGGAGATGGAGTTGAGTTGCTTAAATGAACAAGACTCTTGTTCGAAAGGACCCGGGTTCAAATTCCGGTAGGGCGATGATAAAGTTTTTTCTTCCATACAAAATATTTCCAAATAATAAAATTATTAATTGTGACATTTAGTAATGGAGTGCCAAGGAATCGAGCCATTGTCAAAGCAACATAATGAGCAACCAGAATTATCGAAATTTATCCACTTGCGTTCGCTCTTCCTTCCTCCATACTAATATCCAGTAGGAAACAGCGATATTTGATAAATCAAAAGACTAAAGTCAGAGATATAGACGTTTGGCTGTAATTTCAGCTCATCAGTCTGCCATATCAACCCAGATCACCTCAGGAGTGAAGTGTGCTGAATAGAGGAAACGCACTATTTAGTGAGATTATTAAGTCATACAGTTATCGGAAACATAGCGACTGAAAATTCCCCAAAAAGAAAGAAAAAAATTTCTTGAAACAAGTGTTAATTGCAGATCTGAGACGAGCATTTGCTGCAATGAAATGGTTTCACCGATCATTATACGGAGCGTGCGTTGTATAATCAACTTAACTTAATTTAACGAACTTCGTTGTGGAATGTTTAATCTAGTTTCCACTTACTTCTCTATAATAGCGTCGCAGAACGTGACTACGTGACTCTAACCTGAGTGAATTGTACTGCAGCTTACGATATAAACTAGAATTTATTTTTTCGTTATTTAATAACAGCAGAGAACTACAATATTAAAACTACCCCTATAAGATAAATCCTCATTTAGATACCTTTTTTTGTTCTCTAGAAATACGATCACCCTAACTCTAGAATCCCAGGCATGAATGATTGATTCACTGTTTGCGCCATTCTTATCCCGTTAGTAGCTAATAAAATCTTACCTCCGATGAGCATGACGCAAATACTGAAAATCTTCTCGTTGGTTGTGGTTGCACTGACGTTCCCAAAACCCACGCTGGTCAGACTCGAGCAGGTGAAGTACAATGCAGTGACGTAAGCATCTGTATTGGTCACTAGAGAGACGTTTGGAATCTTCAGACGTTCTGCCAGAGTGTATAACCATCCTGGAAAAGAATCGATTTAAAAAGTTAAAAATATGTTAAGTAACTTTATTCGAAATTAAGGCGATTTTGGGGAGAATTTTGATGGTAGAAAATAGTCTTTATACAATTTACTTCAGATAGGTACCTCTACAGAAAATGCCTCAGATTTTTATAATTTATGATCCTGCGGCCGTTCAAAAAATACGACAGACTGCTCTGTTATAAAATAATAATGCTAAACGTTATTTCTTGTAATAAACAAACGAAACAATCATTTGTTAACTGTCATAAATTTATCTTAAAACAAGTGTCAAAATGTTTAGATCGTTCTTCCTGGTAATTCTGGGCTCCATTATCATACTAGTCGCAGAATATTTTATGTAACATGTCCACCTCGCTTCCTCCTCCTGTGAAGGTCTCCGGGTTGATCAAGTTGGCGAGATGGTCCCTCCTTATAGCCGGGATCTTTTACGGTTTGACCAAGCACAAGGCTTTCTCTATTATAGAGACAGAAAGGCGCAAAGTGGCTGCTGAGAGACAAGTCGAGAGAGATAAGAGACTTGCGGAAGAGAAGAGATTGAGGAATATAGAGGAGATTGACCAGATATGTGAGCAGCTCAAGATGTCTTCGTGACTTTAGTGGATTGATTAACATGTTTTATGATGATTATGATTTTGTAATACATTTTTCTTGTGATTTGAGTCATAGAGTGTTTGTAATTTTTTTTTTTTATTAATAATAATAATTATCTGTCTTCTTTTCGAATGACTAAAGTATTTAAAAAGGGTAGAGAGTAATTATTATTAGTCTCTCGACAGTAAATTTGATTTTTGGACGCTGCTGCATATAATTTATGGTAAAGTATATGTTACAAGATTATTATGGTACAAGATGTTCTGCTGGTACTTATCTTTGACATAAGTACCTAGTTGCTAGAATTTTTGTAATTGTTACTTTGGATTGGGACAATTTAAAGAAGTGATTATAGGATGTAATGACAATTTTCTGGCTTGTGGATTTTAGATAAGCCATGAAATGTAGCGGGTCGGTATAATTGTATACCTACGGTGAGGTTTAGCTTCTTCGATTCAAAAATATTCTCTTCTTGACGTAGTTTTTATCATCTAATATCTTAGAGGCCTCATCTATTCATTTTGAAACTAACAATGATTACTACGAGTTAATTAAAAAGACTAATTTAATTAATCTTTTTTTTTATGCAGTTCTTTTTAATTAATGAACTTTTTACAAACATGAAACATGAAACATCAAACAATATAAATATAAAAAAAAAATAGTAAAAAAATAGAATCACAAATAAAAAATTTCTGAAAACTCCCTCCCAGGTGGAAGTGTTCCCAACATTGACGCTGCATTGCTTCTTTGTAGAGCAATGCTCAATCGTTGGAACAGAAAATACGTCGCACGGGACTCCTCCGTGGCATTCGTAATTTTCTGACCAACCGATGTCAGAAATCTCAAGGCTTCATTACCCCAAACTCCTGAAGTTTCTTGTCCGACAGGCACAAAAATGAAGCGATCTTCAAGATTCCGGTATTTGTTTCTTTTTTTTTGATTCTGCAGTATTTGCCGCAGACCCAGGATTGGAGGAAGTGGAATGAGGGTAAGATGCTGCATAGGTGTCTGCACAGGTATAATCCCATAGCAAGCATTTGCCTCTTTGCCATGGAGTCAATATCATTCCATCAGGTTTCTTACTATCATCTCTAGAGCATCCCACAGGTTCTCTAATTACCGGAATTTGGGCAGATCTTAGAGCTCGGGAGATAATCTCGTTCGCCTCGGCATGTCGCGAAAGACGACCAGCACTGAATAGACACGACAGACCATGCAATCCTTTCGAAGTTACTTCGTTTCCGCAGCGACAATGATGGGGATAACAGAAATCACAGCCTAAGCGAAATGCGATGGAAATTCGAAAGCACTCATCTGAAAGGTGGGTTCCAAGTTGAGGAGATGGAAGAGCATATAGCCAGTCACCGGTACGTGGTTGAGAATTAGAAAGAAGTCTAGCTTTGTCTTGTTGAGAGGTTGCTTCATGGATCAAGGAATCTAAACTTTTTTGAAAAGCAATTGTCTCCCATGAAGATTGAGACAACATATTTTCCGGAGTAATTAGATTGCGATCATGCCAAATACTCAAAGCTTCTGCGATCAATGAATCAGATTGTATCATTACAAAAGGAAGAAGAGAAGTCACCAATTCGAGACTGCTGTGGTAAGAAGCGAGAAAACATGGAATCGCTGAGTCCACAGCATGTCTGATTCCGATACCGCCCATCTTTATGGGAAGGGAAGATTGTATCCAAGCTTCGTGAGAAAGAGTGCAGTTCAAGATGTTTTCAAGGGTTGATTTTAAAATAGTGTCGTAAACTTGCAGAGCTTGCGGTTTTCGCCACGAAGGAGAACAGCGTAGAAAATATATAAAATGCGGTATTGAAAGGGAAATTTTCAGTATAAAATAAGCCGAATGAGAAGAAATCCAGTCCAATCTTGATGTGAATAGCTGTAATTGATTTATTTTTTGATTAATTATAGTTAGAATACCCTCATCAACAAGTGGGGCCCCTAGAAGAGTTGCGTTTTCCAAGTTCATATATGTAATTCCGGGTAGAAAAGATCTAAAGTCGTTCAAGATAGATGATTTATCTTCATGATCACCAAGGAAAATAATTTCGCATTTAGAAGGGTTTAGAAATAAACCTAATTTAGATGCAGCCTCAGAAATAGTTTTCAGGTCATTCAACACTGTGTCAACATCACCACCAATAGTTCCGTCATCTAAGTACCAAATATTTAATTCCGATTTAAGTGATTTGACGATAGGATTGATTGTAAGAGCAAAAAGGGCTGGGCCCAAGGGATCGCCTTGTTGAATTCCACATTCAGAAGAAATAATTTGTTGATGGAAATATAAATTTGATGGTTTGTAGTAAGAATTGAAGATAAAAGGTAAATGAGTCGGAAAAGTTGACTTGACCTCTTGAATGATGGCATCTCTTCTTATTTCGTTAAATGCATTCCGAAAATCAAGTTTTAGAAATACTTTTGGAACCGCATGGTTGTTATTGAAATATACCTATACGAGCAGCATGGGCACCAATTTCAGCACCACCTATTACCCCTACACCAAGTTGATTAGGAGTAAAAAACTCGACCAGAGTTGGTAAACTTCTGAAATTTAGCACTTCAGCAGTAACACGGCGCCAAACATTTCCAACTGCAATTGGACGTATGCTACCGCATTTTTTCTTAAGAGCCGTCAAAGAGCCTCCGAAAAAAATAGGACGGATCGATTCAGGAATCTTCCCTTCTGCAATATGAGTGATGAACTAGATGATTTCCTTTAAAAGCTGGATCCCCGAATCTCCGGTATTTTTGGCAATGAGATCTTTGAGAATTTGCGGTCTCAAAGCATCTAAACCGCCAGCAGATCCTGGTGGAAATAATATAAAGACTATCATTGATTTTATCCGATCCTTTTCCCAAAATTTTACCAGATTTCATGATTTCAACTAATCCCTTCATTTTGACTGAATAATCATCCTGATTGTATAATCACTCCAGTCACGTCTACATATGTAGTTATTATCGCGTAATATACATCCAATTTTTTTAATATCTTTTTCAAGTTTCATTTATTAAGGGAATTTATTATTCGCTCATAAATTAAGTCATAAATTTCAGACTGAAATTCTATTGTATGAATTATATTTCACGATTTCTTTTGTTACATCTCTACGAACAGTAGAAAACAAACAATTCCCTAGCAGTTATTTTTCACTGATTTACTGGTTTTCCACTGGAAAATATTTAATCTGAGGATACGTCCCGCGTAATATCATTTTTCCGGTGGGCATTCTTTTATTCTCCGTTGATAATAGAGAAGCTTTCTCTGGAACTCTTCTGTTTAAAATCAGTTAAGAGACCTCTCTCTTTCATCTCGATACTTAATTAATTTTATTAAAGGGTATTTAATACTGCAACTTTAGGATTTTAAAAATTAACCTTATTAAGAATATGAAACGTTTTATTTATTTACGAGTACATATTAATTCAGATTATTTCTTAACTTTTGAAAATTCCTTTAGGACATTCATTAGTACCTACTTATTTTAAATTTGCATGTAATTAACAAAACCCGGCTATTTTTTTGAGTTTTCTCCACTTCTCCACCTCGCCTCCCGGAAACATATAAGCAGCTCATCTTCTTTAGATTAAAGAAGTAGATTGCAATATAAATCAACCTATTTTTAGCGACTAACTTTTCACACAGATATCTTCAAGTTTCCACCGGAAATCGGATTTCCGTAACGTCGTTAGTCTTCGTCCTAGGAATCAACAACTTCTTTCCGAGACTTTTCAAATTTAAATATACAGTGTCTCTTTAACGGCGCTCTAGAAAAACTCGAACTTCGACTCCAAGTTCTACGTGGGTACGATACGCCAGCCTGAGGTGTCTTTCTGTTGCGTGTAAACTCCTGCGAAAGCAACGACGTAATCACTCGCCTTGAAATTGTCTAATTTTGAATGGTAGTGACACTCAAGGCATCTCGTTGCCTCTCATTCAATTAACAAGTCAATCTTAATTAATAATAGTTGTTTAGACAGGATACTCGTGAAGAGACATTGTTGGATTCTCGCCTAATCCGACTTTTGTTTGCTAATTCTGGCTCCAAATTGGATGGCAACGAGAGGGTTGAAAGGTTCATTTACTTTTGCATACAATGCATGAGATACTATTGAACTTCGAGCTATTGATTTGGAAAACAACGAAGCTGTATAAAAGTCTTTGCGCGGATAAGAATTGAAAACATAAAATTGAAATTCAGAGAAAAGTATTCGACGGTGAATTAAAAAAAAGCAAAGATTCGTATACCTTTTGCTGGAAGATGAATAATTATTGGAAGCCTTATCATACAAGGTGTCATGATAAATACTTTGGTTCAATATCTATTTTAGACGTGACGGTAAAACTTGAGAGGATAAAATTTAATACAATTTTATCTTCTCAAGAGAGGATTAATTTTCTAATTGGATTTTACCACATCAATCACCCCGATAATACTGCCCATGCCGGAAGTGCTATCTTGATCAAAGCTACCATCGATCATTATGAACTACAGGGATATACCAAAAACTGTCTACAAGCCACAGCAATCAAAGTCAAAGCTTTGCCATATGACTCAACAGTTTCCGCTGTATACGGTCCGCCACGACATAACCTCAAAAAAGAAGACTTCGATTCACTATTTCAAAATCTTGGTCCCAAATTCATCGCAGGGGGTGACTACAACTCAAAAAAACCTTCTTGCGCATCAATCGCAGAAATATTGTATTTTTATGCGATTCAATAATAAATATTTTCTTCCTATTTTTTTTTATAATGAATATAATGAAAAAATAATCCGATTTTTTGGAGGGGAAAAGCGGAAAACCACCTACCTACCAAAAAAAAAGAATAGCCCTCTCGTGGTTTCGAACCCGCATCAACAGTTTACTATTTAGGCAAGGGTTCGCTTGCCTAACTAACTGAGCTAAAGGTACCTTTCAAATATGTAGCGATGATCGAGTAGGTATATGTAGTACGTCCAATACTTCATCCTACACATTTTATTTTTTAAACTAGTCATATCTTAGTTATTAAAAGACCAATTTGAATACTTTTTTCACCCGCATGTAGGTGATTTAATTGTCGTTACGATTGCTCTTCTAATTTTCAGAACCATTCATAATTGAATGTGAAAAAAAATAAAAAAGAAATTGCGAACCATTTCATCGATTTAATAAGTGCAAGCTAATTTTGCACAAGCGAAAAACTTTTTTGTTTTTCGTTTAAAGTGCTACATTAATCGAGGAGAATTGAAGCTAAGACATCAAATTATATGTTAAAGCAAAAAAAAATGGAAAATTTTGGTTCAACTTCTTCGAAAATGGACTCATAAACGGTTATAGAATTGACACATTTTCACCCTTTTTCCTACCCACGACACTGGCTTATTAATGGAAAATATGCTAATTTTATTGCATTAACTCAAATTTCCAATAATTTTCTTCAAATCCTGTTAATTTGATTTCAAAGTTTTTTTCCCATCTTGCTCATACAGGGGTTCAAATATTAGCAAATTTTTCAAAAATTAAAATGACCGCCATTTTGAAACGGCTCGACCGATTTTGCTCAAGTACAATACCAGACCAGTTTTTATAGATATCTTACTCCCACAAAAATTTCAGCCTCCTAGATTCAAAACTGCGACCTGAAATGAGATGACAAAAACCGGATACCTGGAATTTTGAAGGGACACCCTGTAGAAGTGATGGGACTTTTGGAAAGTTTTTCAACGAAAATCCAACGTCATTCCCAAATTTTACAAGGACCCAAAATTTCGTTCACTAATCTTAAAAGATAAAGCCACAGGAGCGTTTTTAAAATCGAAATTTCGCGATTTTGGAGAAATATATAAATATATATATATATAAATATATAAATATATATATATATATCGTGGGCAGGTGAATTTTGGAAAACCACTTTTTCGTGATCTGGGGGTCATGATCGGTGGACATTTGATGAGTTTGGGTGATTTTCGAAAAGTGATGTCGTCCTCAATAGTGTATTTTTTGTTAAAAAATACACTAAAACACCCGTTGGGGCTCACGACTTACAACCACTAAAGGCAGAGAACTTGCCAAGACTTGCCAAGACGATCAGTGAAAGAAACTTCTCATACTGGTACTCCAACCTACTGGCCAACGGATCCAGACAAAATACCAGACTTACTAGATTTTTTTGTAACAAATGGTATCTCAAGTCTCTATACAGATATTGAGCCGAATTATGATCTATTTTCTGATCACACCCCAGTAATAGCGACAGTCAGTACCTCCCCTGTGATCATACAAAAAACACCAAGACTACATAACTACAAAACCGATTGGAACCTGTACAAAAATGTAATTAACGAACACCTAAATCTAAATATAAGCCTCAAAACTCCAGAGGAGATAGAAGAAGCTACGAGTAATTTTATCGCGACACTTCAACTGTCAGCCCACAAAGCCACACCTCAGCAACCTCAGTCAAGGGTCAAAATTGGAATCAAGCACATTCCACTAGAAATCAAAAGTCTTATAGTCGAAAAAAGAAGAGCCAGGAAAAAATGGCAAAACAGTCATGCACCAGCAGACAGAAACTTATACAATCGGCTAGGCAACAAGCTCAAGAATAAGATAAGAGAAGCAGAAAAAAGATCATTCCAAGATTACATTCTAAGCCTCAATCGTTACGACAACTCAATCTGGCGACCTATAAAGTCAAAGCAAAAACCAACTCAAGCAAACCCGCCAATTCGTAAGCCATCTCCTACTCCTGGACTTTGGGCACGAAGTAATAAGGAAAAGGCTGACCTTTTCGCAAAGCATCTTTCTGACACTTTTACCCCTGATGATACTCCAACAAACCAGGAAATACTTGATCACATA
This sequence comes from Malachius bipustulatus, assembly GCA_910589415.1. Classification (NCBI taxonomy): domain Eukaryota; kingdom Metazoa; phylum Arthropoda; class Insecta; order Coleoptera; family Melyridae; genus Malachius; species Malachius bipustulatus. The sequence continues at coordinate 36,171,277 of OU342635.1, forward strand.
AGTAATAACACAACATCTGCTGAAGCGTTTGAAGTATTTGAATACAAGGAAGTCAAAGCCGAAATATCTTTCCTAAAAAACAAAAAATCACCAGACGCTGACCAGGTAACACCAAAAATGTTGAAGGAGCTTCCAGAAAAATGTATTAAGATGCTGATGTACCTGTTCAACGCCATCATGAGAGTTCAGTACTGGCCCAAACAATTAAAAATGGCGGAAGTAATCTTAATACCTAAGCCAGGCAAAAACCCAAATGACGTGTCCTCGTACAGACCCATTAGCCTCATTTCAACCATCTCGAAGACCCTAGAGAAACTAGTGCTCCACAGAATGGATCCCCTAATCGAGAACATACCGGATCATCAATTTGGATTCCGTCAGCACCACTCAACTATCCAACAGTGTCATAGGATCGTTCATATTGTGAACAAATCCTTGGAAGAAAAAAAATACTGCACATCTGTATTCCTAGATATAAGGCAAGCATTTGATAAAGTATGGCACGATGGTCTCCTCTATAAGATCAAGATAGGGCTGCCATCATTTTGTGCACTTTTTAAGTCCTACCTAAGCGATCGTTATTTTAGAACCAAAGTCAATAACTTCTGACATTTTTCCAATAAAGTCGGGTGTTCCTCAAGGAAGCGTGTTTGGTCCCATGCTATACTTGCTGTATACTTCAGATTTACCAACTACACCAAATACCACAATCGGTACTTTTGCCGATGACACAGTGATCCTTGCAAGTCATGAAAACCCAGCAATAGCATCTTACAACCTTCAAAACCATCTAGATATGGTACAGGAATGGTGTGACACATGGAAAACTAAAATTAATGAATCAAAGTCAGCTCACATTAAATTCACGCTAAAAAAAGGACAATGCCCTCCAGTCTACATCAACAATATTGTTATACCAGAAACACGTACAGTACGCTATCTAGGACTACATTTAGATACAAAACTAAGCTGGAAAGAACACCTAGTGAAGAAGAAGAAGCAAATCGAACTACGTTTAAAAGACTTATACTGGCTTCTCGGAAGAACTTCGAAACTATCACTTGAAAACAAAATCCTGGTATACAAAACAGTCATTAAACCTATTTGGACATATGGTGTCGAATTATGGGGATGTACCAGCAAGTCTAATATCTAATATCTCTATTCTACAAAGAACACAATCAAAGATTTTAAGAGCAATAACTAATGCACCTTGGTACTTCCAACCAAACTGTCCACGAAGACCTCGGCATACCCTTTGTTAAGGACGTCATACAAGAACACAGCAGAAAACACCATGACAGACTTGAAGCAAATAGCAACCCTCTTATCCAACCACTTTTACAAGAACATATCAACAGAAGATTAAAAAGACGCTGGCCAGCCGATCTGCGATAAGATGTAGGAGATTACTTCACTGGAAGAATTCTCATCATGTCACAAGCGGACCTTAAGTATAAAGTCCCCTGTTATCACATTAGCTTATAGGATTCACTATGTAATTCTGATTGCTGATTAATAAAAAAAAATAAAAATTTCTAATTTTGTTTCTACCTAATATGTAAGTAGCCTCATCATAAGATGTGTATGTATTGGATAATATGTATACTGGCAATGCTACTTAAGGATTGAAAATAAATAATTCAGCCCGTGATATTTTTATCACTATACGGTTAGAAGGGGTATGCTGCTTTTCATAGGCTCGTCTTCAGTGTCGATCGTTTGGAAAGCTGAACGTTATTTCATTAAAAATTCATGCGATAAGGGCCCTTGATATTAGGATTCCTCAAGGACTCTAAATACAGATCTATCTCATTAAGGAAAGTTCTTGCCTAGCCGCTGGGCTCTAGAGCGAACAAATATTTGAAAATTCAACTACTATCTTGTAGGTAATCCTAAAAATAAATTGAAAAATACTAGATTGTACAGGGTGTCCCAGAATCAAGGCAACAAGCATAGAATGCGCTATCCTAGTATAAGAATAAGAAGGCGATCCTAGTGATATAGACAGAGTGATATTTTGAAGAGGGATTATAACTACACACCCTGTATAAAAAGTTTTCATTGAAAAAAATGCGCAACCAAAATACCAATCGACGTGTCCGAGCGGTTTTTCCAAATATTTTTTCCTGATTTTTAGAGAAATAGTTCCAGTTAAATTCCCCACCTTGTATAAGCAAGTAAGTGTGAGTACTGTATAATGGTGAGTTTTAATAAGAGTTTTACGGTCGAATGTAAATATTTGATATTTCAATATTAAGTTTTATAATTATTATTAAATACCATTTTAATATTCTCAATATCCGTAGGTATTTTAAAGGACTGTAAATTCTGAACATAAAATGTTATAGCCGAATTGCTCTAAAATTATAAACATAAAACTTTTCAATTTTGAAAATATTTTCCTAACATTACCCCTTTTATATGTTAATTAAATATTTTTATGATCCCTGCGTGAATAACAATAATAATCTACACCCTCGGTAGCTATGTAGGTACTATAAAACTCATCAAAACAATTCATAAAATTTAACGTATCCATTGTTCAATATTTATAAAGGTTCCATCCTGTATATATTTACATCAAGCTAAAAAAAAATTTTATAGCGATAAATTAACAAAGGACAGCCGAACAATAAGAAAACACTTCGATCTCGGCTGCTTTTAAGATTTTCTTTGTATCTTTTAATGCACTTCTCATTTAGTTCTTTTCCATTAGGTACCTTTTTCTCGTCACAGCGACATGTTATAGTAAATCCATCTAAATCAAGCGTAGTTATACCCTCCCTGATCTCCCATCGAAAATAAGAACAACGTATTTTAAAGTTGGACATTTTCCTAGCAGCGTCTACGACTATACCTAATACCTACGAGTATAGGAAAGCAATTTCGTCAGGTCTACGTACAAAGCCTGTCTTTATACTCTTTTATCCCAGTCATTTTATTTCATAATGCACATGATGCTGGACAACCAATCGTTACTCCAATTCTCAGAAGACCACTTCTATTTTTCTATATTTTTTATTTTTAGTTCACAATAATCTCAATTGGTATACGTAAGTTTTATAAGTTTTATGAGACAATCTTTGTTATGTCCGAAGCGTAAAGAATCGTTTAAAATATTTTAGAGAGCGATTTAATAAAGTAGAGTTCTTCAGATTCCTGATAGATTCCTACATTATTTTCCAGAGATAGGGGGTGGGATGTAAGTAACTACTTTACTAAATAATAAAGAAAAATAAGCAGAAAGAACTTCTTAAAAACTCGTGTTCAGAAAAATTTAAGCCACAAATTTTATGAAGTTTTTAACAGTTGGCTCATACTTTAAGATTTATGACACCTAAGGAAATGCAATTTATGTAGCGGAATTTGCAGCTAAATTATAAGACGGGATGAACTAATCTCGCGGTTTGAGAAGAAGCCTTCTCTTTATTACGATTTAGTTTGTTTGTCAATATAGAATATAATCCAGAAAGTTTTCCAAAGAAGGAAACGTCCAAGTCACATAATATGGCGTCCATAAGATGGTGTCGACAATATGGAGACTACCATTTATGGCGTCTATAATAGTCCAGTCAAAGTAGGATTTAAATGTGCATTTCATGCGGAAAAGAAAGTATTTTGTGGGGAGGTTGGGTAGTCCATGGAGAGTCTAAATCCAAAAATGCGACCTCCTACCCCTTGTGAATTAGCCGCCATATTGGTTTTGGGGTGGATGGAGTTTTTGCACTTTACGACGTTAATTCGCATTTTACCGAAAAAAGTGTCATCACTTACTTTATTCAGAAAAACATTCTCCACAAATTTGCATATGTGACATTTTTTCGTATTTGCAATATTTAATGACCTACAGGTGATTCATTAAGAACAAGGGGGATGAAAAATTGGTATTTTCGGAATAACTCCTTTTTTTCAATCGCAATCCAAAAATTGTTCCCACAAAGCTTGTAGCGCTTACAATTATTACGAACATTTACATAGCAATATCTCATTAATCGGACCAATTATTGTTGCGCAGTAGTGCGCCGAAGTCTGCGAACTTAACCTTTCACTCGTCCAATCCAATCGATGTACATAGTCAAAATATCATGAATCTTAGGTTTTGAATTTGTCAAAATTCAGAAAAATTAATATATCGTTATTATGCGAGATGCATGAAAAGTACTTTGATTCATTTGTAGAATCAATTCTAGACTCTCGAAAGTATAAGCGACTGTCGTACAAGTTGTGTTAAATTATTCATAATAATAGTATTTTATGTACCTACCACAGGACGAAATTTTCTTTAGACGAATGTGAATTAATATTTCGAGGCGAAGCCAATGAATATTATCGCATTAGAAAAAAATTCAATGGTAAATCGTATTCAAAAAAATGTTTATTTATTTCCTTTGGGTTTCACATTTATACAGTGAGAACCACATAACGCGGAACATCAGAAAAAATATGACGCAGTCTAATTAACGTTGTTGAACCATTTAAAATGGAACATAGCGAAATCAGTGCATTTCCAACAAAGCCGCTATACAATACGTCAACAATACCGTAGTTATGGTTACGTTCGAGCATTGTTGAATTTAGCATTAGTGAGTTATTTAAAATAGAACATAGGGATTCTGTATTGAAAGTCAATGCAATAAATCATTTTTTAATTAAAACGAAATTATTTCAAAATATAAAAAAGTGTAAAAAAGTATTTTATAAAGAAACAATAAATTGTAAATTAAATCCTGCAGAGTGATTATTATTCTAAAATAGTATCAAACATCCGTTGACTATAGGCAAGTGCCCTAAAAAATTATTGTAGAATCAATACATTTATCGTATTTCTGCACTGTTCAGGAGATATTTCTTCGCAGCTCTTCTTATCATTTGTTTGAGCTTTTCAATGTGGTAGATAGAAACGATGTTAGAAACTGATTACTTGACTTTTCTCCAGTAAAAAAATCCAAGTACCTATGTTAAGTCTGGTGACCTGGGCGGCCACTTAATTACTCCATCTCTTCCTATCCATCTACCGGGAAACTGAGCATTTTAAGCAATAATTGTCGAACTTGCCGGGAAAAATTGGCAGCTGTAACATTTTGTTGGTACCACAAAGGGTCTTCTACTTGTAGATTATTTATGGTCGGAATGATTCTTTCTTGCAGTGGCTGCAAGATATGAGTGTTAACCATTTCAGCCCAGACATTCACTTTCTATGGATACTGTGTCCTGTAGTGACATATGGTACCAGCGCAAATTTTCAACTTCACATAAAGAAGACACACTGCATGCGGTGTACCATGTTGTGCGTAAATTTCAATTTTCTCATCAGCTGTACACATTTTTAATGAATTAAGTAACTACCTACGCTAGTATGTAACTGACGGCAAGTTTTACTCATAAACGTCAAATTAATAATTTAATCTGAAGTGGGGGGTTATTGCAAAACCATTAACGACATTCTTGCCCGGCCACGAATCGATCTCCATAGCAATACTTCACAAGCTCATTTCCTATGTTCCGTCTTAAAAAACTCTCACTGTATAGTCCGGTGTTTATAGTAGGATTAACTTAAAAAAGTCACATGTGACGTCTCACTAACCGTCCGAATTAATATTTTTAATTTCACCAGAAAATGTCAAACAGTTAATTGTCAAGTTGTGAACGAGCGTAATAATTATTATTGAAGGAATCATTCAAAAAATGAATTGAACCGCTTACGTCAGTTTGAGAGCCACTGACAACTACATAAAATTTATTCACGTAATGACATTCTATCCTCTGTGTTGTGCATTTAATTCTCATTCAAAACCAATGTTGACGTATACTTATTTATGCGGGATGGAGTGTTTAAACAAACTGGACGGTCACTATAAAAACCACGTATATGAAACAAAATAAATCGAACTATCAAAAGGATGTGTATTCTTAATCGATACGTATGACTTTTTAGACTTTATTGGACTATATTGGGAAGCTATCGTTCTCATTTTTTCTTTTTTTCCGTGAAGAACCAGGTGAATTGATTCTTATGTCGATGTGATCTAGAGAATGCACTGCGATTTTTTGCCAAGAATCGGGTTCTTCGTCGTCGTCATCATTTCCAAACTCATCCATCGCTGAGAGTTTTTCTGGTACGTTGTCGCATATTTCCCCGGAACAGTTCTGGCAGATCGCCGTACAGTGCAGACCCGCTTTTCGGCAGCCACAAGCTGCTCCACAATTTTTCGTACATTTGCAGGATATCAACTTCATCAACGATTGTGGTGCAGGATCCCCAGTGGTAGTCAATGGCATCCAACCCCTCGAATCTTTTTTCCATCCCCAGTGCTCAGGATTTTTTTCATTGTTGAGCCATTTTTGTATTTGGTATAGTAGGTCCGATGAGTGTGGTATTTTGCTGCTTCGGCAGTTGGTGGTAAAGCTGCTAGGTTGCATTTCCTTTTTGCTGATGATTTAGCGAAACGTTTATATCTGCATCCATTCAAACCGTCACTTGTAGCTGTGTCCTCGTATAAAGATATTATAAACTGCCCGCCAGCATTTTCAAGAGTCTTAGAATCAGCATATTCGTCCTTGAATGACGCAATCAAGGATTCAAGGCTGGGATTTTTTTCCAAGGTTGAGATAAATTTAGACTTTCCTATCCCGAAGAATGCAGACGTCGTATCGCAACCACTGAAAGCATGTAAAAACAGGATATTTTCCGAAATCAGTGGACCGCATGCTTCAAGCTGCGTGGCGAAAATACTTGTTGCCGAGTCCGGCTATGTTGAGGTTTCCTGAGAAAAACGTTCTTCACATTATCTGGACACAATCCCGTCAGTAAGGCCAAAAGGTCCACATCGGAGCCGATGATGAAAACAGCGTCGTAGTAGAATGGAGCTTCACCAAGACCTGATTCTACGATGAGCAGATCTGCATCCTCTTCTGCAACGGCTGCGCCGATGGCCGAATTTTTCATACGTGTCACGAGGAGATTGATGAACGATTTTTTATTTTTATCGTTCGAAAGAAACTTTTCCTGAGTCATGGACGGGATCGAATTCTCATCAAATATCATGTCAGTTGCTCGTTGTTTCAGAGAATGTCTGAGTCACTCATTTTGGAACACTGGTCGTTTCCCAACTGATCGAATGACTTTTTTTGGGATGTGTTTCCAGATTTTCACGAACAGGCTAATGTTTTTTTTAAAGTGCATATATTTTCTAGGCTTGTCTAGACACGTTTTTATTGGTTTTACCACATCACAGACAAATCTTATCTATATACGGCAGCCCTATTTGGAGCGAGTCGGCCTGGGTTATCGCTTACCTGAGAAACCTAATTGGCCCGATCTCACATTAATGACTTTGACGCACTACTGCGCAACAATAATTGGTCCGATTAATGAGATATTGCTATGTAAATGTTCGTAATTGTAAGCGCTACAAGCTTTGTGGGAACAATTTTTGGATTGCGATAAAAAAAAAGGAGTTATTCCGAAAATACCAATTTTTCATCCCCCTTGTTCTTAATGAATCACCTGTAGGTCATTAAATATTGCAAATACAAAAAAATGTCACATATGCAAATTTGTGGAGAATGTTTTTTCTGAATAAAGTAAGTAATGACACGTTTTTCGGTAAAATGCGAATTAACGTCGTAAAGTGCAAAAACTCCATCCACCCCTAAAACCAATATGGCGGCTAATTCACAAGGGATAGGAGGTCGCATTTTTGGATTTAGACTCTCCATGGACTACCCAACCCCCACACAAAATATTTTCTTTTCCGCATGAAATGCATAATTCGATGCCTTTTTCGTCTAATTTGACTGGACTATAACCTCATCATATCCACAGACTATCATACCCTAAATCATATCATGAAAAAATCCAGATTCAACTGTCACTAATTTATTGCTTTTAGCCAATCTGAAATTATTGACTGTCAATCCCAAAGTGGACGTGAAATTAATGGATTTTGCAGAGATTTCTACAGGGTAGATCATGGCTTGCGCTCACCAGCGTTCAGTTTTTTGATGTTCTTATTACCTTGTTTGCTCCATTATTTTTCCGATCGCTCACAGTATAATATCTTCTTCTGTGGCTCAATCTCTCGAATACCCTGTCAACTCTGGTGTTTCCAGGTCCCCAAACTGGGTCCATTGCTCTTCAACTTGTTTATTAACAATATCGTTGTTGGTTTAGAGGTCAGTCATTTTCTTCATGCCGACGACCTGAGATCTACTGTGAGATGAGATCACTTGATGACTGCCCGTACTCCAACGTTCTCTTGACCATATTAATGCTTGGTGTAGTAACAATCTACTTCCGTTGAACATTTCAAAATGTCCTATAGCCTTAAAAATAATACTATAAAATCTACCTACTCAATTGTGGAACACTCTATTGAAATGATCACTGAATTCAAGGACCTTGGTGTACCTAGTCTTCAACTCCAGAATCTCCTTCAACAGACCTTTTGAATATGCATCCTCTTCTGCTTTTAAGGCGTTAGGTTTGGGTTAGGTAAGGCTTTGAATTTTAAAAATATTATTACCCTCATGACTATTTTCCATTCCTTCGTCCAGCCTAAGCTCGCATAAGGTTCTGTTATCTGGTCTCCGGGCTACAGTTGTCATGTGAATGATCTCGAATGAGTTCAACGTCGCGTATTAAAATTTCTGCATTTCAAATACACAGGTCTCTACCCATTTGTCAGCTTCCCACATTCTAATCGGCTCGATAACTTTCACGTTATTAGTCTGGTGGCTAGGGGTGTTTGTGCATCCGTACGTTTCTACTCAACGGACATATCGACTCTTCTGACATCCTCTAACAGATTTCCTTTCACATTCCACAGGTCTCGTTCAGGCGACAACATCTTTTGCCAGTTGGTACTGCAAGGATAAACGCCCTTGATGTCTTATCTATTGCATCGTGTATGCGACTTTGGTAACATGGTTGGTGACAGTCGCGATCTGTTCCTGGGCAGCGAACACCAGCTTCGAGACGACACCTGCTTGGAGGGTCAGACAGACACTCCTGGTGCCTAACTAACTAAGTTATTTTGTCTACAGGTGTAGTTATAGTTGTTTTTTTTATAAATCTTTTACTCATTTACTATTAAGTATGACTTTTACTCAAATGAGCAAACACGAGAGAGCATATGACACAACTCAATACTTCTTGAATTTCAATACTTTCAAGGTCTTATATTGAAATGGATCGCACCTAGGTAGGATGATAAGTAATTATTTCCATCGCCATCATTAAATCAGCCCAAATCGAAAAAGTAAACAGTGCGAGAATATAGGTACGTGAATACCTGAAGGTAAAATTGTTAGAAAATAAAATACAGCTACGCGCCGTTACATCAATAGAAACGATTCCCGCCAGCACATTAAATATTCATAAAATAGAAGCGCTCTAGATAGCGGAGTTCCAGCACTTTTAACAAACATCCGAAGAGACGGCCACCGCAAGGGTAGATAAATATTGCCAGATGTTAGGGCAGGCATTGTGTCGAGACACTGTCGGTCCGCGTGACGAAATAATAGATGACCTACATACAAGAACGGGTGGAAAGAAACAGACCGGGTGAAGGAATGTGAAATCAGAACAAAACAATGGCTTCAAGCAGAAACAATGGTTACTCGTTAGTTACACTACCAACGATAATGAAAACGTCACCAAACGATAGAGCGAATTATTAAAGGAAGGTGGCCGGAAAGGCATCCCGGTACCTAAACGGCAAGCAGGTGTAAACACGAAGTGAAAGTTAAGCCGGTGTAATTAAAATAGTTAGGAACAATAGAAAGGTGCAGAACGCGTCGACCGATTTGAAGGAAAATTTAGGTAGTGCAGGTTTAGGGAAATTCAGTAAGGTAGCCGCGAGGTCAAATCGCTAAGTCCTGTAATTAGGGAAATACGATTAAGGACTAAATCACGACATGAGGCAGTGTCAATAAGGTTCATTGTTGCGTGGTGTTTAGAAAGTGGACCACCGCTTCTATAAAAGCAAACGTCTTGCCGCCGCTAAAAAGCAGATAGAGATCAGCTTCCGAGCAGGTCATATCTGACTTTCTAACCCTTTTTACGGTACCCAGAGATGGCATATTGTGGACTCCGGGATACCTAATCCTATCTAAACCTGAAAATTCGAATCCAGAGATGGCTTTAGTGGACTCCGGTCGAATTTCCCTTATCTACCTTGGAAAAACTCCAGTTGAAAACCCGAAACGAGCAAATATCGTTTCCCACCAATTTCTAATCACAATTCTAATAAAATTCGAATCCAGAGATGGCTTTAGTGGACTCCGGTCGAATTTCCTTTACCTATCCCGGGAAATCCCAGTGAAACATACTTCATTCGCATCTCGAACCTAATATTTGCAGCTTCTCTTCGAACCAATTCACTAGTAGATGGCAAAGCGCATATTCCGAAGGAACTTCCTTCACCAATTAGGGAAAATCCATTGAGAAAATAGTTAGGGAAGATTTCTCTTCGAAACAAAATCCACATCAATAAATAAATCAAACAGATTCGCCAAATCCATGAGCGCAGGTCCCATTTTAAATCAGACACCATAATCAGCTAGGAATTAGGCGGCATCAGCAGAAATACCTAGTAGGTACCTACTTATCACGTTAACCAGTAAAAATTCCGCGGCAGGAAGCAATTCCTCGACAACAAATAATTTACAAACGTACAAATAGGAAATCGAGATAGAGCTAGGAGAGAAAACAAACCCAGGAGGAATTAATAACCTGTGAATAAAACAACCCATTATCAGAAATGATTCAATTAGGGAATTGACCACGAAGATAAACACAAGCCATCCGATTTGTAAAGAAGTTCGAGTTTCTTTAGTACAAATAGTAGACCGGCATCTGCTGTCCCTTTAAATACGATGTTAGAAAGTGAAAGGACTTCCTCGCCATTATATGACACCATAAATAAAGATCACATAGCAGAGCACCCCCGGTTAGCACAGGTCCAGATAGAACAAGGCGGCGTTGTCAGATGTCGCACCAGCCACTCGCATACCGTATCAGGAAATACTAATCTCATTACTACACCCAATTAAGATTTATACTAGGTGCCCGATTATCACGATTGGGGGAGGCATTCACCTCGATGTCCAGGTGAAGACCTTCGTTGTACCAATAAAGAGTATGATTCTCTAAAGTGAAAATCAAAGATCGCAACAGGGCAAAGGCACCCTCAGAGTAAGACAGAGTAACAGAAACCAAAGCAAGGTTGTCAGGTGTAATAACCGCCATCACATATCAGGAAATCCAATAACCAAAATAAAGTTAGGATCATGAATTGCAATTCACAAATAAAAATCTAAAGTACCTCAAAATTAATCTCGAGTATGGGAAAGCCAATAAAGAAAGTCAAGAAACCAAAGTATCATTATAAGATCATTTTTCCGAAGCTCTTCTATTCGAACAGAGACAAAATTGTCCTGTGCAATCAACCCAGGTATTCAGTAAAATCTTCACATTCACAGTTGATCAAAGCAACAATATAAAAACTCAAATGACCAATCAAATAACTCATTGCCTCGAGAGGCAAGGTAAAACAAACAGGTTGCAACCAATAGAATAACAATCAGTACTGTTAACAGGTATATAGGGCAAGACTGGGTAGCACGGTGGGGGCGATTGCTGGTCTCGTTACAATTGTATTCCCGAAACCAAGCCGGCACCAGTAGGTACCAATTACAAATTCCAGCATTTCTATCAGTACTGACTAGTTAGGGGTAGAAACCAGGAACACGGTGGAATCGATGGTTGGTCTCGATGTCCGCAAACATGCCGGTTCCAGGAGGTACCAAACTAAAAATTCCAACACTTCAATTCTTCGCCAGTTAGCCCACAGGGGCAAAAAGGTAATCAAAAGGTTAAGCCAAAGTAAACAAACAAGGTTTACCAAATAACAATAAAATGCGTTATCAAGCAGGTCACGAGTAAAAATAAACGAAGGCGAAATAATTCCCTCTCCCAGTAAAAATAAACGGAGGCGAAATAATTCCCTCTCCCAGTAAAATTACACGGAGGCGAAACAATTCCCTCTCCCAGGTAAATCAACTGTGAAAATAAAATCATTAAATAAAAGAGAATCGGAAAGAACGATTTCATAAAGATACTAACTCAACATTCAAGAGAAATGGCAACCCCGTACTAGAATCCACTCGCTAGTTAAAAACCAACTTAAACGGCCCGAGTCTCCATCCCCGAGAACAAGAACCGCTATTATAGGTAGGCAACCGAAATGCCGCCAGCCGTCCATGCTCGATGCTTAATTCGCGCCAGACACACAGGCGACTCAGCTAGACCTACAGGGTGATTCTTCCGGTTGAAAATACACGATAATTTCGTAAGAGAAATTGAATAGGTAATAGACAGACATTCCCGCATATACCGGGTCGTCTGTAAACAACATGATTGTATTCTTTAATTAATTCAAGCAGTTGCTTGAAGTGAGATCAAAGAAACTAGAAAAAGGAAATTAGGCAAAGAAAATCGTCGAATAGGTAAATTACACAGACATTCCCGCATATACCGGGTAGTCTGTAAACGAAACAGAAACCAAAAGAAAGCACAGGTGTGCAAAAGAGTGGAATCCGAAATGGATTATAGTTTGAAACATGGATGAAAGGGATCCCTCTTCGCTTTCCATTTCTTTGTACTCTCTATGCAAAATCACAGCCCATCTCGCCGTTCATCATTTTACGCCCTTGCAAACGAATTCTCTCACTCATCACTCGCTTTTAAACTCCCTGACAGGAAGTCCACAGTTAACAACGAGTCTCAGTAAAATTCCCCGCTTTTCCGACAAAAGAAAAATCCCAGTAGGTTCTTTGCGCATCCGTTTCGGCCATACTAATCCTGGCATACCTCGCAATCAAAGAGCAGGGGTGACTACGGTAAAGACTACGGTAATTACGGTAAACACAACGTAGGAAAAACCAGCGGTCCTATTAGGAGAAATTAGGGAAACTAGACGATCAGATGGTGGCTTTTCGCTACAGATCAACGGGTTGGGGGTCCTCTCTGTTACAATATTTATATTACACATGTATAAATCTTAATGACCAATCTTAATTCAACATTACCTGTAAATCTAGAACAATCATTCTATTTCTATCAAAATCCCGAGACAAAAGCATAATAATCCACTTACCATAGTTATCTTTATCTTTATCCTTATCCCCGATGACGTACCAAATACAGGCCAGCCAGTGAGCTACCAGAGTGAAGGATAACATCAAAAGGGTCAGGATCATAGCGCTGTATTGCGAATAGCGGTCCATTTTCTGGAGCAGTCTTGCCAACCTTAGCAGCCTTGTAAGCTTGATTAGATGTGTGTGGGATGGACCTGACTACTGAAACAAATGCCAATGGTAGAGAGTAATCGGGGGTGTTTCAAAAAAAGTTTCACCAAATTAGGAAGAGAAAATAAAGGTAGGCTAGTCTTTAAATAATGTGACATGGTGCTAACGAGAGTTAATTGTTCTTTTAATTAATTATTTCTAGCTTTGTTAGTCTTTAATTAAATTAATACGATATATACAGGGTGAATCTAGAGAAAATGAAAATATTTCATAACATTACAGTATAAGTAGATTATTATAAGACAAAAGGCAATTATTCAATATTTTATTCCTCAAGAACTTTCTTTATGTTCAAACCTGCTTAATTTTCAACAAGCAGAATCATCCCCTATATATTTTTTGCACTTATTCATTTACATACAATAATATGAAAATGTAAACACCTACTTGGCATGGTCTATATTATTACCGTATGAAATATTTTCCTTTCATTTTGAATCAGCCTGTATAATATAAAATGTTTATAAAGTCACCTTTCTTATTAGATTCTCTGAAACTTAATGTAATGTTTCAAGTTTCATGGTCACATTTTTTGTTTATTAATCTGAAGGCCTTAACTCACGGTGTGCTGAAACGATGAGGAAGCAAAATAATACGCTACCGTTTTCTGTAATAAAATTTTTTGCAAATAGAAAAAACAAGAAAAAAGTCTACACTATTATTTATATTTTTTTTTATAAATTCGCTCTACTTGGCATGCGTAATGCAATAAAACTGTAACTTCTGCCATAAGAATAGTGATCATATTTATGCAAAGAACAGTCATACTACGAGCATAAAACATGATGCATCTAAATGTGTAATGGCTGTGCGGTTGCATTTTTTTTTATAGCGCACCTTGAATGACGCATAGTTTTAAGCGCTATAAGGAAGCTGTGCAGGAGAAGAAAAGATATCAAGAAAGTGAAATGAAAATCTACACATATGAAATTGTCTCATAATTATACTTCTTCAATAATTATTATTAAAGTGTTAAAAATTATTCGTCAGACAACTCTGAAACGAATTGCGGTTTTCACCTTTTTCCTTGCAAATTTGATCTACTTTCCGTCATCATAGTTATACTGTTCGATTTAATTTTTCGGAAAACAAGCAAAAAAACTGTTGGTGTTGCAAATAACTCCCTCTATAAATTTTGTTAGCAACTATCGTGTACCACTAGACATGACGATTAAAGCAGTTTACATTTTTCTTCCAAAAAAGCTTTAATTTGCTAAGATCGGATAAGTCGTTTCCAAATTACAGCAATTATTCAAATGATTACACTTTCAACAGTGTAATTTCACCAAGATCGGTACTCCAATAAGTCTTCGACCAAAATGGTGCAGAACTGTCCAAGCTTCCTAATGATGTTACCAAAAGCATATAATTATTAAATTTTCGGAGAAATGTGGATTTTGATATTTTATTGACAACTGCGCCCCCTTACGGCTAAATTCGGAACCTGAAAATAATTTCTAGGATTTTTTTCATGGCCACTTTAATCACGAATCAGTTTTTTAACTGTCTAGGCCCATAAATATGATGCCGGTGGCCGACCTTAGCTGGACACCTGATGTAGATCTTAAAACCGTTGTTCCCTCTTTTTTTTAAAGCAATGACGTATTGGCAAATTAATCATACTTTTAATATCCCTTAGCCTATATCGTGTAACCTAGTCAAACAATGTCTCCATAATCCGAACAAGAACTGGATTCATTTCCACATATAGGTACGATCTTCTCAAAAGCTTCTATTGTTATCAATTCTACGAGTTATAGGTAATTAATTAGTTCCAAATGTATTGTTTCATGGTGCATGCATTTACAGGTCATTAATAAATTTTATTAGGCTGATAAATTTATGCATTAGAAACAAATCCTTTTCAGTGCTGTTGTTATATTATCCTGTTGTAATATAACGCAGCATGCAGGTAATTAAAATTTTATCATGCCTCGCAGTTCCAACCTAAATGTCAACAATGAATAGCTGATTCAGTACTTTCGAAAATACCTGATGCAAAATTTATATAAATCAATTACAAATTTTACCGTTTGAAAGCGCTGTTTCTGCTGAGAGTATTGTTGTAGGGGGATGCCGCAAGATTTATCAGCGTGTGTTATTTCGTGGCATAAGATATGTCAAAATGCCTCTGGCAGAAAGGGAAATTAAACGCGGCCTATTGTCTCGAAAATGTACCTCTTCTAAGTAGGGTTAAAATGTATACTTGATACAGGAAGTTATCTGCCCGAGGATATAGAGATTACATATTTTTGCTACTTCAGAAAAATAGGGTGGATATTTTCTAAATGAGAACAATTTCTGCTACTGAATTATGTAGTTAATAGGTACAAGAGACATTCTTGGTGTTTGAAAAAGTATGCCAGCAAAGCCACAAATTGTGGATGCTAAAATAGGCAGCACAAAATATATCATTTAACAACAGCAGAGGACGTATAAGTCTACATGTAGATAATTTAAATTAGTCCGTAGATTATTTTGGATTCGTTACAATTTTGAAATTGATTCTTTAGAGTGTCATATTAGTACAGTCAACGAATGGCCCAAAAAGAAATGTAGAGTGCGTGAGTAGGTACCTATAATAAGCGAATCATTCAAAAACTTGTTCAGGGTGCTTATAGGGTGTTAACATATCAAAAGTCTTGACGTCTTGGTGATGAGCCGGGAGGTGGGGAGGAGGGTCGAGGTCCCATTTTTGGGGTTTCCTGTTATATCTCAAAAACTGTGTATCGTAGGGAAATATTTTTGTGTTATAAATAAAAGCCAATAAAATTATCTACAACTTTTATTTTATACGTTTTTGAGTTGCACGACGCTCGATGTTGGAATCTCCGTGTGACAACCCATCTGTGGCAACATTGTCATACCTAGTCCATCAGACTAGGGCAAGGAGGAGAGATGGGAGAGCACGGAGGGTATAAGGTAACCGGGCACATTGACGAGAGAGTCTTTTGGACAGGTGAACTGTTAACACCTTCCTGAGAGCGGCAGCTCTCTTCATCCCATATGTAACAAATGTAAATAGTTGGTAATACAGACATTTTAAATTCACAAGTGCGGTGTTTCCTTATTGTCAATTAGGTAATTGTGCGAAACACTTAAACTTAAACTTAATTGTGCGAAACACTCCACAAAAGTAGATTTTTCAAAAAAGAAAATTTAGCTCATATTTTTCAACAAACAGTTCACTTTTGGGGTTTCTGGTTATATTTCAGAAAAGATGCGTCGTAGGGAAAAATTTCCTTAAAATAAATAAAAGCTCGTAAAATTATGTCTAAAACTTTTAACCCATAAGTTTTTTTTAATTCTCAACCATTTTCGAGCTAAAACCTCGGAAACATTTAAAATTTTCGAAAAAAATCATTTTACCTCATATTTTTCATCAAACATTCCTTCATGTCATCTAAAATATTATCAGAGAAATAAATTCATCAAGAAGAAGTTGTATAGAATTAAATTCCCTTTCAAAATATACGCAAATCAGTAATTTTCAACAATTTTATGTTTTATCGTAAAACTTTTTCCATTTTCAGAAAAGCTGTTATTTCCTTTATTAACTAAATCCTCAAGACATGCAGGACACTTAGTAGTACTCACTCTGTCACAAACAAGAGCTATGTTGTAACGCTTAGGACCCGGGCCTCCTCGTCTCGTGCGAAAAGCCACTGTGATCGTCTATTTACATCTGGGTTTCCCCTAATAGGACCGCTGTGATTTCTTACGTTGTGTTTACCGTTGTCACCCCTGCTCGTTGACTGAGGTATGCCAGGATTACTATGGCCGAAACGGATGCGCAAAAGAACCTTATATGACTCATTGTATCTCGGTTGGTTGGGATTTCTTTCGGAAAAGCGGGGAAATTAACTGAGACTTGTTGTCAACTGTTAGCTTCCTGTCAGATGTCTGAAAGCGTATGATGAGCGAGAGATTCGTTTGCAAGAGCGTAAAATGGTGAAGGGCGAGAGGGGCTGTGATTTTGCATAGAGAGTACAAAACAATGGAAAGCGAATGATGAATCCCTTTCATGCATTTTTCAAACTCCAATCCATTTCGGATTCCACTCTTTTGCACACCTACTGTGCTTTCTTATTATTTCACTTGTTTTTGTTTTGGTTACAGACTACCCGGTATATTGCGGGAATGTCTGTCTGATTACCTACTCAACGATTTTCTTTGCCTAATTTCCTTTTCCTATTTTCTTTGATTTCATTTCAAGCAACAGCTTGAATTAATTAAAGAATACAACCATTTTGGTTACAGACTATCCGGAATATTGCGGAAATGTCTGTCTGTTTACCTATTCAATTTCTCGTACGAATTTATCGTGTATTTTCAACCGGAAGAATCACCCTGTAGATCTAGCGGAGTCGCCCTTTGGGTCTGACTCGGGTTGAATTTCGCGCCTAGACGACTGGTGGCAAGTTCGGTTACCGAGCTACAGCGATTCGGGCCGCTTAAGATGTTCTTGCCTTTCGAGGCTCATTCGAGTACGGGGTTGCCACTTTTCCTGAATGTTGATTTCGTATCTCTTATAAAATCGTTCCTTCCGATTCTCTTTTATTTAATGATTTTATTTTCACAGTTGATTTACCTGGGAGAGTGAATTATTTCACCTCCGTTTGATTTAATTCATAACCTGGGTGATACTGTATTTAGTTATCACTTTATATACCTTATTGTTATTACCTTGCCCTTAGGCATTTGTCACTGTTATACCTTTTATTTACCTTACTCGTCATTCGAGTGCTTTTCAGATTGAAACCTTAATCAACTGTATTATTGTAGATTTTTCTACACACCTTAATTAATTACCCAGAGCATGTTGGCTCCGTTCTTTCCCTCGAAAATCTTTGTTCCTCAACGTGATTATTAGCTGACCATACTACAGACCACGACTCTTTAACCATTAATCTAGTTAATGATTGAAAATGCTCGACTTTTGTTTATCATTCGTGTTTAGGCTTGTTTACAGACAAATTACTTAATCTTTTGTATCGGTACCAGCCACCGGTCCGCCATTAACACGAGTACGTCGGCGTATCACCCCAAAGAGCGTAGATAGTATGATGAGACACATAATAATAGCGTTTGTCACATAAGATTTAGGTGTGTATAAAATCTGGTTAGAAGAGATTCGGAAAAACGACCTTATAATGATCAATTTGGTTTTTGAATCTAAATTGGCTTTTCCCACTCTCGAGGCCAGTCTAATTTTGGTGATTTTGATTCTCTATTCGCTGATTTGCCTATACTACACTGCGGGTGTTTTATTGCCCCGTGGCGTGCTGCGATTTCCACTTTAAAGAGTCATGCTCTTTTACCGTTTACCCGAGGTCTTCATCTGGACATCGAGATGAATGCCTCCCCCAACGTGTGGCGATCGAGTACCTATTATAACTCCTAATCGGGTGTTGTAATGGACTGGTATTTTCTGATAATGCATGTGAGTAGCAGGTGCTACATCTGACAACGCTGCCTTGTTCTATCTGGACCTGTTCTATATCGGAGGGTGCTCTGCTATGTGATCTTCATTCATGGTGCCATACAATAGCGAGATAATTCCTCTCACTTTCTAATATCGTATAATTTAAAGGGACTGCTTCCTGCCTAACATTTGCACTAAATAAACTCGGACTCTTGGATAAAATAGCATGGTTGAATTATTTCTAATCATGGGCCGTTTTATCTACAGGTTATTAATTCTTGACCTGGGTTTTTTCTCTCCTAGCTCTATCTCAATTTCCTATTTATAAATTATTTGTTGTTGAGGAGTTGCTTCCTGCTGCGGACTCTTTGTTGGTTAACGTGATTGAGTAGGTACCTACTAGGTATTTGCTGCTGATACCACCTAACTCCTAGCTGATTATTTTACTTGATTTAAAATGGGACCTGCATTCGTGGATTTGGTGAATCTGTTTGATTATTTATTTATGTGTATTTTATTTCGAAGAGAGATCTTCCCTAACTATTTTCTCATTGGGTTTTCCTGGGTTTAGGAGGGAAATTCAGCCGGAGTTCACACAGGCGTCGTCTCTGGCTGAATGCTAGAGTAAGAATTGTGATTAGAAGTTTGTTCGGGTGCGATTTGACCCTTACCAAATTGGCAATGGAAATTCTCAGGTAGATGAAGGAAAACTCAGCCGGAGTTCACATAAACGTCGTCTCTGGCTGAATTATTGGTTAAGAATTGTGATTTGGAAGTTTGTTCGGGTGCGAGTTGACCCTAACTAAATTGGCAATGGAAATTCTCAGGTAGATGAAGGAAAACTCAGCCGGAGTTCACATAAACGTCGTCTCTGGCTGAATTATTGGTTAAGAATTGTGATTTGGAAGTTTGTTCGGGTGCGAGTTGACCCTAACTAAATTGGCAATGGAAATTCTTAGGTAGATGAAGGAAAACTCAGCCGGAGTTCACATAAACGTCGTCTCTGGCTGAATCATTGGTTAAAGAAGGAGTTGCTGACCGGAGTTCACACAGGCGTCGTCTCTGGCCAACAACTAAAGGGTTAAGATGCGACCTGCTTGGAAGCTGATCTTCATCTGCCTGGAGCTGCTGTAAGATGTCTGCTTTTATAGAAGCGGTGGCCCGCTTTTTAACACGACACGTAACAATGCACCTTATGGCACTGCCTTATATCGTGATTTGTTTCTTATCATATCTCACTTCTCGTAAGATTTGGCATTTTGACCTCGCTGCTACCTTACTGAATTGTCCTGAACTTCCACTACCTAAATTTTCCTTAAAATCGGCCAACGCGTTTTTGCCTTTCCATTGTACCTAGCTATTATAATTACACCGGCATAACTTTCATTTCGTGTTTTCATCTGCTTGCTATTTCGGGATCCAGAGGTATTTTTGGCTACCTTTATTTATTTCTTTGCTTTATCGATTGGTGTAATTTTCATTATCGTGGGTGGAATACCTAGCGACTTACTATTGTCTTTGCAAGGGGTTATTGTTTGATTCATGATTTCACAAATCTTTCCACCCGGTCTGTTTCTAGGTCATCCTGTCCTTTCAATCGGTGCGAGGCGCTTTTATAAAGGCATCTGGCAATGTTTATTTACCCTTGCGGTGGCCGCTCTCTTGCTGTTCCGTGTTGGAATGTGACCAGCTAGTGCTAGAGCGATTTCTATTTTTCTGAATATTTAATGAGCTGACGGGGATCGTTTACTTGATGTAACGGCGGGTGGCTGCGTTTTAATTTCCTAACAATTTTACCTTCAGGTATTTACGTACCTATTCTTGCACTGTTTGCTTTTTCGGTTTGGGCTGATTTAACGAGGGCGATGGAAATAATTTCCTTATCTCCTACCTAGGTGCGATCCATTTCAATGTGTCAGAAATATGATAAAAACAGCTTTTTCCGAGGATTTTTCTGAAAATGACACTTTACCAAAAACTTTAAATTGCTGTAAATGTTGGAGATTAATTTCCATATGTATCTCTCTTCTAAAAGGAAATTTAATTCTATACAACTTCTTTTAGATGAGTTTATTTCTTTGATGAATATTTTAGACGATATAAAAGAATGTTTGATGAAAAATAAGAAGAAAAATGATTTTTTTCGAAAATATTTATCTACTTTTGTGGAGTATCTAACTCAAAAACGGTTGGGAATTCAAAAGTCACGTTAAGAATATAAAAGCTGTAAGTAAATAATTTTATGGGCTTATTTTTATGACCTTAAAATTTTTCCCTATGACTCACTGTTTTTGAGTTATAACCAGAAAGCACACAAGTGGCACCTTACCCCATTTCCCATCCGCGGCTCACCACGTAGACGCCAGGACTTTAAGCACCCTGAACAACTTTCTGGAGAAATCGCTTAGGTACCTGCTCACGCACTCTACACCTTGACTATATGAACTATAATAGTTTGATGGTTTATTTGATTTTTATTTACTATATCACCAAGAAATTAGTTACTCATATTAGCCGAGAGCCTCTTCCTCCCCTCCCACTTATAACTTATCGAGACAAAAATATCAAAATAAGTCAATTTTGTCGTGGGAATGTTTTGTGTATCAATTTATTTATACCTAAAATTCCTGCTAAAGTTTTTTAAAGCAAACAGGACATCATTCACGTACTATTTTTTAGAAAGTCTGCTCATTCCCTGTTATTATGACAGGGTTTTCTGGAAAGTCCACATAATTTATTCTGTTTCACAGAAGTGAATAAAAATTGATCATCTTCCACGAGACAGACCAAAATATAGTCGAAGAGATTTCGTTATTATTTTTTTTTTCGATAGATTGATCTTTCCTGTGTGTAACAAGGGGTTATATACGATGGAAAATATACATAATATATGGAACCGAATTTCTTTCTCCTATAGAGTTTGTTTCGAAGGTCTGCGTTTATTCTTTTTGTCGAAAATAAGTAAAAATGTATTCAATGAGATGTAAAAAAAAACCGGAGCATTTTTTTTTCGATAGAGTGATGATCCTTTCTGTACCTAACGAGCAGGCTTCGATGGAAAATATAAGTAATTATGAAACTATTTTCTCCCGTGCGGAATTTTTGTGAAGGTGTGCATTTATTATTTTTGTTAAAAAAGGATTCAAATGGGTCATCTTCCAGGAGATGTAGAAATGAATCCTCTGGACGCGGTTTATTACATGAACTGATGCTTCCTCTGCGTAACAAGAGACTCCGTTGGGAAATATATGGAACCGTTTTTCTCCTACCTGATGACCCCACGGAAACAAAGAAGTGTAGGTTGGATAAATAATTATATTTTGACAGGCTATGAATTATATTCAAAAGTAATCCCTCTCGAAATTATGATTTAACGATTATTAATTCTTGTTTTAAAATGATTAGTGAGTATTAGTGTTGAGCTTTTCTTGAATATCCTGTTTATTACATCAGAAACAATAATACTTATTTCACAGTAAGTAATAATATTAACAGGGTCCTAACATGGGAAATTTTTTTCCAACGATCAATCGACATGATGAATTTATTTCCTTCAGAGGTTTATCATTTTCTACTATTATAGGGCTGTTTTATCCTGTTTCTTTTAGAGTGGTTTGTGTACCTACACTGAGAAAAAAAAAACGTATATCATACTTGATAAAGAGTTGGTTTTACTTGTTGTAGCAGTGAAATAGACGCCAACTTATACATGTGTTTATATATACCACTACAAAATAGTAAATGTAACATAGTTATGGGATACACTACGCGACGTATTTGTTACTTTTCATTTAAAAGTTAATTTTACCACTACAGGTAAAAGTTAAATCAACCACTACAGCATGTGATTATATTCAGCACTACTCCAAGGTGAAAGAGACACACTTGTAGTAGTATATCTTACTACATTGTAAACGCAAAGACTACTAGAATTTTAGTTTCATGAACTATCTCATTAATGTTCTTTTTACTTCTACTCCAGGGTAAAATAGACACATTTGTAGTAGTATATCTCACTATATTGTAGTAATAGCAATGACTAACAAAAATTTTAAATATAAACTTTTATTATCATAATTTAAAAAATCACATAAGTAAGATAGGTATTATAGTACAGGTAAAATAACTGAAATGATAAAATGGCATATACGTAATTAAAAATTGACATCAGGCTGCTGGAAAACATCGCTAATTCATCGCTATCATCTTCATTTTTGCGACCATGCACATATGTTCTAATATCCTATCCTGTCCACTCAATAGAATCCTATTCATTCAGCTAACAGGTTAATCAAATTTGCGATCAAGCTGAAAATTGATATTCAGTTGATACCAGTTTCAGAGGAGGTCCAACTATACGATCATACTTAAAGTCTTGTAGACACATAATGAAGAGGGTGCTGTTGGCGTACATTTTTTCCTGTGTGTTTTACCAGATTTTTTGTATTATCAATCTTAAAAAAAAAAACACAATTAATCTCCTAAAACCAAAATGGCAGCTTTCCCTAAGAAGAAAGAGGTTGCATTTTTGGATTTACACGCATGCACCATTGACCACCCAACACCCACACAAAATTGCGTTTTCCTGCTTTGAATTGGGAACTAGGTACTACTAGGAAAAGGAAGAACCGAAGGAACATGGCAGTTTGGCTGCATGCTGTGTTATAAGCAACAACGGTTTGTTATACCCAGCACATTACCTGCCTGCGTATAAACTATACATGAAAATTATGACGTTTAGGTAGGTACTTACCGTCAAATACAGGGATCAGCTCATGTAGTCCCCAGTCGGTCAGGTTTTTCTCCATTTTTCAATTTTTGGTCACAGGTCACAGAACAGTATACCAACAAGCAACAAGAATGTAAAAGAATAAGAATAAAGTTGCGTTGACCGACACCCGTCAGCCATTTTGCTCGATTCTTTTCCTTTCGTTTCGTTTCTCTCCCGTTTACCATGACGCGCAAACGCACAAATCGACACATCCAATTTTCTGCGTCGAACTGATCACATGATAGTAATACGGATACGTGATTGGATAAACGATTGGTAACGTTTGTTAAACTTTTCGGAACTTGGTGTTTCTACTTATTTTGGTATTATGATCAACATTTCTGTAGTGGTAAATAGAACATTGGGGTTCTAGTTAAAAAATTAACAACTACGGAGCGATATATTCTACTGCACGTAGTGTTAAACTTAACTATCTGTTTCAACTATTTTGTTGCCGTACTTAATACAATTGGTAGACGTTGTAACAATTGCTCGACGAGTTTGGTAAACTTTTTTGCTATGTAATGACAACCTGCCCTTATGTACAACTACAGTTAGTTAATTGGATACTAAATATTTTTCTCAGTGTACCTAAACAAATTAAAAAGAATAAGCGGAAAAATTCCTGTAAACCAACTTTGAGAAAAATCGGATCAGAAATGAAAATTTAGTGCGGATAATTTTATATAGCAGATCTGATGGTGGTTTTTATGATCAGAAACCTGTAGGTATTTATATGTTACATTCCAGTATGAATTGATTTCAAGACGCTTGACTTCTCGTTAAAGTTTCCTGGACCAAATAAGGACAATATAAATTTTCCCGCCGATTTTTCTGAAAATTTGTTCTAAAGGTATTAGGTAAATAAATCTACTACGCATATAAGAAAATGCAATCGGTTCCGTTCTAGTACTTACCGTTGTTTTAGCGATAGAGGTTGTAACTATCGTCTTGTTACGTTTAGACCGGATTTGAATCTAGAAATAAAAACAGCAGGTAGAGCCGCTAGAAACCAAATTTGAGATAAATTTGGTTTACTTAAGAGAATAAAAATATGGCGCATCTTCATTGAAACCTTTTATTTTTTACAATTTTCACCTCCGATGAAAGTTCTAAAGATAGGAAACACTTTCATACCCTTATAACGAATTATGCGATCCAAATGAACACTCAAAATTATCTCATGCAGTTCATGGATATCTCGAATGATCTTAGAATCATTATTTTTGTAAAATTTATGTTTTCAACCCTTACTTCGTAGAATCTCTGCATACTTATTGATTATGAATAAAACACTAATGTTTTATAAAATTCTACTGTATATTGATCGATGATAGAAACGTTACACGTGTTTCGCTACTTTTCATGTAGCATTTTCAGACGTAAATAAAATTATTGATACAGTAACATAGCAACAGTATTACCTAAGTGATCATAAAACAAGTAACTAGATTTAAATGAATTTTTAAGAGAACTAACTAGATCATAATGTAATTTCTTCAGAATCTTCTTAGTTGTTGATATCAAGAAGAAAATCAAGTAGTGGAGAACGATATGTGTCTAGCTGTTCATTTATTACTGTGTTTTGTTGATTATGTAAATGTCTGTGGATCTCTAGAGATTCAAGAAAATTTAATTTAAAATAATGATCACAATGATGTAGTAATTCAATTTTTTAGAGATCCACAGACATTTACATAATCAACAATACACAGTAATAAATGAACAGCTAGACACATATCGTTCTCCACTACTTGATTTTCTTCTTGATATCAACAACTAAGAAGATTCTGAAGAAATTACATTATGATCTAGTTAGTTCTCTTAAAAATTCATTTAAATCTAGTTACTTGTTTTATGATCACTTAGGTAATACTGTTGCTATGTTACTGTATCAATAATTTTATTTACGTCTGAAGATGCTACATGAAAAGTAGCGAAACACGTGTAACGTTTCTATCATCGATCAATATACAGTAGAATTTTATAAAACATTAGTGTTTTATTCATAATCAATAATTATTTTTGTCTAAAAGTAAGGCCACGTATGAGTGTCCTGTTGGTGGTTATTAGGATTAGAAACAGGTCGAGGCTCCTTGACTCGAACCAAATCAGTAATTTAAATAATAAGAACCTGTGACACGTTAAACTTTCAAACCAAACATTGACGTTTTGGTTTGGTATGATAGGACATAGTAGTAAAGAGAATGAATGCAGTTGAAACGGCTATGCGCATATCTTCAACCCAGTTTGCTTTTTTTTAGCAAATTAGCAAATTCGGCCTAAATAATGGAATGAGTCTAAAAAGGTAATACATTTTTCCTCCAAGTTTATATCAGGAAAGAATCTGTATCTTTAAACTCGAAATCGATTAGGATAAGTCTTAAAGCTGTGGAAATTGTCTAGAGACTTCCATTCGCAAATCCCGACTTACAACGCGAACAAGTTTTACAACTTTAAAGTTACGAGTACACGAGTACGTAATTGGTACTGA
The DNA here is from genome assembly GCA_910589415.1 of Malachius bipustulatus. Classification (NCBI taxonomy): domain Eukaryota; kingdom Metazoa; phylum Arthropoda; class Insecta; order Coleoptera; family Melyridae; genus Malachius; species Malachius bipustulatus. The sequence continues at coordinate 36,197,341 of OU342635.1, forward strand.
TTCAGTATCGCTTGGTAAAAAGTCTTCCAATAATAGTATAGACTTAGTTCACAGTGAAAAGAAGGACAACTTCAATTACCTCTTCGCCATAAAGCGCATAGAGTAGGTCGAACGGCAAAGCTGCCAGGAGATCCACAATGAACCAGGTCCTCAAGTAATTTACACTAATGGCTCTCCAATCGGAGACGACTTCTCCTTTTCTATTTACATACGTTGTACGGAAGTTCAATAAAATATCTGAAATGAAGACAAATTGACGAATAAGGTTAAATAAAGATCTATGCTAGAGGAATACATCAGCAGGATCAGGATAGCTTAATCAATTAAATCGGAGTAACTATCAGGAAATAAATGGAGGAAGTATAATTTCTATTTTTTTTATTTTCATACTTAATCGCACATCACTAATTATTAATTATGGGAATCTGTCCAATATCTACAAAAGAGATATTCTTGGACGCCATTTAATAATTTACAGTTAGTATATAATTGTATGAACCGTTGGTATCATTTCGATTTATCGCATGATACGTTTATAGGAAAAATCCATTCCGAATAAAATCAATCCTGAAGGGATAACGTGGATAGCAATCTTGGCAGATTTATAAATAATGAAGGATGTCAGTTGTCTCGATTTCATATCGGGAGGTTAAGTGAACCATGATATGGAGTTTATGAAGTTAACTAGTGACATCTCAGCACTATCGATTTTGCTGGGCAGCCGATTCGGCGGTCAGGATGACAGCTTACAGCGACAGCGGACCAGGCGCTGAAGTCCTGTCTTCACAAAGGATGCGTATGATGAAGAGATATCGAGCATTGTTAGAGAAACTGATTTTGAAATTTATTTAGAATATACATATTTATGCGTAAGAGTAGTTATTAAATATAAATTTATATTAGTATCGTCTATTTGGTCGTGTTGTCAATTCACCGACAAATTGAAAAGCTTAAGAGGTGGAGGAATCGAAACTTTTTATTTATTGATTTTTACAAGGGACAAACTTGTAAAATCTATGAAATTAGGTAAAAATGAATATCTAAGTTCTTACAGACTCAAACATTCAGAGAGATCAAATTTTGCAAAATACTTAATAGAAAACAGAGCGCCATAACCCCTTGAAGGGAAAGTCACGAGAAGGCTATAGAACTATTTAGAGGGAGAACTAAGACAGAGGACGATGTAAAAATATAAAATATCTAAAAGCTCGGAGTAATTTCTGAAATTTTCTCTCAAAAAACGAAAACTTATCTTCTCATTTTCGATATAACTCGTTTGTTTAACATAATTTTATGAAAAGCAATTTCCAAGGATAAAATTCTCTGCAAGTATTATAACTCTCAGCTGATCACAGATATGAAGTTAGATTTTCTGCAGCTCTTTAATAAGTTTCCGAGACGCGGTAACCGTTCTTTGCCTTACGGTTTAAAATTGATTAAACTGCAGGATGATCTCTATGCTAACTGGGTTTCAACTCAAGCAGGAAAAATCGGCTACATACTTGTAGGATTTCAACAAAAAAGTCAAATTTGTAGAAATTTAATAAGAAAATATTCACAAACTGACCATCTTTGTAGAATAATGGTTTTACTTGACTTGGTGAGCTAAAGACAATATACTTAGAGATTATTTTTATACGCTTCCTTCAGTTTGATTATCTTTAGATGCACGGAACGTAGATTCACTATTTCATAGTTTCATTAATATTTATGAAACCTACCCTCATATTATTTTTCTCTTTTTTAATAGTTCCAACCCTGTATAAAATGTTACAACTCTTTTTTATTATTGAAAATGCACATGCATTGCAGGGGAATCCCTATGGCGCTCTGGTAGCGGTGCATGAGCGGAGATATCGATTCACGATGAATTTGAATCGTTGAAGGTTGTATTCGTCAGAAAACACTTCTTGGAAGGTTATTTCAGCGCTTCTGTAACTAAAAAAAGTTTGAAATAAGGTGGTGCGAGGTATAACGAGCTGAACTTGATAGGGATCAGCTATTGCGGTTCGACGAGTACTTCTGCCCAGCCTCTTTCTAGGTGGGATCAAACATGTCAAACGTCTTTTAAACACTGAATAGAGATATCTGTAAAAAAGGCTCAGAATCGCTACCCTTATTCGGTGTTCAAGATTATCTAAATGCTTTGTCAAATCCGTTTACCCGATAAAGTGGATGGCTCTTTTCTGAATAGAGTCAAGTAATCTCAGGGTATATTTAGGAGCTGAGTATTTGAGCCTTGTATGTATAAGAGGATAAACTAGCCAAAGAAATTAAGCAAGTCAAGAGCAGATACGATACCTTGCCAAAAGTAAGTCACCCAAAGCTTTGTGAAGACTATCGCACAATCAGTTTGATGTGTCACATACTAAAAATCTTTTTATAATCATAGTAGAATATTTTGGAAATGTGAGACAACACTGACAAACACCCAATTCGGCCTCAGAAATGACTTGATGTTTATACCATCAAAAAAAAAAAAAGAAAATTTGAGTACTTTGGGCATATCATGCAAGGAGAGAAATACGAATTATTACAGTTGATAATTTAAGGTAAAATTGACAGCAGGAGGAGCCTGGGACGTAGAAGAGATTCCTGGTTGAGGAATTTAAGACCATGGTCTGGAAAAACAACTGCTGAATTTTTCAGAACAGCAGCTTCGAAAGTTAATTGCCTTATTAGTTGCCAACCTTCGAAGAGGAGACGGCACATGAAGAACAAGATAAGAGAAGAAGCTGATGAGGTGTATAAAATTTCTGTGTGCGGAAAAGTGTTCCAAGTTTTAATAAGCACTCTTCGCGAGACCTGCAACATGGTCATACCAAGACATATTCGCTCCGGGGCTCATCGGAAGTAAACGAAGAGATGACGATGGAGGAAGAGAGTTTCTCGCCATTACCGTATCTGACTCCAAAAAAATGACTTCCTGGGTTTTATCAACATTAAATTGAATTTTATTTCTGTCGCCTCAGGCTAGAATCTCATGAGTATTGAGACTTCTTGTTTTCTGCGATCTGCGAGAATGTGCGTCGATGGTAGATGTTCGCGCATTTAGGGTATAAGAAGGCATAAGTGTATTGTCATCGGCTAAACTATATATAGGGTTTTTGTCGTTTCAAGCAGATCGTTACCTTAGAAAGAACTCCATCGACGGCCACCCGCAGAGAGCGATCTCCGAGATAGCTCGAAAGCCACAAGCAGAATTTCTCGGACATGCCATAAGCCTAGAGTTTTTTCAACACTCCATCATGTCAGACATCAATATCAAGCGCAACCTCTCCAGACTCCCCATGATGCTTGGTTGCGCTAATTCACAGCTTGGTAACGCAGGTGAGGAGGTCACCTGTTGATCTCTGCTTGCGGAAGACTTACCGCAAGTCTCTGATTATATTAGCTCCTTCCAAGTATTTTAAAAGGTGTTCATTAGTAGCTTTCTCCATAATGTTGGATATTAATGAAAGCAATGATACCGGCGGTCGCTAGGTATTTGCCATTGTCGTTTTGCCTTTTTTGGGAACAGGCTGGACCCGTGCGCATTTCTAGCAAGAAGGAAATATCCATTTTTATAAGACATGTTTAAAAGTCGACAGAAAACAGGTGACAGCTCAGTGCGCTTTATGGCATGCTGTCAGAAAACAGTGTCTGAGTTTTTTGGGTTCTACCGACGAGATCGTGGCGGGGTTCTTCCCTGAAAATCGACAGAAAATTATTCACGCCTACATGTCCGCTTTTCAGTAGTCATGGATGCTATAGTCCCGTCTATCCGTGTAAGTGGTGGAATCATGGATCTGGTGAAATTTTGGTCGACTGCTTTATTAGTCACCGACTAAAAATATTTCGAACCATTGGGGCAAAAGAGAAATTTTAATCCTAATTCTTTGGTTGTGAGCTTCCTCGGTTTGATCTATTATTTCTTTGCATCTGCTTCGAGCAAGGATGAAATTGGAGTGATTTGAGTCGTCGGGGCTCTCTCGCCACTGGCGAAACGCCGGTTGTTTGGATGCAACAGCTTCTTCGCATCTTTTGTTGAATCAAGGTTTGAATCAAGATCATTAGAACCGAAACAAACGCTTCGCCATGGAAAAGTTCGATAATGAGCTTTCAGGGAGATTGTGTAGGTATATTTGAGGGTTCGTTGTCAAAAAGAGATCTAGAAGGCTAGCGAATTCACCATCGCGATCGGGAATGCGGGTTGGTTCGTTAACGAGCTGGGTAAAACCACAGCTGATCGCAAACGATTCCGCTTCACGGCCTTCTTCATCAGTGAAATTTGAGTATTTAAGCCAGTTGATGTTATGTACATCCGTCAAGATGGCTATCTTGGCTTTAGAGTAATTTATCTGTATGAAATCAACAGTCTTTCTCAGGGCCGAAAAAGTGCTCTATAATGCTTATAGCTTGATGGTCGGTATACGCAACAGTATAAGCAAGCATTCTTGTATATTCTCAGAAAATTCTTTTAAAATTCACACACTTATAGTAAAATATATGTACTTAAAAATGTATTTAAAAAGCATTACTTGTTGTATAGGAAATTCATGTTTAACGCCTTATGTGCTCTCAATATTGCTGAACATTAATACTTAGGAGCAGGAACAGGTTTTATTGCGGCATGAACGAGCGTAGACTCGTAAAAACGACGATTCGTGGCCTCAAAATTTGTAAATGGGAGACCTGTTCGCATATATTTCATTTCGTGCAATCGTCGACTCGCCGAAGCGACTGAAATCATCACAGTGTTTAGGTAAAGGTATGAAAATTACGCCGCGGAGAATTTTCCGCCTTGGATCAATGAGTAAGCGGTATTTTTCATTCGCTGGTAAATGATCGAGAAAAAGAGTTTTACGTCATTCTTGTTCAAGCCAGGTGTCGAGTTCAAGTAGTTTTAGAGAGATCTTTAAATTAAGGAACATTTAGTTTTCCCTCAATGCATGTATTATAGGTAATATCTGGAACTATTCCTAATGCGTTAGGAATTAAAGTAATCTTCTGGATTACTTTTTCTGGGGCTACATAAGATTGAGTTTACCGCGATTCGGTTTTGAATGCAAAAGATGTAAGTACATAGTAGCTTGTATTCACGCTGCCGTGGCGTTAAAAGACGATAATCTTCTACAAAGAGTTCGTGGTTCCATGTTTGTTCGTGCGAATCTTTGCCTTGAAGTAGGAGGCGACCTATTTGAACGCATTCTGTGACAAGAAACGTGTACAACATCTTGTTTATTCAAATAACATCAGTTCTAATAAAGTTTTGTTGAAATTAAATTTTTTGCTCTCTTTAACATAACTTTTTAACGAGTGACAAACGGAATTTTTTTCCCAATTTCAATTTTTTGTTGCCTGTTGATTCGAGTCTCAAGAGCAGGGCGACAATATTAAGATACCCTGTATAGCTAGGTAATACTTACACTATCTCTATATAGTCGAGCGAATTATTTTGATAATGAAATAAGTAATTATAATTCTTTTTAAGATTCTCGTTTTACATTATACGTAACGTTATCGGGTAAAACAAATTTTTTCACCTAGATCCCTGTCTTTCTTGAGAAACAATTGCAAACCAGATCAGTGAACATTATTTATTGTATCAGTTCAAAACTTGTATTTCGTAACTAGATATTCCTATTTCGTTGTTGTTTCTGGAACGGCCTTGCTTAAGTTTCAAAGCAAGTAATGAATGTTTGTTTCACATAATACCTCATTTATCGCTCTTGGATAGAGCAGAGAACAATAATAATTTAGCCGTATTATTTGCAGTTAGAACAACTTGGCTCTAGATCGTAGCTTGTTTGAGGTGTTCTACCCTGCTTAACTTAGTTTGAGGTTTGAAGTCTTGTTATCTGACGCAGTAAAGTTAGGAGGATATAATGAACGTGATTATTCTTCAGGACCGAGCTGTGGACAAAAAATAGAACATCCGAAATGGAGCGTGATTTTATAAAGCACGTTTAAGTCATAATTAAGTTTATATTTTCAGTTTAAGATTTATATAAATTATTACAACACTTTTCTTGAGTACCTACCCAAGAATTATGGACGGCGCATTTGCGTGAGTAATTTGTCAAGTTTTTCTCTCTCTTTTTACCAATTTTCGTTCTGTAATTGGCTTCAGCTTGAGTATGATTAGATGGAGCAGCTCTTTTGATTAACTGTGAAATCTTTCCTCGTTTATTAGATATTCCTGCCTGTATCTTCCCAGCGAGGGTTATAAGGCAAACATCTAGGCTAAATCGGCTCTAGATTTCCTTATTACATGAGCTTCGATTTTATGTAATAAAGTTAAATTTATGAACGCTTATACGTCGAGTAGACCTTTAACGAACTCGTCAGTTTCCATAAAGTATAGGTATACTTGCGATCAAGTGTCGCGTAAAAGTTTCCTTCTAGCATAGAAGTTTGTGATAGGATTACAAAAGGATCATGGCAACAATTGATAGATAATAGATGATTAACTTACCTACAAAGAAGAAACCTTCAACAAGTACGTCAACCACGACTGACGGTCTCTCTGAGTTGGCGAAACTTGCGTTATAAGGTACAACAACGGCTACGTAAAATGTAGCCATAAGTATTAGCCAATCCCAGGCATTTTTGAAAATGCCGTAATGGGATATGATAAACCTACTTTTTTTAACAGATGCAGTCTTATATTCTGGCAGAGGCGCATGAGACGAATTCAACAGATTCTGAAACAAAACAAAGCATTTGTAACAGATAATAATAATGATCAGTGCAAATGATAATTATTATTATGTTAATTTATTAAAAAATGCGCCTACAAAGGTGCCCCTATTGTTGAGAAGGTCAAAGAACGACTTCGATTGCTTCCCAAAACGTGAATATTTTCAAACATTCTTTGGTCAAAACATTTCCATTTGTTTGAGTAATTTTTTGAGAATATAAATTTTAAGGTACGAAAAAAGTGTCAAAATAAGACGTTAATGAAATCTTACATTGTTGAGTTTGAGCTTGGTCTTCATCTTCTCCGGCTTGTAATGCCCGGATAGTTGGTAGAGCACGGCCCGGGAGCGTCGTCGGCCGTAATTGGCAGGCGGCGCTTCAGGATCCAGGTTCCCGTTGGCGTCTGCAAGGAGGCAAGAGGAGTCAGCACCGCGGAATCGAGCCCCAAGCACGGCAGCTAAACACACAACAACATCAACATCAACATGGTGCACAATCATAAACATTGAGATTAGGAAACACTTTCCGCTAACTATATAGAGATTAGATGTGATCCGTCGAAACTAGTTACTTGAGTTTTCTTAAGGCGATTTTGTGACAAGTCTTATACGATTATTTCTCGGCTTGCGGTATAATTTAGAGTTTCAAGTTCTTGTCATGAGCTGGCGGTAGCGCAGCAGTATCCATTTTCTTAAAGATACATGGTGTAAATGATGTAGGTACTTATCAGAGCAACTCCAAAGAAAAACATACTATCATTGTTATATAAAAAAAATAAACACAAAGACGTAAAAATTTTGAAAATAAGAGGTTTTATGCGCGGTTTCTTGAATATAAAAGTAACAACTTTTTTCAATAATTGAAAACAATTTTTCAGCAAACAGCCATCTTCAAGCAATTTTAGCTCTATCGGATCATTTTTTGATTGATCATCCATATAAAATTACGTTCAATGGCTGGAATTTTCATTTGGCAGAATTACTTCGGGGTATTCTGTATAATAACACACGGTAGGTAACTAATAATACTTTGACATAAATCGCTTTAAGAAATCAAAGTAGTAGCTACACGACGGATCCTAAAGAAGAAAATTTATCAGACATAAAAAGACCAGCTTTCATATTTTATGGATTCAATACCTACATGCGAAAAAAACTCCACGGTATTTTTGGAGTGAGCTTGTGACGAAAAAGTTTCTGGTCTACTTTGATGTCTGATTACTTTTGATCATAAACAGTAGTAGGTATGAAAGTAGACATACGACACGAACAGAAAATACAATAATGAAGAATTTCTACGGGAAAATGTTTGGTGAAAGGCACGAGAAGGAGGAGGATAGGAGTTTCAGCGGGTTTTGATATGAAGGGAGTAAGGGGAATCAAATTGAAAACGGGCAATTTTTCATATTGCTATAAATTAACCCGGAAAAAGGTCAACTTTCAGATGGCTCGTTGAAAATGAAACGAGCGCAAAATTTCATATCGAAATTTAACGGTATGTATATGTTCGAAAAACGCTGCAGCAGGGAAATGTTGTTTGTATAAATATAAATTGGATATTTCAATTTAAGTGATTTCAGCCAGAAAACAAGAGATTATTTCACCCTATACGTTTAATAAAAAAGTTAAATCGTAATGGACACCGTTTAGTCCTCTTTATACTCTTTTGAATAATTTTTGTATTTTGAAGTTCCTTGATTTCCATATTACTTATTATGGATTTTTCTATTTAGAACTTCGAAATCTAGGGTAATAATTATTTTGAATGCAAGTAATAAGATCCATAGCGCTGCTGCAATGTTTTTCGGACATATCTTTGTTTCATTTTGCGAGATCATCATCTGCTGCTATAAATAATTTATGAAAAGAAAACACAATGCAATATTATAACTAAGACAAGTAATTCATGCTTTAATTTTTATTTGATAAAGAGAAATGTAATAATATTGATAAAACAATATAAAATTAATTACACACGGTTTATACCTTAGTTCCTTTTACATATTTTAATTAAGTTGTTTTTTTAATTAATAATTAATTTATTGCTAAGTTAATCAACCTTCATTCTTTTCCTTAAGCAAGATATTTATTCTATCTGCTCCATCAAAGCTTTTCTTGTTGTAATTTAATTATGATGAGAAAAATGAGCCTGAAAATTTCATCTCGGTTTTACTGCAATACAACCAAAAAAATGAAAGTATTGCATACTTTTCTGAAAGTATGCAATTAAATAAATTACAGAGGAGGATATTAAAAGAAAACACAATTTCTCAACATTCATTACATACTCTGAAAATGTTCACCTTCCTCAAGATATAGTCGTTTCATGAACTTAATAACGATGTTTATCACCGATGATTACAATTTTTTAGGACAACTGATAAGTAAGGACGACTTATCAGATGATGGGTTGTTTTTCCACAAAATGGAGCTCAACCATATCAGGCGTGAAGCGTTCCGCACCTAAAACACAGGTGCCCAAGATAACAGGTGGTACATGGGGATCTCGGATAAATGGAAGAAAAATTGTGTAATTTCATGCTTATTAAAAGACTAAGGATAAAAACATAGTAGAACGACGAGGCTAGAGGCACAGCGACGAGGTAAGCGACGATATAAGCGACGAGACAGGAGACATGCACATAGTGAGGAGACAGAAGTTGCGATTTACTGCTTTGACTTACCAAACTCAATTCAGTATGAACAATGTTCTCCGAAAGTGAAAATGAAATTTTATTCGATAATGCCGCGCTTCGCGGGCTTATTATTATTGCAAAGGGAAGTTTGGACAAAACTTATTCTGTACATCCTATTAATAAAGTACGAAAACGGTTTGGACACTATCATACATTATTTCCTGAGCTCAAGCAGCACCCAGACCGATTTTTTGAATATTTGAGAATGGAAATTGCTAAAACTTAAAAAGAATGCAGCTAGAGCCGTCCAGTATCAACGCGATAATAAATCCAATTTTTATCTCGACGCGCATCGCCTCGCTTGCCTCGTCGCTTAGTACTGCGTCAACCTCTTCACTATGTTTGGCTTCATTACCATACACGATGAAATAAAAGCGTGTCGCTTACCTCGTCGCTGTGCCTCTAGCCTCGTCGTTCTACTATGTTTCTACCCTAATTAAAGGCTTACTAAGACGAACCCTCTCTTAAGCTGAGCCGTTAACAACTTCTATTAAGTTACTTTGCAAGGATATCAGCGAACCCCCAGAACCCAGAATACTCACTTCTAACTTCAATGCGATCTCAACCTGATCCTCCTCCTAAGATTCTATCCATCCCACAAATTCTTCATGCACAGCTGACCTCCTTGACAGACCAGAAGCTTGCCCTCCTATCAACAGGCCATCTTCCTATATCAACAACCGCCTTGGGAAAAAACTCTCTCGAACCTCAACACATCGCTCAGCTGCCATTCCAAATACGGTACCTACTCCGGAAAAGCTTCTAAGAAAATCATTCCCGAACATAATCAACATGCACCACCAATTTCGATGAAATTGAAAAAATAGATGAAAATGCATCTAAGAGTGAAACCTGCGTCGGCTGCTCGGTGGTTACTCTCGACAACATCGTCGCCACCATGTCTCTACCATCTTCTGCCAGTGTGCACACAGGTGAACAGCTCTTCCAAATCCTTCAAGCCATCAAGTCTATAAATAAGGAATCTAAGAGTATAGCCATTTGCACTGATTCGCTTTCGTCTATCGATTCCATTAGATGTATCTACACGCAACATACATTAGTACAAGAAATTCACGATTTACATGACAGGCTAGTTTCCCGGGGAAGCAAACTAACACTGATATGGGTCCTGTCTCACATAGGCATAGTGGGAAACGAAAAGGCTGACGAGACAACCAAAGAAGCTTCATTATCTCCCATAGTCTCTTCAAATACACAAATCTATAATGACTTAAAAACTCATATCGTAAAAGCTAAGCCTGGAAAAATTATTGGGACAGAATAACCTCCGAACTGCACGAATTCCAACCATCTATTAATCGACTCGAACTCCCATCAACCATGACCAAAAGGAATAAACAAGTAATTCGTCGAATACGTATCAAACACACCCAACTCACCCATGGGTTCTTGATGACTGCAGAAAACCCACCGCTCTGTGAGCACTGTAACAACAGCTTTACTGTCAAATTTCAAATGGATATCCCTCAACGACTAATGTAAGCCTACAAAACATAATTTTTTTCTCACAATAATAATAAAAAAAATACTGAAATAAGAAATCACGATTTTTCAGTGTTTTAGGATATTTCAGAAACGGCTGAAAAAATTCTATTTTTTTTTAATTCTTATTAAGCATAAAATTGTGCAATTTTTATCTAATCCAACCGACCTCGTATTTCTCACGATTTTCCGGGATCCCCATGTACAAAACGTTATCTCGGACACCCTGTATAAACGAGAAATTTGAAGTGTAAATTTTATAGCTTCTCCCAAAACGTATAAGCGCTCAGATATCGTTCCTTGATACGATGGACGTTGATGTTTTTTTACATTCTGTCAATGCTGGAGTACCGCAGGATCATATTTTATCTCCGATTTTTTTAAGTTACTGGATGATTCACATCTTTTCACTTTCTTTTCAGTGATATAAGCTCAGGATGTCCCAGAAAAAACATTTCTGATGGGAAGGAGTTGAAAAAAATGAAATATACCTACATTATACTATAATAATGACTTAACTTGAAATGGAAGAAAATTTTTGGCATAGCTGATGGAATGTCTCACGTGATAGAAAGCCATATACGGCAAAGTAGTTTCCAACGAGCTTAATTA